>OU611857.1:14365000-14990000 GCA_914767755.1 Agrochola circellaris
TTTAATTTTGGGAATATTTTAGGAGTTTTTTGCATATTTCATTCTATATTTAACTAAATTATTCTACACACATCTAAAAAACATTATGCCGCTAAACCGTACGCCACCAAAGATTACTCCAGAGGCTGAAGTCAGTCAGAACTTGCTTTCTTCCTCAAAAGCTGAATCCACTCCAAACTTGTCTATTGCCGACACTGATAATATTACAACTCGGAAGCGCAAACGTCATGATGTGAGCTTGGAAGAAATCAGTGCGTTAATAAAGTCCCATACTGCTCAGACAGATAGCAAATTGGAGGCGCTACAAAAGGCGATGGCTGAAATTATAGCGCAGAATGCCGAAATAAAAGAAAATATTCAATTTACTACGAAGCAATATGATGACATGGTTTTAAGAACGGAAAAGTTAGAAGCAGACCGAAAGGCTGACCTTACTTACATTGGTCAACTTGAGGATAGAGTTGAAAATCTGGAGAGAATGGTTAACCTATCAAAAGTAGAAATCCGTAATATTCCAAAAAAGCAAGGTGAAACCAAAGAAGAGCTATGCAAATTAGTAACAGAGGCTGCCACTGTTCTTGAAGTTCCTTTACAACGACAAGACATCAAAGATGTATTCCGCGTAAACAAAAAAGAAGGAGTATCAACAATCATTGTAAACTTCATCAACACGACAACTAAGGAGAAAATTTTACAAAATGTCCGCAAGTTTAACAAAAAGAACCATGGAAATAAGTTGAATTCATCTCATGTTAAGATAGAGGGTCCATCGAAACCAATTTATGTATCAGAGGTCCTTACTTTAAAATCCCAGCGTTTATATTACATGGCTAGGAACTTTGCTAAGGATAACTCCTATAAATATTGTTGGACGTCATTTGGCAAAGTTTTTGTTCGAAGAATAGAAGGGGAAAAACAAATATTAATCAAGCACGAATCCGATCTCAACAACCTACGAGGACGGCAAGATACCAAATGACTAGTTAATTTTTCATTTGTTTACTGCATGTCTAAAATCGTTTTAGTTATAATATTTTTTTCTATTATTTTACTTACGACAATGAAAAACATTTTTACACAGCATTTAATATTACACTATACAAGTTATTTTACAATCAATTTACACACACCAATTTACAAAAATACATACCACTCTGACGCGCTTGACACACCCCTCATACCATTAAGATACACGTCTGAATTTATGCAACTTTGTTCAGCTAATGTCAGCATCTTATTGCGGACTGACATTGAAATTAATTTGTGCCACAATACAATCTTTATTTATATAAATGGCTAATAATAATATATTAAGCGACGTTGACAGCATATCCACAGCTAATAGCTATTGTTGTGACACGGATTTTTGTAACACAGAGATAAAAAAGTCAACGCGATCTTTAAATATTATAACGCAGAATATTCGCAGTGTTTATAAGAACTTGGATAATTTTCAAGCACAACTAGCAAGGTTTTCATTTGACTTCGATGTCATCATTCTTACTGAATGCTGGCTCCATCAAAACAAACCTATTCCAATGATGATGGTTACACAACGTATTCTTCAAAAAGCTGTCTAAATCAAAATGACGGCATTGTTATATATGCAAAACGGGACCTTAAATGCTCAGTTGAAGAACCGGAGCCTGTAGGCGCTAACTTTATGCTATTAAATATTTTTCCGGATACTTGCATTTTGGCTGTCTATAGGTCTCCGTCTATATACTGTACCGACAGTTTCTTGAATTCAATAGACAGTATAATACGGTCTGTCAAAGCTAAAAACATTGTGCTAACTGGAGATATCAATATAGACATTAAAGCCAACACCATTGACAGGAATAGCGAAACTTATTTAAACGTTACTGCTGAACTGGGACTGCTGCCGGGACACACACATCCAACTAGAATTCAAAGTTGCTTGGATCACATATTACTTAATACGGCACAGCCGGCAACAGTATTTGTAATTAATTTCACAGTTACCGACCATGCCTCAGTAATATTAAACCTTCGTCAATCTCGACAGATAGGTGGTAAACCTATTGTTTTCACAAAGGTCAATTATGACGCTGTGATTAAACATCTAGAGACAGTTGATTTTTCATTCATTAATGATGATGCGGATGCCAATGAGGCTGCCACTTTTTTTGTTGAAAAAATTTCCACATCTCTGGAAGTAAATTCAACAAAACTTAAAAGACCTAGTCGGAAAAGAATTCTGGAACCTTGGCTAACTCCAGGATTACTCCGCTGCATTCGCCATAGAGATAGACTGCATAAAAAGTTTTCGTGTAGTCCAGAGAACGAAGTACTCGAAATAACATATAAAAGATATCGCAATTTTTGCACCACATTGCTAAGGAAATTAAAAATAAACTATGAACGATCTCTTCTGCAAAGCGCAAATAACAATAAAGATAAATGGGAGGCGGTGAAATCTATAATACAGCAGAAAAAACAAAAAACATTAGCTGACAATCTCATAAATACAGATACATCTAATTCTATAAATGACATAAACAACTATTTTTCTAGCATCGGCAAGCAGCTAGCAGATAATATAATTAACTCCTCTTATTCTAACTCATTACCCTATAGAACTGACATTTCGACTAATTTAAATTCTATCGTATTACTTTCCCCGGATGAAGCTGAAATCGAAACATTAATACTTAACCTCAAGAATGACTGTGCTGTTGGTTGGGATTCCATACCAGCAAAACTTCTTAAAATGGCTAGACATGTCATAGTTCCTCAACTAACTAAGCTAATAGGGATCTGCATTGCGCAAGGTGTTTTCCCACGAGTTTTCAAAAAGTCACTAATAACTCCTGTCTACAAGAGTGGATCTAAGGACGGTGTCGAGAACTACCGGCCTATCTCGGTTCTTCCTACAATATCAAAAATACTTGAGAAAGTGCTCAACAGTAGGCTAATACACTACTTAGAACAAAATAAGATCCTGTCGGAATCTCAATTCGGCTTTAGGCGAGGGAAGAGCACCGAGGATGCTGTCGGCCAACTTGTAGAACATATATCATCTTGTGTGGATGCTAATCAAAAATGCGTCGGCATCTTCCTCGACTTGGCTAAGGCTTTCGACACCGTCTCAATTCCTCTACTTGTGGACAAGCTGGAACATATTGGCATTCGGGGAAATGCTTTAGGGATCTTCAGAGATTTCCTCTATGACAGGACACAGAGAGTGAAAATTGGGGGACACATTAGCTCAGACGCCCATGTTGTATATGGCGTACCGCAAGGAAGTATACTCGGCCCGAGTCTCTTCTTGATCTACATAAATGATCTGTGTCAACAAACGCTTGCAAATGGCAAAATTTTCACATATGCTGATGATACAGCTCTTGTGTTTCATGGCGGGACTTGGGACGAAGTAAAACGATACGCTGAGGTGGGTCTACACAGGGTGAATCAATGGCTAAGAGCCAATCTCCTGACTGTGAATATTTCAAAATCGACACAAATTCAGTTCAGTTACTCCAAGATCAATCTCAAAAAAATTGAAATCAAATTACATGTATGTAACTCACCTCAGAATAATGCAACCTGTGCATGTCTGGCTCTAGGGAAATCGATATCAGTGAAATATTTAGGGGTTATTCTAGACGAAAAACTAAGCTGGCGCCAGCATATAGACCTTACCACCGCGCGTATTAGAAAATTAATTTGGATTTTTAAAAGACTCAGACAGGTGGCTGACCTTGAGCTATTGCGCACTGTGTATTACGCACTAGCACAATCAGTTCTCGCATATTGCATTAGAGTTTGGGGTGGCGCGTGTAAGACGTATATGATTCGCCTTGAAAGGGCCCAAAGATCTGTCCTTAAAGTAATGACATTCAGGCCATTCAGATTCCCCACCAAAACCTTATATGCGAAATGTCAAATATTAACGGTACGGCAGATGTATATTTTAGATATCGTCATCAAACAGCACCTTATCACGCCATACGATAATAGTATTCTAAAAAAACGCACCACACGAAACGTCTGTTTATCAATTAAATGTCGAACTGCATCAGCTAGAAAACAACATAAGTATTTATCTATTCATTTATATAATATGACAAACAAAGAGCTTAAAATAAATCCTCTCACAATGAAGGAAGCTAAAAGTAAGGTTAAATCATGGCTACTTACGCATGACTACGAACAAACCGAACTCCTTTTAAAATAGTATATAATTTAACATCACACACCACATACCTACATTACACATTCACACACCACAAACACTACACATATTCATACACTATACCACTAACACTCTTTTAAATAACTCCACGATGGGAAATGTTTCTCGTGTTTATAATTTTTTATTTTATCTTTTATTTTCATTTTTTTTATTTTTTACTTTAATTTTTGTACTTGTGTTTTTGATTAATTCTTATTGCATAAAACTCGAATCATAATTATTGGGAGAAGACACTGGCTCCTGTAACACAGGTACTATACCTAGCGCAGGGGACAGGGCCTCACTACTTTTGTTGAAAAATATTTGTGTCAATAAAGAATTATTATTATTATTATTTTTGTTTCTGCGTTTGTTATCCACGGCCTAGCCGGGTAGAACTGGTGGCACGGGCCTAAGCCAAGTGTCCATCAGTGGGGTTAAGTGTGGAAGTAATGTTAGATGCTGCTTGGTTTTCCGAAGTAGACTGTATGGTAGTTGAGACTATATTTGAGCGGGAGTATTGGTGCAAGTTGTCCACCTCACACTGAAGAAATTTTCTAACTAACCTGCATGTGTTAAGAATCACTGCCTTCTGCAGCAGGTGGTAGGTGTTAGGTGGCAGGTTGAGGGAACTAAGGGACTGATGAAGCTGTTTGGGTATTACTCCTGTTGTAGATAGCACTATGGGGACTATTGTGACTTTTTGAAGATGCCAAAGTCGGGTTATTTCATCTTTTAGTTCGGTGTATTTGGATAATTTTTCGGCTATTGTAGTCTGTAAGTTATGTGTATTTAGCACGGCAATGTCTATTAGGAACCCAGTTTTGTTTATTTTATTAATTAATGTGATGTCAGGTCTATTAAAGTGAATTGTGCGGTCGGTGAGTATGGCGCGGTCGAAGTATAGTTTTGTTGTAGGGTTCTCTAATACCGTTTCAGGGTTGTATTTATAATATGGTATTACAGTGTCTACAAGTTTGTATTGATGAGCTAGTTTCTGGTGTATGACGTTGGCTACTTGATCGTGTCGGTGTTTATAATCTGGGCTATTGATTTGCAGGCGCCGGTAATATGTTGTATTGTCTCTGGACAGCTATTGCATTTTCTACAAGTATCTGTTGTTAAATTCTTAATAATATATTTTCTGTAGTTTTTGGTCTCTATAACTTGGTCCTGTATTGCAAGCATAAACCCTTCAGTCTCCGGGAATAGTTCGCCTCGATTTAACCATGCGTTCGACGCTTCTTTGTCGACATTTAATTGGCATAAATCTTGGCGATGTCTTCCGTGTAGAGACTTCTGGGTCCACTCTAGACATTTGGTTTTGTCATCAATGACATTTTCGTTTTTTTGTTCTGTAGTGTCTTTTAAATTAAGAGGTGTAAAGTGTTGGTCGTTGTGTGCTATTAGTTTGTGGAGTAGGGAAGATTCACTTTTGGCAAAGAAGTATATTGCCTAAGAGCTGTGATCTGTCTGTTGTGTAAGTTTAGGATATCTATAAGTCCTCTGCCTCCTTCTTTTCTCGGTAACGTTAACCTTTGAATACAAGATCTTGGGTGATGTTTGCGAAATTTTGTCATTGTCGTGTTGATTTTTCGTTGTAAGTTTTTTAGGTCAGTTTTGGTCCAGTTTATTATCCCGAATGAATAGGTGAGCACAGGTATAGCAAAGGTGTTGATTGCTTTTATAGTGTTTCGTGAATGGAGCTGTGTTTTTAGTATTGTATTAAGTCGGTGTTGAAATTGTTGTTTAAGTTTTTGTTTTGTATCTTTGTAGTGTATCTGACGGGATTGATTGTAACCTAAGTATTTATAAGTATCTAGTTCATCCAATGGCTCTATTATTTCCCCTGTTCCTAAGGTATATTCGTGTTGGTAGTTCTGTCCTGCTCTAACTGAATTTATTTTGCATTTATCTATGCCTAACTCCATTTTAATGTCCTTTGTGAATGTTTCTGTTAGATTAGCTAGGTCGTAAAGTTGACTCTCGGTTTCTGCATATAGCTTAATATCATCCATATACAGTAAATGATTTAAAACGTCTTTCTGTGGATCAGTCTGTCGGTTGGTAGCTGTATAATTTAAAGGGATTCCTAATGAGGTAGCGTTTAATATTTTAGATAGGGGGTTTAGAGCCAGGCAGAACCACAGTGGGCTGAGTGCATCTCCCTGGAAGATTCCTTTCTGTATTTTAATTGGGCTAGTATTTATGGTTTCAGTTGGGGTAGTGAGTCTTAATACTGTACACCAAGTTGTCATCAAGGTCTTCAAAAATGAAACTATTGTTGGGTGTATCTTATAAATTTCTAACACCTGCAATAGCCATGAATGCGGAACAGAATCATATGCTTTCTTGTAATCAATATACATTGTGAATAAATCAGTTTTGTATTTCTGAACCTTTTTTAAGATAACGGAATCTATGATTAATTGCTCTTTGCAGCCTTGACTATATTTTCTGCATCCTTTTTGCTGTTCGGCTAAGATGTTATTGGCGTCAATGTGTTCGTATATCATTTCGGATATGCAGGATGTGATGATCTTATACAAGGTCTGTAAGCATGTAATAGGCCTATATTTAGCTGGATTGCAAAGGTCATTGCGATCTTTCGGTATCATGTAAGTTGTGCCTAACGTTATGTAAGCAGGTATAATTTTGGGATCTTGGATGAAGCTGTTTATAAAATTATATAGATAACAATGAACTGCTGTGAATTTTTTGTACCAGTAACTATGGATGTGGTCTGACCCAGGTGCTTTCCAATTATGTAGGCGAGATAGAACTTTATGAAATATTTGTGGGGAGATGTGTTCAAATGCCATTGTCTGAATATCTGTATTGCTGGATAGTTCTGCGTGTATCCAATCTGCTTGGGCGTTATGATGAATAGGTTGTTCCCATATTCCTGCCCAGAAGTGTTGTAATGTTTCTGGGTTAGGGGTGTTACGCTCATCATCGTTTGGGTTATTATTCTGAACATTTGTTGTTGTCTGCCTGATATTGCGATAAAAAAGTTTTTCGTTTTGCGTGAATTGGGTATTTTGTTGTTTTCTTAAAGTGCATGCTTTATATCTTTCAAGTCTCCCTGTTACAACTGATAGTTTTTGTTTAAGTGTATCTAGTGTATGTACCGCTTGTGTGTTTGGTTCTTCGTGTACAGTATGAATTCTATATAGTTTTATGATCTTATTTACATGTTTCTTTAATTTTCTACTTCTATTGCCGTTGATAAATTGGGTCATTCTACCTATTTTTGATCGTAAGTCATTTACTTTTTGTTCAAGACGTCTTCGCCATTTTGGTTTATATTCTTTTTTTGTACCTCGGGTTATTTCTCTTGGTTCGAGTGTTATTTTGGCTCCGTTGACCTTAGCAACGGTCCATGCCGCACAATATATAACGGTTTGGAATGTGTGAAAGTCTGTGTTGTTGTTAATATTTTCAGGGAGAATGATTTTGTTTAGGTAGCTAATTATTCTTGCAAGGTTTTTAGATGGTTTTTGTTTTGGAATATAAACTCTATTTGTTGGGATAGTATCTTTATAAAATTGGAATGCTTGTTGGAAAGAATCGTCTATTTTTGGGTCCCTTTCTAAATTAACTTGTGCGTTAGGTAGAATATATGTACTATTTAATTCAGTGTTATCCGTTGTTTGTATATTAGGGGTAGGTTCTTCTATATAGTTTATGTCAATATTATCTGTTAACTGGATATTGGTATTGTTGATATTAGTAATTATTATTATTGTTATATTATTTGGAATTGGATCTTACTTTCGATTTTACTTTTAATTTATGTTTTGCCGATTCTAATTTTTTATTCATTTCAAAAGTCAATTTATTTTGCTGACATTAGCAGCGATTTTTTCTCACTTGCAGTTGATATTAATATAGTATATAATTTTCAAATCGTGGCATTGTTGACTAAATATCTTGAAAAATGGGTCAAGTATGTACTGCTGATAAATAATGAAGAAGATACTGATGAAAATTGTAAACAAATGTTTGTGTTGTATCAAAATATTTTAGCAGCTTACAAGCTGCATAATAAGATTTTCCAAGTGTTCGTAAGTTATGTTTGCTTATATTTTTAAGGTTCCGTACCTCAAAAGAAAAACCGGTACACTTATAGGATCACTCGTGTGGCTGGCAGTCCGTCTGTCACAGCCAATTTTCTCCGAATCTACTGGACCAATTTAGTTAAAATTTGGTACACATATGAATTTTTGTGACCCATACACGGACGTGTAACGTAAACAAATGAATTTTGAATATCACATTTCGGGGACAAATGGAAAATAAAAATAAAAAGTTTTGCAAACTGTACCATGTGACAAATCAAACCAAAGAACTAGTAATGAGTTTTTTTTTTTTTAATATTCTAAAATGAATGCTTTCAAAGATATTTAAGAAAATGGCTGAAAATTGACCATTCGGGGCCCTTATCTCCGAAACTAATGAGCCAATATATTTTTTTAATACTCTTTATGGGGTTTTACTCATAGATAACAGGAAAAGCTATAAAAAGTCTATGGTCAATATTGTGCGTAGGTACAAACTTACAAATGAAATGTATGGGAGAACATGATTTTCAACTACAATGTTAAGTTTTTTCTTAAATTTATCCCAACTACGGAACTCTTCATTGTGCGTGATCCGACACGCACTTCGCGTTTCGTCTTGCACATTTTTCTCTATAGATTTATAACATAATTTACGAGACTTCGACTTAGTCACTTGCTACGTTAGTCAGTCCTATTCTTTCATCAGATATTGTTGTCTATTCAAACAGATATTGTGGCGAACAGTAGACTCAATCATTCGTAGTTTATTGTTTTTGGCAGCATCTTTATTACAATTGCGAAATCCAGCAGCAACACAGGATGAAGTAAGTATTATATTGTTCTTTTTTGCATATTCCGTTGTTCTTTTTTGCATCGTCCTTTTTTTTGCATTTATTCAAATAAACCAATTACAGGTACTTTTGAATTCTGCCTTGTATATGACTGACCTTTTTTTATCCTGTGTCCTAATTATAAGCGATCCTCGTATTCATTTGTTCGGAAAACAGGAAGGCGTCGTCGGCACGATGACATGTCTGGGTTGGCCGATCAAAATTAACGCGACGGTCGCGTACTCTCGAGATTGTCTTTTATATTAGGACACGGCCTAACATCATTGATAAGAATATTCTCTACGGGCCCTAAATAAATTGGGATAAGTGAAGGAGAATGTAAACGATAAGTTCATGGTCGTCGTCCACCTCTGTAATATTTTTTTTTTAATCCTTCCAGCGTAACATAAGCTCTCTGTTCGTGATCTTGATAATATACGGATGGATTATGAAGGACATCGTTTTAATGGTTATAACCAGCCTGCAATGTGAGAAGTTCCAAATATCTGTCGAGGAAGCTGGGTCAGCGTGTATACAGCGTGTGATGTATACGAACTGTCCAGGTAAGCAAATTACAATTTAGTTCGATTAAATACAGTTAAATAAATAAATAAATGTGTCTAGTATGTACCTTTAATGGTTTCAGAGAGTGGCAAAGATCTGTGCAAGCGCGTGCTACAAGTTAACTGGACCTTCAGTAAGATGACAGCGTGTGGCCTGTTTACTATAGACGCCACTTTACCTATACCTTTTACGGGACTCATGACGAATTACGTAATTGTACTGCTGCAGTTTACTTTGCTGTAAAATAACTATTAAGTTACAATAGTCAAACCTTTCTATAATTTCTTCAGTACACCAATCATGTTATTACGCACGATATTAGATATTTTCCGAAAAGTTTGATTCGACCAAATATAACGCTATTAAACGTACGTTTGTTATTAATTATTCATATTGGTGCACAAATTCAAGGTCACTTTTGAGCTGAAAGTATCTGTGAAGGACACGATCCGATATTATTGTTCTGAAAAGGAATGAAGTTACTGACATAGCTTGCAGAGTTAGCAAGCTGTCGTGGCAGCGGGCAGGCTAATTATGTTTGTCTAAAGACCGATAGCTGTTGGAGCAGACGAATCTTGGAGTGGACATCTCGAGTGTAGCGAGCGTGTAGTGTGGTGTTCCCCAGCGAATAGTTGGACCGAGGACCCTTCAAGGTGGAACCGGCAAACTGGATGCGGAAGGTGGATAACCAGGTTAATGGTATAACTTGGGAGAGGCCTATGTCCGGCAGTGTATTAAGGCTTAGTTGATGAAAGAGAAAGAGAACAAATATAACGTGCGTAGGTACACGTAATGCGTAGAATTTATCAATAATCCTTAATTATATAATTTGACAGAAAACATTAATAATGTTCGACTTTGATACAATCAAAACCATGGTCACCATAAAACTAACGATATATTCTTCATTTGTCATCGGGTAGCAAACTTATATGTTATATATGGAGAAATCACGTGGAACTACTCAAATGCTCCACTTAAATTGTTACTCATTAATAAAGTGGACAAAGACGTTCTGAAAATAGTTCCACTTTTCAACATTATTCTATTCATCTCTTCTAAATACTATTTAAGAGATCATTATAAAACTACGTGTGAAAAGAAGTATCACATATATTTTAATATCCGATTCAGAATTCAATGTTTTTTCTTAATGTAATGAAGTTTCTTTAACTATATTATGTCTATAGTAACTGTATAGATAGAGTAAAAAAGTAATCCTTTTACGTGATTTGACAGGAAACAAAATAAATGTTCAACAATCAACATTAAAAGTAATTGCTTTGGTCAAAATTAATATACCCTAATCAAATTTTATTTTTAGTGTAACAGCAGGATAAAAAACAATCATGTGGAAACCTTCAAGGACTCCAGTTGAGTTGTTACTCAATAATAGACTGGACAAAGACATAAAAAAAATTACTCAACCTTTCAACATAATGCTCTCTATATTCTTGTCATCTAAATACAAAATAAGAGAAAGTTATATCACTCCGTGTGAAAAAAAGTATCCTATATTGCTGTTCTTTATTATTTCATTTTTTAATGCTTTGAGTATCTATAGTTTTTTCACTGTTTCTCCTGATATGCTGAACACTACGTCGTGTACCATGTTCTTTTCTTTTTTCTTTTTGTATATATTCGGGTACATACTACTGATCATTTGTAACATTGCCCATAGTCGTAGCCACAATTCTCTTATTATGAGTATCCAAGAAATTCATAGGAGCTTTGACATTAGTGTACGAAAATATATTATTTGGAATTGGATCTCAGTTCTGTTTATATTAACTTTTATAATTTCGATGACAGTCTGTTTTTTTGTGATGCTGAAGTCAATTCAATTCCATGATATTAGCTGTGGATTAGTGATCATTGCATTTGATTTAAATCTAGTTTATAGTATTCGTATTGTGGCATTGCTAACAATGTTTCTCAAAGAATGGGTTAAAACAATATTGTTAGACAAAGAAGAAGAAAATGCAAAATATTGTGAAAGATTGTTTAAGGTTTATGTTAATATTTTGGAAGCGTTCTCATTGTATAAAACTTGTTGCCAACCATTGGTAAGTCGGTGTGGGCTGAAATGTCATACATATAATCAATTGGTGATTTATCCTTCATACTTTCTTCGTAATAATAATTTTATATTTTAAGATATTATGGCGAACAATTGACTCATTCCTACGTGGTTTATTATTTTTGGAGGAACATTTAATAAATTTGCACGAAGTAAGTACTATGTTATTGTTCATGGCTTGACTGTCGGACTATGTCTGTTCCAACTACCATTGGTCTTAGGGAAAACATGCCTGGTATACTTCTACACTTCTTAGTGTAGATTTATGTGATTTGCTCTTTCCAGCCTGACTTGCTCTTTTCACTCGTGAGCGGTGTAGTAGCCGTATTGATTATAAAGGATGTGACACTTACAATTATAACAAGCTTGCAATGTGAGAAATTTTATGCATCTGTGGAGGAAGCTGGGGCGGCTTGTATACAGCGAGTGATGAATACAAACTGTCCAAGTAAGGACGAAGTTTTTTTACACTCTTGACCATTAATTGTGGCGATCATTGGAAGTTCATTTAAAACGCATTGCACAGCACGACTTCATTAAAAATATTTTATATTAGATTTTTTCTTTGAGGAACGTTTATTAACTCCAAGGAGGTTTTCGAGGAGAAGTCTTCGAAAATGGCTGTTAGCGATGTTTAGTTTGTTAAACTTCTATTTCGGGATTTCCCCCAAGAACCTTACATTATTGATTTCAGAGAGCATCAAACATCTGTGCAAGCGCGTGCTACAAGTTAACCGGACCTTCAGTAAGATGACAGCGTGTGGCCTGTTTACTATAGACGCCACTCTACCGATACCTTTGATGGGACTCATGGCTAAGTACATTATTGTACTGCTACAGTTTACTTTTCTGTAAAATTCATTTTCAGGTCAAATTCTTCACAACGATTTTATCTATAGATATTTATTCATGATATCAACGTATGTATTTTTTTTTACAATTTTCTTTTATTTGTTAAGCACCAATTCATCATATTGATGTCGGATCGTGACATAGGTAATTGATGAAACATGTAGATCAACAAAAGAAAAGATCAAATATAGGCTACGATTTGAAGGTGAGACAATAATCTTTTTACATAATTTGACAGTAAACATGACAAATGATCAAAGATACAATTGATTGTCTACTAACTCTTTTAAATAAAAGTATTATTTTGCATTGTTCCCCGTGTATACCATCACCTACCTAAATATTTAATGGAGGCATCATGGCATGCTATGTTAAAGCATATACAGTGTATACAAATATTTGCAGGATAAACTATAGGATTTAATTTTTTTAAGTACTTTATTTTTAAACTAGTTTATCTGGTCTCATTCTTAATTTTATTCTGTTTAGTTTTTATTAATTCTGTGTTTTCTTTTTACGTACTTTGTATGACGAAAGGTAAAATATGGTGATACTAAGACTGTGATATACAATTATTACATGAATGTAAAAATTGTATATCACAATCTACACACGCATCTACACACTGTTTACTCATATTTGCAAATAAATGAATTTGAATTGTTTAATCAATATTTCTTTTGGATTGGTTCTTATCTATCTAGCTATCCTATTTTTTGTCATCTAACTTATGAAATGAAAACGTTTTCGTTCTAGACATCATGCCAAACAACTCAAATCGTTCAGTTTTTTTTAAAGTTATTCTTTTAAGTTTTATTTATTAATTTTACGATAAACTTAAGGTCCGCACAAAATAAGTCGGCGCTCTGGACCCGAACCGTGGGCCGCCGTTTGGTGAGTCCCGCACACTAATTGAGTAATACACGATCAATCAGAATCTGAATCGTTTTGAAATAAGTTCGTTTTTCGTTTTCGTTTAATTCGTTTAATAAAATAAGCGATAGACATAATTTTAATACTAGAAATAAAGATAAAATAGATCAACCACTTTTCATGTTATCGAAAGTATCTTCATCTTTTATGGGGTACTGTGTTAAATGTTACTATAATATACCTTGTGATATATTACAATTAAATGAAAGAAAATTTAAAACTCATTTTAAAAGTACACTTTGTAAACAAGCATATTACAAATTAGAGGATTATATACAAGATAAGAATGCTTGGAAACATGCTGGTCCTACTCCATAGGATAATCTATAATCTAGACAAAATCAAACGGGTTGCTAATTTAAGTTGTATGGATTATTATTTTTATTATATGACATTGATTTTACATTCTGTGATTACTTCCTCACACACTGACTTATTAATTGTAAAATTTTAAGAAAATCGTCTACTTTTACAATGTTTGTAAATATGTGAGAACCATGCATCTATCACATAAATAATTAATTTATCTTTCGTTGCTTCATTTTTATTAATTCTTCTTTTTACCTATTGTGGTAACGTATTATTATTATTATTATTTTTTTATTTGCATCGTCTTCACATATAATTATGTAACTAATGTACGTACATATACAAAATATTGTAACACTTTTTAAAAGAGTAATGGTGGAATTTCTTGCCCATTCTTCTCCATACGAAAACTACCTTTTGGAAGGGGCGACTAGAATCAATTAAATTTTTTGTATATAAACTTTGACGTTCAAAAGTGCCTTACAAGGGCCTATTTGAAATAAATGATTTGACTTTGACTTTGAAACAGATTGCTAATCGATTGCTTTACAAGTTCGAAAAAAAATCTGCTCAATATCGTGAATAACGCAATGAATGTTGTTGAACTGTCAAAATGAGACAGGTTAGTCGTAATCGATTACGAAAATGTGTTACGTAATTAGATAGCTGTTTCATTTTGACAGTTCAACACCATTCATTGCGTTATTGACGTGGTTGAGCAGACAAATTTTTCGAATATATTATGAAGCAATGGATTTGCAATTTCCTTTAACCGTTAAAGGCCTGATAAACAACTAATTAACGTGCTAATTGACGTGCTTGAGGGTCACCCAGGGCTTTACCGGTTAAAATGATTTAGATTATGATTGATCGTGTGTTACGCAATTAGGGTGCTAGTCTATATTATTAGCTAAAGCAGTACTCCTTAATCTTATTGTAATTTGACAGCAAAGATGAATAATGTTCAAGTACCTTACGATAATCAAATTGGTCACCATAGCATTAACGAAATATGGTTCATTTGCCATCAAATAGCTGAAAGTATAACGCTTAGCTACAAAACATGTCGAGCAACTCAATTCGTCCGGATAAATTGTTAATAATAAATAGACTAGACAAAGACATCCAAAGAATAGTTCAACCTTTCAACATTATGCTTTCTGTGTTCTTCTCTTCTAAATACAAAATTAGAAATAGTTACATCACTCCATTTGAAAAGAAGTATCACATATTGCCATTCTTAATTTTTTTATTCTTCAATGTTTTTAGTATCTATGATATTATGCTCAACGATCGAGTCAGTGAGTCTACGGAAACGTATAGTAAAGCTACCGTGTTTACTTTCACCTTCTATATCTTTGGCTACATACTATTGGTCATTTGGAACATTGTTCATAGCCGCAGTAATATTTCTCTTATTCTGAGGATCCAAAGAATTCATAGAAAAATTGACATAAGCGTCCGAAGTTATATTATTTGGAATTGGATCTTACTTTCGATTTTACTTTTAATTTATATTTTGCCGATTCTAATTTTTTATTCATTCCAAGAGTCAATTTATTTTGCTGACATTAGCAGCGATTTTTTCTCACTTGCAGTTGATATTAATATAGTATATAATTTTCAAATCGTGGCTTTGTTGACAAAATATCTTGAAAAATGGGTCAAGTACGTACTGCTGATAAATAATGAAGAAGATACTGATGAAAATTGTAAACAAATGTTTGTGTTGTATCAAAATATTTTAGCAGCTTACAAGCTGCATAATAAGATTTTCCAAGTGTTCGTAAGTTATATTTGCTTATATTTTTAAGGTTCCGTATCTCAAAAATAAAACCGGTACCCTTATAGGATCACTCGTGTGGCTGGCAGTCCGTCTGTCACAGCCAATTTTCTCTGAATCTACTGGACCAATTTAGTTGAAATTTGGTACACATATGAATTTTTGTGACCCATACACGGACGTGTAACGTAAATAAATGAATTTTGAATATGGGGGTCAAATTTCGGGGACAATTGGAAATAAAAATAAAAAGTTTTGCAAACTGTAGGTACCATGTGACAAGTCAAACCAAAGAACTTGTAGTGAGAATTTCATTTTTTTTTTAAATAATTTTAAATTTAATGCTTTCAAAGATATTTAAGAAAAAGTCTATTGTCTTAAAATAACAGTAACTTTACATTTGAAGTTGAAATGTATCGGAGAACATGATTTTCAACTACAATGTTAAGTTTTTTCTTAAGTTTATCCCAACTACGGAACTCTTCATTGTGCGTGATCCGACACGCACTTCGCGTTTCGTCTTGCACATTTTTCTCTATAGATTTATAACATAATTTACGAGACTTCGACTTAGTCACTTGCTACGTTAGTCAGTCCTATTCTTTCATCAGATATTGTTGTCTATTCAAACAGATATTGCGGCGAACAGTAGACTCAATCATTCGTAGATTATTGTTTTTGGCAGCATCTTTATTACAATTGCGAAATCCAGCAGCAACACAGGATGAAGTAAGTATTATATTGTTCTTTTTTGCATATTCCGTTGTTCTTTTTTGCATCGTCCTTTTTTTTGCATTTATTCAAATAAACCAATTACAGGTACTTTTGAATTCTGCCTTGTATATGACTGACCTTTTTTTATCCTGTGTCCTAATTATAAGCGATCCTCGTATTCATTTGTTCGGAAAACAGGAAGGCGTCGTCGGCATGATGACATGTCTGGGTTGGCCGATCAAAATTAACGCGACGGTCGCGTACTCTCGAGATTGTCTTTTATATTAGGACACGGCCTAACATCATTGATAAGAATATTCTCTACGGGCCCTAAATAAATTGGGATAAGTGAAGGAGAATGTAAATGATAAGTTCATGGTCGTCGTCCACCTCTGTAATATATTTTTTTTAATCTTTCCAGCGTAACATAAGCTCTCTGTTCGTGATCTTGATAATATTCGGATGGATTATGAAGGACATCGTTTTAATGGTTATAACCAGCCTGCAATGTGAGAAGTTCCAAATATCTGTCGAGGAAGCTGGGTCAGCGTGTATACAGCGTGTGATGTATACGAACTGTCCAGGTAAGCAAATTACAATTTAGTTCGATTAAATACAGTTAAATAAATAAATAAATGTGTCTAGTATGTACCTTTAATGGTTTCAGAGAGTGGCAAAGATCTGTGCAAGCGCGTGCTACAAGTTAACCGGACCTTCAGTAAGATGACAGCGTGTGGCCTGTTTACTATAGACGCCACTTTACCTATACCTTTTACGGGACTCATGACGAATTACGTAATTGTACTGCTGCAGTTTACTTTGCTGTAAAATAACTATTAAGTTACAATAGTCAAACCTTTCTATAATTTCTTCAGTACACCAATCATGTTATTACGCACGATATTAGATATTTTCCGAAAAGTTTGATTCGACCAAATATAACGCTATTAAACGTACGTTTCTTATTAATTATTCATATTGGTGCACAAATTCAAGGTCACTTTTGAGCTGAAAGTATCTGTGAAGGACACGATCCGATATTATTGTTCTGAAAAGGAATGAAGTTACGGACATAGCTTGCAGAGTTAGCAAGCTGTCGTGGCAGCGGGCAGGCTAATTATGTTTGTCTAAAGACCGATAGCTGTTGGAGCAGACGAATCTTGGAGTGGACATCTCGAGTGTAGCGAGCGTGTAGTGTGGTGTTCCCCAGCGAATAGTTGGACCGAGGACCCTTCAAGGTGGAACCGGCAAACTGGATGCGGAAGGTGGATAACCAGGTTAATGGTATAACTTGGGAGAGGCCTATGTCCGGCAGTGTATTAAGGCTTAGTTGATGAAAGAGAAAGAGAACAAATATAACGTACGTAATGCGTAGAATTTATCAATAATCCTTAATTATATAATTTGACAGAAAACATTAATAATGTTCGACTTTGATACAATCAAAACCATGGTCACCATAAAACTAACGATATATTCTTCATTTGTCATCGGGTAGCAAACTTATATGTTATATATGGAGAAATCACGTGGAACTACTCAAATGCTCCACTTAAATTGTTACTCATTAATAAAGTGGACAAAGACGTTCTGAAAATAGTTCCACTTTTCAACTCATCTCTTCTAAATACTATATAAGAGATCATTATAAAACTACGTGTGAAAAGAAGTATCACATATATTTTAATGTCCAATTCAGAATTCAATGTTTTTTCTTAATGTAATGAAGTTTCTTTAACTATATTATGTCTATAGTAACTGTATAGATAGAGTAAAAAAGTAATCCTTTAACGTGATTTGACAGGAAACAAAATAAATGTTCAACAATCAACATTAAAAGTAATTGCTTTGGTCAAAATTAATATACCCTAATCAAATTTTATTTTTAGTGTAACAGCAGGATAAAAAACAATCATGTGGAAACCTTCAAGGACTCCAGTTGAGTTGTTACTCAATAATAGACTGGACAAAGACATAAAAAAAATTGCTCAACCTTTCAACATATTGCTCTCTATATTCTTGTCATCTAAATACAAAATAAGAGAAAGTTATATCACTCCGTGTGAAAAAAAGTATCCTATAATGCTGTTCTTTATTATTTCATTTTTTAATGCTTTGAGTATCTATCGTTTTTTCACTGTTTCTCCTGATATGCTGAACGCTACGTCGTGTACCATGTTCTTTTCTTTTTTCTTTTTGTATATATTCGGGTACATACTACTGATCATTTGTAACATTGCCCATAGTCGTAGCCACAATTCTCTTATTATGAGTATCCAAGAAATTCATAGGAGCTTTGACATTAGTGTACGAAAATATATTATTTGGAATTGGATCTCAGTTCTGTTTATATTAACTTTTATAATTTCGATGACAGTCTGTTTTTTTGTGATGCTGAAGTCAATTCAATTCCATGATATTAGCTGTGGATTAGTGATCATTGCATTTGATTTAAATCTAGTTTATAGTATTCGTATTGTGGCATTGCTAACAATGTTTCTCAAAGAATGGGTTAAAACAATATTGTTAGACAAAGAAGAAGAAAATGCAAAATATTGTGAAAGATTGTTTAAGGTTTATGTTAATATTTTGGAAGCGTTCTCATTGTATAAAACTTGTTGCCAACCATTGGTAAGTCGGTGTGGGCTGAAATGTCATACATATAATCAATTGGTGATTTATCCTTCATACTTTCTTCGTAATAATAATTTTATATTTTAAGATATTATGGCGAACAATTGACTCATTCCTACGTGGTTTATTATTTTTGGAGGAACATTTAATAAATTTGCACGAAGTAAGTACTATGTTATTGTTCATGGCTTTACTGTCGGACTATGTCTGTTCCAACTACCATTGGTCTTAGGGAAAACATGCCTGGTATACTTCTACACTTCTTAGTGTAGATTTATGTGATTTGCTCTTTCCAGCCTGACTTGCTCTTTTCACTCGTGAGCGGTGTAGTAGCCGTATTGATTATAAAGGATGTGACACTTACAATTATAACAAGCTTGCAATGTGAGAAATTTTATGCATCTGTGGAGGAAGCTGGGGCGGCTTGTATACAGCGAGTGATGAATACAAACTGTCCAAGTAAGGACGAAGTTTTTTTACACTCTTGACCATTAATTGTGGCGATCATTGGAAGTTCATTTAAAACGCATTGCACAGCACGACTTCATTAAAAATATTTTATATTAGATTTTTTCTTTGAGGAACGTTTATTAACTCCAAGGAGGTTTTCGAGGAGAAGTCTTCGAAAATGGCTGTTAGCGATGTTTAGTTTGTTAAACTTCTATTTCGGGATTTCCCCCAAGAACCTTACATTATTGATTTCAGAGAGCGTCAAACATCTGTGCAAGCGCGTGCTACAAGTTAACCGGACCTTCAGTAAGATGACAGCGTGTGGCCTGTTTACTATAGACGCCACTCTACCGATACCTTTGATGGGACTCATGGCTAAGTACATTATTGTACTGCTACAGTTTACTTTTCTGTAAAACTCATTTTCCGGTCAAATTCTTCACAACGATTTTATCTATAGATATTTATTTATGATATCAACGTATGTATTTTTTTTACAATTTTCTTTTATTTACAAAATACAAAAAAATACAAAAAGTTTATTGCAGTAACATTGTACAGCTTTTACAGTAAATCTTACATAGGGACCTCCTTTTAAGTAAAGATATACCTGTGCTAGGAGGCCCCGCTCTTCAATAACAAATTATATAATGGTAAAAGTGGTGTACTAAAACATAATAGAATTTAAACAAAAAGAAAATTAAAGAAAAAACTAATAATAATAAACAAAAATAGTATGTGTGTGTATGTGTAGGTGGGGGGTGTTTGTGTATGTGTGTATGAGGGTGTGTGTGAGTGAAGGTGCATGCGTGCGTGTATCTTTTTAACTCATATTGACGATGCTTGCAGCAACAATTCAATATCATCATAGGTCTTCAGTTTTAGCCATTGAACTATTGCCCTTTTGCAGTCTTTAGTAGTCATGGGATAGATGTTGATAATTTTATTAATTTTATTATATAGGGCAGCGGAATTTGTATGGAATTGTCTTTTTGCGTATTTAGTTTTAACGAATTCTATTGGTGCAGCACGGTTTATTTGTTAAGCAACAATTCATCATATTGATGTCGGATCGTGACATAGGTAATTGATGAAACATGTAGATCAACAAAAGAAAAGATCAAATATAGGCTACGATTTGAAGGTGAAACAATAATCTTTTTACATAATTTGACAGTAAACATGACAAATGATCAAAGATACAATAGATTGTCTACTAACTCTTTTAAATAAAAGCATATTTTGCATTGTTCCCCGTGTATACCATCACCTACCTAAATATTTAATGGAGGCATCATGGCATGCTATGTTAAAGTATATACAGTGTATACGAATATTTGCAGGATAAACTATAGGATTTAATTTTTTTAAGTATGTACTTTATTTTTAAACTAGTTTATCTGGTCTCATTCTTAATTTTATTCTGTTTAGTTTTTATTAATTCTGTGTTTTCTTTTTACGTACTTTGTATGACGAAAGGTAAAATATGGTGATACTGAGACTGTGATATACAATTATTACATGAATGTAAAAATTGTATATCACAATCTACACACGCATCTACACACTGTTTACCCATATTTGCAAATAAATGAATTTGAATTGTTTAATCAGTATTTCTTTTGGATTGGTTCTTATCTATCTACCTATCCTATATTTTGTCATCTAACTTATGAAATGAAAACGTTTTCGTTTTTGAAATTATGCGAAACAACTCAAATTGTTCAGTTATTTTTAAAGTGTTTCTTTTAAGTTTTATTAATAAATTTTACGATAAACTTAAGGTCCACACAAAATAAGTCGGCGCTCTGGACCCGAACCGTGGGCCGCCGTTTGGTGAGTCCCGCACACTAATTGAGTAATACACGATCAATCAGAATCTGAATCGTTTTGAAATAAGTTCGTTTTTCGTTTTCGTTTAATTCGTTTAATAAAATAAGCGATAGACATAATTTTAATACTAGAAATAAAGATAAAATAGATCAACCACTTTTCATGTTATCGAAAGTATCTTCATCTTTTATGGGGTACTGTGTTAAATGTTACTATAATATACCTTGTGATATATTACAATTAAATGAAAGAAAATTTAAAACTCATTTTAAAAGTACACTTTGTAAACAAGCATATTACAAATTAGAGGATTATATACAAGATAAGAATGCTTGGAAACATGCTGGTCCTACTCCATAGGATAATCTATAATCTAGACAAAATCAAACGGGTTGCTAATTTAAGTTGTATGGATTATTATTTTTATTATATGACATTGATTTTACATTCTGTGATTACTTCCTCACACACTGACTTATTAATTGTAAAATTTTAAGAAAATCGTCTACTTTTACAATGTTTGTAAATATGTGAGAACCATGCATCTATCACATAAATAATTAATTTATCTTTCGTTGCTTCATTTTTATTAATTCTTCTTTTTACCTATTGTGGTAACGTATTATTATTATTATTATTTTTTTATTTGCATCGTCTTCACATATAATTATGTAACTAATGTACGTACATATACAAAATATTGTAACACTTTTTAAAAGAGTAATGGTGGAATTTCTTGCCCATTCTTCTCCATACGAAAACTACCTTTTGGAAGGGGCGACTAGAATCAATTAAATTTTTTGTATATAAACTTTGACGTTCAAAAGTGCCTTACAAGGGCCTATTTGAAATAAATGATTTGACTTTGACTTTGAAACAGATTGCTAATCGATTGCTTTACAAGTTCGAAAAAAAATCTGCTCAATATCGTGAATAACGCAATGAATGTTGTTGAACTGTCAAAATGAGACAGGTTAGTCGTAATCGATTACGAAAATGTGTTACGTAATTAGATAGCTGTTTCATTTTGACAGTTCAACACCATTCATTGCGTTATTGACGTGGTTGAGCAGACAAATTTTTCGAATATATTATGAAGCAATGGATTTTCAATTTCCTTTAAAATGATTTAGATTATGATTGATCGTGTGTTACGCAATTAGGGTGCTAGTCTATATTATTAGCTAAAGCAGTACTCCTTAATCTTATTGTAATTTGACAGCAAAGATGAATAATGTTCAAGTACCTTACGTTAATCAAATTGGTCACCATAGCATTAACGAAATATGGTTCATTTGCCATCAAATAGCTGAAAGTATAACGCTTAGCTACAAAACATGTCGAGCAACTCAATTCGTCCGGATAAATTGTTAATAAAAAATAGACTAGACAAAGACATCCAAAGAATAGTTCAACCTTTCAACATTATGCTTTCTGTGTTCTTCTCTTCTAAATACAAAATTAGAAATAGTTACATCACTCCATTTGAAAAGAAGTATCACATATTGCCATTCTTAATTTTTTTATTCTTCAATGTTTTTAGTATCTATGATATTATGCTCAACGATCGAGTCAGTGAGTCTACGGAAACGTATAGTAAAGCTACCGTGTTTACTTTCACCTTCTATATCTTTGGCTACATACTATTGGTCATTTGGAACATTGTTCATAGCCGCAGTAATATTTCTCTTATTCTGAGGATCCAAAGAATTCATAGAAAAATTGACATAAGCGTCCGAAGTTATATTATTTGGAATTGGATCTTACTTTCGATTTTACTTTTAATTTATGTTTTGCCGATTCTAATTTTTTATTCATTTCAAAAGTCAATTTATTTTGCTGACATTAGCAGCGATTTTTTCTCACTTGCAGTTGATATTAATATAGTATATAATTTTCAAATCGTGGCTTTGTTGACAAAATATCTTGAAAAATGGGTCAAGTACGTACTGCTGATAAATAATGAAGAAGATACTGATGAAAATTGTAAACAAATGTTTGTGTTGTATCAAAATATTTTAGCAGCTTACAAGCTGCATAATAAGATTTTCCAAGTGTTCGTAAGTTATATTTGCTTATATTTTTAAGGTTCCGTATCTCAAAAATAAAACCGGTACCCTTATAGGATCACTCGTGTGGCTGGCAGTCCGTCTGTCACAGCCAATTTTCTCTGAATCTACTGGACCAATTTAGTTGAAATTTGGTACACATATGAATTTTTGTGACCCATACACGGACGTGTAACGTAAATAAATGAATTTTGAATATGGGGGTCAAATTTCGGGGACAATTGGAAATAAAAATAAAAAGTTTTGCAAACTGTAGGTACCATGTGACAAGTCAAACCAAAGAACTTGTAGTGAGAATTTCATTTTTTTTTTAAATAATTTTAAATTTAATGCTTTCAAAGATATTTAAGAAAAAGTCTATTGTCTTAAAATAACAGTAACTTTACATTTGAAGTTGAAATGTATCGGAGAACATGATTTTCAACTACAATGTTAAGTTTTTTCTTAAGTTTATCCCAACTACGGAACTCTTCATTGTGCGTGATCCGACACGCACTTCGCGTTTCGTCTTGCACATTTTTCTCTATAGATTTATAACATAATTTACGAGACTTCGACTTAGTCACTTGCTACGTTAGTCAGTCCTATTCTTTCATCAGATATTGTTGTCTATTCAAACAGATATTGCGGCGAACAGTAGACTCAATCATTCGTAGTTTATTGTTTTTGGCAGCATCTTTATTACAATTGCGAAATCCAGCAGCAACACAGGATGAAGTAAGTATTATATTGTTCTTTTTTGCATATTCCGTTGTTCTTTTTTGCATCGTCCTTTTTTTTGCATTTATTCAAATAAACCAATTACAGGTACTTTTGAATTCTGCCTTGTATATGACTGACCTTTTTTTATCCTGTGTCCTAATTATAAGCGATCCTCGTATTCATTTGTTCGGAAAACAGGAAGGCGTCGTCGGCATGATGACATGTCTGGGTTGGCCGATCAAAATTAACGCGACGGTCGCGTACTCTCGAGATTGTCTTTTATATTAGGACACGGCCTAACATCATTGATAAGAATATTCTCTACGGGCCCTAAATAAATTGGGATAAGTGAAGGAGAATGTAAATGATAAGTTCATGGTCGTCGTCCACCTCTGTAATATATTTTTTTTAATCTTTCCAGCGTAACATAAGCTCTCTGTTCGTGATCTTGATAATATTCGGATGGATTATGAAGGACATCGTTTTAATGGTTATAACCAGCCTGCAATGTGAGAAGTTCCAAATATCTGTCGAGGAAGCTGGGTCAGCGTGTATACAGCGTGTGATGTATACGAACTGTCCAGGTAAGCAAATTACAATTTAGTTCGATTAAATACAGTTAAATAAATAAATAAATGTGTCTAGTATGTACCTTTAATGGTTTCAGAGAGTGGCAAAGATCTGTGCAAGCGCGTGCTACAAGTTAACCGGACCTTCAGTAAGATGACAGCGTGTGGCCTGTTTACTATAGACGCCACTTTACCTATACCTTTTACGGGACTCATGACGAATTACGTAATTGTACTGCTGCAGTTTACTTTGCTGTAAAATAACTATTAAGTTACAATAGTCAAACCTTTCTATAATTTCTTCAGTACACCAATCATGTTATTACGCACGATATTAGATATTTTCCGAAAAGTTTGATTCGACCAAATATAACGCTATTAAACGTACGTTTCTTATTAATTATTCATATTGATGCACAAATTCAAGGTCACTTTTGAGCTGAAAGTATCTGTGAAGGACACGATCCGATATTATTGTTCTGAAAAGGAATGAAGTTACTGACATAGCTTGCAGAGTTAGCAAGCTGTCGTGGCAGCGGGCAGGCTAATTATGTTTGTCTAAAGACCGATAGCTGTTGGAGCAGACGAATCTTGGAGTGGACATCTCGAGTGTAGCGAGCGTGTAGTGTGGTGTTCCCCAGCGAATAGTTGGACCGAGGACCCTTCAAGGTGGAACCGGCAAACTGGATGCGGAAGGTGGATAACCAGGTTAATGGTATAACTTGGGAGAGGCCTATGTCCGGCAGTGTATTAAGGCTTAGTTGATGAAAGAGAAAGAGAACAAATATAACGTACGTAATGCGTAGAATTTATCAATAATCCTTAATTATATAATTTGACAGAAAACATTAATAATGTTCGACTTTGATACAATCAAAACCATGGTCACCATAAAACTAACGATATATTCTTCATTTGTCATCGGGTAGCAAACTTATATGTTATATATGGAGAAATCACGTGGAACTACTCAAATGCTCCACTTAAATTGTTACTCATTAATAAAGTGGACAAAGACGTTCTGAAAATAGTTCCACTTTTCAACTCATCTCTTCTAAATACTATATAAGAGATCATTATAAAACTACGTGTGAAAAGAAGTATCACATATATTTTAATGTCCAATTCAGAATTCAATGTTTTTTCTTAATGTAATGAAGTTTCTTTAACTATATTATGTCTATAGTAACTGTATAGATAGAGTAAAAAAGTAATCCTTTAACGTGATTTGACAGGAAACAAAATAAATGTTCAACAATCAACATTAAAAGTAATTGCTTTGGTCAAAATTAATATACCCTAATCAAATTTTATTTTTAGTGTAACAGCAGGATAAAAAACAATCATGTGGAAACCTTCAAGGACTCCAGTTGAGTTGTTACTCAATAATAGACTGGACAAAGACATAAAAAAAATTGCTCAACCTTTCAACATATTGCTCTCTATATTCTTGTCATCTAAATACAAAATAAGAGAAAGTTATATCACTCCGTGTGAAAAAAAGTATCCTATAATGCTGTTCTTTATTATTTCATTTTTTAATGCTTTGAGTATCTATCGTTTTTTCACTGTTTCTCCTGATATGCTGAACGCTACGTCGTGTACCATGTTCTTTTCTTTTTTCTTTTTGTATATATTCGGGTACATACTACTGATCATTTGTAACATTGCCCATAGTCGTAGCCACAATTCTCTTATTATGAGTATCCAAGAAATTCATAGGAGCTTTGACATTAGTGTACGAAAATATATTATTTGGAATTGGATCTCAGTTCTGTTTATATTAACTTTTATAATTTCGATGACAGTCTGTTTTTTTGTGATGCTGAAGTCAATTCAATTCCATGATATTAGCTGTGGATTAGTGATCATTGCATTTGATTTAAATCTAGTTTATAGTATTCGTATTGTGGCATTGCTAACAATGTTTCTCAAAGAATGGGTTAAAACAATATTGTTAGACAAAGAAGAAGAAAATGCAAAATATTGTGAAAGATTGTTTAAGGTTTATGTTAATATTTTGGAAGCGTTCTCATTGTATAAAACTTGTTGCCAACCATTGGTAAGTCGGTGTGGGCTAAAATGTCATACATATAATCAATTGGTGATTTATCCTACATACTTTCTTCGTAATAATAATTTTATATTTTAAGATATTTTGGCGAACAATTGACTCATTCCTACGTGGTTTATTATTTTTGGAGGAACATTTAATAAATTTGCACGAAGTAAGTACTATGTTATTGTTCATGGCTTGACGTCGGACTATGTCTGTTCCAACTACCATTGGTCTTAGGGAAAACATGCCTGGTATACTTCTACACTTCTTAGTGTAGATTTATGTGATTTGCTCTTTCCAGCCTGACTTGCTCTTTTCACTCGTGAGCGGTGTAGTAGCCGTATTGATTATAAAGGATGTGACACTTACAATTATAACAAGCTTGCAATGTGAGAAATTTTATGCATCTGTGGAGGAAGCTGGGGCGGCTTGTATACAGCGAGTGATGAATACAAACTGTCCAAGTAAGGACGAAGTTTTTTTACACTCTTGACCATTAATTGTGGCGATCATTGGAAGTTCATTTAAAACGCATTGCACGGCACGACTTCATTAAAAATATTTTATATTAGATTTTTTCTTTGAGGAACGTTTATTAACTCCAAGGAGGTTTTCGAGGAGAAGTCTTCGAAAATGGCTGTTAGCGATGTTTAGTTTGTTAAACTTCTATTTCGGGATTTCCCCCAAGAACCTTACATTATTGATTTCAGAGAGCGTCAAACATCTGTGCAAGCGCGTGCTACAAGTTAACCGGACCTTCAGTAAGATGACAGCGTGTGGCCTGTTTACTATAGACGCCACTCTACCGATACCTTTGATGGGACTCATGGCTAAGTACATTATTGTACTGCTACAGTTTACTTTTCTGTAAAACTCATTTTCCAGTCAAATTCTTCACAACGATTTTATCTATAGATATTTATTTATGATATCAACGTATGTATTTTTTTTACAATTTTCTTTTATTTGTTAAGCAACAATTCATCATATTGATGTCGGATCGTGACATAGGTAATTGATGAAACATGTAGATCAACAAAAGAAAAGATCAAATATAGGCTACGATTTGAAGGTGAAACAATAATCTTTTTACATAATTTGACAGTAAACATGACAAATGATCAAAGATACAATAGATTGTCTACTAACTCTTTTAAATAAAAGCATATTTTGCATTGTTCCCCGTGTATACCATCACCTACCTAAATATTTAATGGAGGCATCATGGCATGCTATGTTAAAGTATATACAGTGTATACGAATATTTGCAGGATAAACTATAGGATTTAATTTTTTTAAGTATGTACTTTATTTTTAAACTAGTTTATCTGGTCTCATTCTTAATTTTATTCTGTTTAGTTTTTATTAATTCTGTGTTTTCTTTTTACGTACTTTGTATGACGAAAGGTAAAATATGGTGATACTGAGACTGTGATATACAATTATTACATGAATGTAAAAATTGTATATCACAATCTACACACGCATCTACACACTGTTTACCCATATTTGCAAATAAATGAATTTGAATTGTTTAATCAGTATTTCTTTTGGATTGGTTCTTATCTATCTACCTATCCTATATTTTGTCATCTAACTTATGAAATGAAAACGTTTTCGTTTTTGAAATCATGCGAAACAACTCAAATTGTTCAGTTATTTTTAAAGTGTTTCTTTTAAGTTTTATTAATAAATTTTACGATAAACTTAAGGTCCACACAAAATAAGTCGGCGCTCTGGACCCGAACCGTGGGCCGCCGTTTGGTGAGTCCCGCAAACTAATTGAGTAATACACGATCAATCAGAATCTAAATCGTTTTGAAATAAGTTCGTTTTTCGTTTTCGTTTAATTCGTTTAATAAAATAAGCGATAGACATAATATTAATACTAGAAATAAAGATAAAATAGATCAACCACTTTTCAGGTTATCGAAAGTATCTTCATATTTTATGGGGTACTGTGTTAAATGTTACATTAAAATACCTTGTGATATAGTACAATTAAATGAAAGAAAATTTAAAACTCATATTAAAAGTACACTTTGTAAACATGCATATTACAAATTAGAGGATTATTATACAAGATAAGAATGCTTGGAAACATGCTGGTCCTGCTCCATAGGATAATCTATAATCTAGACAAAATCAAACTGGTTGCTAATTTAAGTTGTATGGATTATTATTTTTATTATATGACATTGATTTTACATTCTGTGATTACTTCCTCACACACTTATTATTTGTAAAATTTTAAAAAATCGTCTACTTTTACAATGTTTGTAAATATGTGAGAACCATGCATCTATCACATAAGAAATTAATTTATCTTTCGTTGCTTCATTTTTATTAATTCTTCTTTTTACCTATTGTGGTAACGTATTATTTTTTTATTTTTTTTATTTGCATCGTCTTCACATATAATTATGTAACTAATGTACGTACATATACAAAATATTGTGACACTTTTTAAAAGAGTAACGGTGGAGTTTCTTGTCCATTCTTCTCCATACGAAAACTACCTTTTGGAAGGGGCGACTAGAATCAATTCAATTTTTTGTAAACTTTGGCGTTCAAAAGTGCCTTACAAGGGCCTATATATAAATGATTTGACTTTGACTTTGAAAGAGATTGCTAATCGATTGCTTTACAAGTTCGAAAAAAAATCTGCTCAATATCGTGAATAACGCAATGAATGTTGTTGAACTGTCAAAATGAGACAGGTTAGTCGTAATCGATTACGAAAATGTGTTACGTAATTAGTTCAACACCATTCATTGCGTTATTGATGTGGTTGAGCAGACATATTTTTCGAATATATTATGAAGCAATGGATTTGCAATTTCCTTTAAAATTATTTAGATAATGATTGATCGTGTGTTACGCAATTAGGGTGCTAGTCTATATTATTAGCTAAAGCAGTACTCCCTAATCTTATTGTAATTTGACAGCAAAGATGAATAATGTTCAAGTACCTTACGATAATCAATTTGGTCACCATAGCATTAACGAAATATGGTTCATTTGCCATCAAATAGCTGAAAGTATAACGCTTAGCTACAAAACATGTCGAGCAACTCAATTCGCCCGGATAAATTGTTAATAAAAAATAGACTAGACAAAGACATCCAAAGAATAGTTCAACCTTTCAACATTATGCTTTCTGTGTTCTTCTCTTCCAAATACAAAATTAGAAATAGTTACATCACTTCATTTGAAAAGAAGTATCACATATTGCCATTCTTAATTTTTTTATTCTTCAATGTTTTTAGTATCTATGATATTATGCTCAACGATCGAGTCAGTGAGTCTACGGAAACGTATAGTAAAGCTACCGTGTTTACTTTCACCTTCTATATCTTTGGCTACATACTACTGGTCATTTGGAACATTGTTCATAGCCGCAGCAATATTTCTCTTATTCTGAGGATCCAAAGAATTCATAGAAAAATTGACATAAGCGTCCGAAGTTATATTATTTGGAATTGGATCGTACTTTCGATTTTACTTTTAATTTATATTTTGCCGATTCTAATTTTTTATTCATTCCAAGAGTCAATTTATTTTGCTGACATTAGCAGCGATTTTTTCTCACTTGCAGTTGATATTAATATAGTATATAATTTTCAAATCGTGGCATTGTTGACTAAATATCTTGAAAAATGGGTCAAGTATGTACTGCTGATAAATAATGAAGAAGATACTGATGAAAATTGTAAACAAATGTTTGTGTTGTATCAAAATATTTTAGCAGCTTACAAGCTGCATAATAAGATTTTCCAAGTGTTCGTAAGTTATGTTTGCTTATATTTTTAAGGTTCCGTACCTCAAAAGAAAAACCGGTACTCTTATAGGATCACTCGTGTGGCTGGCAGTCCGTCTGTCACAGCCAATTTTTTCCGAATCTACTGGACCAATTTAGTTGAAATTTGGTACACATGTGAATTTTTGTGACCCATACACGGACGTGTAACGTAAACAAATGAATTTTGAATATCACATTTCGGGGACAAATGGAAAATAAAAATAAAAAGTTTTGCAAACTGTACCATGTGACAAATCAAACCAAAGAACTAGTAATGAGTTTTTTTTTTTTATAATTCTAAAATGAATGCTTTCAAAGATATTTAAGAAAATGGCTGAAAATTGACCATTCGGGGCCCTTATCTCCGAAACTAATGAGCCAATATTTTTTTTTAATACTCTTTATGGGGTTTGACTCATAGATAACAGGAAAAGCTATAAAAAGTCTATGGTCAATATTGTGCGTAGGTACAAACTTACAAATGAAATGTATGGGAGAACATGATTTTCAACTACAATGTTAAGTTTTTTCTTAAATTTATCCCAACTACGGAACTCTTCATTGTGCGTGATCCGACACGCACTTCGCGTTTCGTCTTGCACATTTTTCTCTATAGATTTATAACATAATTTACGAGACTTCGACTTAGTCACTTGCTACGTTAGTCAGTCCTATTCTTTCATCAGATATTGTTGTCTATTCAAACAGATATTGTGGCGAACAGTAGACTCCATCATTCGTAGTTTATTGTTTTTGGCAGCATCTTTATTACAATTGCGAAATCCAGCAGCAACACAGGATGAAGTAAGTATTATATTGTTCTTTTTTGCATATTCCGTTGTTCTTTTTTGCATCGTCCTTTTTTTGCATTTATTCAAATAAACCAATTACAGGTACTTTTGAATTCTGCCTTGTATATGACTGACCTTTTTTTATCCTGTGTCCTAATTATAAGCGATCCTCGTATTCATTTGTTCGGAAAACAGGAAGGCGTCGTCGGCACGATGACATGTCTGGGTTGGCCGATCAAAATTAACGCGACGGTCGCGTACTCTCGAGATTGTCTTTTATATTAGGACACGGCCTAACATCATTGATAAGAATATTCTCTACGGGCCCTAAATAAATTGGGATAAGTGAAGGAGAATGTAAATGATAAGTTCATGGTCGTCGTCCACCTCTGTAATATATTTTTTTTTATCCTTCCAGCGTAACATAAGCTCTCTGTTCGTGATCTTGATAATATTCGGATGGATTATGAAGGACATCGTTTTAATGGTTATAACCAGCCTGCAATGTGAGAAGTTCCAAATATCTGTCGAGGAAGCTGGGTCAGCGTGTATACAGCGTGTGATGCATACGAACTGTCCAGGCAAGCAAATTACAATTTAGTTCGATTAAATACAGGTAAATAAATAAATGTGACTAGTATGTACCTTTAATGCTTTCAGAGAGTGGCAAAGATCTGTGCAAGCGCGTGCTACAAGTTAACCGGACCTTCAGTAAGATGACAGCGTGTGGTCTGTTTACTATAGACGCCACTTTACCTATACCTTTTACGGGACTCATGACGAATTACGTAATTGTACTGCTGCAGTTTACTTTGCTGTAAAATAAGTATTTACTTACAATAGTCAAACCTTTATATAATTTCTTCAGTACACCAAACATGTTATTACGCACGATATTACATATTTTCCGAAAAGTTTGATTCGACCAAATATAACGCTATTAAACGTACGTTTCTTATTAATTATTCATATTGGTGCACAAATTCAAGGTCGCTTTTGAGCTGAAAGTATCTGTGAAGGACACGATCCGATATTATTGTTCTGAAAAGGAATGAAGTTATTGACATAGCTTGCAGAGTTAGCAAGCTGTCGTGGCAGCGGGCAGGCTAATTATGTTTGTCTAAAGACCGATAGCTGTTGGAGCAGACGTCTTTTTTTTTCTTTTTTTTTTGAGGGTGGGAAATTATCAAATAACTTCTCCCGCTCTGGGTGGAGCGGGAGGGCGTGTCTGACTTTTACTGACTAAAACCCACCCGTGTTCCTTCCGTTGCCTGTGTGCCGAGGTCGCGATATCCCTTTCAGACAAACCCGCAACCCCGGCAGGCATTGGCCCTTCCGGACCCCGTCAGTTGGTGCTGACATCTCTTTGAAGCGCGCGTGGAACACAACGCGCCGTCGACCTGGGCCTGGTCCCTATCGGACGGCGAGCTACCCATTGCTGACCGTCCGCAAGCCCGCGCCTACGGTGGCCGGAAGTCGGCTCGCGACTCCCGACGCCCGGGGCGTCTCCTGCGGCGACTAGGGGCGCGAGGGCGCGCATTTTGCCTCTCCCTCGCGCACTCCGCCTCCTCCTTCGCGAGAATTACTGCTTCGCAGAAGGAGGTGACGGCCTCCCATGCACTCTCGCTCCGGACCATGGCCTGAACCAGGGCTGGACGCGAGAGATCGCCGCCGCCGATCGCCTCCGTGAGGACACGGCGGTGCTCCGCCCAGGCTGGGCAGACCTCCACCGTATGTCCTCCGGGCGATCCACACAGTGGTGACACCCGGGAGCAGACGAGTCTTGGAGTGGACATCTCGAGTGTAGCGAGCGTGTAGTGTGGTGTTCCCCAGCGAATAGTTGGACCGAGGACCCTTCAAGGTGGAACCGGCAAACTGGATGCGGAAGTTGGCTAACCAGGTTAATGGTATAACTTGGGAGAGGCCTATGTCCGGCAGTGTATTAAGGCTTAGTTGATGAAAGAGAAAGAGAACAAATATAACGTACGTAGGTACACGTAATGCGAAGAATTTATCAATAATCCTTAATTATATAATTTGACAAAAAACATTAATAATGTTCGATTTTGATACGATCAAAACCTAATTGAAACTAGGATTTCTTCACTGAATTGGTCACCATAAAACTAACGATATATTGTTCATTTGTGATGACAAATGAACAATATATCCTTGGTTTTATGGTGGTTATATGGTAACATATAAGTTTGCTACTCGATGGATTAGAAAACTGAGTTACCATATAATTATGGAGAAATCATGTGGAACTACTCAAATGCTCCACTTAAATTGTTCCTCATTAATAAAGTGGACATAGACGTTCTGAAAATAGTTCCACTTTTCAACATTATTCTCTTTGTATTCTTCTCATCTAAATACTATTTAAGAGATCGTTATAAAACTACGTGTGAAAAGAAGTATCACATATAGTTTTTATTTTTGTAAAATTATTTTAATGTCCAATTCAGAATTCAATGTTTTTTCTTAATGTAATGAAGTTTCTTTAACTTTATTATGTGTATAGTAGCTGTATAGATAGAGTAAAAAAGTAATCCTTTTACGTGATTTGATAGGAAACAAAATAAAGAATCAACATTAAAAGTAATTGCTTTGATCAAAATTAATACACCCTAATCAAATTTTATTTTTAGTGTAACAGCAGGATAAAAAGCAATCATGTGGAAACCTTCAAGGACTCCAGTTGAGTTGTTACTCAATAATAGACTGGACAAAGACATAAAAAAAATTACTCAACCTTTCAACATAATGCTCTCTATATTCTTGTCATCTAAATACAAAATAAGAGAAAGTTATATCACTCCGTGTGAAAAAAAGTATCCTATATTGCTGTTCTTTATTATTTCATTTTTTAATGCTTTGAGTATCTATCGTTTTTTCACTGTTTCTCCTGATATGCTGAACTCTACGTCGTGTACCATGTTCTTTTCTTTTTTCTTTTTGTATATATTCGGGTACATACTACTGATCATTTGTAACATTGCCCATAGTCGTAGCCACAATTCTCTTATTATGAGTATCCAAGAAATTCATAGGAGCTTTGACATTAGTGTACGAAAATATATTATTTGGAATTGGATCTCAGTTCTGTTTATATTAACTTTTATAATTTCGATGACAGTCTGTTTTTTTGTGATGCTGAAGTCAATTCAATTCCATGATATTAGCTGTGGATTAGTGATCATTGCATTTGATTTAAATCTAGTTTATAGTATCCGTATTGTGCCATTGCTTACGATGTACCTCAAAGAATGGGTTACAAATATATTACTTGTTATAAATATTGAAGAAGAAAGTGATAAATACTGTAAAGAAATGTTTAAGATTTATTTAAATATTTTGGAAGCGTTCTCATTCTATAAAACTTGTTTCCGAACATTGGTAAGTCGGTGTGTGATACAATTTTATACATTAATCAATTGTTGATTTGTTCTTCATGCTTTTTTTCTAATATTTGTTATTTTAAGATATCATGGCGAACAATCGACTCATTCTTACGTGGTTTATTATTTATGGAAAATCATTTAACAAACTTGCACGAAGTAAGTACAATGTTATTGTTCATGGCTCGATTGACCACTATGTCTGCTCCAACTACGAGTACCATTGCTCCAATGACAGACGTGTCCGGTACACTCTACACTTCAGTGTGTATATTTATGTAATTTGCTTTTTCCAGTCTGACTTGTTCACTTCACTACTGAGCAGTGTAGTAATGGTATTGATTATAAAAGATATGACACTTATAATAACAATAAGCGTGCAATGTGAGAAATTTTACTCATCTTTGGAGGAAGGTGGTGCGGCTTGTATACAGCGTGTGATGAATACGAACTGTCCAAGTAAGTTTTTTTTTTTTTTCAACTCTTGACTATTAATTGCAGCGATCATTGGTAGCCCCATCCCAAATTAGGGTTTATTTTATATCAATATGTATATCGTAGTCTTAGAATGCATGAATTAAGAATCTTCTTTTTATTTTTATTTTTTTGCTTTGAGTAACGTTCATTAACTTCAAAGACGTTTTCGAGGAAAAGTCTTCGAAAATGGGTGTAAGCGCATTTTACTTTGTTAAACTTTAATTATTCTTGATTTAATTAATTTCCCTAATTTGGGGATTTCTAGGAACTTAACATTTTTTTCATTTCAGAGAGTGTCAAACATCTGTGCAAGCGCGTGCTACAAGTTAACCGGACCTTCAGTAAGATGACAGCGTGTGGCCTGTTTACTATAGACGCCACTCTACCGATACCTCTGTTGGGACTCATGACTAAGTACATTATTGTATTGCTTCAGTTTGCTTTTCTGTAAAATCATTTTGAGAATAAAATATTCTCCACAAATTTTATTTATAGATGTTTATTTATTAAAACAATGTGTTCATCGATCTGCCAACGCCGTCCAGCGAAGGCGGCATGAAGTTCTAACCGGCCGGAATGCGGCGCTGACGGTGGCGCCTTCCTCAGCGGACGGGACCGCCGGCAAACGTGATAAATGACGTGAAGTGCGTGCGAACAATTTTGAATTGTCATGGTGGAAGGAACAGTGGAACTAGATAGTAGATATTATTGTCTTATTAAAAACCTATTGTAAAGCCATTGTGTTAGTCTCAATACAATCTATAAATTGTACTTGTAGTCGTTATTGAATTTCCTACACCTCAGACACACTCGTCGCATAAATATACGAGTTGCAACAAAACCAAAAAGGGACGCCTAACAGCCATGTTAGTTCGTGCTTCATGGAAGTCGCAGGGCTTATCAAGGTGCCCTAACACAATGTATGTTGTCAAATATATGTTTTTTTTATAACTTTACTTTACTAGTAAAATACCAACTCTTATCAATCAACTCATAAAAATATACAAAAGATATTTAATCATAATGATGTCGGATCGTGGCATAAGTAATGAAACATGTAGATAAACAAAAGAAAAGATCAAATATATGCTATGATTTGAAGGTGAAACAATAATCTTTTTACCTAATTTGACAGCAAACGTGACAAATGATCAAATATACACTTGATTGTTTAATCAATATTTCTTTTGGATTTGTTCTTATCTACCTATACTTATCCTACATTTGTCATTTAACATCTGAAACTAAAACATCGTTTTTATTCTAGTAATCATGCGAAGCAACTTAAATCGCCCAGTTCAATTCTTACTCAATAATAGACTGGACCAAGACGTCAAAAGAATAGTTCAACCATTCAACATTATGCTCTCTGTATTCTTTTCTTCTAAATACAAAATAAGAAATAGTTATATCACTCCGTGTGAAATGAAGTATGATTTATTGATATTCTTCATTATTTCATTTTTAAATGAGTTGTGTATTTTTAGTTTAGTTAATTCCTTGACAAAACAAATATTTATTCATTGAATAGTTTAGAATTACAATTATCCTAGCCTTATTAGGCGTGTAGTAAAACATCACTAGTTCCGGCAATTTTTGTTTGTTTTAAGATTTATTTTTTACTTTTACTGGTGTTCAGTTAAACGTACCTATAACACAGTTCAATTCATGCAATGTTGGACTATCGTATGACCTACATATAGTTGAATTGATACCAATAGATCATTGTTGTTCACGCCAGTTGGTTTGTAGTCTATAACGTCTGCGGATTGTCCGCATCAGTTAATCGTAGACGTTTCGTAGCACTTCGTAGCATATACTACGTAGCACTTCGTAGTAATAGCTACGTCACTGCTACGCCTATATCGACAGTAGTATTAATTCGGATAATGATTGTGACGTAGTCATACTCTGAATTTATTGCCAGTTTTGAAGGTCCTATCCTATCTCGACTTTTCAATTTGTATTCATCACACATTATAATAAATAACTAAATTAAAACAGTCCAGTTAAAAATATCAACAAAATATTCGAATCTCCGAATTAAAGATTTTTATTACTTATTCATATGCAAGAGATATCCCTGTTCACGTAAATTTATGATAACTAATTTTTCGTCCATCTTTACGATCCGGAAAAGAGATTTTTTAGAATAAATTATACACCCCCGCATTTGGTACTGGAGTTTCCGTTTGCAATTTAAATTTTGATAAATTAATGATAATTTAGGCGAGTTCCTGATACCGCAAAGTATGCGTCGCTGAAGAAGATATCCTTATTTTAATTTTTGTTTATTTTTTTCGGGGATAATAAGATAATATTTTACTCGGATTATGTCGGTCAGTTAATTTGGTCAAGATACATTAAAAAGAGACAAGGGAATAATGCATCTTAGCATGGTCTAATGGCGTTGTCTGAATGAGTGAAAAGGGCAAGATTTAAAACGTTAGATAGATAGCCACACCGTACTAAATCGCGCCAAAAAGTGTCCGTACTGAGAGGTGTGAGCTCACATAATAATAATGGCGTTCCGATGACAATTAAGTCTTGGCAACTCGGACTTGGAGACTTGATTTTGATTTTCAGAAGTGACACAACGTAACAGAAACGCGATCATCTTTTGACGCGGTAGGGCGAATCTTACGATTTACATCTTTGGAAAAGGATCGAATCATGTAGCTTTCGATGAGTTTATCCTCTACACAATAATTTTCTACTTCTGAACACCCAAACAGAGTCCGCAAAGTTCACAGCTGAATATGGTTAAATACTTTAGGAGTTCCTAAAGGGGGTATTTAACCAGGTCGCAGCATCTTCTTAGTAGTTACTAAGAAGATGCTGCGACCTATCCTTCAGAAATTTTTTGATGTCCGGTCCAATTGTGAATCTAAACCATCCAGGGAGCCAAACACAAAAACACACTTTTTTTTTGTTGTTAAAAAAAATTTCAACATCGGTCCAGCCTTTTAGAAGGAGTTCAGTGAGATACAGCCGTACAGAAGATTTATAATTATCTATAAATACTAGCGTCCCGGCCTTTGGCTTCACTTGACACGGTTTTTTACGACTTGACTTTAATGCATCGAGATTTCTTTAGTATTTTCATTAGATTTCTAAGTCTTCTTCTTCATTTCGTGTGGTTAGTGAATAACCTGGTGTCAGAGTTTTGAAACCGCCCATGGGCCTCTGACCTGAGTCAAAATGTGATTTTAGATTTCTAAGTAAAACTGCATGAACAAATTATCTTAATATGGCGCGCATCAAAACCAATTGTGTAGTTCAGAAGAAAATAGCAGTCATACAGACAGACACGAAAACCAACTTTGTTTTTCTACAACTTATAGATCATCATTTTGTACTTTACGCAGTCAAACTCAAAGCATTTATTTCAAATAAACCAATTACAGGCACTTTTGAATTGTCAAGGGTTCGGTCAGTCAGAAAGATGAAGCTAGTTGCCCATTCTAAAGCGTATTTCCATAACAAATTGCAATTTAACACAAACTCCAAGTACAAACTAAACATTTATCCACAAACAAATCTGTTCTTAATAGAATTTCTAATCTAACTTAGCAAATACGCGTGATTATTTAGTATAATAGGCGCATTGAAGCTGACTGACCTATATGTAGTAGTTATAGCAGTGTACGACTATTATATTAGAGGGGTCGCTCAATTGTAGATCAGACATGTGTAGATATGACAACCTTTATCAAATAACTTCTCCCGCTCTGGGTGGAGCGGGAGGGCGTGTCAGACTTTTACTGACTAAAACCCACCCGTGTTCCTTCCGTTGCCTGTGTGCCGAGGTCGCGATATCCCTTTCAGACAAACCCGCAACCCCGGCAGGCATTGGCCCTTCCGGACCCCGTCAGTTGGTGCTGACATCTCTTTGAGGCGCGCGTGGAACACAACGCGCCGTCGACCCGGGCCTGGTCCCTATCGGACGGCGAGCTACCCATTGCTCACCGTCCGCAAGCCCGCGCCTACGGTGGCCGGAAGTCGGCTCGCGACTCCCGACGCCCGGGGCGTCTCCTGCGGCGACTAGGGGCGCGAGGGGGCGCATTTTGCCTCTCCCTCGCGCGCTCCGCCTCCTCCTTCGCGAGCATTACTGCTTCGCAGAAGGAGGTGACGGCCTCCCATGCACTCTCGCTCCGGACCATGGCCTGAACCAGGGCCGGACGCGAGAGATCGCCGCCGCCGATCGCCTCCGTGAGGACACGGCGGTGCTCCGCCCAAGCTGGGCAGACCTCCACCGTATGCTCCACCGTGTCCTCCGGGCGATCCACACAGTGGTGACACCCGGGCGTTTCCTCCCGCTTTATCCTGAACAGGAACCTCCCGAAATAACCATGTCCGATGAGGACCTGTGTCAGGCGGAAGGTGAGGACGCCGTGGCGCCTCTCTAGCCACTCCTCAAAGAGGGGACTTATCGCCACAATTGTGGCGTGCCCAAGATATGACAACCTGGATATATTAAATATATATTTTTTAAAGTTTCCTATAACATAAACATAACATCACATCACGTATTTCCCAAAGGGTTATAATGAGTAAAGAATAATTTTATTGTATAAGAAATTACATTCGAATGCGTTGATTCCTTGAACTCACACTAGGATTCCCTGTGTCGTGAGATCCAGGCTCCTTTGTTCCGTTTACATTTATAGCTATAACGTAATAGAATATATGTACATTAAAATAAATTTCCTAACGTAATCTACTAGAGAAGGAATACACAATAAAAACTAATACACAAAGAAAACAGTAGGTAACCAAGTATGTATGTTTGTTTGTTGTGTGTGATTGTGATGGTGTGTGTATGTTTGAAATGGTGTGTTTGTGTGGGTGTAAGAATTAAGATAGTAAAGTTGTGTTGGTGTTGAAAGTTTGTCCGAATGTTATACCTGAGGATGTATATAATTATGTGGATGTTTGTGATAAACAATAATAAATATATAAAAAGAGATATGTACCAGTACCTATCAAAGCACATATCTTTTTTTTTTTTTACATTAATACGTTTTCAGTCTTATCATAGTCCAGAGTAAGAAGCCACTTTGTGACCGTAATTTTGCATTTAGTTTGAGTAAGTTGTAGAAGTTAAGCAGGGATGTACTTATAGTACACGCACATTTCGCCAGTTATGCTTAAGTCCCATGTAATAAGATGGCGAGCCTATTGCTATGAACCTGACACAAATCCAGACTCCGGGCTGCTATTGAGAAATTTCAAATGGAATAATCCAACCACACATTTCGCGACCTGGGAATCGAACCCAGAACCTCGTGCTTAGCAATAGCTTGCGACCACTAGTCAGGTAGTCAAATCGATCAATCTGCTTAGCCTTTACCGAACTGTATTGGGGTCGGCTTCCAGTCTAACCGAATGCAGCTGAATACCAGTATTTTACATGGAGCAACAGTACAAATATATTTGTATTAATTTTTTTTGTTTATATTCCCTTGTTAGTATTTGAAATTAGATTCATCATCAATCCTCAACGCTGTACATCGACCTGCTTCCAGCCACTATGCGAAAATCGTTGTTCCACCTTACATATCTTTAATTTTCAGCTAACTGTCGTATTATGTATTATGTATTTAAATAAGCCTAGATTATTAATTATTTATTTTGTTTCATTAAACTCATAAATATCTTGTACTAAATCAACTAAAAAACTAATAAAATTAAAATGTAATAACTTAACTAAAACGATAAAAAAACTAAAATATGGCGTCGAAAAATTCCTCGCTTCTGTCTTCTTTCCTTCCATCGCTGTCAACTGTACCCAAGAGACTGGCGGCATTGCCACGTCTGACTGCATTTTGACTTCATATACCTAATGGCTTATCCAATTTTACTATTCTCTTTAAAACGTTATTCTATGATTGAGAGCAGAAATGTTTAGTTCCGATTTAAGCTCTGATCAAACTGAGGCGAATCTTGCGCGGGATGCGGAACGAAATTCACTCGCGTCGATTGTATCAACTAACTTGTATGAAGTTGCAGATATTCAAACTGGCGTGAATACGCGCGTGACTTCCTAATCATATAGGTATACAATCCATGCACCCAGTCGTGTCCCACGTCCCGCGCGGGTTTCGCCTTGGTTTGACCAGTCCTTTACGTATATAGGTGTACCTTTAATGGGGTTCCTACGCGTTTAAACTTATGAAAACGGGTATAACCCTTTGACTACCACAAATCAGCTGAAACGTCCTATCTACGCCTATTTACTTTATATTCTATGCCCCAACAGTGGCGGTGGCGCGATAGGCTGCTGGGACAAAAGACACCACTGGACTGTAAACTAGATAGCCCTTAAATTAATTAATGGTCGCAAGATAATCTTTTGTGCCATTAGAAATAAAGGACCAGAATATATGTATGTCTTTACAATGTATGGTGTTTTCTATTGTGGATGTTAAAAGGGTTAAGGCAAGGTATTTTATGTAATGAAGGGTGATGTTTAGGGTTTTAGTTTTAGTGGTAGTTTGGAGGATGTAAAGATCGTAGTAGGTGGCTTTTTGTAGGTCCTGCCTACCCTTTTACTTTTTCAGGATACCATGCAAAACCACGTACCTAAAGAAATTTCCCATAATTAATCAACACTAAAGCGTAATATCGTACAACTATAATTTCTGGTCCTAAAAACCTTTACAATCGACGGTCTTTACGATCACAAAACGTTTATTTACCATAACTTTTAACCAATAGCCAACATACCGTGAACCGGAAACCAGAAAAAAAGTAAAATAATATCGTGGAAAAAAAATCTAACGCACAGGTATTTTTTCAGTTGACTGAACCCTTTGACCATTGGATAGAAAAAACAACGCGGCGAGTTGTTCCAACTAAATAAAAAAACATGGTACAAAGGCATATGCAGACTGGCGCGATTTGTCGCGCGATTCGTCGCGTGGCGATTTTGCAATATTATCGCCACGCAACACCTTTCACACTAGCGCGCCGTGATATCGCGGTTGCGACAGGCAGCGCGACACCAAAGGAACATTTTGTATGGCGTAATCACCGCGATAACGCGTCGCGCTAGTCACTCTACCCAAGAGAGTATTTTCTGTGTAGCGGCGCGACAGCTCACTCCTGTGTGTAGTGTCGCGCAGGTTTTCATAGTAATTGTTCTACGCATCATATCACAGAATCGCGTCGCGCCAGTCGGCACGAGCCTTTATGAGGGCTACGGTCCAATACAGGAATTAAGTATTTTTTATTACTTTTTTGCTAATATCAAAATTAGGAGGGGCTCATAGCTAAATAATAACAGCCGCAAGGGGCGATCGGAGGTTAAGCTACGCTTCCCGCGGTTGGTTCGTGGATGGCTAATCATCCATTCTAAATCTAGACCCCTGCGTGCCCCGGAAAGCACGTCAAACCGCTGGTCCTGGCTGTCATTTTGTACATCTTTGACAGTCGTTATGACTTGTCAGACAGAAGTCAAAAGTCAAAAGTCCGTCAACCGCTTGGTAAGACGGAATCGTGCTACGTATCTATATCGTGGTACGGTACGGTAACTGGAGTGTTGTGGAGGTCGGCTAGGCGTAAAAAGTCGCTTGATGTAAAAAACTGATATTCAGCTGCATCTGGTTAGACTGGAAGCCGACCCCAACATAGTTTGGAACAGGCTACGCAGATGATGATGATGAAAGTCTGGCACCATCTCCACGGGCGAGAGAATCGCAGCGATAGTCTTGCCGTACCATCAAATTTAATAGAAACTCTTTGAATTAATCTCCACACGGCGATATCATCGCGGCGATAATTTTCAGGATCAACTTGACTATCGCCGCGATTCTCTCGTTCATGGAGATGGCGCCTTATAATGCGGTTCAATACAGGAATTTGGTATTTTTTATTAAACTTCTGTTAATACCAAAGTATACTAAAATTATTACGAGCGGTATTGTTATTTTTATGGGCGTACTGAGTCCTATAAAAGTTGCCTCAAATTCGGGATAAGTGAAATTTGTGTTGGTTGCAGAATTTTTGCGGTAAAGTGATTCTTTGTTAAAATTTATTTTACTTGTTTAAAACAATAAAAAGACTAAGTCGTGGAGGATCGGCTGCCGAGTTTGAGGTCCAAATTCGATTCTCCGTAGAGTGGGAGTTTTATAAAGAGGGAATTGGAAAAATATTGTTACAAATGTAATTTGAACTCTAGGTTATTTAGTGCCCTAGGTATTAAGACATATTAAACTTCATCACCACTTTTCTTTATTTCAGCTGCTGACAAATTAATGAGTTGTATTTATTTACAGGGCAATTCAAAATATATACACAATCTTAGATCTAATATACAACTCGACGACACCCTCGCGACATCCCATCTTCCTAGCACGGCGGGCTGTGCTGAGGCGGCTGCTGCAGGTGCAGAAAACCTCAAGCGGCGCAAATATAACAACCTTATTGGTAGCTATATTTTTGAGCCGTTTGGGGTTGAAACTCTAGGGCCGTGGGATCCGAGTGCTCATTGAGTATTTCGGGACATCGCCAAGCGGTTAGTCGACTCTTCACGTGACCAGGGGGCTGGCCAATTTTTAGGTCAAAGAATCAGCATTGCCATCCAACGTGGAAATGCTGCCAGCCTTTTGGGCACTTTTCCCACTGACAGCGATGCCGACGAATTTTTTGATGCCCAATAACCTCTTCTTTTATTTTATTTTTTTCCTCTTTATACTTGTTTATAATTTATATATTTTAGTGTTAGTTGCATATTAGATCTAAGATTGTGTATATATTTTGAATTGCCCTGTAAATAAATCACATAAGTACCGTCAGTTGTATGAATATATACAACATATCCCGAAATTAACGCACACCCCCAAACACCCCAATTAGAATACTATGTTATAAACATAATACATAAAATTAATTTTTACTATTATGTATAAAACATTGTTTATTTATTAAATTAATTATTCTGATTGTACTTGATACTTAGAAACAGTCGCACACGTATTTAAACGTCTAGCGTAGTAGTTATTGTGTCCATTTTGGTATATTTTGACTGTATAGCGGAAATGTAGGTAGCTGTAATACAAGTTGTTTTTTTAAATTATAAAAAAATGACCTTATTAAAAAATTACAAAAATCGATTCAGTAAACGATCCTGAACAAACAAATGTCATAAAGTGCATTAACTCACTACACATTGTATGTATGATTACATCGCACACTTATTTAGTGCGCAAGCATAAGCATTTTTATATAAAGTAAATCAATCTTCTTCTTTTCGTATGGTTAATGACTAACCTGGTGTCAGAGTTTTAAAGGCGCCATGGGCCTGACTTGGCTTCACATACCGTCGAGAAATATCTCTCAGATATGCCGGTTTCCTCACGATGTTATCCTTCACCGTTTTTGAAGCAAGTGATAATTATACAATACGCACATAAATCCGAAAAGTCAGAGGTGCCTTGGGTTCAAACTCGAGACTTTTGAAAAATCAATGAATTTGTGATATTATTGAGTACACCTGTAACTGTTGGAAACATGTTATTACAATTAATAAATAATTTATCAAGAACTCAGCAACATAAAGCTACGTACAGACTAGCGCGACGCGACACCGGTTATTGTTATACCGTGAAGTTTTCTCAGATATTGTATTGTTCGAGTCGCGTCGCGCCGTCGCGTCACGCTGGTCTGCACGAGCCTTAAGTCTTCTTCCATCTCAGCTTAACACACCTTTTATCAAGCAAGTGCAATCCACTTCTAGACAAAAGCCTTCTTATGCTCGGTTCCTATAAATAAAACCGGCCAAGTCCAAGTTGGACCACGCACAATGAAGGGTTCCGTAGTTGGAATGAATTTATTCCAAGAAAAAACTTTACTTTGTAGTTGAAAAACATGTTCGTCCATACGGAATGTATGGGAGATCATGTTTTTGAAACTGCAAATTTAAGTTGGTCGATTATTACTCGTTAACCTGTACAGCCTACTTAACTATGATAGTTTTCCTTTTAATTTTTTCACAAATCCAAGTACAATCATTTAGCTGGCAGGGGAGGGGCTCTATCATTTTTTTCTTGATTTTATTTCACCACTTTATGGGCGTGATTAATATGTATAACCATGCCAATTTACAGCTTTCTAGTACTAACCGTCTCTGAACTAAGCCGCGGACAGACGGCAGACAGACAGACGGACATGGCGAAACTATAAGGGTTCCTTGTTTACTACGAAACCCTAAAAACGAATAGTTTTTCTTACCAATGGTAGCTATTTCTATTGCCAAACTGGCCGTATAAATAGATTCTTAAGCTTATCTTACCTATGATAGCTACTTCGACATGGGAGGGTCTTCTATGCAAAGCTACGGGGTCTTTACTTCATTATTGGTAAAGATACAAGAGAGAAAAATCAACAAACGTAACGTTGTTAGGTAGTAAAATAACAAAATAACTATAATCACCAAGACTGGCTAACGAATCAGCAATGGCGATAGATATTCATGTTAACACACGGAATTTCGTATCTGTTTGCCAACATAACAACGAAAACATCCCTTAATCACTGGACTATAAACTACTACATTCAACTTCCCAGAACGCATATTGGATCGGAATTAGGAACCCATTAGTACTGGAAACTGGTTTGAACCGGTTATTTCCGAATAAATCCGGATATCAGCGAGTTCCGTTTAGCGTTTTCCAGTTATTCTGTGTGGTTGGGAGCATTTGTTAACTATCTATACATTATTTGGGCTCAATGAACAGGATCTATTCCGGGGCTATGTTTTTTTCTAAGTCCCGGTCTTATTAAGCATTGTTTCACTGCCGGTGCATTTTAGGCGCGAATCTCCAGCTAAACTACTGTAAACTATTATATAAACTGTATATTCACGGCTACACTTGTGAGAAGCAACTTATCTATACTAATATTTTGAAGAGGTTTGTTGGGGAAAATCTCCGGAACTACGAGTCGAATTTGAAAATTTATTTTTGCATTGGTTAGCCCAATTCTTGAGGAAGGCTCACGGACGAAGTTGCGGGCAGAAGCTAGCTTATACTAAATGCTTAAATAATAAAATTGGAAATATTGAGGTTCTGTGTGCGGGAATCACAATGCGGGCAGGATATCAACCCCTGCCCAAATCGGAGACACGAAGAGTCTGATTAATAAAATATTTGCAACTAGGTGTTGCCCGCTATTTCGTCTACGAGTGAAAAGGAGCCCCTTCTCCAGCTCTCAGGCTACCTATTATCTTTCATAACGATCGGTTCAGTGGTTTAGGTGTGGCAAGGTTACAGACAAACTTACTTTTAGAGAGTTACTTTCGCGTTAAAAAATATTTGTTGAGATTTAAACCTGATAGGTTTTATAACCTCGAGGAGCTCGTGGCTAAGTAATAGCAGCAGCACGGGTCGATCCATCAGGTTATGCTGCGCTTGCCAGGGTTAGTCGTGATTCGTGGATGGGTGGCCATCTTTACATATCGAGACTTCTCCGCGCCTCGGAAAGCGCGACAAGCCGTCGGTTCCGGCTGTCATTCGTGTATCTTTGACAGTGGTTACGGGTCGTCAGAAGCCCGAATGTCTGACAACCAGTCTTACCAAGGGGTATCGTATTACCCAGTTACTGGGTTGTGGAGGTCAGATAGGCAGTCGCTCCATGTAAAATACAGGTATCCAGCTGCATCCGGTTAGACTGGAAGCCGACCCCAACATAGTTGAGAAAAGGCTAGGCAGATATAATATAAAGGTTTTATATTATAACCTCTTTTAAAATGTATTTACTTTTCTTTTATTCTTTTGTTTTTATGTTTTGGTCAGTTGTTGTCAAATTAAAAAAAATGCAAAATACACAAACCATGCGAAGCCAAAAGAAACAAAAACAGTTTTGGTTTGTTAAAATAGATAAATAAAAGCATTGTTTATCAATAAATTAGTCATATTTCCGCATAAACCGACTAGGATGGATTCACTGTCAATAAGTCCAATTAAGGACTATGATCAACAAAAACAAAATGTTTATTGAAAAACCAACAACGTCCTCGAATAACCTTTTTATTTTTATTCACCTGCAACCATGTGTATCTTCGTAGGTACGTATTATATCCGGGACAAAGCGGTCCGGACACGGAAAGGCACATCCGAGAAAAGAATGTAATGCTATTACGGACAGCCATTTTGTTAAAATGCAGATGCATACACTGCCTTATGAAAGTGTACGTACCTGAGCTGCGTGTTGTGGTGCATGTGGGAATGTCAGGAGATTTTTGTAATATCTACATAAATGGTTTGTTTGATGTCATGTGTTTTTATTTGTCTTGGGAAATACCACATCAGAATAAATAAAAAATGTAGTTTATATAAAGGTATTGTGTTATTTTTGGGTTTATTTTTATTGTGATTTAAGAAGGATGGCAGCAACATTACTTTAATTTGAGTCTGTTTATGTTTTTCTAGTACAAATGTTTTTAAATTATGCACCAAATTTCTAAAATTTTGCAAACATTCAATTGGATTAAGCATGTTATTCTTTATATTATCCTTTAATATCGTAATCCAAGATTTACATTCTACAATTCTACATTTTTTATATTCAAAAAAGCGAATGTAAGTACATTTTGAGATCATAAAAGGCTAGCTCACACGTTTTAATTCTTTTCTCTGCTACTAATGTTAATATAGTAAGCCATTTTATTAACGCTGAGTTATTGCGTCTGACTTAGAAATAATAGGACTCGTGGTGGTGCTGAAATGAGAATTAGATGTTACTGTCAGTTTTAGTTAATGTTTAAAACTTGATTTAATACAATGTGTAGTTGAAATTAAGATTTCAATGTGTTTTCATAAACACTATGCTAAGTACTGTATATATTTTAAATATCATGACAGATTACATACTCAAAACCTTTTACTTACGTTTTTCTTGGATAGGCAAAGCGACATTTAAAATAATTAGATAAATTGAAGAATTCAAATCCTCAACTTTTGATGTGTTAGTCCGCAACTCTAGTGCATTGTAGCTTTGTTTTATATATGGCAAGCAAAAGCGATGTTGCCCATTATGCCACTGTGTAAAGGCAAAAGTTTTAAAATAAAATTGACACAACATTTTTATTTGTACTGTCAATTTTCATTTCAAGAAACTGGTAAATTCTTACACTACCTTAACTCCTTAACTAAAACAACACGGTGGATGAAATAAAAAGCTTTCGGTTCAGGTTCTCTGAATTATGTATGACGGATTACATTATCGTACTGGCTGTTTATCCAGTGTTCGCCCGGGTGCGTTGCACTCAGGGATTATCAGACCTTTGGTGCACATGGGCTTTTTAATGAAGTCTTCTTTTGATTTTGTTGAGAGTTAAACTGAATAAGGTGGAAAAAGGAGCCACCACTGCTCCTTTTTCCCAGTAGTTACGGCCGTGATTTACGAATTGAAGGTCATAGGCTCGAACCCAGAAAGGCGCTTAACTTTGTGTAAATTATTTCATCACCTCTGCTCTCAAAACGGTGAAGGAAAATATTGTGAGGAAATCGGCATGTCTTAGAACCAAAAATTCTAAGACATGTGACATCTACCAACCCGCACTGGGCCCGCGTGGATTACGGCTCTATCCCTCTCACCGAGGGGCCTATGTCCCTGCAGTGGGAACATTATAGGCTGGTTATGCTAGGTGGAAAAAGTTGTAGGTAGGTTTGAGAATTTTCGGACAATAATTAAATTGTTGGACAGGGTAGATGGATTGTTATGAAGTTTCAGAAATGTGTGTAGGTTTATGAGGTCTAGTTCGTCTTGCCATCTTCGCCTGTATTTTCTACGATGTAATTTTTTCCCCGTTGACTATCATTTGATAGACATGGCTAGTTCATCAGATAAATTTATTTTTTCCTTACCTAGAAAGAAAGAAAGAGAAGATTAAACAAAACATATTTTTGTTGAATTTTGAAAAAAACAAAATATAACGACGTATAATAAAATTATTACTAATATTTTAATTCAATCAATCTGCCTAACGTTTCCCCAGAATTTTACATGGAGTGACTGCCTATCTGACCTCCATAACGCAGTTACTGCTGGGTAACACGATACCCCTTGGTAAGGGGTACCGAGGGGTATCGGGTAGTCACCCGAGACACGGCAGGGTTTCGATATGTAATGCATGGTCACCCATCCACGAACCGACCGTGGATAGACCCGTGCAGCTGTTATTATTTAGCCCCGAGCCCGAACGAATATTCTAATAAGTGTAAAATTAATTACTAAACATTTTAATATGGTAAATATATTACCCAACGCAATATTGTTTCATAAACAGTTCAAGAGGCAAACATTTAATATTTGAATTAATAAAATGCGGAACTAAAGTGTTTATTTAAATCTCAAATGGAGAGACCTCTGCTTGCATTTACTCTTCCACTCTGCCTAGCTTTTTCCCAACGATGTTGGGGTCGGCTTCTAGTCTAACTGGATGTAGCTGAATACCAGTATTTTACATGAAAAGACTGTCTATCTGAGCTCCACAACTCAGTAAACAGGTAATACGATATCCCTTGGCAAGACTGGTTGTCAGACTTTCGGGCTTCCGACGACCCGTAACGACTGTCAAAGATCCACAAATGACAGCCGGGACCAACGGCTTAACGTGCTTTCCGAGGCGCGGAGGAGTCTCGGTATGTAAAGATGGTCACCCATTCACGGACAAACACCGGCAAGCGTAGCTTAACCTGATGGAGCGACCTGTGCGGCTATTATTAGCTTAGCCAGGAGCGCCGCCTCATTACTGCATTTACTCTTCCATATTGTATTATTATGAAATATTCTTTAGCTTTTAGTTCTTTGTTTTAACAGTGTGACAGTGATAAGTCGCTAACACTATCAGCCCAATTTTCCCTCTGCGGAGGAGGAGGTCTCAAGACCTCCTCTCTGTGAGGAAGTACAAGAAAAAAAAGGTATTTATTGAGACTCGCACACGAAATAACAAATTACACTAAAACACAGTCATAAAATTAAAAAAACAATAAAACACTAAGTAAAATTAAAAGCAGAATCCTGTACGAGGCCAAAAGGCTCTATTCTCAGGCAGGCCGTGACCAACCAACCAGGCCCAGAGTAGGCTCAAGTAGGTAGGATTTGTTGGACGTCATATGGAATTTACTACTAGCAGTTTCTGTGTTCATCTTGCACATTACTGACATCGGTGAAGGAAAAAACATCGTGAGGAAAACTGGACTTATAGTTAATAATATAATTTCTGAAATCGCCAAACTCGTCTTGAGCAAGCCTGGTGATCATTGTTAGTAACTTCTCTATATGAGAAGAGGCCTTTGTCCTGCAATAGGACAATAATAGGCTGGTATTATTATATAGAATTGTGGGTTCTATGCATTCTTTCACTGTTTTTAACCCCCGACGCAAAAAGAGAGGTGTTATCGTTATGTGATCGTGTCTGTCTGTGGCACCGTAGCTAACGTTTAAGTGTATAATTAATTAAGATTTTGTGTAAATTGGCTGAAATATGACGATGATTATAAATTGAAGATGTCGGAAAAAATCATGCCGACTGCGAGCTTTACTGGCTTGCGCCGCGTAAACCAATAGAGTTATATGAAAACAATGTATTACGGAATTAATACATTGCTTACCTCAGTATTTTTCAACCTTTTTCATGACGCGACCCCCTTAGTATGAAACATTTTTTCGCGAACGCCTACCCTCCACTGCTTATAATCTTTATTTTATCATAATTACAAATAGCAAATATGTACAACTTTTTTTTTTTTTATAAATACGCACCTATATGTCTGTACATATAACATCGCCAAACGCCTCCACAAAAAATCGATACGATGGATTTATGGATGGATGATTTATGGAGTACGTGTGAAACCGATGCTGCGCTGGCTGGCTCGCTAACGAGTGTATGAGCGCTGAGGCGGTATCAGGGGGTATAAGCGGCGCGTGCGCTGACGTACGCCGGGGACAACCGCCTAAACCGCCAGTCGGCGATTGTTTGACGAGCGCAAAATATTGTTTTAATATCGAACTCACGTTTGAATTTATTGGAGTGACTTGTTTTATTTTATTTTATTCAAACAGAACAACAAACAGCTACAATATAAAACATAGAAACAATAAATTCATTAAAAAATATAGACAATATTGCAGCCCACAACGCTGTTCACAGATTAGCAACAGGATACAAATGGTGAATATAATCGCTAGGGTTACATTTATATGGGCACGCCACAATTGTGGCGATAAGTCCCCTCTTTGAGGAGTGGCTAGAGAGGCGCCACGGCGTCCTCACCTTCCGCCTGACACAGGTCCTCACCGGACATGGTTGTTTTGGGAGGTTCCTGTTCAGGATAAAGCGGGAGGAAACGCCCGGGTGTCACCACTGTGTGGATCGCCCGGAGGACACGGTAGAGCATACGGTGGAGGTTTGCCCAGCTTGGGCGGAGCACCGCCGTGTCCTCACGGAGGCGATCGGCGGCGGCGATCTCTCGCGTCCGGCCCTGGTTCAGGCCATGGTCCGGAGCGAGAGTGCATGGGAGGCCGTCACCTCCTTCTGCGAAGCAGTAATGCTCGCGAAGGAGGAGGCGGAGCGCGCGAGGGAGAGGCAAAATGCGCGCCCTCGCGCCCCTAGTCACCGCAGGAGACGCCCCGGGCGTCGGGAGTCGCGAGCCGACTTCCGGCCACCGTAGGCGCGGGCTTGCGGACGGTGAGCAATGGGTAGCTCGCCGTCCGATAGGGACCAGGCCCGGGTCGACGGCGCGTTGTGTTCCACGCGCGCCTCAAAGAGATGTCAGCACCAACTGACGGGGTCCGGAAGGGCCAATGCCTGCCGGGGTTGCGGGTTTGTCTGAAAGGGATATCGCGACCCCGGCACACAGGCAACGGAAGGAACACGGGTGGGTTTTAGTCAGTAAAAGTCTGACACGCCCTCCCGCTCCGCCCAGAGCGGGAAAAGTTATTTGATAATTTCCCACCCTCAAAAAAAAAAAAAAAGGGTTACATTATACATTTTTGTTTATTTTTTCTTAACTAACGTGTCTAATATATTCGGAATGTATTAAATGGATACATTTCTAAAAGGTCAACACAACCGTCAACTTCTAGTGCGAGTAGTGGAACAAGACCCAACCTAAAATAATATCTGCTGGAATTCTTTGCCGATGGAATGTTGCAATTAGAATTCAAGTCTGTCAATTTGGATAGGTGCCTTTTGTTGAAAATGAAAATCAGAATACCCAGAATTAACTAAAGAAGCAGAACAAATAAGAAGTGGCAAATTGAATTAAATACTGCCATGTTTAATTCTATTTGCGACTTCTTATTTGTGTGAGATGACGTTTTCAGCAATGGCTCTAATAAAAAGTAAACAAGAAATCGTCAACATTTTGAAAATGATTTAACTATGTGGAGCTAAAACAGATCCACGATGGGAGAAATTTGGTAACGTAAAACAGGCGCAACCTTCATATTAATGTTAGCGATACGAGCCACAAATAATACGAGCCATGAGTCAATAGGTATCACACTTGTTTGAGTCACATTGTTGAGATTGTTGATTGATTGATTTATTTACCTACAAACCTTTACCTTGTTGATTTTTTTTTTACCTACAAATGCTCTTTAATTAATATGTTCTTCATAAAAATATATTTTAATACTTTTTTTTTTTTCTTTTTCTGTGACTTCGCGACCCCCTTATAGATGTTCACAACCCCCTAGGGGATCGCGACCCACACGTTTAATACCACTGATTTCCCTGGATTAATGGGTGAAGCCGCGGACAAAAGCTAGTACCTATGACTTATAAAACTGTTACTACTCCCTACTTCTGCTATAAACGGCTGTTACTACTCCCTACCTCTGCTATAAAAAGGGTCTCTGAGATCTTGTGAAATAGAGTAAAATTTTTAAGGATTTTTTTTATTGTAAATTCAAAGCGACCTAAAAAAATACACAAAGACAGGCTTTTAAACGGAAATAATTTAAAAAGAATCAGTCATTTAAACCTTACGGCTATATTTTAATCAGAATTCGACAAAGAACCTACAATATTCATTAACCTATCTAAATGTTCACGCCGTCTTCATCTTTAATGCTTTCAATATAAGAACTAAATTCAAACGCATAACTTATATCCCTTTGCCAATAATTGCGTAAACTAATTTCAACTTTACCGACAAACAAATAAGAACAAAATTTGAATACGCAAATATAACCCTTTTACTGTTTACGGCCTTTTTTCGAAAACAATAGATCTAAGCTGGTATCAAGTACAATTTTATTCGGTCGTTGGAACCTTTAATAATTGAATAACTTTGAACCCAGAACCCGTTAGAATTTCACAAGGAAACCTATAAAATTTACCTCGAGCTTAACTTTTAGAGTTTTCAGGTAATAATTGATACGATGGACCGCCGTAAACCGGTCTGAACCGGTTATGGGCGGTTGAAGCCAGACCGATCGAGTGTCCACTAGAATTCCTTAGACAATCGATGTTTATAAAGTGCATGTAGTGGAAGGAGGCGATACATGAGATTAAAAGATAAGTAGACAAGTCGATTTCTTATTCAGGTGATTGGGTGTCTGAAGTAGCCTTATGAAGCAGCTTCTCAGGAAATAATTTTATTGGCTAGTAAACGTAAGTTATAGGTACTGTATGAAATAAGCCTTGGTTTCAATCAGGTTGTTTTTCTTATGAGAATCATAAAAATTTTGAACATGACGTAAACATGAAATCATCAAGATAAACAGAAAATAGATTTGAAGCAGCCAGACATTATGTACCCCTATAAGACTTTACTACTTATCGAAACAAGTAGGTAAACTAGGGGAAAAAACTTCACATAAACCAAAATGGCCACCAAAAATCCATCACATTATATATCCTATCCCATGAAATAGGATCGTATTCCAAGCGTAACACAAATACCTTTCAAACAAAACTCGATCTTTTGACATGGCGCACACTATGCAACGTGCGACTGCGACAGCTCGGCGACTAGACGCAACGATAGGCTGCGGCTGGCAATTTTCATATATGTTGATCAAAGCTCCGCACATTAGACGTCGAGTTGCAGAGTCACAGCGATAAGCTAGGCGAGTTGCTCAGTACCTTTCACAGCGACTAGACGCACGATGCTCGCGCACATCCAATGACAGTCGGATGCGCTTCGCCTTCACATAATAAACACCAAGGCAAGTGCAACTAGAGACACTAAATTCACTCACAAGATGAACAATACGACAGTCTCTCTCGAATGCTCAAAGAAAATTATGTAACGACTAGTCGCAGACGCAACAACAAAATTCATCGTTTGCGTTGGCACTTCATGGGAAGGGAAGTAAATGTGTTGTCATAGAACCATTGAGTTTACATACCCTCTAAAGAGAGTAGGTATAAGGTTTCATGAAGGAGGATTAGCTGTAATGCTGTTGGCAGATTAACAAAAGAGGGATGTCATTATTATGATTGACGTATTAATCTTTATGCTTATGTTCGCCCCACCACTCAAGTCCGATAGAAGAGAAGATAATGTCTATGACATCGCATCAAATTGCCACTTGATTGCCACAATTGTTACTGATTAAAGAGTGAAAAAAATTCAAGCTGAAAAACTTACAACCACCACTAATTATGATGATATTAATCCTGATGAGAGAGATGAGATGCTGTGATCCGGTTTGAAGGGTACAGACCTATGGCTGCCGGGTGTTGGTGTCGGCCCATGAGATATTTCAGCTTTGTCTCTGTTTGTGGTAATGGTATTGCAGATGACACTAATCTTGACCACGACAGGCTTAACGGAGAGTATACCTGAGGTAGCTGCGCGGTGCGGGAACGTGTGGTGACGTTTAGCGAAGGCTAAGTAATACACACCCCTTTCGCATCACGGAGCTACCTCAGTCACAGTCTCAGTTAAATGGTAGACCTGTAACTAGGTGGATCATCTGATTAACATAGGCACCTGTCCCGTCACCGACGAGAAAGCGACTAGTACAACGATCGTCTCGCTCAAAAAACATAAAAAAGATTGTAAGTAAAAGAGATAAATATATTAATAGTTGATCGCTGACTGTTCACACCACCGGCGAGTACACGTTTGTGGTAGTGACCAGAGCTATCAAAGTGAGTTCTCGCTCAGCGATGCTCGCTTGGCGGGCAGAACAGTCGCTGAGAGAGTCACGTTTGGTACATACGCATAGTATAATCAGCGTATAATGTTCCCACTGCTGTCACAGGCCTCCACTCTTCGAGAGGACGCTCCGGTCACCAGCTAGTGGGCCGTAATGTATCACGAGGGCCCAGTGCGGGTTATTTGATGTCACATGATCACATACATAACAACAACAATATAACAATAACAACAACACGATAACATAATTTTAACTTTCTTTCTTTCTTTTACATACTCGTATGCATACCAGCGAGTAATGCATCATCGCCTTCGCACGCTCGCTGCTCGCCAACTCGTTTTTAGTTGCTAGCTCTACCCGCTTCTCTCTCGTGCCTTATAAGGGCTAATTCCAAAAAAAGTTTCAATACAAGGTTGAGAAAAAACCGAGCCCCACTAAGAACTTATTCGGTGCCAATAGGAACCGCGGCCTGGACTCGTATTAACTCTCGTGCGCCGATAGAATGCTAACCTTCCGGGCAACTTGCCTGTTGTTTGTGGCCGATCAAAAACAGCTGTGAAATACTGACAGACAGTGAGTAGAGCATTTTGGTTATTTAGAGGTATGAGGAACAGGGTGTAATGTTCACTCATAGAAAAGGGAGGATCCTCCGACCAGACGGTGTCCTGTCTGGTGGGCAACTGCCCGAAGATTGATGTCGGGAAGTTCTATATATGCTGATCGCGCGGTAAACCTTGCTTGCGCGATGCAGGATTTTGCTTGACTTTAGTGTGATGCGTAGTTTGCATGTGGCGGTGTAGATCAAACCACGCAACAGATTTTAGTGGTTTCACCATCGTTTAGAGAATTTATTCTGAAAGGTTTAGGTATGTGTATAATACGTTTATATTAAAGTTACGCTTACCTAAGAAATCTCGATTTTTTGTCAAGCCGTTAAAACCGTGCGAAGCAGGAGTGGGTCGCTAGTATAATATAATAGACATCACACACAATGTTGCTTTCTAAATAACAAGTTTATAACCGATTTCTAAAAAGAAGGAAGTTATTTCTTCGTCTGTATGTTTTTTTTAATGTATGTCTTCGATATTTTCGTCAACTGTAGACCGAGTTTGAAAATTCTTAGAAGAATTCTTAGTAAAAGATTCTGGTATAGGAAGTTTACGCGGTGGTCCCATATATCATGGGATCCCCTTTGCTTAGGTAGTATTTGAAGTTAGCTTCTTTAATTTCGGAAATCGGTGGCAAAAAACGAAAATACAGTATTTTTCAGATATTCTTTTCGAAAACTCTGTTCGCCATCTTTCTTTTCTGTATGTCAACAGCAACAGGCCATCACGTCCTTTGTTAGTGAATTGTTGAAGGGAAAAAACGGCAACAAACTTTTTAATGCGTGAATAGATTTACAAAATGTATCGTCCCTTACGTAATCAAGGATTTTCGGGATTTTTTCTTAACAAACTTTGTGAAGAGGGTATTCGAGCCATTTGGTGAGTTAATTTTGTGTGTTATGTTGTGAAAACTTTCCAGAAAGGTAGGTCTTACGTCCGTAGATTGAGCAGGATTGTAGCAAGTGGCGTTCTGTATTTTCTGTCTGTGTGTGGAAAAGGTGTGAGTAGTACCGACCATTTTGCTTCAAAAGTAATATACAAATAGAAATAGTTTATTGTCCATGTATTAAAGTAAGCAGTCGGTCGATTCTGTAAAAATATCAACGTGAAACTGAGGTGAAGTGAGCGTGATGTGAGCTGTCACTGTCACAAATCCACCGGCAGGGTGCTAGGGATTAGCACTATTGACAGCTCACTTCACGCTCACTTAACCTAAGTTTCACGGTGATATTTTTACAGAATCGACCGGCTGTTTTACAGGTTAACACCAAGTTGAGACGACATGAGTAGCTTGAAATATTACCTATAGCTAGATTACAAAATATTATTTGCCAGTGAACCCCAAACTAAGACAGTTTGTCTGTATCTTGGGGCTCGGAGTACGAATTCCAGAGTGGAGATTTGAGAGGTGTTTTTTTTTTTGTGGTTTTTTTATAGTATATCTGGTGTCTTTGTTTACGAGTGATGTAGGTGTGATATGTGTGTATGTATGCGTATTTATTCCCATTGTATATCATTGATAAAATAGTAACTTATAATAAATACTTATTTGGGTCACCAAGATACAGGTTGTGCCTAGTTTGAGACCCGCTGTTAAATCTGTCAAGTCTTCTATTAATTTTTTTTTTTTTTTTTACTTGTTTGGTTAAGAACTGAGTGTAAGATAAAATAAAAAATAAAATCTTTCTTTCAGATCATAAATTCATTACAGACATACATTCATATTTGTGTTAGTAAGTACCTAAGAACTATGCTAGTATATAGAAAAATAGACTAGCTTATGACTATGTAGGTATGTCGACTGTTATACGTAGTGAGAGTGACAGTTGTTTATAATAGTGACGCCACTAGTATTCATTTCTCAATAAGATCTAAATTGGTTTGCGCACTTATAGAGCATAAAAACTCTTCCAAATTCAATCAATCAAGAAACGAAAAAATCATCCTCACAAAAATAAGAGACAGGACAAATCCCCCTAATAAATACATTTCTAGAACAGTCAAATACCGAAAACGTAACATGTTCGAAGAAATCTAGAAACAACAAACACACAAATAGGTACACCACAATTCACGCACAAATTCCGGGACGAAAATCCCCGAATGACTTCGAAAATGTAACGTAAATGGGGACAGCTACTAACGCTAGGGTGACAAAAATATCGTGTAATAGCGTCCACGGTCGTGAGGTAGGTACATGGGGGCGGTCACGTACACACGTTATGAAGGTGGCTTCGAGCGAGTGGTACATTGCATGAGTTACTCAACGTCCCGCGATATGGATGTGTTTGGAGTACTGTGACTGTGTTGTCGTGTTTGAAGAAAGTAGTCCTGCGATGATATTTTGCCTCATAAGAACATATAAAACGAGTTACGAAACATAAAATCACGCCTGTGATTGTGAGCGAGATGTCTGAGAGATGTGTCTGTAGTAACACCTACATTTCAACGGTTGTGTTTTAATCCCATGTAATAGGGAGCGAGACTATTGCCATCAAGACCCCGGCCTGCTGGAAAGACCCAATAACACTTTGCCCGACTTGGTAATCGAACCCAGGAACTCATGCTCAGCAGTAGCGCTCGCGACCACTAGACCAATGAGGCAGTAACGACGAGTGACATTATATATAGAGAAAACCATATATCAGTTATTAAAAATAACAATATCAGTTATAAATGTTTGTTATATACTAAACATTATATTGTTTTATATAATGTCATAACTGATTTTTAGATCGCGTTTAAAAATTAATATAAATCACCGTTTATGTAGAATAAAATTTGCCTTTAATAGTAATATTAATAATTATAGTAATATGTAAGTATATGTAGGCTTCTTAAATGCTAAGACCCTGCACAACCGTGAGGTATGCAGTCTCAGGGAATACTTCCTAGAAGCCGGCGTGGGGATGCACCGAGATGTGGTCTCAGTGGACAAGGGCCTTACCCCGCTATCCTTGGCTAACGAGAACTGGCGCAAACCTATAGTATTAGATACTAAAGACCGCAGGGAGGTATGGCAGAGCAAAGAGCTTCACGGGCGCTTTTACCGGGCCTTACATGGGCCCGATGTAGACCTATTAGCGTCCGTATCCTGGCTGCGATTCGGTGATCTCTTTGGGGAAACCGAAGGTTTTGTCTTTGCGATTATGGATGAAGTTATGATGACGAACAACTACCGGAAATATATTGTGAAGGACGGCACGGTTGACATCTGTCGGGCATGCCACCGTCCAGGGGAATCTATCCGACACATTATTTCTGGCTGTTCTCGTCTGGCTAACGGAGACTACTTGCATAGGCACAACCTTGTAGCCAGGATTATCCACCAGCAACTTGCTCTGAAATACAGCCTTGTGGAATCGGAAGTACCGTACTATAGGTATATGCCCGACCCAGTTCTCGAAAATGGCAATATCACGTTGTATTGGGATCGATCTATCATCACTGACAGGACTATTGTTGCTAATAAGCCAGACATAGTGGTGATAGATCGATTAGAGCGTCGCGCAATGATTATTGATATAGCGGTCCCGCATGACGAGAACCTCGTGAAAGCTGAAAAAGATAAGCAAATAAAGTATCTTGACTTGGCTCGCGAGGTTGTCGACATGTGGGATGTGGATACAGCAGTCATTGTGCCGATAGTCGTGACGGCCAATGGTATAATAGCCAAGAGCCTCGACCAACACCTGAGGAGGCTCTCGTTAGGCAGCTGGATCAAGGGCTTGATCCAGAAAGCGGTACTTCTTGACACGGCGCGTATCGTTAGGAGATTCCTCTCTCAGGAGCCCTGACCACCGGTAGCTTGGACCCTGTTCCCGATACCGGTTGGATACTATTTTTTATATTTTTAAATGTTTTTGTTTTTCTTTGTTTTTATAAAAATATTTAAAAATGTAAATAATATGTGTAGAAATGAAATAAAGGAAATAATAATTAGGCTAATTTTGTTATTATTATTATGTTTCATCATCATTTCAGCCGAAAGACGTCCACTGCTCGACATAGGCCTCCCCCAAATGGGGGGGTTTGCCATAATCGCCACGCTTGGCAGGCGGGATGACGATCGCAGTATGGTGTTAAAATGCATAGAGAACGCTGCTGCCCATTCTCTAGTAAATCACTTAGTCGCCTTTCACGACTCCCTCGGGAATAAATAGGATGGAACTATTCTTTACGTCCGGCACCACACGGAACATTATTATGTTTTTAAGTACATATAATTAAAAAAAAACGCAACAGAAATCCTAGCTAAAAGCATAGTTACCCTACAACAAAGATTCGTTCTACGAATTACTTGAAGTGAGCTGAGTACGTCACGGCCACATCGCATCTGTCAACTGTTCCGTATATATTGGTACGTACACAATACGCGTCTGTGAAACTTATACAAAAGAGCTCTTCAAATCTTTAAATAGATTTTTCGTGTGACTTTGTGGGAACATGGCGTATTCTGGCGTTAATTTAATTGGTTTGAGGTAATTAGTGATTTTCCAAAACGTATCTGGTTAGCATAATAAAGTTAGTACATAAGCTTCTTATTGTTAACACTGTAAAGACTCTGGGTCTTCCTCTGACTCTCATGCAGCTTGGGCCCGGCCATTGGCAACTGAGCGTGAAGTGAGCTGTCACGGTCACAAATCGACCCGCATGATGCTAGGGATTAGCACTATTGACAGCTCACTTCACGCTCACTTCACCTAAGTTTCACGGTGATATTTTTACAGAATCGACCGGCAGGCGTCTCGTACGTATTCTTTTTACCGAATAAATCTGCTGAAATAAAATTCAATCTTATTTTACTATTCAAGTACGGTAGTAGGTTACGGTATAATTTTAAGTTTATTAGCCACGTAACTCTTAGTATTATGTTATTTTAATTACAACATTAAATAAGCCTAATAACGATTATAGTGTTTACTTTCAGAAGGTAAAGTGTGCGGTAACCGTTATCGGACATGGCGGGAACGAACAGGTAAACAAGATGGCGCCTAAACACACAACACGTGAAGAAGTGTGGCCATAAATGTGGGATAATTATGTTTTAATGGATTTTTGTATAGTTTAAGTGTCCCTTCTCTTCTTAAAAAGCCCTGCTGTGGGACTTATTTGGCCATGAGGCACTCATGATCGTATATTATAATTTTGTGTTAGGTTTTAATTTGTACAAATGTGATCCTTGTATCCAGTGCTGTTCCAAATTTAAACGTTTTTCTTGCTTTTCTGTCAAGATGATTACAGACCAGTGGTAATAAATAGGGAACGATAAATACATATTTCTTTATCTACGTCCATATATCTGCTGTTCCGAAGAGTACGCGATTACCACTACAAGACGTCAATGTAATAACCCCAAGATCCGCAGCTCATAAAAATAGTTCGAAGATAAAATTAATATTTTATGTTGAGGTAACTTCACAGCCTAAACACAATCATCTTAACAATAACTGACCTTTAATCATTGACCTATAACTTCCAACATTTCGAGCCTTTCCATAATCCCTCATCTAAAAATAATTCCCCATCGTAAGTCCCTTCCCATAATAACTGAAGTGAAACCCATTGATCCAATCACAACGACTGCCGTCCGAGTTAACCTCCATGTAACGGGGAAAATGCTTAATAAACCGCCAAATTGGACCCCCGCCCACCTCAGCGCGTAACAGGTGAAGTATGACTCATAAAATTATATTAGTGATATAAATGGAGGGACCAGACGACGTGGAGTTGGTGGATTTTGTTAAATTATTTATGGTTTGTTGACTGAAGGAAATAATGAATTATATACGTAGAATTTTATACGTGAAAGCTTCTTTTAAACTAGGAAAAATACCCAGTTGAATGCTAATTTGTAGTTTTGCATGTTTTTCGGAATGTTTCAAACATACTTCCGACGTCTTCAGATATAATAAATTATACCTATTGCTATTTAAAACTATATACCTTTATTTGTAAAAATATATATATATATTGAATTGATCAAGTCTATTTCTCTTAAAGTTGTGTGTTATATTGCGATACCTATAATTACATAAAATTTTAGTAAAAAAAGTTTTATTTTATTTTATTGTATGTCTCTTTCTACGAAACGCCTTTGTCAGCTTAAGCGAGATCAGCATGGGCAACAGCAGTGCTCTTATATAATATGAAAAACAAATCCCAGTCCGATCCATGAGGGATTTTTAAGTATCGTGCTAAGTTCCTTTGCAAGTGGTAATGAAGAAAAAAACACCTTTTTAATGGAGGATTTTACCCGGTCAAACATGGGATGCGGGCGGCCATCTTGAAGCGGGTTTGTACAAGTCATCACTTACCTGTACAATGTTTTAATTAAATTCTGGTAATTATAGAACAGTGCGACACAACTTAGATGTAGCATCAGCAAAATTCGTAAAACCGATCACCATCCGAACTGAGTGCGCCTTCAAAATTACCAATATGCTTTAGGTGAAAATGATCTTTACGCAAACGCAATAACTTGTGAAGTCATACAACCAAATACATTCGAAAAATTTAAATGAATGAATGCATATTTTCAAATTTATGCTACATCTAAGTTGTATCGTACTGTACTAAGTGAATGTGAGTTTTAAATAGCTATACATTTTTAATTTTCAATAATAATAAGTCTTGATAATTTTTTGGCAATGTTATATCAGCCGGTCGATTCTGTAAAAATAAACTTAGGTGAAGTGAGCGTGAAGTGAGCTGTCAATAGTGCTAATCCTGCCGGTCGATTTGTGACAGTGACAGCTCACTTCACGCTCACTTCACCTAAGTTACACGGCGGCAGTACCTCTATGTGCACCTTTCGGTTCGAACAAGGTTTTATTACACATTGTTTAATATCTGAGGTACCTCTAGGATAAGTCCTGCATTTAAAAAAAGTATAGTCATCAACTCTGACGTCACTTGTCTTGCTCTTTAGTGGTAGTAAAATCGTAGTTTAAGATGACGGCGTCATAATTTTGGTAGTATAAAGTGTACCATCAATTATTTAATATATTTCCTAGTTCACGTTAATGGTTCGTCAGGACTGGTGTAATTTTTATGGTATAAGGTATAAGAAAACTGGAGTATGTTTTTTTATACGAGTAAATCCAAAATAAGGCTAATAGTTAAAATAAAACGACAGTTGACAGGAATTACCTAAACTTTGGTTTTTTATTGCATTAGTAGTCCGGTCATGTTAGCCCAAAAAATTGAGGTAAGGTTACATTAATTCGCATAAAGCTGAATCTTGCTTTGATTGCTTATATCATCAATAGTACCTGTACCCTAATTACGTAATACACGATCAATCAGAATCTGAATCGTTTTGAAACAGACTGCTAATCCATTGCTTCGTACGTGCGAAAAAAAATCTGCTCAACAACTATAACACAATGAATGTTGTTGACCTGTCAAATTGAAACAGATTAGTCGGAATTGTAAACGAAAATGTGTTGCGTAATTAGATATCTGGTCGATCGAGCTCTGCTCGGATGAAAATAGAGAATGCTCATTTCATAGTATATGATAGTTCATACTAATTCCGTGTATAGTACATATTAATTCCATGCTGCCATGAGAGTAGATACTTACTAATTCCATGCTGCCATGATAGTAAGGTACTTACCAATTGCATGCTGCCATGTCATTATTCTAAGGTAGCCATCTTGTTCTAATCTTTGGGCGACCGAGCTTTGCTCGGGTGAAAATACGGAGAAATCGAATTTTCCCAGATATAAGACCTAGCTAGATCGGTTTTTCGCCCCCGTAAACCCTATATTGCAACTTTAATTGAAATCGTTAGAGCTGTTTTCGAGAACGTGATTACAAATATATATATATATATATATATATAATATTGCTCATTTAATAGTACAGGAAAAGAAATGTCAAAGTTCCCATCGATCACGCATGTGAAAAAAAGTTATTCAAGGTCAAAGTTCTCAAAAATGGGTTTTTTGCATTTTTCAGCCAAACGGTATGTTTTGTCATTAAAATACATCAGACAAAAATTTAAGAGCATGCTATTTCTCAAATTATTATTTTTTAGAACGAGCATCGACAACAGTTTAAAAAATGTTTGAAAAGCAGGATTTAGTTGATTGTGCACAAATTTTTAAAGAGAGTAAGTTCTACTCAACAATCTGAAATCACCAACGGAATTCACTTCTTTCTGTCTGGATACAGAGCTCCAAAAAAAATTACCTGCTTAGATAAGTTTCGATACTTATCTTTTCTAAAAAATACTCGTTGACGTCTCAGTCAAATATTGATTTTGTTACCATATTAAAATAACAATTATTAAGATAATTAAATTAATTATTGATCCATTTAATTGTAAATGAATTGTTTTTTATTTTATTGTTTTATAATATGATATTTGCCTTTTATATTAATTTAATCTGTGACATTACTTATTTCTAATGAATTGATATTTGAATACTTTCAAATTATTTAAAAAAAAAATATTTTTATAATTTCTATTTGTGTTATGGATTGATAAGTTTAATTTGTGTGATTTTATTAATTTGAAATGAATTAATTCTTTCTTATGATTTCTAGAGGTATAATTTGCAAAGACTTATATCACATATTTAAATGCGATATTATATAATGTAATTTTATTAGGTTTTTTAATGATAAAGCTACTACTCATATTTTATGAAATTGTTGTGCCCGTCAGAGTCCATGTGAACCTTATTAAGACCTTGTAAACACATCAAGTGATATCCAATAAAGACTTGAATTTGAATTATTTTCTGTATGTAACACCATTGATATATAAATTGTACCACTCAAAAAAAATTTAGGCTACCTCCCCTTTTTTTTTCTTTTCTATCCCATAATGTGGGGTGTTATTATAAGGAAAGGTCCTTCAAAAATATTGTGAGTTTGTGTAAACCATTTTTGGATTCAGGGATCCGTTCGCGAAATATTAAGTTTTAAAGTGCTAATTATTGTTAGAGTCAAGTGTCACCCCCCCTGCCAGCTAAATGGTTGGTTTTAGATATGTAAAAAAAGTCACGGCAGTAGTATATATAATGAAATTAAAAGGAAAACTATCACAGCTAAGTAGGCTTTACAAGTTAACGAGTAATAATCGACCAACTTACATTTGCGGTTGCAAAAACATGTTCCCCCGTACATTCCGTATTGGAAAAAATGTTTTTCAACTACAAAGTTTAGTTTGTGCTTGCGATAAATTCATCCCAACTACAGAACCCTTCATTGTGCGTGGTCCAACAAGCACTTGGCCAGTTTACAGGTAAGAAATTAATTGCCTTATCGAAATTGCTTGAAGTGTAAATTCAACAATAACAAACTCCAGTCACAATCCGCTGCTCGTAATAAGCCTCTCCAACCCTACAACAAAGCAAAACTAATACTATATTCAGTACTTCAAACGCCAACTAAGCCAGACTGGAGAATAGTAAACTCAGGCACCAATAAATGCTGCAAAAACAGCAACACGAAATACTCGATGCAATCCTTTCGCAAAAACTTCATTTAGGTTATATGCAGTGTATCCGTGAAAAAAACTCATTTTGAGTTAATCCTCTATATAAAGAAACTTCCCCGTCCACACGCTGAGGCCAACGCTAAAACTAGAATGTACTGCACAAAACTTTTTCGTCTAAATTATTTATTACGCTCCGTAGTTCCCATTTCGCGCTAAATTTTCATACCCTTTGTTTTATGTTCCTCGTATTGTTTTACGGGAAAATATATTTTGTATTTTTTAAACCAATAAAAATTAACCGTATTCCCTTGTTTTGATGGATAAATCTAATTTTAGTCACCGAATTGGTTTTAGCCGTGAAATTGTTTAGAGTTGGATAAAAATAGTGAGGTGAATTTTTTAGTGTTGTGCTACATAGTTCGGGGGATGCTTTTAGTATTGGAGTCACTTTTGATTATTTTGTCGATACGATTTTAACTTTAGTTTTTATTAAACGTGGATTGGATCTTCTTATTTTTACCCGACTACGGCGAAGAAAAAAGGAGGGTTATGATTTTGGCCGGTATGTATGTTCGATCTATGCTAGGGCACACGTGTTACTCCGAATTATTAGTATTATAATTTTATTTAGGGGGTTAATTGAGTTGGTTCTCTATTTAGAACAGTCCAGTCCAGTCCAGTTTTATTAATGAGTGCAATGGACTAACAGGAAGCATCATGAAGGAAAACATTGTGAGGAAACCGGCATGTGCCAGAACCAAAAATTCACGAACTGATGTCTGCGAATTTTTGATGTGACGATGTTTTTCTTCACCCTTTTAAGAGCAGTGGTGATGAAATAATTAACACTAAGTAAAGCGCCTGTCTGTGTTCAAACCAACGACCTACAACTCATAAGTCGCGGCCGTTACCACCGGGCGATCACTGCTCCTATGTAACTTAATTCTGGGAAATTGTAAACACACTAAAATATTTAATAATAATATTCACACAACTTCGTGCCTCGGAAAGCACGTTATGCCGTTGGTTCTGGCTGTCATCCGTAAGAGTAAGTTAGAAGCCCAAAAGTCTCGTACCAAGGGCAAAATTCAAAATTCAAAAGTCATTTATTCAAACTAGACTGAGAATCAGCACTTTTCGAACGTCAAAATTACATAAGACAGTCCCCCAAAACGCCCACCCTTCACCACTTCCTAGTGCGTTAGCTGGGAAGCAGAAGTGGCGCAACAAACTCCCCAGCGGAATATAGTGTTACCCAGTAACTGGGTTGTGGATGTCAGATAAGCAGTCTCTCCATGTAAAATACCGGTATTCAGTTGAATCCGGCTGGACTGGAAGCTGACTCCGACATAGTTGGGAAAAGGCTAGGCAGATTGAATACTCATACAATAATGTAAAATATTATAGTCAAACAAAATTCACAACTAAACTAATTCACCCCACAAAATTCCGCTCGCAGACAACTTTTCGAAACAAAACTAAAAACAGATAAGCTTTATAAAAAGCCTCGGTAATCTCAAAAGGGCGAAACGAGCGAACAATACCACAGTGGTAGCCGACTACTGTACACAGAGGAGTGACTAAATGGAGTGTTAGCAATGAGCATTCACATAAATTAAAAGATTTGCTATTAAATTTCAAAGAAAGGGCGTGATTCATACATAGGTGTTTGTCCATATATTTGAGAGTAGTTTAGAATATAACGTTTGACATCATTGAGAGTAAACATTCATAGCCAACGAGTGCATGTAATTACGTGAGATCGAAAAATAAGTGGCGGCATCAACATCGCCACATGCGAACTACGCATCACTCTGACGTTAAGCAAAATTCTGCATGGCGCAAGCAGAGTTTACTGCGTGACGAGTATATATGCAACGTCCCGACAGCAATTCTCGAGCAGTTGCCCACCAGCCACGAGACCCGTCTGGGTCGGATGATCCTCCCTTCTCTATAGAGGATGAGTGAACTATACACCCTGTTTCTCATAACTCTATAATAATAATAATAACAATAGAGCAATAGAATGTTTATTTGTGTTCACTTTTCACTTACTGTTGCTATTTATTTTATATTTTCTCTTTGATGTATGTGTTTTATCTTAATTATTGTAAATAAGAGATCAAAAACTACATATCTAAATATGATCAAATTTTACTGTCGCCTGAAAATTTTGGTCACAATCAATACGTTTCAACGGCTCGCAAGCGATTCAATTTATGTCCTTTATTTTTATTTGTGTGTTTAATATAAAATGTACTACCTACCTAATCGCGCTAATCCGACTCACACTTGACCAATTTTGTATTGATGTGAAGGATTGAATGTGCATAGGAAAAAAGGGACATCTTGCGAAGTGGTCATTTTGTGCTGACAAATGAACATTTTGCGCCCGGTATACATTTTGAGACTGAGCCGTCTCAACAACGACTTTATTTTGCCTCGTATCGTTATGTAAACAAGACTTGCCAATAATATCATTAGTTCTCAGGGCGACGACGTAGTCGCCGCGCTGCCACCGCGCCTCCGCCGTGCCTCTAAGCTGTGTATATGCAACGTTGCCAGCCCGCTGCCGCGCCGCCGCCGCAGATTGTAGAATGATATGACAAAATCAAGTGGAGATGGCACGGATGCGGTGCGGCGACTGTGCGGTGACGGCGCAGCTGCGGCGGTTCAGCGTTCAGGTTATGGTTATGCGAAACGGTGTCGGCGCGGCTGTGTTGCCGTCTACACGAGCCCTTATGAGCTCTTCATCCACTACTTCTCTATAACACACGTCATAAGTGCAATATCACTGATTCTGAGTTGACTGGCATTGAATAATTTAGAAGATCTAAGTGGTTCGCTATATAGCAGACAGTTTAGACAAACATAACCGAAAACAGATAAATTATTGAGGGATTCGGGGAAAATGGAGGAAACTTAAAAGAATATCAAACGCTTATATTTTTGTAAGCGGCTGTGACTTACGTAAATGTTTTTCAATTAGAGTGCTGTGTGTTCCCGAATAAGTATTATATTCCTGGAAATTGCTAGAATGTCGAATTTTGTTCGTTTCTAGGAACCGCGCCAAACAAAATTCCAAGAAGACTGCTTCAAGTACCGTTGTGTTCAAAGGTTCGTAATATTTTCTTGCTTCGGTAAATTCGCATATTAATATAATTATGTGAAATGGAAATAACAAAATAATTCCATTGCATAATGAATTAAGCAATGAAATTATGATTCTCGATTAATTTCTCTTATTGAGGTAGAGACTTGACGCTAAACGCTATAGGTTTAGTGGACTGTGTAGATTTGTTGACCATCTTTTATTTTGTTAAGTACCTGGTATTTGTTGAAAGACACTGCCCTCCCATACCTATTAACACTGTTAATTTAATTGAAAATATTGTAAAAGCCAATTATTTTTAAAAGAGTAACCGTGGAGTTTCTTGCCGGCTCTTCTCCATAGGAAACGACCAATTGGAACTGAGCACCTAGCTTCTGACGTTTCATAAGTGCCCATGTGAAATAACATATTTTGAACGTAGATTTTTTTGAATTTTGAATATGAATATCTGTACTATTACTCGTAATATAATAAAGGTGAATAGTTTGTTTGTTTTGACGTTTGAAACATTCTTTTTGCATTTGATAACCCAATTCACGGTGACGGTTATAGGCTATTTAACATCACGCTTCAACCCTTAGGAGCTGACAGAAAAGAACGCTAAGCGAAAACGAAGTAATTTATAAAGAATCCGATATCTTTTCAATTAAACGGCGAGTACACAGGGCACAGCTAGTTAAATATATTTCTGTTTGGTGCTCACTCAAATGATTTGCTATTCAATCAAATCGTAAATAAAATCTGTCATACCAGCAACCGAAAGCATATCGTATTGAAATCAAAGCAAAATAACACAGTTGTTTTTCCGCGAACTAATTTTGGTTTAACTGTAAACAAGAGTCGGTAAAGCCATTGGAACAAAAACTTCTGAGGCTGTGCCATGAAACCAGCGACGACGGAGCGATGGCGAGGCAAAGTGGGCTTTTAAAAATTATAACGTGATTTTATTGTGTGACGTCCACGATAAAATCACGTTATAATTTTGTACGGCAGGGAAGTCAAATATATTGAAATACGTGCACGCTTATAGAGAAAAGATTTGTATTTTTGTTTGTAATGAATGAAATCAAAAACGGTCCACTCGTTTTTGATTTCATTCATTACAAACAAAAATACAATGATCGTAACGTGATTTTATTGTGGGGACGTCCACGATAAAATCACGTTATAATTTTGTACGGCAGGGAAGTCAAATATATTGAAATACGTGCACGCTTATAGAGAAAAGATTTGTATTTTTGTTTGTAATGAATGAAATCAAAAACGAGTGGACCGATTTAAAAAAATCTTTCACCAGTAAATGATAAATGATTTTTATTTCTGTAAATAGGTTGTACAAAACACTTTTACATGTCAAACATATGGTTTTTAAACTAGATGAGGTCGGCGTTTCTTATCTGACTACTCCGAGAAGAAAGGCCGAAACAAACTCAGAGGTAACAGTCTCTTTTAAAGTCTAGACATAATCTTGGTCAGATCATGTAGATTGGTGTCGTAGAAATGGTCTTTTGAGGAAAGAACAACACAGATTTAGTGGACCTGTCCAGTCAGTGCACGCATTTGTCAGTGATCTTGCAGCTCAACTCAGAATTTAAGGAGCTCAGTAGAATGCTATATTGTCATATACAACTTATACCACAGGCCAGGGCTTCCCTAACTGTGCGTCTCGACGCCCTGGGGCGTCGCGAGGCGATTGTCCTATGACTCCAGCCGCTCCAATACGACATTAGCTTGAATTTTTGAGCTCAGTTTCTCATGAAGATCGTGCCATCATTACTGCAGCATTGAGGATTCTATTAACATTTGCGACATCGTACTTGTGCGAAACAGGCTGTTCTGCAGTTGCAGCAATAAAGAACAAGTACAGGTTCCAAATATGTTATTTGGAGTTAAGTAACTTGTTACTAGGCTAGAACTACACACTGGTTGGCTAGAAGGGGGGGGGGGGGGGGGGTCGCAAAAAAATGGTAAACTCCCAAGGGCGTCACAGTAAAAATAAGTTTGGGAAGCCCTGCCATGGGCTATAATTTATAAAGACTTGTGGTCGCCCAGAGGTCGAAATTCGTTTAAATGTCATTATTATAAGGTAGCCATCTTGTGTCAAACGCTGTCAAACGCATGGTAGTGTGTGCAATGTTTTTTTTATTAATTTTATTTATTTATCATGTATATTATATAAAAATATTAACTTTCTGCACTCCTTCTCCATATAAACTTTAGCTGTGCGAAATTTCATACTCCTCCGTCCGCGTAATTTTCGTAAAAAGGGGTACAAAGTTTTTGCTTCACAGAGAAAAATAGTTGTATATATATTTCCATACATTTTATTTCCCTGTGTTATCGTGAGGCTGTGTTAGAAATTCTAAAAGCGCACAATGGCGACGCAATGTGAAATCGTGTGGCTGATGAGGGACCTCTCGCTACGTAGGCACGAACACAGTCATTGACCACAGCATTCAAGTAAATTGTCGTCGTCGCACTGCACTGCAACGACCAAACTGGTCGCACGACGTGCAGTGCGACGCGCGAACTTTGCGTACTTCACTATGAACATCCCCATCTTGGTCAGTTCTTTCGTGACCCGGATTGTGACCACCACGGTCACGACCAGTCAAGCTTGCCGGTATGTAGGCTTGTAAGTGGCGCAAATGTGTGTATATCTCCTGCCTTTTTATTGCCACGCGTCGAAGGAATTCGTTTTTAGGGTTCCGTACGTCCGAATGAGAAAAAAGTATCACTCGTGTGTCTGTCTGTCTGTCCGACCGTCACAGCCAATTTGCTCCGAATGTACCGTTTAAGTTGTTTGGTACCTACACATGTAATTCTGTGAAATGAATGAATTCTGAATATGGGAATCACTTTTAGGAGTCAAATAAGAAAATGAATAAAAAAGTTCTACAAACTGTACCGTAAATTCGCGTGTAAGCATTACTAATACGGACAGTCTTTCAAATTCAAATTCAAAAGTCATTTATTCAAACTAGGCTGATAATCAGCACTTTTCGAACGTCAAAATTACATAAGACAGTCCCCCAAAACGCCCACCCTTCACCACTTCCTAGTGCGTTGGCTGGGAAGAAGAAGTGGCGCAACAAACTCCCAGCAGCATATCTATCTGTTCAGTTAGAAAGAAAAAAAAAATGATTCTATATTATTATATAAATACATTTTTTTTTCTTTACTATTGTATACTATTGTATTCAAATTCTTTGAGATCGCCCCAACTCACTCTCACCCGTCTCATGCCCAACTCTTCAAAATGCTTTCGTTTCTTTCACCTCTGCCCGCCGCTGGTTTCGTGGCCGCAGCCTGAAACTGAATTCACTCCGGTTGGCACAAAAAGAGAACTTTCTTATTTTGTTCCCAGTACTTGAGTCGTCGTGTTACGTTTCATTAGAGGGTATTTTTTACTGATTTCCTTCTTTTGTTTTGTTTAATTTGTATGGTGTCGATGATGTGGTTGATTTTATTGCGGTTTTTCCTCGGTTGCGTTGCGGTTCTATTTTTAAAATTATGGCTTTATAATTTAATTCTGTCGATATTTTTTATACAGGAAACAAAGATATCTTTAATAACATTGCAGGACAAATGTAGGTAAGTACAACTGAGTTACACACAGTTAATTTGACCTCTACAGTCCAGCTGTCGAGAGAATGCGTTCTTGATACCTGTCAGTTTCATACTAACGAATATGTGGTTTACGAATTTGATCCTTATTACTTCTAGAAATTTGCCCAACTGACAGATGTCAGGAATGCATTCTGTCGACGCCCGGACTGTGCAACCCTTAGATCTTGTACCCAATTATAGAAACAAGAAGCATACCTAGCCTTAGCCATAGTCATAGCTCTTTGAAATTACCTTCATTTGAGTTAACTGACGTCGTTTAACATGATAAAGTAACACTAAGACTGAGCGTTATCACACTGACAATTTGACAGTGTGTTCCAGCGAAGCGATTTGTGAACGTGCACTGCGCGGGTGTGCAGCGAAGAAGCTGCGACAACGCGACATGTTTTCTGCGTTTTTAGGGTTCCGTAGTAAACAAGGAACCCCAGTTTTGCCATGTCCGTCTGTCCGTCTGTCTGTCTGTCTGTCCGTGGTTTAGCTCAGAGACGGTTAGTACTAGAAAGCTGTAATTTGGCATACATATTAATCACGCCGACAAAGTCGTAAAATACAATCAAGTAAAATAATTTGTTTAGGGTATTTCCCCTAGACGTAAAGTGGGGATGTTTTTTTTTGTCGTCTATCCCGTGGTGTGGGGTGTCGTTGGAAAGGTCGTTCAAAAATATTGCGGGGGTGTGAAAGTAATTTTTCAGTTCAGGGATCCGTTTGCGAAACATTAAGCTTTAAAGTGCAAAATTTTAGAGTCAAGTCCCCCCCCCCCGCTAGCTAAATGGTTGTACTGGATTTGTAAAAAAAATCACAGCAGTAGTATAGCAGGTTAACTACTAACTTTACTAACCTGTAAAGTTACGAGTACCTAATAATTGAGCAAAAAACATGATCTGATCATGTTTTTTGCAAATTTAAGTAAAAAATGTTTTTCAACTACAATGTTAAGTTTCTTCTTGGGATAAATTCATCCCAACTACGGAACCCTTCACTGTGCGTGGTCCGACACGCACTAGGCTGGTTTTTTTTAAAAATTTTATACATTCGCTTATCACGCTGTGTCTTGTACACTCACATCAATCGCTCTCGTTACGCAAACGCGGCGAACACGTTACGCATACGCAGCGAACGCGTTAAACAATCGCCTCGCTGGAAACATGCTCGCAAATCGCCAGTGTGATATGGCCCTAAACCCAAACCTTTATTCATTTTATCTTACCAGAAATTTTCTATCAAAAACAACGACTCTTTTTTCACGACCACTTCAACCTCTATACTGTAAATAATCAACTAAATTGATTGATAAACTGTAGTCAATGGGCCATTACTTGTTCGATAATACAAATAGCCTCTGTCGATATCGTGTTCTGGAGGCTTTCTTTATCTTTCGAGGGTGGGATATAGGGTTGGCAAAAGATATATTCAAAAGATACCGTGAAAGTACAGCGTTGTTTCGTGTTAGAGTCGTCTTTGTTGAGAAAAGATATAAAATCTAACGGAGGTAGAGTGAGCTGGACTTCTTTAATAAAAAAATTGGTTCCTGGCTGTTCTGCACAGAGAGAGGTGGAAAGTGAGTGGGGACGTTTTTGCCCTGCAGTGGTACAATACGAGATTATAAAAAATGGAGGGTGACGTGATGATTTTCAAATCTATTGGAATAATTATTGTGATGGTAAAACTGGAATTAGAAGCCACTTTGATATTTTCCTTGGCTTTTATTCAAAGATTATTGAATACTGAATTCCATGAAAGAGGAACCAGTAACAACTTTCAAAAAGAAACTCAAACTCAAACTCAAGCATTTATTTCAATTAAACCATTACAGGCACTTTTGAATTGTCAAGGAATCGGTCAGTCAAAATTATGAAGCTAGTTACCCATTCCAAAGCATAGTAGGTACCTATGGAGAATAATGGGCAAGAAACTCCACGGACACTCTTTTAAATAAAACTAACTGAACTTCTATTAAATAAATGTTACTATGGAGTAGTAACATTTATTTAATAGAAGTTCAGTTAGTAACGGATTTTCTTGCTGAATTTTTTTTGTTGTGTATTAACGTTTGCATGTTTGATGATGAACTGCATCAATGTTTGCATGCCAAAATGGTAGAATGTACAAGGATTCTCTAATATTATTGTAACCACCTTATTGTAAATATCTAAATTCTGAGCAAATAAATAAACTATTCTATTCTTAAAAAAGGCTTTAACGAAGTCTCGTTAAAGTCTTTTAGACAGTCGTCTACTGTCATTAAAATATTAACATTGTTGCATTAAACCCTATTTTAACTGTTTTGTGTTGAGTAATGCAAATTATTTTGCATACTATTGTATAGAATCTTTTTTTTTTCTAACTGAAAGACAGCAGTGCTGCTGGGGAGTTTGTTGCAACACTTCTTCTTCCCAGCTAAAGCAGTAGGAAGTGGTGAAGGGTGGGCGTTTTGGGGGACTGTCTTATGTAATTTGGACGTTCGAAAAGTGCTGATTCTCAGCCTATAGTTTGAATAAATGACTTTTGAATTTAACCCATAAGATCTTTCTGTCCTGCATGAAGGACCAAAATACAACTCTTCAACACATAACCATATATAAACTCATGCCTACTTCCGAAGGCGGTAGGCAGAAACTACAGAACCCCACCTCTTTGCTTCGTTTACGTTCATACATCTGGTCCTACATGCACGCCGGTTGCGAGAACTACGCACCTTACCTTTTTGAATAACGTTATCAATAAGGTCACTATGATATTGGGTTCCCACCTATGAAATTGGCGTTTTTTTCTCACAAATAGAGAAAAACCTCGTCACTTCTATGATTTAAAATATTCATCAATTGCTTGGTATTATAACGAATAATGACCATCATAGACAAGTACCAATAGACAACTACAAATATAAACCAACTACCTTATTACTTATAGTTTTGTAAACATAAAAAATACCTTAAAAATTACTCCTCATTTTGTTAGCAGAAATGACCACTATTTGTTTTAACTTAGCCAAAACTTATTTTTGTCACTTAATCTAAGTGGCCATACGAGTATTACGTTATCTTAGTTTTTAAACATTAGTGCATAAAAGTTTTAAAACATTAGTGTTCATGGTTGTTATATAAATTAAGAAAATATTAGTATGAATAATGCAACTTCTTTAAAATTCTCCATACAAAGCGCTGATAGCTCATAGGTGGGGACCTAATATATCTATCTAGGGCGTTCCCTTCCGGCATTTCCACTCACTTCTGCCTTGTAAGTACAGAAAATTTAAGAATTCGAGTAACAACTACTCGAATTCTTAAAGTTTCTCCAAAACTAAAAAAAAATAAAAACAGACTGCCAACCCTGTCCGTGATGGATAGGGGTGTTAAGCCAATATTAGGTATTAAATAGCGGCATTAGGAATTGACGCCACTGAATAGTGGTCGATAAGAGAAATGGCTTCTTCTGAACACCTTTTTTAAGGTTTTTTTTTTATTTTAAGCGAAAGAGAAATCGTTGGGATTGTCTGTAACGATTAGGTGGATTGATGTCGATGTTAAATGCGTCTTGATGTTAATAGGTGATGTAGGATGACGTGCAGAGTAGTAAAAATTATCGACTTAAATCGAATAAGGAATTAAGGGTTCGTTATTTACTTAACAGCGCAGATAGCCATTACCAAAACTGGTCATCGTATTAGTGGTTCAGCAGCTTCAATATCATCAGGATTGTGCAGTTCGTCGTGGACATGGAACTACAGCGGCTCAGCTTGACATCATCTCTGTCATCAGAAAACAGCCGCCACGCAACCACCGATGCGACGGTCTGCTAGAGTGATAGTAATCAGCCAGTGTCACTCTTATCCGACCTTTTTGGTGATGCCAGTAACAACAGAACAAGGCGCCGATCAAGTTAGGGCTCTGCCACAGAGATATTTTTTACTATAAATAACCCCAACTATGGGTGTTTCGTTTGATCCACGATTTTTTACCCAGCCTGTATAGTACACGTTATATCGTTATTGTTGAAAGAAAAAAAGCGTCTTCATATATTTCCATTCATTTTACGTCCCTGTGTTATCGTGAGGCCGTGACATGGAACTGGACATCCACGATAATACCGTCACGTTAGCAATTATAAAAGTATACATTGTGAAAAAATCGATTTAACGTAAGGATATAAGTTTAATAATAGGAATTTAAATTGATTAAGTTCTTTGACCAATATTTTTAATTTATATCACTACAATACACATAAATTTCACTATAAAGATACCTAAATGATAAGATAATAATATACAATGTACGTATTAAAACCAAGTGAACTCCCCAAGACAAGACAACAGTCTCCTCACTGGGCCTCATGAAATCGAAAGTGATTATCAAGAACAGAACAAACTTAATCAATCTAAGTTGGTAACGAGACGCCGCCACAAAGGACTTTGATACGTATTTACTTAAGATAAAGATATTATTACAATCTACACGAGTTCACACAGGGAGGTGTGAGAATTATTGGTTTATTATTTTTATGGAGATTATATTATTAAAATAAAATAAATAGTGTAGATGAAATTGTAATAGAAATAGGGGAAGCAAAAGTGTTTTTCTTTCTTAATTTTATTTTTAAATTGCTAAACACTTTACGAACCTCAGATAATGGCTACAACGCTAAAAGGATCTTTTAGCGCGTAATCAATTTTGGAACGATCGCAGCCATCTTGTTTTTTCAATAAAATGTATGTTACAATTTGACTAATGTTTACCAACAACGCCCCTTTGTCAATGTCATTGCGCGTCAAAAGATCTTTGTAGCACTATAGAGTTGTATATTACAAAGCTTAAAGGCAGGTTTACATGAGCCCAGTAATGTCACAGTACAGTATGTCAGTTCAGCGCTAACTTGCAACTAGGCTCGTGTGGACAATAGTTTCAACTCAGTCCAGTGCTGAGTTCGCGCCCTCAAGTCAGTCCAGTTGACTAACCTTCCCGACTATTTTCGGGCTCAGTAGCTTCTCCCGCCTGACTTACTGACTTATTGCCGATCTCGTCTACATGAACCTACTGACTGGGTCCGAAATTCCGAGTCACTGGGTCCAGTCACTAGCCAGTAAGTATAAACCAAGTATTATACCAAAGGAGGTTTTACTACAAAATGCGATGAAAATAACTTCAGGCCTGCAGATTTTGGTGGATTCAAAGGTAACACGGGTTTGATAAATATGGCACTGAGTAAATATTTTAATGGCAAGCATATAGTTATTCCGTTTCTGTTGGTGCATGCATGATTTGGACTGTAAAAGCACCCACGAACGAAAAACAATTTGATAAAGTAAATAAAAAAAAAAAAAACTATTTTACCAATTCAAATTCCATTCCGTCACAAATAAAAATAGAACCTAAAAATAACCAAAATGTTATCAACAAATTCCCACCTATTCAAAATCCAGTAAACCAAATAAAACGCACCCTGTATACGGTAATCTTTTCCAATCATTCGTTTCTGTACTGTTACCAAATTGGAAATGGCACAACTTTAATGGAAAACGATTTCGTTGTTGTTATCTCTGACATTTTTATTGTTTTAAAAGATTTTATTTAAATACTTGTGTCGGTTTTACATTCAATTATGGATGATCTATTGTTACCAGTTCATAACTGCCTATGTGATTTGTTTTATAAGTGTTTCCAAATCCTAAAGATTGTCTATCAAGGTGAACTGCGACTCGGTTAAGCAAGATTAACCAGAACCACAAGTGTGGGAGCTACTAGGTGATCAATAAATAAATAAACAAATAAAAATTGTTTTATTGACATAAAAAAGTTGTTACATTTTAATTTGAAGCCCTGACTCCTGAGCTCGGTAGTGTGTTACAGGAATCAGTGTCTTCACCCGTTTTTGAACATTAACAACGTATGCAATAAAATTAAAAATTAAGTAACTTAAAATGTAGGAATCTAATTTAGTGCGTGCATGTTCTTGAGTTTGTTTGCTTGTTGTGTTGTTGCGTATGTGTATGAGTGTGTATGGGTGCGTGTGTGTGTATGAGTGAGTGTGAGTGATTGTGCTTGGTGGCTGGACTTTGGGTACCTATATGTGAGGATTTGTGTGCGTAGTTTAATTATCACGAGTATTGTTCTTTAAGTATGTTTTCTGTCTGTGGGTAATCCAGTGTTTGAAGCCATGTGTTTAGTTTCATCTTAGTTTAATTTTTTGTTAGTGGGTCGATTTGGAGGAATTTGTTTACTTTATTATAAATATAAGTAGCTAGGTATAGGCGTCGCCGTCGACCGGATGCGGTCTTACACTTGACTGCGCGGCATACATTAGTGATAGTTCTCTTATGTTTTATTGTGTGATTAACCGATATGATTTCATGCTGTTTTATTATGAGATTAAGAAGATATAATTGTCTCACTGTAAAATTCAAAATTCAAAAGTCATTTATTCAAACTAGGCTGAGAATCAGCACTTTTCGAACGTCAAAATTACATAAGACAGTCCCCCAAAAACGCCCACCCTTCACTACTTCCTAGTGCTTAAGCTGGGAAGAAGAAGTGAGTATCTGACAACTGTCATACAGGGTTTTTGAAGGGAACCGGTACGGTTTGAAGGTCATGACTTTTAACAGAAATCGTTGAGCTCTCTCGTGGTGTATCATATAGTTTTTACAAGCACCTCCCCATGCCGTGACACAGTAACCTATGATTGATTGTGCTAGTGCTAAACGCACCACTAAGCACCAACATCAATGCAACACTAATAACGAAAAAATATGTTCCAGGATTACCTCTACATTTGGGAGCAGCTTGGTTAAACACAATCGAGGTAGGCCGCAACGATCAAGCTTTTCGTTCATCATCATCAGCCTACAGCAGTGCACTGCTGGACATAGGCCTCTCCTATTGCACGCCATTCACCTCTATTCTCGGCAACTCTCACCCAGCTGCTACCAGCGACCCTGCGAAGATCTTTGCTCCACATAGCCTGAGGGCGTCCTACCTTACGTTTGCCGATTCGCGGTCTGCACTCAAGGACACGTCTGTCCGAACGATCATCGGTTCTGCGGCTAATATGGTCGGTCCATTGCCAATTCAGCTTGCTTATTCTGTGAGTTATGTCGACAACTTTGGACTCTGCCGGGTCACCTCATTCCGAATTCTCGTTGAAGACTTTCGTTACCGGAATTAAAACTCTTACCTCAAGCGTGCGGCTCGGTGTTATAGGCGTCGGTGTTATAGGCGTCGGCGTAAGGCGTCAGTGTTATAGGCGTCGGCGTTAGGCGTCGGCGTAAGGCGTCGGTCTTATAGGCGTCGGTGTTATAGGCGTCGGTGTTATAGGCGTCGGTGTTAGGCATCGGCGTAAGGCGTCGGCGTAAGGCGTCGGTGCTATAGGCGTCGGTGTTATAGGCGTCGGCGTTAGGCGTCGGCGTAAGGCGTCGGTGTTATAGGCGTCGGTGTTATAGGCGTCGGTGTTATAGGAGTCGGTGTTATAGGCGTCGGCGTCAGGCGTTGGCGTTAGGCGTGGGTGTTATAAGCGTCGGCGTAAGGCGTCGGTGTTAAAGGCGTCGGTGTTATAGGCGTCGGTGTTATAGGCGTCGGTGTTATAGGCGTCGGTGTTATAGGCGTCGGTGTTATAGGCGTCGGCGATTGGAGTCGGCGTAAGGCGTCGGTGTTATAGGCGTCGGTGTTATAGGCATCGGTGTTGTAGGCGTCGGTGTTATAGGCGTCGGTGTTATAAGCGTCGGTGTAATAAGCGTCGGTGTTATCGGCGTCGGTGTTATAGGCGTCGGTGTTATAGGCGTCGGTGTTATAGGCGTCGGCGTAAGGCGTCGGTGTTATAGGCGTCGGTGTTATAGGCGTCGGTGTTATAGGCGTCGGTGTTATAGGCGTCGGTGTTATCGGCGTCGGTGTTATAGGCGTCGGTGTTATAGGCGTCGGCGTAAGGCGTCGGTGTTATAGGCGTCGGTGTTATAGGCGTCGGTGTTATAGGCGTCGGTGTTATAGGCGTCGGCGTAAGGCATCGGTGTTATAGGCGTCGGTGTTATAGGCGTCGGTGTTATAGGCGTCGGTGTTATAGGCGTCGGTGTTATAGGCGTCGGTGTTATAGGCGTCGGTGTTATAGGCGTCGGTGTTATAGGCGTCGGTGTTATAGGCGTCGGTGTTATAGGCGTCGGTGTTATAGGAGTCGGTGTTGTAGGCGTCGGCGTAAGGCATCGGCGTAAGGCGTCGGTGTTATAGGCGTCGGTGTTATAGGCGTCGGTGCTAAAGGCGTCGGTGTTATGGGCGTCGGTGTTATAGGCGTCGGTGTTATAGGCGTCGGTGTTATAGGCGTCGGTGTTAAAGGCGTCGGTGTTAAAGGCGTCGGTGTTATAGGCGTCGGTGTTATAGGCGTCGGCGTAAGGCGTCGGTGTTATAGGCTTCGGTGTTGTAGGCGTCGGTGTTATAGGCGTCGGTGTTATAAGCGTCGGTGTTATCGGCGTCGGTGTTATAGGCGTCGGTGTTGCAGGCGTCGGCGTAAGGCGTCGGTGTTATAGGCGTCGGTGTTATAGGCGTCGGTGTTATAGGCGTCGGTGTTATAGGCGTCGGTGTTATAGGCGTCGGTGTTATAGGCGTCGGTGTTATAAGCGTCGGTGTTATAAGCGTCGGTGTTATAAGCGTCGGTGTTATCGGCGTCGGTGTTATAGGCGTCGGTGTTATAGGCGTCGGTGTTATAGGCGTCGGCGTAAGGCGTCGGTGTTATAGGCGTCGGTGTTATAGGCGTCGGCGTTATAGGCGTCGCTGTTATAGGCGTCGGCGTAAGGCGTCGGTGTTATAGGCGTCGGTGTTATAGGCGTCGGTGTTGTAGGCGTCGGTGTTATAGGCGTCGGTGTTATCGGCGTCGGTGTTATAGGCGTCGGCGTAAGGCGTCGGTGTTATAGGCGTCGGCGTAAGGCGTCGGTGTTATAGGCATCGGTGTTATAGGCGTCGGCGTTGTAGGCGTCGCTGTTATAGGCGTCGGCGTAAGGCGTCGGTGTTATAGGCATCGGTGTTATAGGCGTCGGTGTTATAGGCGTCGGTGTTATAGGCGTCGGTGTTATCGGCGTCGGTGTTATAGGCGTCGGTGTTATAGGCGTCGGCGTAAGGCGTCGGTGTTATAGGCGTCGGTGTTATAGGCGTCGGTGTTAAAGGCGTCGGTGTTAAAGGCGTCGGTGTTATAGGCGTCGGTGTTATAGGCGTCGGTGTTATAGGCGTCGGTGTTATAGGCGTCGGTGTTATAAGCGTCGGTGTTATCGGCGTCGGCGTTATAGGCGTCGGTGTTATAGGCGTCGGTGTTATAGGCGTCGGCGTAAGGCGTCGGTGTTATAGGCGTCGGTGTTATAGGCGTCGGTGTTATAGGCGTCGGTGTTATAGGCGTCGGTGTTGTAGGCGTCGGTGTTATAGGCGTCGGTGTTATAAGCGTCGGTGTTATCGGCGTCGGCGTTATAGGCGTCGGTGTTATAGGCGTCGGTGTTATAGGCGTCGGCGTAAGGCGTCGGTGTTATAGGCGTCGGCGTAAGGCGTCGGTGTTATAGGCGTCGGCGTAAGGCGTCGGCGTAAGGCGTCGGTGTTATAGGCGTCGGCGTAAGGCGTCAGTGTTATAGGCGTCGGTGTTATAGGCGTCGGTGTTATAGGCGTCGGTGTTATCGGCGTCGGTGTTATAGGCGTCGGTGTTATAGGCGTCGGCGTAAGGCGTCGGTGTTATAGGCGTCGGTGTTATAGGCGTCGGTGTTAAAGGCGTCGGTGTTAAAGGCGTCGGTGTTATAGGCGTCGGTGTTATAGGCGTCGGTGTTATAGGCGTCGGTGTTATAGGCGTCGGTGTTGTAGGCGTCGGTGTTATAGGCGTCGGTGTTATAAGCGTCGGTGTTATCGGCGTCGGCGTTATAGGCGTCGGTGTTATAGGCGTCGGTGTTATAGGCGTCGGCGTAAGGCGTCGGTGTTATAGGCGTCGGCGTAAGGCGTCGGTGTTATAGGCGTCGGCGTAAGGCGTCGGCGTAAGGCGTCGGTGTTATAGGCGTCGGCGTAAGGCGTCAGTGTTATAGGCGTCGGTGTTATAGGCGTCGGTGTTATAGGCGTCGGTGTTGTAGGCGTCGGTGTTATAGGCGTCGGTGTTGTAGGCGTCGGTGTTATAGGCGTCGGCGTAAGGCGTCGGTGTTATAGGTTTCGGTGTTATAGGCGTCGGTGTTATAGGCGTCGGCGTAAGGCGTCGGCGTAAGGCGTCGGTGTTATAGGCGTCGGTGTTATAGGCGTCGGTGTTGAAGGCGTCGGTGTTATAGGCATCGGTGTTATAGGCGTCGGTGTTATCGGCGTCGGTGTTATGGGCGTCGGTGTTATAGGCGTCGGCGTAAGGCGTCGGTGTTATAGGCGTCGGTGTTATAGGCGTCGGTGTTATAGGCGTCGGCGTAAGGCGTTGGTGTTATAGGCGTCGGTGTTATAGGCATCGGTGATATAGGCGTCAGCGTTAGGCGTCGGCGATAGGAGTCGGCGTAAGGCGTCGGTGTTATCGGCGTCGGTGTTATAGGCGTCGGTGTTATAGGCGTCGGCGTAAGGCGTCGGTGTTATAGGCGTCGGTGTTATAGGCGTCGGTGTTATAGGCGTCGGTGTTATAGGCGTCGGCGTAAGGCGTCGGTGTTATAGGCGTCGGCGTAAGGCATCGGTGTTATAGGCGTCGGCGTAAGGCGTCGGCGTAAGGCGTCGGTGTTATAGGCGTCGGCGTAAGGCGTCAGTGTTATAGGCGTCGGTGTTATAGGCGTCGGCAATAGGTGTCGGCGTAAGGCGTCGGTGTTTTCGGCGTCGCTGTTATAGGCGTCGGTGTTATAGGCGTCGGTGTTATAGGCGTCGGTGTTGTAGGCGTCGGTGTTATAGGCGTCGGTGTTGAAGGCGTCGGTGTTATAGGCGTCGGTGTTATAGGCGTCGGTGTTATCGGCGTCGGTGTTATAGGCGTCGGTGTTATAGGCGTCGTTGTAAGGCGTCGGTGTTATAGGCGTCGGTGTTATAGGCGTCGGTGTTATAGGCGTCGGCGTAAGGCGTCGGTGTTATAGGCGTCGGTGTTATAGGCGTCGGTGTTATAGGCGTCGGCGTAAGGCGTCGGTGTTATAGGCGTCGGCGTAAGGCGTCGGTGTTATAGGCGTCGGCGTAAGGCGTCGGCGTAAGGCGTCGGTGTTATAGGCGTCGGCGTAAGGCGTCAGTGTTATAGGCGTCGGTGTTATAGGCGTCAGCAATAGGTGTCGGCGTAAGGCGTCGGTGTTTTCGGCGTCGGTGTTATACGCGTCGGTGTTATCGGCGTCGGCGTTATAGGCGTCGGTGTTATAGGCGTCGGTGTTATAGGCGTCGGCGTAAGGCGTCGGTGTTATAGGCGTCGGCGTAAGGCGTCGGTGTTATAGGCGTCGGCGTAAGGCGTCGGCGTAAGGCGTCGGTGTTATAGGCGTCGGCGTAAGGCGTCAGTGTTATAGGCGTCGGTGTTATAGGCGTCGGTGTTATAGGCGTCGGTGTTATAGGCGTCGGTGTTATAGGCGTCGGTGTTATAGGCGTCGGCGTAAGGCGTCGGTGTTATAGGCGTCGGTGTTATAGGCGTCGGTGTTATAGGCGTCGGTGTTATAGGCGTCGGTGTTGTAGGCGTCGGCGTAAGGCGTCGGTGTTATAGGCGTCGGTGTTATAGGCGTCGGTGTTGTAGGCGTCGGTGTTATAGGCGTCGGTGTTGAAGGCGTCGGTGTTATAGGCGTCGGTGTTATAGGCGTCGGTGTTATCGGCGTCGGTGTTATAGGCGTCGGTGTTATAGGCGTCGGTGTTATAGGCATCGGTGTTATAGGCGTCAGCGTTAGGCGTCGGCGATAGGAGTCGGCGTAAGGCGTCGGTGTTATCGGCGTCGGTGTTATAGGCGTCGGTGTTATAGGCGTCGGCGTAAGGCGTCGGTGTTATAGGCGTCGGTGTTATAGGCGTCGGTGTTATAGGCGTCGGTGTTATAGGCGTCGGCGTAAGGCGTCGGTGTTATAGGCGTCGGCGTAAGGCGTCGGTGTTATAGGCGTCGGCGTAAGGCGTCGGCGTAAGGCGTCGGTGTTATAGGCGTCGGCGTAAGGCGTCAGTGTTATAGGCGTCGGTGTTATAGGCGTCGGCAATAGGTGTCGGCGTAAGGCGTCGGTGTTTTCGGCGTCGCTGTTATAGGCGTCGGTGTTATAGGCGTCGGTGTTATAGGCGTCGGTGTTATAGGCGTCGGTGTTATAGACGTCGGTGTTGTAGGCGTCGGCGTAAGGCGTCGGTGTTATCGGCGTCGGTGTTATAGGCGTCGGTGTTATAGGCGTCGGTGTTATAGGCGTCGGTGTTATAGGCGTCGGTGTTATAGGCGTCGGTGTTGTAGGCGTCGGCGTAAGGCGTCGGTGTTATCGGCGTCGGTGTTATAGGCTTCGGTGTTATAGGCGTCGGTGTTATAGGCGTCGGCGCAAGGCGTCGGTGTTATAGGCGTCGGCGTAAGGCGTCGGTGTTATAGGCGTCGGTGTTATAGGCGTCGGTGTTATAGGCGTCGGTGTTATAGGCGTTGGTGTTATAGGCGTCGGTGTTATAGGCGTCGGCGTAAGGCGTCGGTGTTATCGGCGTCGGTGTTATAGGCGTCGGTGTTATAGGCGTCGGCGTAAGGCGTCGGTGTTATAGGCGTCGGTGTTATCGGCGTCGGTGTTATAGGCGTCGCTGTTATAGGCGTCGGTGTTATAGGCGTCGGTGTTATAGGCGTCGGTGTTATAGGCGTCGGCGTAAGGCGTCGGTGTTATCGGCGTCGGTGTTATAGGCTTCGGTGTTATAGGCGTCGGTGTTATAGGCGTCGGCGCAAGGCGTCGGTGTTATAGGCGTCGGCGTAAGGCGTCGGTGTTATAGGCGTCGGTGTTATAGGCGTCGGTGTTATAGGCGTCGGTGTTATAGGCGTTGGTGTTATAGGCGTCGGTGTTATAGGCGTCGGCGTAAGGCGTCGGTGTTATCGGCGTCGGTGTTATAGGCGTCGGTGTTATAGGCGTCGGCGTAAGGCGTCGGTGTTATAGGCGTCGGTGTTATCGGCGTCGGTGTTATAGGCGTCGCTGTTATAGGCGTCGGTGTTATAGGCGTCGGTGTTATAGGCGTCGGTGTTATAGGCGTCGGCGTTATAGGCGTCGGTGTTATAGGCGTCGGCGTAAGGCGTCGGTGTTATAGGCGTCGGTGTTATCGGCGTCGGTGTTATAGGCGTCGCTGTTATAGGCGTCGGTGTTATAGGCGTCGGTGTTATAGGCGTCGGTGTTATAGGCGTCGGTGTTATAGGCGTCGGCGATAGGTGTCGGCGTAAGGCGTCGGTGTTATAGGCGTCGGTGTTATAGGCGTCGGCGTTAGGCGTCGGCGTAAGGCGTCGGCGTAAGGCGTCGGTGTTATAGGCGTCGGTGTTATAGGCGTCGGCGTTATAGGCGTCGGTGTTATAGGCGTCGGCGTTAGGCGTCGGCGTAAGGCGTCGGTCTTATCCATGGCCAATGGAATCCATGGCTACTAAAGAGAGCGGGGCGTTGATCGCGACCACTAGTCAAACTGTGTTCGTGTTTGCTTTGCTAATTTTCGTCCACACGCACGAACCAAATATCGGTGTTCGATGTTCGTGTTCACCATGTTTTGTTCGTTCTTGCTTACACGCATTATTGGTATTCAATCAATACCATCAATACTGAGAACCGGGACGTTATCATTTATTCATTCAACTGTGAATTCATCAAAGGATATATTTAAAAAAAAACACAAATTGCCCACATGATCGAAATCAAACGCAAATGAGCATTCTTTGTTTCGCTAACAATGGATGAGTTGGAATTAATTAATTCGTGTTCAAATATCTAGGGTTTAAAACAACCATTGAAACGATTTCTCGTAATGTTATTTTTGACTGTCTCGTTGTTCTAGTGGTCGCAAGCGCTACTGCTAAGCATGAGGTCCTGGTTCGATTCCCAGGTCGGGCGTAGTGTTATTGGGGTTTTCATCTGAAATTTCTCAGTAGCACCCCGGAGTCTGGATTTGTGCCCAGTTCAAATTCAAACTTAATTCAGTCATTTATTCAAACTAGGCTGTGAATCAGCACTTTTCGAACGTCAAAATTACATAAGACAGTCCCCCAAACCGCCCACCCTTCAGTTGATGGCAATAGGCTCACCCCATTACATGAGACTTAAACATAACTGGCAAAATGTGGGTGTACTATAGGTACACCTCTGCTTTGCCCTTCTGTGAATACAGGCGTGATATTATGTTATTTTGGTATATTATGAATGATAATAATATTATTCGTTTAATCAATTCAGTAATCGTCGATGAGCAATGGTGGCTAATAGTTCGAAACCAGGCAAGTGCTTTACTTTGTGTGAATAATTTCATCACCACTGCTCTTAAAACGGTGAAGGAAAACATCGTGAGGAAATCGGCATGTCCTAGAACAAAAAAATTCTAAAACATGTGTCATCCACCAACCCGCACTGGGCCCGCGTGGTGGATTACGGCCCACTCGCTCTCACAGAGAGGAGGCTTGTGTCCCAGAAGTGGGATCATTATAGGCTGATTATGTATAGATACCTAAGTATACGCTTAATGTATGTATGCGTTTATTGTATAATTATGTAAATGGTACACCAAAGACCACTTACTGAATTGTTTCTTCTTACACCTTTTAAAATTTAAATGGAGAAGAAGACAAACTTTGGATGGCTATAAATCCATACAAAAGTTGTCACCCTATGTATGTAAAATGTCTATGTTTCTATCTGTAATTAGTATGGTGTACATAAAGAGTATTCTATTATATTCTATTAGGATTAGTATTTAGTTTTCAAGATTTATTGTTGTCTTATGATGTTTTTTGTGTCATTTGATAAGCCCATTGTTCCGCAGCATGAAATTTTTTATTCATTCTGTCATATTGTGTCCTTATCTAGGCTAAGAAATTATGAAAATCAGCATGATATAAAGACGTGTAAAGTAGAAATCCTAACTTAATATTATAAATGCGAAAGTGAGTTTGTTTTTATTTTTATCTATTGTTTGAATACGAGGCCTTTGGCTACTTTTGTACGTGTGTCTTTTGTCTTAATATGTGCGTTTTGTTTGTGCAGAATAAACAACATTTCTTTTTTTTTTCTTATTGTTTATTTAAAACGGCTGACCGGATTTGAATGAAATTTGGCATATGGGTAGACCATGACCTGGGGTAGGACATAGGACTTTTGGTCCCGATATTCCCACGGGATTGAGACTTATGCGGGTGAAAGAACGTGGCGCAGCTAGTAGCTATATACATCAATAAAAATAAAAATAAAACCGAAGAGATTTGTACCGGGAAAGCCAAAATTTCCTCTCATCACATAAGTATAAAGATAGACAGACCATAGACACCCTTTTTATCACTTTCGATGTCCGAGTGTGCATTAAACAGGGGAAGCAGAGTGCCAATTAGAATGAATGTAGCGGCCCAAACCGAACTCTGTTACTGACATTAAAAACAATGGCCCCAACATTAGTAGGGAGGCTGTCACACCGATGCGTAACGGCTTAGTAATGATTACGAGCTTTTTCTTTTTACAGACTGTGACTCCAAGATTTTTTTTTGTTTTTTATGTGTAATATGTTTTATCTCACTTTGCTGCAATCATGTGAGAGTGATTTCGTGAAAAGAGACGGAAGTGTGTAGCAGGAAGCCGGGGAAGCGCGTGATATTAGATTAGCCCAATGAGCGCGCGCGGTGCTAGAGTTGGCCGTCAGATGGTACCAACCTATTTTCTGAGAGGTTAGTACTGTTGAGATGTCAGATGACATATGCGACCAGTGTAAAGCTCGCTCATTGACACGCTTTTATTAGGTCGACCTGTATGTATGTAACTATGTAATCAAATCTAAGAAAACTAATTTAACCATCTTCTAAAGATCGTAGCGTTATGAAAATTGGCAGTTGTATGTGATTTTGATGACAATACAATAATAATAATAATAATAATAATTTAATAATAATAAATTTATTTGAATAAAATATTTACAAAAAAGTGTACATTTAGTCAACAGTAAGATGTCTCAAACAATTATAATGCCTAAAAGTAGACTAAAACTAAAATATGTTTATTACAGGTGCAAGTCGGTAATGATGGGTCGAGATTACAATGTTAGATAGCGACCCGCCCGATCTAGGTTAATTCAAACCTGTGTTTCAGGCCATCACTTTACATTTTATTTAAAGAAAGCACTAAAATTTAAAGTTAAACTGATATAAAATAATCTATAGAAAAAACTATGAGAAAAAAACCTAATTATTAGTACATTAATATCTAAAACTAAACCTATGTAAATTTACAAAAGTAAAATACTTACGAGGGAATAATATATCATCATGACAAAATTTCTAGAAGTTTTTCTGTGTCTGTGTAATTGAGTATTGCTAAATATTCTGTTAACAATATACTACATTTCTTATAGCTTACACTATAGAAGCCTAGTAACTTGTTGAGCCTATTATACAGAAAAGGTCCTAAAAACACAAAAAATCGATTAGCAAACGCATGACTAGTTTGAGGATTTATGCAAACCAAGTCCTTCCTTCTCTTGTCGGTAGGTACTGGGTCAAAAGGAAGTGTCGTGTGCTGGTGTAGTACTGTACTTAGTATAAATAATTGCCGTACTGTTAGTACATTACATGATTGATAGAGCTCGTGCGTAGGAAATCTAAAAGGGCGAAAGGTAGCAACCTTTAGAATTGCTCTTTGAGCACGCTCTAGAGGGAGTAGAATTGTTTTTGCAGCCCCACCCCAAGAAGTTATGCAATATGTAAGAATGGATTGACACAAAGCTAAATAAACCTGTTTAATGAGTTTATAGTCTGCTATGTTCCGTAAATTCTTAAAGACATATATTAATTTGCGCACTCTAGTACATAGTAACTCGATATGTTTACGGAAATTTAGATTAGTATCAATAGTGACACCTAGGTATTTTAAGTGGTCAGCTTTTGCTAAAGTGGAGCAGGAACATGCGGTGTCAGCGTACGTGCCGCAATTATGCGCGTAAATTTTTAGATTAGTAAGCGGTATGTTAGTATTTCTCATTGTAAATAAAATGTATTTTGTTTTATCTGCATTTAATGTCAGTAGATTATTATGAAGCAATAACATGGTACTGTCGAGCTGTTCTGATGATGGAGCCGGAAGATATGAACTGGAACTTCATGATGGATGATCGTATCATAGCCGTGTTTGGACTTGTTAGAAAGGTCTTGTAATGAACGTTGACCATGATTAGGTTTCAAGGTCTGATGATGAAGCCGGAAGATAGGCACTAGCATTCCATGATGAAATATCGTATCATAGCCGTGTTTGGACTTGTTAGAAAGGTCTTGTAAAGGTGCACGTAAAAGCGTGTTTTTTAGTTTTTTTTTAACTATTAATTTTTATTTTTTAGTTCTAAACATGCGTTTTTTTTCGAAATTGCCCGGATTGATTTGAACTCGAACAGGACCCTTATTCATTTAACACGAGTTTGGTTCACTAATAAAAGATATAATTATTTTAAAAAAAGTTCAGTTTTACAAAAAAAATAAGATTTTCTTTTGTGCCTTACAACCAACAATCCTTGTTTTTCGAACACTTCCAAAGTTGTATATATACAGTATGTTGTTATTCTACAGAGTTCAGTTGAATACTTGAGGCATGAAAACGGCACAAACACACTTTCAGATTTATAATATGAAACAAGGATTATGGAGAACGAAGTTGGCTACTTAAATGCTAGGATTTAGCTTTTGCTAAGTACTTAGCTAGTGCTTAAACAGAATAACGTTTCTGTATAGAAATATGAGTATTCATTAGTTTAATGGCTCAGCTTTAAGTAACTTTGGCGCGATTATCTTTTAGAATTTCACAAGGGTTTTATGTTTTGTGCTTCTTTGAGTTTTTTTTTATTATGTGCAGTTAGACTCACATATTATTTCTTATGTATAAAAAACCGATAAAGAGCGTGACGGTAAAAAAAATCTATGATTTTTTTATTACACATTTTGTAGGTGTAGTTATATTTATATTAATATATACTATAACTATGACAAATTACAGCTTTTAAGTTCCAAGAGTTTCTGAGTTAAACCGCGGACAGACAGATGGACTAACTTGGCGAAACTATAAGGGTTCCTTCTTTACTACAAATTCAGGCATTACAGTAGCAGCATCTTGATGACATATTTGTAAATGTTACATACACAGTGTACAAGTACCACAATAGAACATTTTTTATTAAAACTCTAAGACTACGGCTACGCGCGCTGCGGCTACGGTAGCGTAGGCCGTAGCCAATTATCTGCTACGAATCCGTAGCAATCGTAGCAATATCTTACGTGGTAACCATTCTGCCCTCGTAATAGTAAATGCAGTACTTGCAAAATGACGGTTTCGAGAAAAACGCGGTAAAGTGTTTTTTTTTAATCTCTACTTTAACTGATATAAAACTCATATGTTTTGTTACGGAAAAGGTACATAAAAATACAAAGTATTGTTTAGTTTAGTTTTGAAGTTAATTTTTCTTATGTAGGTCTTTAGAAACTCGAATACTGCACTTATGCCTTGTGTCTCTATTGGTAATACATCAAAGTAGTGAAGTGAAGTGCAGTACTCGTGTTTGTTACTGCATTTGTATCTAGGAAATAAATTGACTGCACTAAGCACTAGCAAAGTTATTTCCTGAATATATGTATAATAAAAGGCACAATGCAGTGTAACAACAAGTTTTTAAACATTATATCGAGAAAAAAAAAGGAAAAACATGATTAATTCTGAAAATCTTTTTATTTTATAATTTAATCAGTCTTTGTTGGGACATAGGGAACTTTATAAAATATAATTGTACTAGGTATAGCGCATAACTAAAATGATAGAAAATATATATTTAGCAATACCTATTATATGAACAAAATTATCATCATGTTTATTACATGTGATTTAGTAACATAAAATAAATGAGATCATTCTTCATTCGCTTTCGCCTTAAATTCTTTAAACGGAAAAGAATATTTAAATAATGGCACTGTAATAGTCTTTTAGTAGTAATTAATTAAAATTAAATCTCAAAGCCTTGTTTCATGTTTCATCACATTCTTCTACTTCTAAACTCTTCACAAGATCAGTCGAAGGATCATTGACGTGGAGGTTTTGCCAAAACGGTAATCTGTTTTGTGGTATTATTTTGGACACTGTAGAAAGAATACGATAGATATAGATTTTCTTGCTTCTGTTAAACCCCTTGGAAGATCGTTTTTGAAGGGATCAGGAATTGAAAATGACTTTAAGTATTTAACCTTTAGGAACTCAATTCCGTGTAATATTCCATCTTACTCTGTCTTCACAAACAAGTTCATTTTATTTCTGTGTACCTCCACAATAACAATATTTTTTAAATATAGTCTGTTTGTGCTCTTTTTAAGTCTATGTTGAGATGAATGATCCATAATTATTTGCAGAAGTCAGAAACTTCCATAGCTTTTACTGTGACTTTCCCTGAATTAGCTAACTGCACGAAATCAACGAAATCAGAAAAATCATACACCTTTCCTGCTTTTTGTACTTGGTTTTCTTGGTGGTGAAAGCTGTCAGCCGACATAATTATAAGTGTGTCCTGGTTCCAAATATTTTATTTAAATAGTTTCAGAACCGTTTCTTACTAAGTTATAATGCAGTAAGTACCAAGTTATAATGCAGTATTTAGATGAATACTGCATTATAACTTGGTACTAAATACGTGATTACTGCGTTTTAATCTGGTGTATGCTCATTGCTGCATTCATACTAACAATATCAGAGAATTTCACGCGAAATGCTGCATTTTTCCTTATTATTTCACCATGTTCTAGCCAAACAAAAAAAAAAAAAAAAAAACTACGTGTAGCTTAAAGTCTCCAGATGTTATTTTTGACAAAAACAGAAAATCTCAAAAATGTCGATTACTGCATTTGCTACTACGAGGGCAGCATTGTCATCGATAGATTCAATTCGTAGCCTCGTAGCCTACACTGCGCCGCGGCTTAGCTGGCTATCTGGAGAATACCCCTTTCGCGCTTTTCCAGATAGTGTTTTCTCTATACTTCAATAGGTTATTGCAATCTGTGTTATGGTCTTCTTACCGTAGAACTATTGGGAGAAAAAACTTTGTGATCAATGTTTTTCGGGAAGTTCGGAAGCGTAATTTGTGTTGACCTATAAGTTGAATTAAATATTTATCATTAATTATTTTTGCACAATAGTCTCACAATCAAAATCTGCTGTTCCGTACATTTGTGTTCGCATAGCTCGACAAAATGTATGTGTGTGAATAGCTCATTTGTTTTCCAATTTCTTTTTAGGTCCCGTGTAGGAGGAAGAGGAGTACAAAAAACCCCTTAACATGTTTTCAGTTCTTTCAATTACAAATTGCCTACCGGCAAAAGCGTACTAAACAGAAAGGGCACGCATTTAATCGAACCTCAAATAATTCCTAATTTGATGTCCTAAAAATACCAAATGGTTAATTAACTGCGACCGACTTGAATGTTGCGTTCGCCGGCTGCTGCCAGGTGATTCTGCGGATCAATTAAATACTTCCAAACAGAAAAACCTTTCGAACACAAAGTTATATTATTAGCGGAGAGTCCTGCTATTGTTGACGTGGCGGCTGAATGACGACACAAGGCCCAAGAGAGGGGCAGACGGACAGCTGAAGGGCGAGCTCATGTTCTCGGTCATTTCATTTTGGGCGCTTGGAGTGTTAGGACAGGGTTTAGCTACGCGTATTTAGTTACTTGTGTTTAAATTAAGATCTATTTTGTTAATTTTTTGCTTATTTATTTATTTATTTATATAACAATTGCTTGCTGCACTTACAGTAAAAACCAAAGCGCGCAGCAAGTCAACAACAACATTTAGGTAAAAAATAACAAACATCTAACATACATTTACCACTATACATAAATATGTCAACATCGGGCTCCTGAGCAATCAGGGCGTTCAGCAGATTGATCGCCTGGGTTGTGGGGGCATATCGAGCAGTATGGGTACGCGCAGGCGGAGCCGCGAACAGGCACCGCGAGGCACAGGCGCGCGACCACCGCAGCCGGTCCGGAGCAAACAATGAACAGCGAGCTAGAGTAGTCGCGTCATCGATCTTATTATTGAGCAATAAATAGTAATGCATCAAAAGTGCACACTATAGAAATAGAAATAGAAATAAACAATGTGTGTTATAGAAATATAACATTTATTTTGTGGTTGTTATCTTCCTTTGTTAAATTCCATCTTATTCACTCTGCTTATAATATAATAATACATTATAACATCTTATTCACTCTGCTTATAATATAATAATACATTATAACATCTTATTCACTCTGCTTATAATATAATAATACATTATAATAATATCAATAAAATCCCAACGGTGTGACACTCGGCCAAAGTTTACCCAAGATACAGGGAAACACAACGGTCGTAACATAGTAGGTACGATTCAGTAATTACACAGAACGATAGTTGTAACGAGGACACACGGGGTGACTGCTAAGCGATGTACACGGATATCCCACCTGGGACATGGTAAATGTTACCTGTTTCATCTACCCTAATTTAAAGAGAAAATATTTGTATTTCTGTTTGTAATGAATAAACTCAAAAACTACTGGACCAATTTTTACAACCATCACAATTTGAATTCTATATTATTACTGAGTATTATACATAAGCTATAATTTATAAAGATATCACGCAGACGACATCGATGTCGGAAGCTAGTTTGAAAAATAATAGGGGAATGATTTTTATTAAAAATTAAAATTAAATTAAAATGTTTTTATTTACGCTTTAGTTTACAAAAAGGGTTTCGTGTTTGGAGCCTCCTTTTAAGCAAACAATGCCTGTGTTAGGAGACTCTGCTCTTCCATAGTACAGCATAATTACTTAATCTATTAAAACAAATCCATAGGTACTTAAAATATCAAATAAAAATATGTATGTTAGTGAGAGTGTGATTCGAGTGTGTGACCTGCGCGTAGTGTGTCTGTATGTGAGAGTGTATGTAAGGTATGCGGGAGTATGAGAGAGTGTAAGTGAGAGTGTACGTGTGAGTGTTTCATCATAAATGTTAGGGTCTTTATCCAATTGGTTATTGTTTTCTTACATTCATAACTTCTGTTTGTGTATAAGTAAATATGTTTGTTTATTTTGTTGTATAGTTGAGCAGACCGTTTATTAAATTGCCTACAAGCAAACATGTTTTTTTAAGACTATTTGGATAATGTAAAGTTTTCTTACGGAAAGTAGATCACTAATTGTATATACTCGTAAATTGTCAGTCGGATATTTTTTATTTTTAAAATACATTATCTTTATCAGAGCTCGTTGGGATCGGTCCACGTCTATAAAATTAGATTTTTTTTTTCATCACAGAATCATTGACTGAATCCATGGTATCAGTTTTCACGTCGATGTCTCCAAAAACATGTATTTGTAACTATTTTGGACATTTTTCTTTACAACTTGTTTTAGGTGTAAACGGTAAACGAAACTAGTAGATAGTGGTAATTACTATTTTTATATCTAGGTGTGAACGCGGGGTGATAATGGGAACTTAGATGTGATCATTCTATGAAGCTTTGTTATCGCGACACGTCGCGAGTAGAATGGCAAGCGTTGCTAGGAAACTGCCACACGTGGAACCTCTCAATACATGTGTAGGTTCATCTAAATCTAAAACATGTAGGGAATCTATGTATATCATTACGTATTGGAGTTATCTTGCATTCCGTTTGAGAATTCTTAATAAATATTGTTATATGATTTGTACTTAAATTATAATTATGTCGTATCTCTATGTATTTTACTGTGTGTACATAAATAATAAAATAAATAAAAATATTCCCAGAAAAGAGTAAGTACCTCCTTCTTCAGTCGTAGGTTCTGTAAAAATAGAACAGATATTAATTTATTATTCTGTTCTTGACATTTTTTCGACATCACCCAGAAATCTTCTTAAGTCCCCAAACTTTTTCTGTTCGCGGCGCACTTACAGATTTAGTATTTTGTCTCGGCGCTCTAGCTTATTGGAATAGGGCACAATGACAGGCAAATTGAAGATGAGCAGATATCTAGGCACAAGAATTAAAACATCCACATATATGAAGCTGAGTTTTTATTTAGTAGGTACCTATCGGCGATTTTGAATGAATTTTTTACCCGCAAATATCTGAGTTTAGTTTCCGAAGGCGCTGTAGACACGCTCCTCTTTACCATTCTCGGCGCCCCTCTTTACTTTCAACGGCGCAGCGCACTCTTTGAGAACCCCTGCCTTAACTTTTGATTTGTTGATCATTTTATATTTTGTTAACTTTTTTTGACGGACCTACACTGTTCTATATATAGGTATGGGACCTATTAACATTGTTATTTGGAAATATTGTAAAAGCCAATTATTAAAAAAAAAGTTACCGTGGAAAGGTAGGTTATGTGATTTAAAATATTTTATTTTATTTTGATTATGCTTCGAACATTTTCATAGATAATCTTGTCACAATTACTTAGCTACCGAAATATGTGAGGTGTTAATATAGCGAAGATCTGATATTTACTGAATATTATTATCTCAAACAGCTTGTAGAACTAACAGGCATAATCATTAAACACACTGGACTAAGTCAACAACACGTGGTAAGTATACGTAGAGAGTACGCAGAATAATAATTGCAAACAATGTATTACAGGCGTGGTGGGCATTTCTTGAAGATTCTGAGCGCAACCATGTAAGTTCCAAAATGGGAGGAAACAAATTTAACATTGTAGTTGAAATACATGTTCTCCTATTCATCGATATATGTCATGGTCTGACTTATTAGTGTTACTTGTAAAAATGTTAGGAATATCGTATAAATTTGCAATGTTTGTAAGTATGTGAGCACCATGTATCTATCACATAGTTAATTTATCTGTCATTGCTTCATTTTTCATTCTTTTTACCTATCGTGGTATAGTAATTTTTTTCTAGATGCATCGTCTTCACATATAATTATATAATTAATGTATACATAATATTGTAAAAACATTTTAAAAGAGTAACGGTGGAGTTTCTTGCCCATTCTTCTCCATACGAGAACTACCTTTTGGAAGGGGCGACTAGAATTAATTTCATTTTGTGTAAAATTGACGTTCAAAAGTGCCTCTTACTAATTGAAATAAATTGTTTGACTTTGACTTTGACTTTGGTCAATTCTACAGCTGCAAATGCAAGTTTGTAATCGCAAAAAAATAAAAAAAAATTGATAAAACTACAAAATTAACGATTTTTTCTTTACCTTGCTTCTTGCCAAATTTCATGATTTTATGTTAACGGGAAGTACCCTATATAGATTGTGATTTATTCATATCAAAATATGTCGCATTAATACCTGTTTTTATTGCGTCGAAATAGAAGCTTGATTTTTTTCAGAGCTCCAAGGGACCGTAGACCTACGTATTTGATATTAATTTCAACTTGAAGCGTTCCAGGCGTTCCTGAGGCAAAGGGTCTTGACAGACTAACAGGCAGACAGACGGATAACGAAGTGATCCTATAAGGATTTCGTTTTTTCCTTTTGAGGTAACGAACCCTAAAAAGAATTTCATAAATACAATGAAGGTCAATCAACATCATATATACAAATACTATACCAGCTAAAATCAAACGTTTTCTTAAATGCCGAAACGACCACATGGTAACTGATTATAGGTATGTATATAAATTACACCGGATAGATTAATTGGAATATGCTAAGTTGTTACGCACACAACCTATCGTGTAACGGGTGTATGTGCAGGGTTGATTGGGCTATCTTGTAATGGAAATTACCCTAAGGTCTATAGGTTTAGCTAGGGTTAATTTCTGATGGGATATTCTGACAAACAGTTACCACGTTGTAGATTAGTTTGTGTAGCAGTACGTAATGAAACTGTTTTAGTAAACACCCATGCATTATCATGTTTTTTTACAGTTCCGTACCCAAAGAGTGAAAACCAAACCACAAATTAGTATAGATGGCACACTCCGCAAAATCATTTAAATAAAACCGGCCAAGTGCATGTTGGACCACGCACAATGAAGAGTTCCGTAGTTGGGATGAATTTATCTTAAGAAAAAACTTAACATTGTAGTTGAAAAACATGTTTTCCCATAAGGAATGTATGGGAGATCCGTTTTTGAAACTGCAAATTTAAGTTGGTCGATTATTACTCGTTAACCTGTAAAGCCTCCTTAACTGTGATAGTTTTCCTTTTAAATTCGTTATATATACTACTGCTGTGAATTTTCTCACAAATCCAAGTACAACCATTTAGCTGGCAGGGGGGGGACACTTGACTCTAACAAAAAATATCACTTTAAAGCCTAATATTTCGCAAACGGATTCCTAAATTGAAAAATGATTTTCAGACACCCACAATATTTTTAAACGACCTTTCCAACGATACCCAACACTTTGGGACAGGCGAGAAAAAATTACGTGAAAGTACCCTAAAAACCACTACCCTTTTTTTTTCTTGATTTTATTTTACCACTTTATCAGCATTATTAATATGTATACCCACACCAAATTACAGCTTTCTACTACTAACCGGCTCTGAGCTAAGTCTTGGACAGACAGACGGACAAGACAGACAGACAGACAGACAGACAGACAGACAGACGGACATGGCGAAACTATAAGGGTTCCTTGTTTACTACGGAACCCTAAAAAAGCGACTCTTGCTACGACACAATAAAGTGCAATTCTGGTCGCGGAGCGCTAATTACGAGTACCTACAGTTATATTCACCTAGAAGTTGCCTCTCTTTCTATCGCGTAACTCTTATATCTTCTGACTACGTTATGCCCACTGAATTCGACAAGCTTAGCTCGCCACTTACCTACTTGTAGCTTCATACCTAAAATGCGGAGTGTCCCATCCGTATTCATCAGTGACCCCTATTTTAACACAACCCTACGCCGTCTGTCTGTCTACCTAACCACCCATTCGTCTGGGTGTCACAGAGCTGTATTTCTTTAACCAAACAAGCAGTCACTTGTTTTTTCTTTACAAAATACTTTACTAAGGCCACTGCGTATAATGCATATAACACCAAAATATACAAGCAAGTCTTTCACAAAAAACTCACACCTGCAACTCATCACCACACCCACTTCACACACAAACTAACACACACAGTCTCACGCACACTCTCACACATACATTATTTAGAATTCTTTAATTTTTTTTGGTAATACGCTACCCTAATTTAATTACCTATTCTGTCAATTTTCAAACATCCTGAAATAAAATTTAAGCTAACGCAAACATGTTTCGAATTAAAATTTAAGATCACGCAACTCAGGCCCCCAAGATATAGGCGCTGCTTAGTTTGGGGACCACTGTTTTAATACTATGTTAAATATTCTAGTTACAGTAAGCATACAATATCATTATTTTTATTGAAATTTATTTTGTTACAATGGACAAAAAGAAAGTAAGTAGTAGATGGTAAGGAACCTGTAGACTGTAGTACCTACGCCACCCTCATTCGCACTCGGCCGGATTTTTATAATTTTACCAACCTGTACGCAGCTAGAAGTTTATTTAAGTATTTAGCTTTTTTTTTATTGCGTCCGTCAGCGGCTTCGCCCGCGTGATATCTTCATAAATTATAGCCTATATTACTCAATGATAATATAGCATTCTACTGGTGAAAGAATGTTTAAAATCGGTTCGGTAGTTTTGAGTTTATTCATTACAAACAAAAATAATAAACAAGTAAAATAGATACAGCCGGTCGATTCTGTAAGAATATCAACGTGAAACTTTGGCGAAGTGAGCGTGAAGTGAGCTGTCAATAGAGCTAATCCCTAGCATCCTGCCGGTGGATTTGCGACAGTGACAGCTCACTACACGCTCACTTCACCTAAGTTTCACGTTGATATTTTTACAGAATCGATCGACAGATACGACACTTAAGTATTGAGTACAAAGGTACTGCTTAAGAAATTGCTTCCATCGAACCTGCGAAAAGAGAAATGAAATAGAAATGTACACAAATAGTTATAGTGTTAACAAGTTAGGTCAAAAAAAAAACCTGCATTTAATTTCATCTAAACACAAGCAGGAAAACGTTTACTCTGTTCCATTTTAAAAGAGGCCACAACTCAGCAGCTTAAGCGCCCCATATTAAACCCTTTAAGCTTTTGATTTAAAGCGGCTATTTATTACTCATTAACTCATTTTGATCTTAAAACTCGGGGTTTCTAAACATCTGGCGCATGCAAGGTAGAATTTCTAGCTAACCGCTTAATGAAAAGCGCTTTATAGAAACGCTCGTGTATTTTTATGCAATTACTTTATGTTCAACTGCATACATCTGTTTATGCTGTTTTGTTTAGTTATTGGAGTTTTTTTGTTTCATCGAGGTACCATCGAAGAAGTTCCTATCTAACCACCGTAAGGACTATTCTTGCTTGCAGCGCTCGGCGGTTATAGCACCGGGCCGGTAACAGATGTGGTCATAGTGCTCATGGGGTTTTGTTTTGAAACTGGTTAGATATGAACTTCTTTGATGGTACTTGATGTTTTGTTTTGTAGGTAAACACCAACCACTTTCCAGAACACAATTTAATGGACGTTTGCATTTAGGAACTTTTGCATGACTCTAAATTAACATGTCCTACCTAAGAGAGCCGGGTGATCTGTAACTCAAGACCCTCCTACCTCGGACACCTTTCTCCATTTAGCCCTTATATGCACTAGAGATAAACACACAACGGTTGATGGCGGTTAAGTGCCTACAACCATATAAGCAAAAATTGCGGTTGCATTAAAAAAATAGCGGGTGCATATTAAAAAAAAAGCGGTTGCATTCAAAAAAATAGCACTTGCGTTTAAAAAAATAGCGGTTGCATAATAAAAAATAGCGGCTGCATTTAAAATAAAGCGGTTGCATACAAAAAAAAAGCGGTTGCAATTAAAAAAAAGCAGTTGCATACAAAATAATTGCGTTTGCATATAAAAAAAAAAAGCGGCTTGCCGCGTGGTTATCCGCTAGTGCGTATGAGGTTGTGCATTTTTATAACTAGTGCTTGTAATATGATGTTGAATTAAATCTTCTTCTTCTTTTCGTGTGGTTAATGATTAAACTAGTGTCAGAGTAAAAAAATAAAAATGTTTATAATGATGACGTTCTAAGGAACATTTTACACAGTTCTATCCACTTCGTATAATTTGGTTTGTAGCACTAATTTAAACTGTTTATATCAGAAGTATAAAATTTTATGTAGAGCATTTATTTACTGTGGACTGTACCATGTAACAAGGGACAAGCCATCAACTGGGCACAAATCCAGACTCCGGGCTGCTACTGGGAAATTCCTGATGGAAAAACCCAATGATACTGATAATGATTGAATTACTGCTTAGCCTTCTTCCTCTCTCCTTATTTTTGCTGTGCCCGACAGGGTCCATATTGCTCTCTTACTTATTATACCATCTATGTAATACATATGGAATGCAATAAAAAATTGAGTATTGAGTATTGAGTATACTTTACCCGACCTGAGAATCAAACCTAAGACCTTAGGCTCAGCAGTAGTGTTTGCGACCACTAGACTAACGAGGACTGCCCCGCTGCTTGTAGCTTTGATAATATTAAGCGTTGACTGCAAAGACTGATATTATCAAAGCTATAATGACCGTTTCCTATAGGTGCTGACATACATTTTAAATCGCAAAGGGGTTCTCAGTAAATCTTCTACAAGTCCTCGTAGTTTAGATCAATGCTCCTTTAAGTTTTAATCCGTTTCGTAGAATTTATATGAACGTGGGCCGAACCGCAGAGATACTCGTAGAACGAACGAATTTATCACAAAGAGGTTGGTATTCCTTAAATAAAACTGTCAAACGGTTAAAAGCACAATGTTTTATTTATTTGTGTGCTGAAAATAGTTAGCCTTCTTGCAAAATCAAGAATACCTACACGCCTCATTGACTCAAGCACTGAATTTTGATGTAAAACAAATTATGCGAAAACATGCATTTAAAAAAAAAATCGTGAGGAAACCTGGACTTATAGTTAACTAGCTGTTGCCCGCGACTTCGTCTGTAATCCAGGACGAAAAGTATCCTATGTCCTTCTCCATGTCATGGTCTACCCTTGCGCCAAATTTTATCCAAATCTGTTCAGCCATTTTAGCGTGAAAGCGTAACAAACATAGGTACAAACAAACTCACTTTCACGCATTTATAATATTAGTTAGGATATAAGTCTGAAATCACCAACCCATCTTGAGCAATCGTGGTGTTTAATGCTCGTACCTTCTCTGAGAAGAGGCCTTTGCCCTGCAGTGGGATAATAATAGGCTGGTTTTATTATTATTATGTATGTCAGAAATACGTACTAAGTTGACTAATCGGGACGCCAGCGCTGCCTAGCGGCGCCGCTCGGACTGGCCGTCGGACGGAGCTCAGCAAACTTCATGGGTGGCGGTCAAGCAATGAAGACGTTTAGAAACTGTCGCGCTTTTCAAATAGTTGTGTCTTGTACCTACAGTGTGTGAAATGCTATTGTGATTAATGTGATCGTAAATTATAATTTGATCTGAACTGCAAACGGTCTTTCTATTGCTCAATAACCAACACTACCCACAGTACGCCCAAAGTAGTTAATATATGACTAATAATAATGAATGAGACTCATATAATCCTCCGTCATGTACATTATACGAAATCCAATAATCAAATTACGAAAAATGGAAAACGTATTACGTAAATAAGAATTGTCTAAACACAAATCAGTTAGTCATGTAAGTAGTACCTAACTATTGTATGATTTCGCAAATAATGTTGGTTTTGAATCATTGAACGGTATTTAAAAATAGAAGTCACATTATCAAGACCATTTAGGTATTTTCGTCACACAAAGGTAACGCATTTGTCGCACCAGGCGTGTCGTGTTTGTCGTATTTGCAGCCGCGACAAAGTTGTGCCGCAGTTAATTAAGCCCCGTCACAGTCTTCAGGCACTTAAGGCAGAATGAGCAAAGGGCGTACCTCCGACTGACAACTAGACATGGGGCAATTAGATTGTGGGATTGTGGGTAGTTAGAAATTACTGGCTTTAATCTCGACTTTAGTATGTGCGACGTTTTCGTTCTAAAGTAGTTTATGAAAGATTCAGCCGACCGCGACCATCCGGGATCTCTTTAGGTATTCCCTTTTTGAATTTTTGATAAGGTTGCTTTAAGCCCGAAAAAGTCGGACAAAGCGGCCTAAACTTAGGACACCCGTAGGGCTTGGTTGAGAAAATGGGACGGTCATCTTTTCATCCAAATTATCTGCTTCACATGACTGCTTCTGGACATAGGGTAGATTTTGAATACCACGATTAACAAAAGGATTAGCGGTCATGGAATGTTTTTTTTTCGAGAAACCAAAATCATACAAAATAATATTCACTGTAGCGACAAGAAACGCAGGTCGGCGGAAATACACTCGAGAGCAATGAATCCGGGTCACTTAAAGAATGTTAAAAATCTCGGAAACTAAAAATGATAGGTTAATGCAATAAATTGTATTTAATAGACAATGGAATACTCCTTAAATGAAAGTAAAAAAAATATGAGTCACCATACATTTTATTAACACAAAATTACATAAAGAAAAAAACTGCTGATCTCTCCTTAAAACAAAAATAGGAAACATGAAATTTTTGAACTTTATTACGATTTTCTTGAATTTTAATACTTCGTATTGCCTCCTCGTGCTTCCATTACTGCGTTTACGCGGTTTGGCATGCTGTACACCAAGTTCCTTATACGATTTTGGGGAATATTTTCCCATTCCTCTGTGAGAGCAATTTTGAGCTCACAAAGCGTGATTGGGGGAGGGTTTCGTTGTTTTACGCATCTGCCTAGCTCGTCCCAAGCATGCTCGATCGGGTTGATATCCGGGCTGCGCGCTGGCCACTCCATACGAGTAATGTTCATCTCTTGAAGGTAGTCATTCACAATCCTACCTGTATGAGGTCGGGCATTGTCATGCATAAATATAGCATCCTCACCTAAATTGACCATAAATGGACCAACGTGATCATTGAGGATTTCTTCCACATATCTTACGCTAGTTAAAGAGCCGTTTTCTATGATCACCAGCTCTGTGCGACTTTCAGAAGAAATTCCGGCCCACACAAGTACAGACCCACCACCGTAGGCTACTTTTTCTTCGATGCATGCTTGCTTGAATCTTTCCCCTGGTCTTCGATACACTCTGTGTCTTCCATCGTGCTTGTAGAGCATAAATTTTGATTCGTCGGAGAACATAACTTTTGACCAATCTTCAATACTCCAATTTACGTGGCTCTGGGCATATCTTAGTCTTGAAATACGATGCCCACGCTCCAGTTTAGGGCCGTTTGCAGGTCTAAGGGGTTTTAAGTTAGATTCAGCAAGCCGACGTCTTACTGTCCATGCACTTGGGTTACTTCCTCCGAGGCGTCGAAACTGATTTGTGAGTTCAGTTCCTGTGAGAAAGCGATTTCGAAGCATGGTGTTCACCAAGTATCGGTCTTCTCGTGCTGTGGTACACCTGGTTCTGCCCGTTCCTGGTCTGCGTAGGTTAGAACCAGTTTCTTCGTAACGTCGGAGAACTCTTTGTACTGTTGACAGCGACACACCGACAGTCCTAGCTGTATCGCGCTGACTCCGGCCGGTTTCCAGCATTGTAAGTATTCTGGTGCATTCTTCAGGCGTAAGCGACATAATTTCAGCTTGAATAATGAATATAGAGCACTATCAACATAGTTTATGTACCCACATAAATGACAGATTACAAACAAAAGCAAAACCAAATGCTGTAATTTCGTAGTTCCATCTTCGAAAGTGGCCCTTTTTCAAATTTGATTTTTTTATGATATAACTTTACAATAACTAAGAAGTTTTAATACCTTCATTTAAGGAGTATTACATTGTCTATTAAATACAATTTATTGCATTAACCTAGCATTTTTAGTTTCCGAGATTTTTAGGATTCTTTAAGTGACCCGGATTCATTGCTCTCGAGTGTAATTTAAAAATAAAAATTACAAAAATTTGTAACGACCAAATTAACAATTTAATTACAATTAAAGAATGCTTAGAAGGTTTGTTCTGCTAAAGGACCGCTGGCACCAAAAAGGTGCCACTATGCGTGTTAATTTCGGTGTTTCGGTGCCAGCGCCCACAACCGTCAAGCCCCGCTTCAGCCGTTGGTCCTTTGTCGGTGCAAGTGTCAAGTTGAAGAATGCTTGGAACGTATGTTATTACTTTAAGTCCAAGTGTCAAGTTGAAGAATGCTTAGAACGAATATATAATTTTCATTATTTTAAAATGACTTTCATTTTAATTGTACTCTTGCCTTTACGCAAATTTGCCATTATAAGAATATAAGAGACTTTGCCGTTTTGAGAATTTGCCCTTTAGCGAACAAAGGACACAAGTCAATTTTACTGCAGTCATAAGATGAAAAGGAAAAAACCTATTCACATTTGCACTAACAGCTGAACACAACACCGTAGTCTCTACATATAAAATAAATTCTTATTTTATGTGTCGTCAAATTGTGTAAATTGAATAAAGCATAACAGACAGCAAAACGCCCCAAAAAGGTTAAAATGAAGAAAAATGGACGCAAGCCATAATGTTTTTTCACAAAAGTAAATGTATTTTCATAGAGGGCGTGCGTGTTTTACATTAAATTGTGATTCTATTAGGCATAAATACGGTCACATAATAAAGTCTATTTTCCGTAGGCAAATGCCCAAATCCGGGTTGCATTTACACCGACGCGTAATGTTAGTAAATATCTTGTAATGTCGGCACGAGCTGTATTGTACTATCTCATAATGTGATAATCAAAGGCCCTAGCACGAACGCGCGAAGTAAACGAAACGTATATTCGAACGACTTTCGAATCGAAAACACACATGGAATTTAAAATAGCATTTTGGTTTTAATGTATACGGCAAGCACAATATTAGCACCACACATAAAACAATAAACAAAAAAGTAACAAAAAACAATAAAAACAACACAACAACAAAATACACAACACAACAAAAACAATATGATAACAGCCTTAAAACTAAATAAAAATATTTACGAAACTTTCCAAATTTAAAATCGTTCGAATGTACGTTTCGTTCACTCAACTCCGCACGTTTGTGCTAGATCCAAAGATCAGTCATGAAATGTTGACGAAAAGTGCGAAGAAGTTGTATGGGCTGCTGTTTTGTTCCGTTGACAGCAACTGATATTTCGCTATTCTGATAACAATTTTATGCACATAGTAGAACAGCTCATAAAGACGGAGAGCAGAGCATTTTAATTCCATATTCAAGTAACGTAATTATGCGAGTTTCTCGTTATTTAACTTGACGTAAACCAAATAATTAATATGCCATGAGCACTGTTACACTAATTAATGAAGTTGATAACTCGTATGGTCGTTTCTAAAGTAAGTAATTAGGTTTAGATAAGTATAATTTACCTGCTCCCAAATATTTAAATGGACTACCGTTGTTAAAGCCTTACTTACACCATGAAATTTTGCATGAGGCTTATGTGATCTACTTTAATCCACATCGACACTAAAAATGTAAAGAGAAAAGTTTTGTGTTGTGTTTGTAATGAATAAACTCAAAAACTACTGGACCGATTTTGAAAATTCTTTCACCAGTAGAATGCTTTATTATATAGGCTATCTAGACTTAATATTATAAAGACGTAAAATGTATTTGTTTGTTTGTACGTTTGTATGTAGGGGTAATCTCCGGAACTACCAGTTGGAATTGAATGTTTTTTTTTTGCATTGTGTAGCCCAAAAGTAATAACAGCCGACCGGGTCGAACCATCAGGTTAACTACGCTTGCCGAGCTTTGTCTGTGAATGGGTGACCATCTTTATTATCGAGACTACTCCGTGCCTCGGAAAGCACGTTAAGCCGTTGCTCCCGGCTGTCATTCGTGAATCTTTGACAGTCGTTACGGGTTGTCAGAAGTCCGAAAGTCTGACAACCAGTCTTACCAAGGGGTATCGTATTACCCAGTTACTGGGTTGTGGAGGTCACATAGGCAGTCGCTCCTTGTAAAATACTGGTATTCAGCTGCATCCGGTTAGACTGGAAGCCGACCCCAACATAGTTGGGAAAAGGCTAGGGAGATTGGGTAGCCCAATTCTTGAGGAAGGAAGGCTCACGGACGAAGTCGGGGGCAGAAGCTCGTTATTTATAAAGATATCACACGGGTGAAGGCGCTGGTGGAAGCTAGTAATATGTTTTTAAAATTAAATGTAAAAGTTTGTATGTTTGGATGTTTGCTACTCAATCCCGCAAAAATGGTTGAACGGATTTGGATGAAAATTTGGCACACAGATCCACCAGTGGACGATCAAGACGCTTACAACGAGACCTCATTTGTCAAATTATAGATTAGATAGATAGATAAATCGTTTATTTAGTGCACACAAAAAACAGCAAAAGATACAAAAACACGATTAAATAATAACTAAATACATGAATATAGCTATAAGGTGGCAATATACAAAAAAATAAAAAAAAGAAGAAAATAAAGACAAAGAAAAAAAAAGAAGAAAAATTAAAGAAAGAAAATTACGATCAGTAGTTTAGAAGTTATGAGTTAACAGATGACGGAGTGCGAAGCAAAAGGGAAGGTTATGATTTTAACCAGTATGTAAAAGAAAGAAAAATAAGTTTATTTGTCACAGAAACAAGTGCATAAAAAAAAAAGATTATAAACTCGAGTAAAAATAAACAAAAGAAACAGAATAGATTTAAATACAATAACGAGCACAAAACAGAAATAGTCGGCAGCTGCTGGCACGTCATGACTGTGACAAGAAGGCTTCCACTCAGCTTGATGCTGTGCTATGGAGACCCACAGCACAGCGCTGATTTTCAGTGACTGACTTATGTATGTATGTATGCATACGTACATACATACATAACGTACCGTAGTCGGGTAAAAAAAAAAAATACCCGAAGCAGCCCGAGTTATTTTTGCAGCTCGTAGAAAGACATAATAGTAACTTATACGTCGTTTGCTTGGGGAACCTACTGTGTTTGTGTGTTTCGTAAGGCACCAGTCGGTCGATTCTGTAAAAATATCAACGTGAAACTTAGGTGAAGGAAGCGTGAAGTGAGCTGTCACTGTCACAAATCGACCGGCAGGATGCTAGGGATTAGCACTATTGACAGCTCACTTCACCTAAGTTTCACGGTGATATTTATACAGAATCTACCGGATGTTTTACTACCGACGATTAGCGAAACGAGAGTAGAGCTAGCAAATAGAAACGCGTTGGCGAGCAAAGAGCAGCGACTTTGTAGTTCGGATAGTTTCGTTATTGGGCTATGAGCGAGTACACGAGAGCGACGCGTGGAATGACTGCCCAGTCACTTACTGGTACGCGAATGTACCATCAGATAAGTTCATATATAACCAGTTTCAAAACAAAATCCCGTGAACACGATGACCACATCTGTTACCGGGCCGGTTCTATAGCCACCGAGCGCTGCAAGCAAGAATAGTCCTTACGGTGGTTAGATATGAACTTCTTTGGTACATAACAAGAGTCTTTCAGTAAGTGTTCTGCCAGCCAAGCGGGCGCTTCTGAGTGAGTATTTTCTTTGATCGCTCTTGTTGCTGCGAAAAACTAGTGGAGAGAGGATTCTCGCCAGAGTGTGAACAATCAGCGATCAGCTATTAATAAGTACCATCAAAGAAGTTCATATCTAACCAGTTTCAAAACAAAATCCCGTGAACACGATGACCACATCTGTTACCGGGCCGGTGTTATAGCCGCCGAGCGCTGCAAGCAAGAATAGTTCTTACGGTGGTTAGATATGAACTTCTTCGATGGTACCTCCTACATATGTTTTGTCAAAGCCTCACTGTAGTAAATATTTAAAAAAACTTGTGTTTGTTACTGTTTCATTTAAGAATTACATGGATAGTTTAGCGTACCTATTATAGGTGAATAACCTCCTTTTTTAAGTCGGTTAAAAAGTATTATAACTAGGTTTATATTGCACTTAAAATGGAGCTACGGTTGTCAAAAAACTGCTGTGAAGTTTGACAGAGGTAATAAATGTTGTAAAAAAAACTGCGAATAAAAACTTTTTCATATTTTTTTTACAAATGTGTCTCTTTTACTGACACGGGACCTATTGTACGTTTCTTGAGCAAGAAAATAGTCGATAACCTGTCGCTTCCTCGTCGGCGGGGGGACAGGTGCCTTACCTATCTCACGTCTTCCACCCCTATACGGCATATACAATTACAATTCGGTGTGACCCACAACCTCCTAAATACGGGTCACGCATCGATCAAACGCTGTATACATGTATGTACACCGACCTTTATTATGGGCTTTCATTTAAGTCCACTTAGTCCCCATTTTGGGGTCTCGTCAATGCAATTATGTATGTTGTTTGGTTATATATTATGTGGTGTGACGTGACGTGACGTTTGATGATGGGGTTTTTAGAAGGTTTTTTGGTACTTGTACTTTGATGTGTTTTTACAAAAATATATAAAAAGAAAGAGGCCTTTAGCGCAGCACTAATACAGCTTTAGGTTGACTTTTAGCGATGTAAACTGTTGAGACCATCTCAACATCGCCGCGCGCTGGCGGCAGTGAACGAGAGTTGCGGGACAGCGGCAAGCAAGCTTTCTTTTTCTTAATATACATACTTACATGTTATACAGTCCACTAGCGTTTCATTTAATTTCACCACGACCTATCGTCGCGGTCATAAACCAATAAATAGTTCATCCAAAGATACATACAAAGTCGAAAAAAATAGCGTCCAACTGTTAGTCGCTAAATGCACGCACAATGGCAGCACAATGACGTGGCGCAAGTGTAAAGGCTCGTGCAGACCAGCGCGACACGACGGCGCGACGAGACTCGAACAATACAATTTCTCAGAAAACTTGACGGTATAACATAACCGGTTCGCGTCGCGCTAGTCTGCACAAAGCTTAAGACGTAACTGTCACGCACACCAGTATAAAACAGTTGTCTTGTTTGTTTTAGTTCTTTTGCAGCGTGACACTAAAACAAAAATAATAAATCAAAGAGTTCATTTGTACAATCCGTTGTTTACTAAGTACCGAAATACTAGACGAATGCCTAAGTAACTTTTTATTATGTTTACTTAAATTTGCTACCAAATCTACATAAGACACCACACCCCGGTTGCTGAAGTTAAATTAATTGAATCCCTTAACAAAATAACCCCTCAAAGAATGTCTCTGAACAATGTTTTTGTTTGTGGAATTGATCAACCAAGCGCAATATCTAACGTAACAACAATGTAAACATTCCTCACAATACCTTTCATAACACAAACCATTCTAGCATACACACGTTTTTCTCCAAAAAAATACAGAGCGTACAACACATTACTCCGGGGCATGCGTATCGAAAAAAACATACTCCTGACATTTTTATCGAGGCAACACCTCACGTAGTCCTTACTAAGAGAACATAAACAAAACTAAATTTAAGATATCGAGAGTGTTTAAATAATGAATGAAACTGCGTAAGGGTAGTGGCATAGTGAGAAGAGGCAGCGGTGTTAACTCTTATAATTATTTGGATGGGAAATTTTAAGTGCTTTTCCTAGTCGCGAGCTTAGCTACTAACTGTCTACATGTTCTGGATATGGGTACCTATATGATTGTGAATCATTTATTTACGAAGTCTGGATCCAGACGATGTAGAGTATAATGTAGATGTTGTATATTCTGTTTATACCAATGTATTGTAATAATATTTTGATTTAGAAGGAGTTTGGATTTTCTTGCCCTTTCTTCTCCATAAGAACCTGCTACGCTTCGGAATGGGCAACTAAATTTACTTCATCTTTCTGATTCACCGTCTCCTTGACAATTCAAAAGTGCCCGTAATTGGTTTTTAGAGGTATGAGGAACAGGGAGTAAAGTCCACTCATCCTCTATTGAAAAGTGAGGATCCTCTGACCAGACTGGTATCGTGTCTGGTGGGCAACTGCCCAACGATTGATGTCGAATAGTCTTATAAATGCCGTTCGCGTGGTAAACTCTAATTGCGCGATGCAGGATTTGTGTGACGTCAGGATTTTGTATGACGTCAGGTCTTTGATGCGTAGTTCTCTTGTGGCGATGTGGATGCCGCCACAGTTTGATTGAAATAAATGCTCTTAGGTTAATAGGTCTCGAGTTCGAACCCAAGGCATACACCTCTGACTTTTTAAATTAATGTGCGTATTGTATTATTATCAGTTGCTTCATAAACGGTTAAGGAAAACATCGTGAGGAAACCGGCATGCCTGAGAGATATATCTCGACGGCATGTGAGGCCCATGGGTGGCAAAAAATCTGACAGCAAGTTAATTACTAACCACACAAAACAGAAATGCTCTGAGTTTGAGTTTGCACAAAAGTGAATAACTTAGAAATAAGTGATCGGGTATAAACTGATCACACATCAGTTTCTATTCAATTTATTAGAAGTCAATGAACCCGTCAAGAGGTATTAAAAGATTTTTTTATCACAAAAAAACTTATTTTATGGTTTTCCGCTATTTCCTACTTACTAAGTGGCAGCCCAAATATTTATTTCCCAAACGTACGTGTCTGTATTTATTTCTCGATTATTTATGTTGTTCAGACCATTTGATATTACTTTTGTACGCATAATAGTCAGAAACTTTTGAAATAAATAATAAGTTAATAAAATATGCAAAATAGGGATGACAAAAACATTACCATTATTTTTTGGACAGTTGTGATTAAGTACTGTTTATTGTAATCCTAACTGATATTACAAATGCGAAGTTTATTTGTTTGTTTGTTACGCTTTCACGCTAAAACAGCTAAACGAATTTGGATGAAATTTGGCACAGGTGTAGACCTTGACCTGGAGAAGGACGTAGGCTACTTTTCATCCTGGATCGCAGAAGAAGTCGCGGGCAACGACTAGTTACAAATATTCCTAGCAATAACAATTGCACACTACTGTAACTTTTTGTAGGGCTCCTTAACCGATGGGTGCCAAACGGAACCATTAGTAATAGGCTTCTGATAAACGGATAGCGGAGGCTTAGCAATAGGGTTCTGTATCTCATGAACCGTACTAGGTAGACAGTTAAAATTTTCACTGAGTGTGTAGGTATTTCTATTGCCGCTATAAGAACTAATATTAAAAATACTATAAAGTTTAAAATTAATGCACCCTCCTCATACAATAAACATGTTTTTTTCGGCATTTTTGCAAAATATTATACGGCGATACTGAACCCGTCGTGTGCGAGCCCGACTCGCACTTGGCCGGTTTTCCTCTTAACCAATATATTTCAATGTGATACGAGTCAAAACAGTTTCATTTCATTCGGTTTAAGGATGGGACCTCTTCGTCGAAGTCATCCCCATAATCATTTGTTCCTGTTGGCAATAAAACAAAACAGACCTAAGAAAAAAATACTTCAATTATTCCAAATATAAAAACCACTTTAACAGTCCATTGTTTACGTTAAATAACGTTTTAAATTATACAAATCGTCCTTTTCGATATAATGATTTAGGAAAAGGGCCCTTTTCAGAAGCGGATGGTGAAAAATGGACCCACCCAAAAGACCCTGAACGTGTCCATTTTTATGAATAAATCATACAAATTGCTTGACAATCGCGAATGGCCTTACATTTTTAATGTTGCAAATTCGTCCTCGAAATAATAATTTGAGAGTTGGATTCTTAAATATTCATTGTTACTGGGTCATCTGTATTTTTTACGTATTTTTATAATGTTTTGAAGAGTCATCGTTGCCTTGGAGAAAATGCTGATTATCATCTCTGATCTTTTTACAATCCAGGATGAAAAGTACCCTACGTCCTTCTCCAGGTCAAGGTCTACTCCTGTGCCAAATTTCATCCAAATTCGTTCTGCTGTTTTAGCGTAAAAGCGTAACAAACAAACAAATAAACTTTTGCATTTATAATAATCAGTTAGGATTACAATAAACAGTAATTAATCACAACTGTCCAAAAAATAATGGTTATGTTTTTGTCATCCCCTATGGTAACCCATAGGTACAGCTCTGCCTAGCCCTTCGGGAATTATAGCCGTGGTTTTATGTTATAAGAAAAGTTCTATGTCAGTTTTCCACTCCACTTCCACATTCAGACTAAAATATAACCTTCAATAACTCCATTACATAATACCGCTTAGAAACACAACTGCTTCCCCCGTACAAAGTTTATACGATTTGTCGTAAATTAATAACTAACTAGGGTCGCCCGAAGCGGTCTAAATTAGCCTTGAAGGGGGCTGGCCCTTTGTAGCCAAACGGTTGGCCTGAATTATATTATTTTTACCTAAACCCCGTATTTTGTATATGATAAAGACTCTTATTATACCAAATAGGATTATATTGTACCTCTATCCTAATTTTAGGAGGATAAAAACGACAAGGCTATATTTTTGTGATATTATTATAGTAAGGTTCATATTTTTATACACACGGGTACTTTTGATCAAAGCCCTTTCTTCTTTATGATGATTTAGCTATGCAATATAAGTTTCAAGCTGATATTATGTATTAAACGAAATATTTACCAAATTACCTATAAAAGCAAAACTAACTTGCGCGCTGCGTTCGCTTTTAGTTTCCAAAAATGTAAACAAATGTTTATAGCTTTAACACTCACACATAAAGTTCTGTTTGCGAGGCACTTCAACAATTTTTATGATCCTTTGAAATAGTAGATACAAGTCATTCAGAAATGAACGTAATTTTCTTTTTTATTCAAAATGTTTAAGTGTTATGTTTAGCAAATACTGTGCTGGCAGGTTATTACTTTTACATACATTATTTATTTAATCATAGTATTTACATAGTTTATACTCTAACAGACTTAAAATATTACCATGGATTCAGTACATGATTCTGCGTTGAAATTATTCATCTGACCGATGAATAATTTCAACGCAATATATAATTACTTCAATAAAAAATCTGCTGTTTCATAGAAAAGTGCAATACCTGCGCGGTCAAAATGTATAGAACAGCAGTTTTTTTTTAAAATAACCGTCGAATAATTTCAACGCAGTGAAGTTCAAATTCATGTACTGACTCCATGGTAACAGTTTTGGAGCAGCGAATTTTTATATTATATATATTTACGAGTATATATAAATATTGTTTTTGTGAATGACATTTGTATTAATTTTAATATTATTTGTTTGAATGACATCTGCCATGCTATTCTGTAAACATCTCACCGTGAAAACTTGGGTGAAGTGAGCTGTCAATAGTGTCAATCCCTGTGGAATGACAGCTCACTCCACGCTCACTTCACCTAAGTTTTCACGGTGAGATGGTTACAGAATAGCACTGCAGTATGTATTTAATCATTGATTTGATTGATACGAGTATGTGAGGGTATTTATTTTAATTGTATTTGATTTGAATGAATTGAATGTTCGAGTATTATTTTATTGTGTACTTGTTTTATTATATTAATTTAATGTAATGTAATGGACTATGTCTGAACATAAATTAAATTAACTAATTAATTATATACACGAGCTGTGGTTCCAGTCTCGTACCGCGGCCACCAAACAATTGTCCGATCGATGTGTGGCGGTCCGTGTGGCGGCCGACCGGCGACCGACCGGCGACCGACCGGCGACCGACCGGCGACCGACCGGCGACCGACCGGCGGCCGACCGGCTTCTCAGTAGCGCCTGCAAGCTGGGCGCGCGGCCCGCGGCATAATGGCGGTCGCGCTACACCACCCAGGCAGTTGAAACATCGCTATGTAAGTCAGGTCTTTTGTGGCGATGCTTAGAAGAGGCATATATTCTGGGATGGAATTTTTTCAGTTAAGATGACGATACTCATGAAAATGTACCAGAGAAACTATACTCTAAAGCCTAATAGGCTCATAATCTAAAATATTTCGTTAATTCAAACGAAACTTTACCCTTGTAACAATATTCCTAAAACCAACATATTCACTTAATAGCAGTAATAAGACTAATAAAATGCCTATTAAAATGATTAGTCTTAAAAGATAACAGTAATGGCAACATTAGCCGCAATTCAACGTAATCCCCACACGTTTATGTTTAATTAATAGTTATAAGTGCTCTTTAAGTGGTTCAGTCGTTATCCCTTAACCGACTGCTGGTGTTATAATAGTGGTAAATGTTTTTTGTAATGAGTGCTGTGTTTACCTTAATGTTTCCGTCCCTTGATATTTTTGGTTGCTAGCTATTAAGGTTTCATTCCTAGCAAATGTAGTTTTAACTAGAACAATATCTACCTTTAAAAAGCCAAAACGCAGCCTAAGCTTTAACTTGATGGTTACTATGTTGTTTTGTGATCAAAATAAAGCCAGACAGTCTGCGGTTTTCAGTTGGCGTTGGTTTGCTACGCCGTAGCTGCGTAGCTCGTAGTCCGTAGCGAGCTACGAAAACTTGAACTACGAGTGTGCTACGAGAAACACATGAGTAGCTAAAAATTTTATTAAAGATAAATTATTGCTTACTATTTCGTAGATTACTATATAAAACTGATAACCAATAATCTTCTGTTTTACTATTATCAACGAAATATGTATACAATCAATTACTTCTCGTCCTCGTTTTCTGAAACGACAGAAAATACAAAGTTGCTTATAAAAGTTAACTGTAATATTATAAAAAAATACCTACCTAAATTCAGTGGACAATAACTCCGCAATAATCCTACAAAATATTCATCTGAAAAAATTACCCAAAATGCAGACAAAAAGTGGTTATAACGGCCTACGCGGGGTTATTCGAACCACGTAGGTACAGTCCCGACGACAAATCTAAATGGGCATAAGCTTAGAATTAAAATTCTGTGTGCGCGGCACTTACCTATTGTCTACACAAAATATCCTTTAATTATGTTGGCTGTTCTGCTCTTTTGTTTGTGACGCAAGTTATAGGAGGCCGCGGGGCAAGTAGGTTGTATTTTGGAAATAAATGTTTACCGAAACTATTTATCGAGACTGTCATGACTCTGTGTCTGTTATTATATGCTTTAAAAAAATAAAAAATAAATTTTGAAGTTGAACACAAACAGTTACATATATTTTAAATATATTTTTTTAGCTATATGCTTGATTTTTTTAAATTAGTTTTGGCAGTGAATAAAAGTAAAAATCCCAGAGGATTTAAAGAGGCTTTTGCCCAGTCATATAGTACCTACACTAAATTTAGACTGATTTGAATCACCGAGTAAAATAGAGTGAAGAAAAATCTTTGTGAAAAGTTCAACCAAGTCGCTTGCAACTTAAGCCTGAACGCGTGTGTAAACGTTAAACACGTCCGTTTAAGTACACAGGACAATACTGGCGCTGTATTTCTCGGCGGATGTTCAAACAAAATGTATGGTAGGCGACACGTACGGAATTTTAATTGGTGCAAATTGCCAGTGCGAGTGACGGTGACAGTTTTAGCATTAATAACGGCCAAAACTGACCCAGTCCACCGGACCTAGTGGGTAAGAGAAATTAATTATTTCTGTAACACTTTTGTTAACGATTGTACTTTTCGGTTGCTCAGTTGTCGGATTTTGGAATTTTAATTTTTGATGAAGTTAATTTCCATGAAGGAGATGTTTTAGTTTGGTTCTGGAGTTTATAAGTAATTAGAATTGTTACAGTCTTATAAACCGGTTAATGTTTTCAGGTCTACTGCCCGGATTAAGCGCAGGCCACAATGAGAACGAAGCGATACGAAGCTAAGTTCGTTTGGCTTCACTCATGAAGTTACCGCGTCTTTTCATACTTTGGTTTATAGTTCGCGGTGTGAACTGAAGTATGCAAAGACGCGGTAAAAGAGGTGGTTTCGCTTTATTCCCAGTGTGGCCTGCGCTTAACACGAGGCTAGATTTTCAAGCTAGGATATAAAAATTGTGCTAGTAAGTTAGCAAGCTAGTCTAGCCTCGTGTATACGGAACTATCGACATTTTAAGGCTAGTAAGCTAGTGCAAAACGCTGAGACTCCTAGCTCCGGCGCCGTCGTATTCGGGTTCCTGATAAGTCAATCGTCATCCTGAGGATGCCTCATTGAGAGGTGAAACACGTGTCGATTTCTTACGGGGTTTTTTTTAAATTTATTTATTTATATATACTTTAATGTACACCACAAAAAAAATAAAAAAATAAGTACTACAAAATATACAATGGGCGACCTTATCGCTTAAAGCTTCGTGCAGACTAGCGCGACGCGACAGCGCGACGCGACACCGGTTATTGTTATTCCGTGAAGTTTTCTTAGAAATTGCATTGTTCGAGTCGCGTTGCGCCGTCGCGTCGCGCTGGTCTGCACGAAGCTTTAAGCTTCGTACAGACAAGAGCGACGCGACAGCGCGGCGCGACATCGGCTATTGTTATACCGTGAAGTTTTCTTAGAAATTGTATTGTTCGAGTCGCGTCGCGCCGTCGCGTCGCGCTGGTCTGCACGAGCCTTTACGCGATCTCTTTTAGGCAACCTTAGAATGGACAGTGATTTTGATTTGGTTTTTTTATGGCTTTTTTAGGAATAGTTAAGCAGTTTAGTTAATAGGTTACTAAATATATTTACGTCTATTGTGTGTTATTAGCAAACAGAAGGTCGCTCGCTTATTTTCAAGTTATCCTTAGACCCTTTACGACACAAAAAACTACTTACTTCTACATCCTTTCATCTAAAACTTTAAGGCACTCTTCTTAGACTTTTAGACACAGTTTTATTTCTAAAAAGAAATATTACATAAATATTCTTTCAATTTCAACAAATGATGTTGCCAATTTATACGCTAAGTTTAAACATAACTTTTTATGTGGCCCGCCGATTTTGATGACATTTTTATTATAATATGGAATGGATTTCTTAGCACTTTAGATAAATAAATGTCGCCTTCTCCAGGGATTTCGGTAAAAGGATTTGGTGTAAGCAAATAATTTATTGGATAAGTTGCTAGGGTTATTGAAATGTTTTGTTCTGGCAAAACCCAATGAAAAAAATATGATTTCCTTTTATCATAATTTGACCAAAAACTATCTTTTGAGGGAATTTGTACGCATGTACGCGAAGCCTAAATGTGACACCTAGATTACATGGAATCCTGCAATTCTTCTTTTATTATTTTTAATCAAATATACGAATAGAACAGACATTTATATTTTAGAATAAAAATATAATAACAATTGCTTTACTTAAAATCTTCCCCCGTAAATAAATTACGACACATAAACAATAAGTACTTACCTAAGTAAATTAACTTACAACACAAATTCTAGTGCTAGTTTACACAGACATATTGCACCAAAACTGGTTAGAACCGGTAACAAACCGCTTATAACCGCTGTAATTGAGCTTATCTCCAGATAAGAGGTATTAACGTTCAAACAAGATCTAGTATCACTGAGTTAGAATGACTGGAAGGGACAGTTGGGAATTTGGGGAGAATAGAAATTATATCACGTTTTAGAGCTAAGTTATGGGGAACTGGTTTGGAATAGGTACTTCCAGAGGCTGCAGTTCTGACTTAGACAGCGATCGCTTTAAGTCTGAAATCAGTCGCAAAGTCTTAATGGGGTCCCTAGACGGTCAAAATTGCTTGACAAGCACGAAATATCACGTGCTTGTCAAGCTATTTTGACCGTCTAGGTTTTTGAGGTCGTAAAGAAAAATTAAAAAAAGAAAATTTGTTTATTCTGCACAAACAAAACGCACATTTAAAGAAAAAAAAAATACATTAAATTACATAGATACAAAAGTAGCCAAACGCGTGGTATTAAAAAAATATATAAAAAGAAACTTGTATTAATAAAATGATGGTGATGTGGTATGATGTGATGTGATGTATGAAGCGCTATCTATGTCGAGACTGCAGCCCCAGGGTCTGTATGCAGTATGTGACTTAACTGGAAAATAAAACCAATTAGCCAGCCAAGAGCCAGCCATAAGGCCCTGCCTTAGCCAGCCAAGAGCCAGCCATAAGGCAGGACCTTATGGCTGGCTCTTGGCTGGCTAATTGGTTTTATTTTCCAGTTAACTGGCTTTGGCTTCTGACGACTCTTTACGACTGTCAAAGATACACGAATGACAGCCGGGACCAACGGCTGAACGTGCTTTCCGAGGCACGGAGGGGTCTCGGTGTGTAAAGATGGTCACCTATCCACGGACCACCCCGGCAAGCCTAGCTTAACCTGATAGCTCGACCAATGCGGCTGTTATTACTTTGCCACGAGCTCCTCGACGTTGTCCTGTCCATTCATACAAAATTCCATAGATTTTTCAATTTTCACCGCAACTTTTCAAATTTTTATTCCGTAGGAATCGGATTCAGATTATTACAAAAATTAAAAAAAAAATTGCCAAATCTGTCTAGCCATTCTGAAGTTATTAGATAAATGCTCTTAATTTAATAAATTTAATTAAATAAAACAATTTAATGGTATAGGATACAAAACTTGCTGAATTTTAATTGAGTTCAAGTGTCCTTGATGGAAAACCCTTTGTAACTCTTCTTTACGTCATGGATCAATCAATCAATCAAATATCTTTATTGTGGATCATAGGTAGGTACATAATACAGGTCTTATTAAATAATTAAATTGTGTTCAGCTATATCCCGCCCTTAGGGCATACAATAGTTACACAGAAATTAAATTATAAAAAAAAAATATAAAAATAAAAACAGATCGAATTTAGGCAGTTACACGACAGTTGGACACTGAACGCATCATGACCGAGGGGGGACTGTATTGGAGAAGTGATTTGTCTGTTATGAAGTCTTTTAAAGAGTAGTAGCTCTTGTTTACTAACAGATCATGGAGATCCTTTCATCATGAGTGTGATTAAAAGGCGTACCTCGTTGGCTTAAGGCGTAATCACATGAAGCTGTAACCATTCTAGAACATAAATTAATTCCAGTTTCCCTTCCAGTGATCCATAACATCAATGTTACTAAGTTTACGTAAGTTGCTGGTTTGATTAAACCGTTGGTACATGGCCCCAGTAGTTTCAACAGCAACGTTTCCGTCAAAGGAAATCCCCCGGTTTCCGCGTCGGTATTTTTAAGTGTTGTATAAACTTCCTTTATTTGTATTTACTTAAATGTTTTGTCTTTGGAAACCTGTAGAGATGAGGGTATTGTATATGTGTAGGACTTAATGGAAAGACACATTGTTTATTTTTGAGATGTTCGTAAAGATTATTTCTGTTTTTGTTTTTCTGCTCGCGAGTTAATTTTGTGTTTTGTGTTATTAGTGTAGTAAAGTAATTTAGTAAAGTAGTAGTAAATTAATGTCACCATAAAAGCGTCACGCTGTATAATGTCAAATAATGAAAACAGGACATACAGGCGCTTTACTTAATGTTAATAATTCTCTCTGCTCTCAAAACGGTGAAGGAAAACATCGTGAGGAAACCTGCATGTCCTAGTACCAAAACTTCGAAAACATGTGACATCTACCAACCCGCACTGGACCCAAGGTTGGCTATGGCCCACTCCCTCTCACCGAGACGAGGTCTGTGTCCCAGCAGTGGGAACATTATTGGCTGAGTATGCTATTAGGAACCACATTGAAGCCGGTCACGTATTTAATGATAACACTCATAATTTGTACCGACACATTATTACAGATCGTGTATCGCAACTTTTATTGATAAATTAGCTATTACTATTGTTTCATCTCATAATGGCTTTTACACGACTGATATTGGATACAAATCCATATAATTGATATTATATTGCTTTTAGTCTACCAAAGAAGTTAATTTACAAAATTGCGTCCAACGTTTGATGTAGGTAAATAGTTTATTTTCTTTAAGTAATTGATTTTACGCGGTCTTCTGAAAACCAATTGAATTTATTTTATTTATCTCATATTTTGCGATTTGATTGACTGTTTTTATTTCTGCCAATCAATTGCAGCAGCTTACATGGTTATTTAAATACATACATAAACTCATGCCTTCATCTCATGGGGATAAGCAGATAATTCAGCACCTGCTACAATCCTTACATACACATTTTGCTTCCTCCACAGTATAGATCAGACACTCGTGCCTTCAAAAGCCTGATGCTAGTTTTGTTAAACTAAGCTTTGACTAACTGCACAGACTCGTTGCCAATTCAAAAGTGTACGAGAAGTGTTTTTATTTTTAGTGTATTTATATTTAACATTTGGTTAACATCATCACACAAACAGCCTGGAAAAGTCTACCTCTAGCTCGACTTCCAACCTTTTAACCCAATAACTAGAATACGCGCAAGATAAGTCTGCGCGTGGCTGAAATCGAAACTAATCGTATGCCGCCGTCTTGTCGTTTATGTAAGGTCAATATTTTTTTTTTTATTTTTTTTTTATTAATATAAGAATAATAATATTAAGATTAATGTTATTAATATTATATTTTAAGTATATCAGTATAAAATTAAGCACACCACCAGTCGCGCGCGGACTTATACATAAGTCTGCGCGAACTCGACGACTAACTTCTACATGAGTGGTGACTCATTTCAAAGGTAATAAAATTACTATTAGTTTTCTAGCACTAATTCACTCTGTAACTAAAATCATTATCACCATCGACATTCCAGCCGAAAGACGTCCACTGCTGGACGTAGGCCTCCCCCAGAACCGCCATTTCACCCGGTCAAAAACTATAACTAAACTGTTGTAAAGTAAACCAAACAAATTATCATCATCACGAATATTCCACGAATGCAATGTGCTATGTGAAAGTACTATGTGAATATTATAATATAATGAATAATAATAATAATAATGAATAATATTAATGAATAATGAATAATATATAATAAATAATAATATATAATAATATATTTATTAATGAATAATATTAATAATATTATTAATTATAATGAATAATATTATAATATGTGAATATTATAATATGTGCTATGTGAATATTCCACGAATGCAATGTGCTATGGGAAGGAGGCAGTTTAATCTCGCGAAGTGTGATTGAAAAGTATAAACTAATAAAATTGGAGTCGGTACATTAAGTGAATTTCCACATAAATCTTGTACGTCACTGCTGTTCCAGCTCCTGGTTACTAGGAGCTATAAATACTTCGGATACGCGAATTGCTTCTTGATATTTATATCTGTGAGTTGTTTGAGAATTTTTATGAAAATAGAAGGTATGTCCAGTACAGTTGCACATCAATGTTAAAAAACGCTATACCTGAATTTAACTTTTAATTTTTTTAAGCACCTTTTGTCATTAATAATATAATAATAAAAACGTTTATTTTCTCCACCACATATTGAACAAACAGTACAATACATAAATGTGTATAACAAATACATAATACATATGTTGTTGAGACTGGAGCCTGTACTAGGAATACTTGTGTACCAGGTCTCCAGAGAAACAAGAACGAAAGTGAACAATGTTCAAGTTTAGTGTAGGAAAAGTTAATTCATACGTCAAACATCGGACTAACCTGTAAATGCTATAAAATGATGATAAGCTATCAATGTGGATTAAGGGTGCGTACGTATCTGACCTATGTTAAATACTGTTAATCAGCTGCATCCGGTTAGACTGGAAGCTGACTCCAACATAATTGGGAAAAGGCTAGGCAGGTGATGATTACGTACGCATCAAACACGTCGAAAACAAAACACAATCCCTTACCGCGAGCAGAAACTTTTCGCTCGACGTACACATATATTTTGAATTTGAATCTTCTGTAGTGAGTATACGCAAAATAATCAGATGAAACGGCTCTATTTAATACCTAAGTATGATCGCTGTGTTAAAATATATTATTCAATGTTATTTTAACGTGAATCTGTTACCGATACTGGCTACTATTTTAAACGTTTTTATTTACCTGAACATGATTATTATTTTGTATTCCAGTGTTTAATTTTCGTAAGGCATTGATTAAAAAAACGGTGAAGTGAGAGTAGAACTCGTGCCCTCACATTCTGCACTGAATTGAGTCGATATTTCAGATTGCCCCTTGACCTATCGTTACGGCGACCATTGAAAGTCATACCTACTAAATTGCTGAAATTGGCTTTTTTTCAAGAAAGCTCTCTTGAGTTTCTTCTCGTGCGTTTCTTTTTATAATCCCTATTTTTATTGTATGTGCATCTCCCAAATTTAATAAGTATTTTTCGTTCTTTCTTTGATAATTAAAAAGGCTAATTACAAAAAAAAAAAACAGTTCTCTCCAACAGCAGCTTGTGTTTTATACCTTCACGGAACCCAGTTACGAGTTAACTCCCAAGAAAAGTTAGCGAAAACCTTTGCGTTCATAAGTCAGCGTCCGTATTGGAACTTAAGACTTATGCCGTTTTGCCCCAACTAATATATTCACGGGAGTTATTTACTACTTATCCATATACTATTTTGCTTGTTTGACAGGTGGGAAGTCAGATGAGTTTTGCATTTTGTTTGGTAACTAGTAGACTTTATGTTATGGGTAGGATATGTAAGAGCGCTTTGAGTATTCAGTAAAATTATACCTTACCGAGTAACTTATCTATTCTTTACGGCATGACTTTGTCTCGCGTAGCTCGTGTCAGTACGAGAAGAATAAATGCCATTGTCGGAGACAACACGTGACCACAGCCCGCCACTGCGACTACGGGGGGGACAGCGGTGAGCGAGGAACGGGGGACGAGATGCCGCCCGCCATCAGCGGCTGACCTGGACAACAACTCACTTCAGCTTCACGAACCAAGAGGCGCGCATTCTTACGTCACGAACCAAACCAATAAATACAGTTCGTTATTTTGTTTCTATCACCTCGAGGAATCCTCAACAGCCATCTTATCTAAGTCTGTCGTCATAACAACAGCGTTAACAGCATTGTTGTGTTTCGGCAGTTAGAGGTAAGATAGCCAGTTCAGGTGAATCTCGCTTCCACCTTCGGCCTGATCGACACTTATCATCAGGTGAGATATAAGCCAAGAGTTTACCCGTTGTGGATAAAAAAAAAATTGGAAGTGCGTAGTGGTAAAAATAGACATTAAATTGTTTTCTCATCGACTCTAAAAAAAAGAGAAGGTGCCCAATTCGAGCTGTATTTAAAAAAATACCTCGTTCATTACGAGTTTACTTTACACCCCTGGCCAACCCTTGAGTAGTACGGGCGTGAAGTTATGTTTTATGATCAAAGATACAAGATACAAGATATTTATTTTGTAAAACATGAGTGTAGAATTATACAGGTCTTAAAAATAATAGGAGGTAGCTACATGTTTTGCCAATCATGGCGTACAAAATTTGTCGCACTAAGACAACTATTACAAAATGATAATTATAAAATCGTCAATAATAAATTAAAACACTGACATACAAAGAAAAACAAAAAAAAAACATAGGATTAAATTAAAATGTCAACAATTTAAATTCAATATAAGTAAAATACAGATTAGAAAAAATAATAACAAAGGTACACATTCCAAATTCTATTGCAGAAGATTATCATTTAAAAAGTCATCTACGCTGTAATAGCACTTTTCCAGTAAAAACCCCTGAACGGACTTTTTAAATTTGGCTAAAGGTAAACATGTAACAGCATCAGGTATTTTATTATAGATAATGGGTGCCCTACTAAAGAAGCTCTTTTTCAGTAAAGCAAAGTAGACCACTAGGATTTACAATATGTTCGGAGCTAAAACGTCACAGGACTGTCCTTAAAAGATAAAGTAAATACAGGACGGCTATGATGCCTTTGAAGTCCGAACTCACACGATACTTACTCTTCGTGCTATTAAAATTTTATATAGACCATGAAAAATCGAGATAGATCAAAATTTTTTGGAACAAAATTCTTCCACCAGTGGTTTCCAAAGTTGACTGGACCGCAACCCACCTAAAAAAAACCTCGAGATTTCTCGAATCTCTTGGAGAAAAAAGGGGCATAACTAATTATATGAAATAAGGACTTTTCAAATAAGAAATAAACATTTACTTACAGTACGACACAACTTAGATGTAGGTAGCATAACTTTGAAAATTTGCATTCATTCATTTCAATTTTACGAATGTATTTGGTTATATGACTTCAAATTTGACACATGTGTAGACCTGGAAAAGGACCTTTTATCCCGACATTCCCACGGCCTCGAGACTTATGCGAGTGAATCCGCGGGGCACAGGTTTTACGATCATTAAAATTCTTAATCAGCATCGAACCACATACACATTACACACTTATAGTTTCACATACCCCTCAAAGATATAAAAACTATAAATTCAACCAGCCCGTCTGAGTCTAAGCCAACAAGCGAAACAAAAAAAAATCTAATAAAAATCGCAAAATGAATTTCGTTCGAATGGAGCCTTATCGGACGGCCACAGTCGGTCGCGGATCGAAATGAAAATATAACATAACTAAAGTCAACAAAGCACAAAATTAGTTTTTATCCGAAAATAGTAAGAAAAAACTGGTGGCCGCGAATGCGGGGAGGATAGAAAATTGAACTCGAGTTATGGCTGTGTGACTTGATATCGTTTTATGTTTTAACAAGCGACCCGCATTTACTTCGCACAGTTTTACGACTTCATAAAACATCAAGATTTCCTTATTATTATGTAAGTTATTATTTCCTTTATTTCATTTATGTACATATAATTTACATTTTTAATCCAGCCTTGATCCAGCCGCCTAACGAGAGCCTCCTTAGGTGTTGGTCGAGGCTCTTGGCTATTATGCCATTGGCCGTTACGACCATCGGAACAATGACTGCTGTATTCACATCCCACATGTCGACAACCTCGCGAGCCAGGTCAAGATACTTAATCTGCTTATCTTTTTCAGCTTTCACGAGGATCTCGTCATGCGGGACCGCTATATCAATAATCATTGTGCGACGCTCTAATCGATCTATCACCACTATGTCTGGCTTATTGGCAACAATAGTCCTGTCAGTGATGATAGATCGATCCCAATACAACGTGATATAGTCATTTTCGAGAACTGGGTCGGGCACATACCTATAGTACGGTACTTCCTTATGTAAGTTTATTATTACTATGCTCATTTAAATGTCTCGCTGATGGTGGCGAGTGTGTTGGATTCCCTACAAGTTGAGCTGAATGGTGCTGATCGACGCGTCATGTTCGGATTTTGTAATTTCTATATTTAAAAGAGTGTCCTTGGAATTTCTTGCCCGTTCTTCTCCATAAAGATCTAGGTTTTGGAATAGGCAACTAGCTTCGACTTTCTGACTAAGTGACCGACTATTTGACAATCCAAAAGTGCCTGTAAATGGTTTAATTGAAATAAATGCTTTGAGTTTGAGTTTGATTAACGTATTATAAAACCTTCTCCGGAATAAATTCCTTAAATTATACCCGCGTGGACCCTAATTCTTTTTCTAAAATAAAAATAAGTTACTCCTTATAATATCAGCTATCTGCCAGTGAAAGTCCCGTCAAAATCGGTCCAGTCATTTCGGAGATTAGCTGGAACAAACAGACAGACAGACAGTTTTTTTTGTTATAAGTACGTACCTTAACACTACTTTCATATGCATTTAGTAAAAAACTGTTGTAACAAACAGCCTGCAGTCGGGTTCGGAATCATGACTGCATGACACCACGACACGTCGCCTGGCGGTCGGATACGGAATTGTACCTTTAGGGTCTAATTCCTTGACATTAAGTAGAGTTGCATCAAAGATCCTCCGTCATCTCAATTTGACGCCAACATGAGAGCGCAGACTGAGGAATTATGGCTTTAAAGATTTTATTCATTTTATTGCTACACGACCAAACGATTTTTTGAGATTGACTTTGAACTTTTTTGGTGCAGCCGTGAGGTACACACTATTGTTGTTAAAACATTATTTTCACTTTTTTAATACTCAATACTCAATTCTTTATTGCATTCCATATGTACTTATTAAACCATCTGTGTAAGATGGTTTAATAAGTAAGGGATCAATATGGACCTTGTCGGGCACAGAAAAATAAGGAGAGAGGAAGAGGGCTAAGCATTCAATAATATTATAAATTATGTGTTTAATTGGGTGTATAATTATGTATATATTGTATATTATTAGGTTTGTCGTTAAAGGTATAGTATATTAGTTATTTTAATTTTATGTATAATGCGTGTTTTTTTATGTGTTATTTGTATTTTGTGTTTCACGAACTGTGTCCGAATACAAGTTATTCTGTTTCTAAAATAAAATAAAACTTCGCTTTAGCACTACTTCTTAGATATTTATAAACTTACATATTCACATAATAATATTTATTTACTCGTCGTAGCCCTCATCCATCTAATTCCACCAGGCGAGATCGATGTCAAAAACTAAAAAAAGCGTCCAAGTGCGAGTTGAACTCGCACACGAAGGGTTCTGTACCACCGTACCATATTTATTACTACATAAAAAAACAAAATAAAAAGACACCTTAAAAGAAACATTTCTTTTTTTAAATTTTGCCTATTTTTTTTTTTTGTTATAGTGGCCATTGAAGTACACACTCTGTGAAAATTTCAAGTGTCTAACTATTACGTTTAAAAAAAAACACGGACGGACAGTGTAGCCTTAGAAATTGGGTCCCCTTTGTGTACGGAACCCTAAATAGGCACGTTATTTATTAAATTAATGGTTAAGGTTAAAAAAAATGTGTGTATAGGCTCAAGTCAAAATAAAGCAGTGCTGCACTGCTGTTTCACAACAAAAATTGGCTCAAGAGAGGTTAGTCATTTTCCGGTGGAAATTTTCAACAAGAGAAAATACCAGAATTTGTGTTCATTTTAGGAGTTCGAGAGATTGTTTCATTTTGTTTATCAAACACTAATTTGTTTACTGAATCATATTTAGGTCAAAGAAACATCAAGTTAATCTTATTATGCTATTACGATGGTAACTAGAGATTGTTAGTTATTGAATTGACGGAGCAGACTTCAGAATATCGTTTATACTCAGACTACGAAGTAAAGTTAATTAAAAATAAAGACTCAACATTTGACTTTCAAAAGCACAAATTATTTTGAAAATGAAATAAAATGAAAGTGAATTTTAATGCATGCCTACTAACCAGTGTTTTACATGTTAGCAAATAAATAAATAATTGAAATGAAATTTTATTTATTTTCCAGAATATAGGTACTTAATAACATGGTAAAATAATTTTAGTCTCACTTTATTCGACTTATCAGCCGTGCAAATATTTTTAGTACATGCTTTAATAATTATCATGAAATTACATCATCATAAGTCATACACATTATATTCAAAATAAAAACAGTCTTCATTTACATTAATTAGGCACATGAACATTAAAAAATATATTAGATTATATCTCAATACAGTTCATCAATTTATTGATTAGATTTATAAATAAAGTCAATTGGTAACAATTACCTCCTTCATAAAGTTCTACCAATAGTTGCAATAACTGGAAAATATCAGAATCAATTAGTCAGTAACGTCCATTTTCCAAGAGAATAGATTAATTGGAAAGGCACTTTTTTTCTGTGAAACGATATCAATTAGTTGTTACTTCAAACACTAATTGGTTATCGCCAGGACCTGCACTTTTTTAGATAAAAAAATCGACTGATTAAAAAAAAAAGTAACAGTATTTTTTTTCACTGAAAAAGTTTCCAACTTGATTTGTTGCGGCGGGTCCAGACGTGAGTAATGTGTCATTTAATGTATCGTGTAATGTAACGCGAATTCTGCGTATGCACGGTACGGCCTACAACGAGTAACATGTAACGCTCAGGCTGGCGCTAGCGCTGATCCATCGGCTGTCGGTTTTTAGCGCGAACACAAAGGCTCTCGCAGTGTGGCAACTGTTCAGAACAACTCGAACATATACAGGATGCCGTCCTCACTATTCGCATTACACTACATACATTACACACGTCTGGACCCGACTTTACGGTTTTATCTAGCGCCACGACAATAACTAATATGCAACATGATCGAGTTAGCTATGGTCCCATATGTTTCTTAGAGTGTATATGCACTCCGTCCGATTCGAGCCAAGCAAACACGATTCGAAGTTATGTAGTCATCACACTGTTTGTATGGTCGCTATAGTGTTTCATCCGATTCGAGTTCAAGCTGTCGTTGTGGATTTAGTTTCGAATGTTCTCAGTTTGAAAAGATTCCTGTAGTAATGTGCAACAAAAGTTGATAACAAACTTTATAATATCGAAAAGAAACATTGGGTAATGGAAGTTTATCTAGTGAAGACAAAGAAGCAAAAATCTAGCACTTTTATAATACAAGGAGGAGCTCGTGGCTAAGTAACGGCCGCACGGGCCGTAGATGGGTGACCATCTTTACATACGGAGACTCCTCCGTGCCTTGGAAATCACGGTTCCTGCTGGCTGTCATTCGTAGATATTTGACCGTCGTTACGGGTCGACATAAGCCCGAAAGTCTAACAGCCATTCTTACCAAGGGGTATCGTATTATTAGCGACCCCCACTCCCCAACTTAAAATGCGTTTTATCTAAGTATTTTTTTATTAATATGATAAAGCAAAAAATACGTGTCTAATATTTTTTTTTATTATCTGACTGACGGACTATTTAGAATTTTTTTTTTTTACCCAGGCATCAGTCATCTCATGTAGAGAAGACATGAGCATTAAGCGCCACGAAATGAAATGAAATTGTTCATTCTGTAAATGGGATATCGGAATCACTTTTACACGTCATATAAAAAAATATTAAAAATAAGCTAGATGAGGTCGGTGTTTCCTATCTGACTACTCTGAGAAGAAAGGCCGAAACAAACTCAGAGGTCGTAGTCTCTTTTAAAGTCCAGACATAATCTTGGTCAAGTCATATGAGGACCATGTGGATCAGTGTCTGAAATGGTCTTTTGAGGAAAGAACCACACAGATTTGAGTGGACCTGTCCAGTCAGTGCAAGCATTTGTCAGTAATCGTGGAGCTCAACTCAAAACTGAAGGAGCTCAACTCGACGAACAATACCAAAGAAAGGATATTTGTCTAGGCCGCATCAACTACTCAAACTGCCAGACCATCATTAAAACTAAATGAGAAAGAAAAAATAAATGAAAGAGAGAAAAAATAAATGATAAAATAAATAAATAAATAAAACGCTTGCTCAAGACGGGTTGGCGACGTTAGACTTATGTTAACTACAAGTCCAGATTTCCTCACGATTTTTTCCTTCACCGAGGTCAGCTATGTCCAAGATAAACTCAGTAAAAAGTACTGTATATTAATTAAGTAAGTAACATTGGTACTTGCCCGGATTTTGAACCCACTTTTGGACCATCATAAAAAAGAAAGAAAGAAAAAGAAAAAAGAAACAAAGAAAGAAAGAAATTACTTGTCAAATTGGTTGTAAATCTACCTTATTTTCACCAGTAAAATCGGAATAAAATGTACAGACGTTAGTCTACACTCCACCTAAGAATAAACAATGGGTACAAACACAAACAAGCTACATCGATAGAAATAGTCAATTTAACCCGTCGTCTGCCGCTTCTAATTTCAGCCAACCCTCACAATTAGCATCGGGGCCTATTGGACCCGTGCTTTGGTAACGGGAGTCGGGATGTGTACTCATAAAGTCAACCCTAGCGTGCCATCAGTGAGTGGTGTGATAAGGGTGGGAAACATCAATAATATTAGCTTTCGAGGGTTACAGTGTTGATTAAAATTAGGAATTTTAAGTATTTGTGACATAGAGGACGCTCGTTTGTTTTATGAGAAAATGGGCCTAGTGTAGTTTAGCACCTCATACCTATTTATTATTTCGGAAAATTGTTTTATTAAATTAACTACACGCGCGAGACTTTCTGGCGCAGTTAGACGAAAGTGCTAGGGTAGCCCGCGAAATTCACTTACAGCGTGATTACTTTTTGTGAACAGCGTAGTTAACGGTAAGAGGCCGTGCAAACTGTGGGTCTTGTCACTGCATCTAGACGCTGCAACAAGACGCACGGCTGTCGTTTGCATCTGAGACTAGTTACTACGGACGTCGTGGAGAAAGCAATAGTTTTCTTGAGTATTCGACACGCTTCGAAGTCCGATTTGAAAACATCGACATCGAACGTATTCATGTTGATATTCGCAATAACACACGTGCACTTTCCTCAGCGCTCACAGCAAGACTGGTGCTGACCTGTCCCATGTGACTGCCGTCGGTTGTGCGCATGCATCGTGTGTCTACATGCTGCAGCAAGTTGTGACGCCCCTAGCCTGTCGTTGCGACTCGGAAACTCAACGTCAAGCTTTGAACAAAATGTATGAAAATTGCCTGCCGTAGACTGCTATTGTGTCTAGTCGTCGAGCTATTGCATTCGCATGTCGTATGTGTGTGACGCAGCTTAGTAGAAATGCACATTTTATTTTAGCTGTCCAGCAAATGAATTACCAGTAATATATTATGCTATGATATCTAATGACTAATTCATCAACCAACCATTGTGATTACAGCAATATCTCTTCCGAATGTAGCCCAGAAGCATTTCAACGGCCACGCGAACTGTCATTTTCGATTTACCAATTGACAGCTTTCGACTTTGACGTGACTGGCATTTGGAGTTCATTATTAATCCTTCTGACTTCATTAATTTCTACCTACATAAAGCCAGGAATATACATGCCAATAACTTGCACAAAAGTAGATAGATACAGGTAAAACAAAAAAGATATGCTCTTCGATAATCTTTGTGTTTCCGAATTACTACGAACGTTGCACCACAAAGAAACCCGCCACAGTGGCATAGCTTCTAAGTCTTGTACTGTCACGCTTTGTGGTAGTGCACTGATTATGGCGTGTTAGTATTAAGCTTTCTCTCAGTTGGGTTACCTACAGACCGTTCACTATAACTTGTCCCTGCCCGTTATGTTGGCACTATTGCTTGTCAAGCTTAGTTTCAATACCAATTGACTTCAAAATGGCGACTGTCATAACAGTACTACAAATTGCGTCACGGGACAAGTTATAATGAACGCACTGTACTCTGGTAGCTGATCGTCATCTATCACTCAAAAGTTTTGAAAAAAAAAAATGGAATTTACTGGAGTTGTTAAGAGTGTTTATACAGAATGTGGGCAACGTCGCAAATACCTGTCAAATATTTCGCTGTTTTGATTAATTTGGCAATATTACTGTATGGAAATAACAAATATGGCTAACTAGTTAACTAAAATATTTATTATAAAATGCAATAATTAATATCGTAACACCGAATATTTAGTTTCAGATGGAAAAAAAGTATTTGGAAACAACAGCAAAGTTAATGTTAAAAATGTAATTCATTAATAATATTCTAAAATATGGCTAACTAGTGAACTAGTTAGCCATATTTCTTATTCCAAATTAATCAAAATAGGTAAATATTTGACTATTTGTGACGTTGCCAACTTTTTTGATAAACGCCCTTAATCTCTAATTTTGTACCCCTGGCAATACAAAATAAGTACCTAAGTAGTTCCATGGTTGCAACAGCTCTTTATTAGATTTAGTCATCGCATGCTCATATTTTATCTTGTAGATCTATAAACATACCGTTCACTATAACTTGTCCCTTGCCGTCATGATGGCACTATTGCTTGTCAAGCTTAGTTTCAATACCAATTGACTTCAAAATGGCGACTGACAGAACAGTACTACCATTCAAGTCACGGGTCAAGTTATAATGCGGGTCGAGTAAACTTGCATACTTGCAGTGCTTGTGTATTCCTGGCTTAACTCAACACAATGATTTTAACTCAATTTTATATACTCAGTTCAATCCTACCGTATCCATTATTATCTGAATCGACTGCGGCTAAGTAATTGGTATTGCGGTCAGTTAACATACTCGACGGATAGCATTTACAAGATGAAGTAATATTAATAATACGTACATAATATGGTGGATGGGTATTACCCATTGTTGCTTTGTGGAGATGCATTCGAGCTGAAATGTAATCAAATCATATTATTATGTGCCCTTACGTATTTGTGTTTGGGTCGAAATACATTGTGTTTTTTTCGATACAATTGGGATTATTGATTACAGTAACACATGATTTTTCTAGTGAAAATGTCTTAAAGATAAACTTATGGATTGGTGTCACCGACATGCTCGCGCCGTCGTACTGTATAGGCAGCAATGACGAATGAGCGGCGGGACGCCGTGAGCATTGACGGAACAGCGGATTGCACTGCCCGCTCATCTCGCCGTGCACATACCTAAGGCGCAGTACAGCGGTCTCGGTCAAACTATAGCAGTCAGTTTGAAGGTCACGAGTGCTTGCACCTGAGAATTTTATTGAAAATTGAGTGTTTTTGTGTGTGACAGTGAGTGGATATATTAATTTATAAGTACACAGCCCATCATGTTCTGATTAATAAATAAACTATGAAAATGTTTATAATTATTGCTCGGATGCCAATAGACGAAAAAACTAGACTAATGTTAATAATTTCAACTTACAAATTAATAGAAATATTGATTACTCATACTATATTTAAAAGTTTTCAGTTTTCACTACCTGTGGGGAGTCCTAGTGACTTTATATTTCTTTATTCATTATTTTTATTACAATATCCTGATAATATCACGCCTGATAGCCGCGGGTGCTCAATGCAATGAATGTTCAATGCTTGGTTTTAAAATATTCCTGACTTATTAATAATAACTGTGCTCCTTTTAAAACCCGTACATAAATAAACGCCCTTTATAGTGACTTTTTCAGTTGGAAATGGCATAATAATATGTAAACCTAGTGATGACTGAATAATCCTTAAGGCCCGGACTCCACCAAAGCAGAGATGAGACGAGAAGAGAGGAGATGTGTTATAAATAACCAATAGAATTTCGTTATTCACACATCTCGTCTCCACTCAGCTTCAGTGGAAACCACTGAGCGAGGATGTATCAGTTCCAGTCTAGCCAGCACACATCTCCGCTCCAGTCTAGCCAGTACGCTTCTCCGCACAGCTTCGGTGGACACACCCTAGCTGACAAACATCTCTTCTCGTCTCCGCTTCGGACATCTCCGCACATCTCCGCTTTAGTGGAATCCGACCCATAAACCCAAGCCTCTTCGAACCGAGAATAACTTTTTAGTTAAGGGACACATAATTTCAAATAGGCACTGCCTAAAGTGAGTAAACGAAGTCATTATCCTTTTAACTTCCTTCCAAGTTTGCATAATTTATAGACAATTTCTAGTGAATCGACTATTCGATCTCAAGCTTCTAAGCACTACCCATGAATTAGTAGTAACTTTTTACTACAAGGGCGCAAGTAGCGACGTGTCTACAGCGCAAAATGTTCTCCCACAAAAGAACCGCCTACCTGATTAAAAGGCAAGGCAATCCACTTATGCCTAATAACATCTTATTGGTATTCGGATCTTTACAAGAAACCCAAAGGGTTATGTTGGTTGAATGTCCGTATATATTTTTATAGCTGCACCATAAAAATATATTATTGTGGATTTTTTGTTTGAAAAGCTTATGGTAATGGTATAAAGGCTACACATGGGGAGGTATACATGGTGAAGTCAATCTGAATAGCCGAACCAGGGGGTCTACTCTGATATCGCGACCTCGGCACACAGGCAACGGAAGGAACACGGGTGGGTTTTAGTCAGTAAAAGTCTGACACGCCCTCGCGCTCCACCCAGAGCGGGAGAAGTTATTTGATAATTTCCCATCCTCAAAAAAAAAAAAAAAAAAAAAGGGGGTCTACTCTGAAATGACACATACGAATGTTCGAGACCGACCGACACACGACCGAACTTTGCATTGTTGTCCTACTATGAACAAAGTTCGGTTTGGCTCAGGTCGGTCGGTACCATAGTCAATGTTCGGTGGAGTGTCGGACCGAACGAAATGTAGTGCTAGAGTTGAACGTTTTTTGAATATGTTTTTATTAGTCAGTGTCGGTTCGGCTTGATCGGATTCCGACAAATTAAAATAAACGGTGATAAGTTTGAGTTTAAACGATTTGGTTCCAGTACCTATGTAGATCACTACATCATTCTCAGGTCGTCGTCATAGGTTTTGGCCACGGATCTGAGATAGAACTGACCGAGGGCCAAGACAAATGGTAATCGCTTCCAAAGCGTTTTATATACAACGACTTTCAACGGGATTGACAAGCTATTTCATAGCTTAAGTCAATCCCATACATTTTTGTTTTTTCCACCATTTTTATCGCTGTTAAAATGTCACTTTATGAAACAAACCGGCGGGGTAACAATTGCGTAACACACATAAAATGACAATTGATCGCAATGCCTTTGATTTTGAGAGTTCAGCCACGTTCATTGCTTTGTTTACGTTGTTAAGCAGACGAATTTATCAAAACTATTAAGCAATGGATGTGAGGTAAAACTGATCATGTATAAGTATAGCCTAAAGGTGGAGAGTGACTCGTAACATTTGTTTGTAGTGTATCGAGTTTTTGTAACGCGTTACAGTAGTCAGTGCAACGAGCCGAGCCGCTCGATGCGAGCGACGATCGTAAACTCGACTGTCAGCTGTTTCGTGAATTCCTTTGAAACGAAAATTTTATGGTGCTCGAAGCGAGCGTTCGCTGCGTCTTGTGTATCACCGTATTGTAACCAAGCTCGCCGCGAATGATACATTTCTGATACATTACAAACAAATGTTATAAGTTAGTCTTCGCCTTTAAGCACTCAACCAGCCTTAAGAGCGATGTTGTATATTTACTTCGATTGCAGGTAATGTAATTGTGGAGTTCTTCTGTATTGATGTAAAAGCATTAGCGTGGAATACGGCACATTTTTCGGTATCTAAATGGTCGATTTGTGGGGCGCGTTTGCGTTTGAGGTGAGAAATTTTTAATCAGGTAATGGCAGCGAGATTTCATTAATTAATATGACTACTCTCCCGATTCTGCCAGAAGTTGGTTTTATTTTAATTTGGTTAATGAATACTTGAAATTGCAATTATTACTAGGAATACTGAAGTCTTGTCGATCGAAAATAACCTCCTTTGTATCGTATAAAAACATTTAACTAAATAGTGGTAGCTTTTTTAATGAAATTGAACGCGATCTGGACGCCAATTCTCGCGTTTTCACTCGTTCAAGTCGCATTCGTATTGCCGCTCGACTTCCTATGTCGCTTATAAAATGGTGACATTATCCAGATTCCGGCCAAGTGCGTGTCGGGCCACGCACAACGAAGGGTTCCGTAGTTGGGATGAATTTATCCCAAGAACAAACTTAATATTGTAGTTGAAAAAAATGTTTGGTATGGGAATACATTCCAACTGCAAATGTAAGCTTGTATGCACAATATTGAGTGATTTACCATGTTTTTTTAAGACCATAGACTTATAGGTTTTCCTATAATCTATGAGTAAAGAACCAATCTCTGTATATTTTTCATAATTTTAGGCCTTGTAGTTTCGGAAATAAGGGGGGGCATATTATGGGCAATATTCATCTATATTCTTATTTTTTTAAAGTTTATATAAATGAGATCTTCACAACAAGCCCTTTCATTTGATCTGTCACACGATATAGTTTACAAAACTTTATTTTATTTCCAATTTGCCCCCGAAAAGTTACCCCCATATTCAAATTTCATTTATTTACGTTACTCGTCCGTGTTTGGGTCACAAAAATTCATATGTGTACCAAATTTCAATTAAATTGGTATATTAGATTCGGAGCAAATCGGCTGTGTCAGACGGATAGACAGACACACGAGTGATCCTATAATAGTTCCGTTTTTTCCTTTTGAGGTACGGAACCCTAAAAATGTTGTCATTATACGTCGCGTGAAGTGATCCATTCCACAAAATGATGCTACGTTTTAAACGATACCGTAGATGTACTTCTTATAGTTTATTAAAAAATACTTTTAAGCGTATATCTATAAGGTTTTGAGCAACATTTTATACGTATGTATTTCATAAACATTTATGAATACCATCATCATTATTGATTTTGGTACTCCATTTTTATTTTATTATTAACATTAAAATAAGTTCTCCTACAACGGAATGCATGGCTGATGCTTAATGTGTCATGTCATTTGTCACGTCAAATTATTAAGGTCATAATTTCTGTTTATTTACATTGATTATCTCTTTATCTCTACATAAATTAAGTAATTAAATAAAAACAGGATGCCTGCCAATGATATTATAAGTGAACTGATGACTACCACAATAAGATCAAGACTTATCAAGATGGAGAAAAAGAAGAAGAAGAGGACGTATGGTTGTCGTAACAAGTGGTGGTACTGCAACAACTAGACTGTCCTGCTGCTCCATCAACGCTGCTGTACCTACGTGTCCCGATTATAATACTTTATAAAGGCCCAAAAGATAGTTGGGAAATCCTAGCGAAAACAAATTTCACGTCGTCACAACACGAATGCAAATTTATTTGTGGTCAAAGTACCGCACAAACATCTTTCGAAATTGATGAATAATTTGGTCGTGAAGGGACATGGTCCAGCGTTTCCTAAGCTCACGGACAGCGTGCGATACAGGACGCCGACTATTCGTGTAAACTTGTGATAATTATAATGTATTGTATGTAATTATAATGTATAGTATTTATTTTAGATCTAGCACATCTAAACCACATTCAAGAATTGCCTATGGCCGTTTACACATTGGACGATAACAATAATGACACGATATCGTTGGATTTGTCGTTTCATAATACAGGGCGGCAGGGACATCGATGCGAAGCCTGTTACCATGGATTCAGTAGGTACCTTAGTTTGAACCCCCTGCAGTGAAATTTTTAGTCGGTTATTAAAAAAAAAAAAAAACAGCTTTTCCATACATTTTGACCGCGTAAGTATTTATTTATTTATTTATATATACTTTATTGCACCACAAAAATACATAAAAAGAAATAATAATTAAGCACTAGAAAATATACAATGGGCGACCTTACCGCTTTCTGCGATCTCTTCCAGGCAACCTTAGAATGGACAGTGATTTGCCTGGACATAAAAATGGGGCTGTCGTTGGTGCAAATAATATGTATACAATATACACATATATGTGTAGTATTGCACTTTTCTACGAAACAGCTGTTTTTTTTTAATAACCGTCGAAAAATTTTGACTCAGCGGCGTTCAGAATCATGTACTGAATCCATGGTATCCATTTTCGCGTCGATATCCCTGACACTCTGTATATAATTATTACTAAACGCTTTCACACTGTGTCGGTGTAGTGAACGGTATCGTCGCCGACATTGATTGTCGTGCCGATATCGGAGGACGACACAGTGCACTTGTTCACTGCTGCCATTACTCGTATAACCTCAAATACATTATTACACTTTTGGAATCGTTTGGCGAAGCTTTTGCTAGCGCAACGGGACTATTTGAGGCTGCTGTGGCATACCGCATGACAATAAGCTGTTGGTTACATCTTCGTCAAATGCTGTCCCAATATTTTCGGCCGATATCGTCCCAATATTGTCGGCCGATATCGTTGTCGTCCAAGCTGACGATATGTCAGTGTCGTTATCGTCGCAGTATGAAAACGGCCATTGCCAATATTCCACAAAAATGATGACAGCTCTTGAACGCGGATTTTAGATGTGCTGATCGCGCTCAGTTTCGTTGGCAAAATTCGCCTTAATTCTTATAAAATCATTCAAATCACACGTGCCGAGTTTTTACAATCAGCCTTTTCCACCATTATAATGTTGGAAAAGTACGTCCAAGACTTCTATAATAACATTAATAACTTACAAAACTAAAGCCACACATTTCGTCCCCCGACTTGACCCTAAACCAAAGTAATTTGAAAGTGAACTAATACAAAACTCACTATGAAATTACATAGGAAAATATGACCTATTAAATACAGGCCCAACTTAAAATAACAACGGGTGAATTTAATAAGCCAAGCCGGTGGCGCCATCTGCTCGGGGTTACGCTAAATTCATAAAACGGTAAAGGGTGGGTACTTCATTTATATTAATAGAAAGGTTTAGATGTAAGTTTTGTTATGTAAGTTAATATTGGTTTGTGTTTCTTTTCATATAATTAAACGTATTTTTTGGTATACAATGTGTAACTGAATTAATGTATAGTACCTAGGCGACCGAGCTCTGCTCGGGTTTAAATAGTGAAAACGACAAGACTAAACTTAAAATATATAAAATCTGCATTGTAGATATAATTTGGTTCAGTTTGTTGTGCCAAATGTATTAATATTTTTTTTATTACTTTAGTTCTGTTGTGTAAATTGAAGATTGATTTACTTTAAATAATTTCATGTTTAGTAAATATATTCGACTTTAGTTATAGTTATTTGCTTATTTAAATAAGCCTTACTATTAATATTTGCATGCCAAAATATGGCGAACTGTGTCATCGCACAAGAATACATATTTATTAACACCTTTGTAATCGCATTTATAGCAAATAAATGACTTTGACTTAACGAATTTTCCCATATAGCAGACCCTAGCTTGATCTATTTTTCCCCCTATATTGCATCTTTAGGATATCGAATCTTTTACTACTATGAGCTCGCTGATTTTTGCATAGCTCGTGTCAACACTAGTAAAGAAAAAGATGATCTTTCAAAGAGTATGGGTGCCATTGAAATTACAGGCACATTTTGAAGCGTATAGCTGCACGTGGCCAGACACGAATATATAAATGAGGGTCAGTTTTGACCCGAAAAAAGTAGACGTGACCTACCCATTGCAGTTATTATAGGCAGATTATTCATGAACCACTTTTGGTTATTTTTTTGTGATTGTATGGAATTTTGAATTTGAATTGTAATGTATCTACATATTTTATTTTAATGTTCTAATTAATTGTAATGTGCTTATTTTATTGTAATGATGTAATGAATTGAATGAATTTTATGTATTTGTCATTAGTATACGGGGAATTGGAGGCAATGTAAAAAAAATAAAAAAATTGGGGTTACCATTTTTATCATCGCATTTCCTTGAAGAAAACTAAGTTAAAGGTTATAAGTTCAGGTGTGCACACAATGATATGAATCTAAAGAAGCTTTTCCACCGAGAGAAATCAAAATCAGTTACCTGTCCAAACCTTTGAATTTCTTGACAACATCTCCAGTATGAGAGAGCGAAATTTTTCGATGTAAATGATGAATTCTTTCAATCTCAGCTTAATATCTTGAGGAAAGCGAATCGAATGAAGAATGAATGAATGAACGAGTGAACACGAAGGCTCGGGAACGTTGTAGAAACAATCGCTAGATGTGAGAGGAAATCGAATTTACTCAAAGAAATTGATGTAAGTATATAGCTCAATGACATCGACGCCATTTTCTTCCTCGACAACTTCCATTTTGTAATGATTTATTATTAAAGTATGTAATGCTGCAGTTTTATGTTTATTTTAAAATTGCGAGAAATGATGACAAAGTTATTGTAAAGGCTGAAAGATTTGCATCTATTCTGGTATATGGGTCTTTGGTTCAATTTCTACATGGACAAATATCTATAGGTCTGATTTTTAGGTTTAGGTTTAAATTATTTATTTTCATACAAGACAAAAAAAGCCACTTATATGAGAACAGACGAGAAACATTAAGTAAACTTATTTTAGGTAACCGTCACCAAAGTATATGTATAGTATTGGGTTCCTATGAAATTGGCGTTTTTTTTCTCACAAAAAGAGAACCTCGTCACTTCTATGATTTAAAATATTCATCAATTGCTTGGTATTATATCGAATAATGACCATCATAGACCACTACCAATAGTAAAAAAACCTTATTACTTAAAGTTTTCTAAACATAAAAAATACCTTAAAAATAACTCCTCATTTTGTTAGCAGGCATGACCACTATTTGTTTTAACTTAGCCAAAACTTATTTTTGTCGCTGAATCTAAGTGGCATATTACGTTATCTTAGTTTTTAAGCATTAGTGCATAAAAGTTATAAAACATTAGTGTTCATGGTTGTTATATAAATTAAGAAAATGTTAGTATGAAAAATGCAACTTCTTTAAAATTCTCCATACAAAATGCTAATTTCATAGGTGGACCTAATATTATATAAAATTATTCTATACTCATTCAACATTTCAATTCTCAACCATTAAAGTACATTAGAGGACGCTAGTCAAGGCAGTTTTCAATTATGTGTTTGTATAGCCGTGACTTAAGACTGCTGAGAGAGCTAACACTTTTTATATATGTGGCTAGATTATTAAACAGTTGAGCTCCTTCATATGTAATACTCTTTAATCTAATTAATGCGCATTCTTGGCAAAACAAGTAGACTTGGTCGACGAAGACTGCGTTAAGTAATTTGAGATTTTTTACTAAATGATATGTCAGTGTGGATGCTTTTGTCTATATTTTTTCTAATCAGAACACAAGTATTATATGTGAAGAGTTGCTTGATATTCATTAGTTTCGTTTCTTTAAAACGTTTGCTGATTTTAATAACATAATCAGCCTATAATGTTCTTACTGCTGGAACTCAGGCCTCCTCTCTGTGAGAGGAGAGGGCCGTAATCCACCACTCGGGCCCAGTGCGGGTTGGTAGATGTCACACATGTCTTCAAATTTTTGGTTCTAGGATATGCCGGTTTCTTTCTTCAATTATGAATATAGATTTAAGAATATATTTTAAATATTACAGTATTAAAATTAAGAACGCCAGCGCCACCAGTCGCGCGCAGACTTATCTTGCGCGCACTCTACTATGCCTTATGACACTGGCAAATGACAACAAACAAACAAAACAAAACAAAATGCCGATTGCAAAGTTGAAATGAAGCTTTTGTAACAAACAACAATTATAAGTAAGATTAAGCCGTGCATCGTATCTGTGCAAGAGCAGGCCGTTGCTCAGCAAAATGCTGTGACTTCGGACGAACCTATTGTCAACAACGCTGATATTCAGCGACTACCTTTCAAATGACATACTGACGTGCTGTGTGACATATTAATACGGTTACTTACGTAATTTTTTTTACAGACACAATAATTTTGATTCGAAATCCAACTGAACATAGTGTGTACTTAAAAATAAAATATATACATATATCTGTATACAATTATGCGTAACTTTATATATAATGTATTTGTACTTCCAATCGCTCTATTTTATAGGTACTCGTGACTGTAGATATGTCTGTAACAGTGTAAGTTTGTGGGTATAAAACCTAAGAACGTCCAATAAATCTCAACGTGTCAAAATTATGTTTCTTAAATCGAACAATCTTACTTAAAACACTTAGGGCCCGTTTCACCACGTTTTTTTTTTTTTTTTTTTTTGGGTGGGAAATTATCAAATAACTTCTCCCGCTCTGGGTGGAGCGGGAGGGCGTGTCAGACTTTTACTGACTAAAACCCACCCGTGTTCCTTCCGTTGCCTGTGTGCCGAGGTCGCGATATCCCTTTCAGACAAACCCGCAACCCCGGCAGGCATTGGCCCTTCCGGACCCCGTCAGTTGGTGCTGACATCTCTTTGAGGCGCGCGTGGAACACAACGCGCCGTCGATCCGGGCCTGGTCCCTATCGGACGGCGAGCTACCCATTGCTCACCGTCCGCAAGCCCGCGCCTAAGGTGGCCGGAAGTCGGCTCGCGACTCCCGACGACGCCCGGGGCGTCTCCTGCGGTGACTAGGGCATTTTGCCTCTCCCTCGCGCGCTCCGCCTCCTCCTTCGCGAGCATTACTGCTTCGCAGAAGGAGGTGACGGCCTCCCATGCACTCTCGCTCCGGACCATGGCCTGAACCAGGGCCGGACGCGAGAGATCGCCGCCGCCGATCGCCTCCGTGAGGACACGGCGGTGCTCCGCCCAAGCTGGGCAGACCTCCACCGTATGCTCCACCGTGTCCTCCGGGCGATCCACACAGTGGTGACACCCGGGCGTTTCCTCCCGCTTTATCCTGAACAGGAACCTCCCGAAACAACCATGTCCGGTGAGAACCTGTGTCAGGCGGAAGGTGAGGACGCCGTGGCGCCTCTCTAGCCACTCCTCAAAGAGGGGACTTATTCCGTTTCACCACCTACGATTAAGTTCCTATTAACTTACTTGGCAGAAAATTTCATACAAACTCTGTTCCATTTTTGAATTAATTCGGTAAGTAGCGGCTATTCGGACTTTTTGAAATAGGCCCTTAGCCATGACCTAATTGTATCGTGTAAGTATGTCAAGAAATTATGAACCTTTTGAACACATTGCAGTCGAGTGGCGCGAACACGAGCCAATATTTGGCTCTTATAACAACGCTTACCCCTGACCAGGCTCTTCAAAGTATATTTCGGTCAAGTTGTTAAGATTTCCAGCTTTGTAAGACGATTACAGTAAGTCGATTTTTATTTTCAACCGACCAAAAGGTATGAAGATATAGTAATAAAGAAAATTACAGTACCAGCCTCTTATTCCCAGTCCCACTGCAAGGCAACCAACGGTACCAACCTCAAAAGGTTACAACATCATATTTAATGCAATTCATTATTAATATTCTAGTTCACCAGTTAGCGATATTTCATATTTCCATACAGTAATATTGCCAAATTAATCAAAACAGGTAAATATTTGACATCTATTTGCGACGTTGCCAACTTTTAGGATAAACGCCCCAAGTTAATACAAGGTGTTGTATGAGTTAAACAATCACAAAAAAATGTTCTCCACGTCACTACTGCCTAAGTGTACAATACATAGGGGATGTAGTCGAAATTACGAATATTATCTTCGGAAAGTTTACCGGTAATTTGACGGAACTTATAGGTACGAATTAGTTTGACATATCGAACATTTTCTCAGGCACTTATTACAGCTATTTGCGACATTGCCAACTTTTAGAATAAAGGCTGTTAATACTTACTTGTCGGAGGCATAAAAAAAATATATATAACCGAATACTATAACCGTTATCAAAAGGCCGGAAATGGAAAAATACCGTACAAATATTTGACGAAGTTTAGTGCCTTTTATGTGAAACCAAGTGCCTAATTGAAATAAATTGTTTGACTTTGACTTTACCATTGAATAACGACGATTGCAGAGAATAATCTAAAATATTTTGTCAATGTCTTACAACAAATTTTTTCCCTTTTATCATTAAGCTTATGTATGTAGTAGTAAAACCTTTAAAAAAAAACGAAAAGACATCCAAAAAAAAAAAAAAGTCTCCGTCTTCCGAAATTAAAGTTATTTTTCACTTTGTAGTGTTTTTATTTGGAATTCGGTTTTTGTACCTACCCCACACAAATTTGAATACCACTATTTGCTATGTAAATAACAGTGACATGAATTTATCATTTCATCCATATAGACTAAAAATACTAGACTATAGGGAAAAATACGTATTAATGAAGCTAACTCAAAAACTATCCAAGCAAAGCTAATAGCATACCCTTTCAAACAAAAATAATTTTCAAAATCGGTCCACAATTGACGAAGAAATTGGTGGACATAATAATATAAATGGAATACATAAAAAATAAAAAAAACATACATACGCTACGAACAAAGAGCCTACCCCTTTTTGGAAGTCGGTTAAAGACTAGCGGGTCAACGTGATTAGTCACGGAGCTAATAATACCTTACCCACTGTAAATCAATATCATTATCTGCCTAGCCCTTTTCCAACCATGTCGGGGTCGGTTTCCAGTCTAACCGGATGCAGCTGAATACCAGTATTTTACATGGAGCGATGGCCTGTCTGACCTCCACAACCCAGTTACTGGGTAACTCGATACTTTGTAAGCAGCAATTGTTTAATAGAATTCAAAAAATTGTTAATAATTAAAAAAAAAAATTGCATATAAATAATGAATTTAAAGCGGTGATAGACAAGACGAAGAAAAGTACTGATTATTTTACACTAAGACCTGCACTACCCTGCTTTATCAATCCGACTTTAAAAGCAGTCTTCGACTTAATCAGTTTCCTGAGCTCAGCTCTGCAAACTATTCTAACACACACATTTTTGACCTCCAGCTCCAGTAGGTAGGGGGTAAATAAACTTGAAACGCCTGTTGAAGTGCCGACGATCGATCGATCTGTTCGAGAACCGTTTTTCGAATAAAATGTTGCATTTTTATGTGAGTCAGAGAGCTTTCTAGTTGTGTCAATGTTTGCCGATGCTTGCAAAAGCATTTCCGTGTATTTTTTTTAAGCTTTTAACTTGTGACCTAGTGATGATTTGTTTGCTGATTCGTTTTCGTTTTTGTGGTGAATAGAAGCGACGCACTATTGGTTACTGGCAGATTCCTCCGGGGATCTTAAGAAAATTGCAAAATGGTCTCTTGACCCAAATTGGAGATCGCAGTTTATTGTTTTTTTATAACACTCAGGAAATAGCTGCCCATCAAATTGATTTAACCTCTTAGTCACTTTTACACACACACATTTTTGATCTCCAGCTCCAGTAGGTAGGGGGCAAACAAACTCAAAACGCCTGTTGAAGTGCCGAAAATCGATCGATCTGTTCGAGAACCGTTTTTCGAATAAAATGTTGCATTTTTATGTGAGCCATAGAGCTTTCTAGATGTGTCAATGTTTGTCGGTGCTCGCAAAAGCATTTCCGTGTTTTTGTTTTTGCTTTTAAATTGTGCTTTACTGATGATTTATTTGTTGCTTCGTTTTTGTTTTGAACGCCTTAATGGCTTCTAGAAAATTCCTCAGAAATCGTAGGCAAGCGGCAATATTAGTTAGCGCAGTTTATTTATTTAAGGATTACCAACGAGATACATTACAATTATCTTATACAATAAACTAGTTTTATATACATTATCCTGTAATGCATACTCAATAACAGCTTACGCATTATCGAGAGCACATGCTCTGGAATACATACCTAATTACATTGAAAATGAAATTAAAACTCTAACGCATAATTTAATTGTTTTTTATAGCAGCCAGGACATAACTGCCCGTCCCCTTAAAAGTTGAAAATGAAGCATATCTTACTAAAAACCACAATTGCCTAATGTTAAAGAATTCTCTTGCAAATAATTAGCTCTACGGGAAAACTTGAACAGTGATGCCTTTCTGTATGAATCCTGGCATAGTGTTATGCCCTTAGGCTCTTAGGGTGCATATTTGCAACTCGTACAGACTTATAATTCGCTCTGAGAAACAATTAAACAGACAAAGATCGACCAACCAACTTAACTTGACGTTACACAATCTAAGAACAGGAAATAAATAAATAAACTAACAACTAACAAAAGAACTTCTATGACATCTTGCCAAGCAATTAGCATTCTTAATACATTTCACATAATTGCTACTCATGAATATTACCTATTCTACCAACATTCGAATGCTAACACTGCTGTCCCGACGCTCTAAAAACGACAATTGGAGACAATTACATTTTACTAAGGCTTCTCGAAATTCAGGTTCACCTAATTACGAGTCGTAGGCAAGATGCATGCATTTAAATCGGTTGCATTTACCCCTGTTTCCCCGCTAGGATTGGGGAGAATGGGGAACCATGTTCAATGTTAAAATTTTATGGGTTCAAAGATGAGATAGGGTAAGGGGTGATTTTGTTAATCAAATGTTACGAGGTTTTCTAAGGAGACGCAATTTGTAATAAGTATGGTATTTCTTTTGGTTTTCTTATAAAATATATAAATATAAGAAGATAACGTGCTTGAAGAGTATTAATTAGAATAAATAAAATGAATACATTTTTTATTCAGTTCAGTAAAACACGGATACTGGAGAAGAAAGAAAGAAAGAAAGAAAATACGTTTATTTGCGGCTGCGACCCTATGCGAAACAGAGCCCCAACGCTGGTTTTCAGCGACAGCCGGCGTTGACGTGATGACGTCAGTGAGAAGGTAGGTAGGAAGGAGCCTTAGGGGCTAGATTTTTACAAATTCCCTGAACACACTAGGATTATCTGTGTCGTGGGGTCCAGTCTCTTCCCAAGTAAGCAATATCATTCCTTAGTATTTTTTAGTAATTTTATTAGTGACGTAATCATAACTTGACATTGTTATTATTGTATAAAATCAAGTTCTTCAAACTTAACTGGGGAGTTTGTTGCGCCACTTCTTCATCCCAGCTAAAGCACTAAGGAAGTTTTGAAGCGCGGGCGTTTTGGGGGAGTCTTCAAAAAGAGCTGATTCTCAGGCTAATTAGATTTTGAGTGAATACACTTAAAATAAGATTAGTTTAATCATAAATGAGTAGGTAAATTCTTAACTAACCTAATTGCTACGTAAGACGAAATTCATGAAACGCAAACCAGATACTTCAATTCGTTTCCGTATAATTTTGTCTGTCTCTTTGACAAAATAAGTTTTACAAAATATATTAAGAAGGTAATTCATATTTGACGAAGATAAAAGTTTTATACAGAATTTCTTATGTTTGCTACATATTAACGTAGATATGTACCGTTAGCAAGTAAATTAAACTGATTAGGTAAGAAGCTACGTTTTTCAGACAATTTTTTGTTTGGTCATACAATATGTCGACTAGGTTTACTGAGGGCTCTTTTTGAATTCTAGTTTGACAATTTACGAGTACTTATAATTCGCTAACATGGTCATTATTATTATTTATTATTATTATTATTTATTATTTAATGGTTTATGTACACACATATAAACAGACAAGAAAAAAGGAACAGAAAAATACGTACAAAGGTGATGCTTATTTCTAAAGAAATCTCTTCCAGCATACCTGCGAAAGGAAAGGAGTTAAAGAGATGTAGACAATGTGTGTAAGTGTATTCTGTTTGTTCATGAACAATGTTGCAATCGGCACAACTACCTACCATTGTTGCCTTCATACATCATAGATTATGAGGAAAAGCACTCATACCCACATTGTTTTGAACTCACTATCACTACCAATATCTGAATCCTCGGATTCAGATATTCTCAGGTTATGTCAGCACTAACTGACGGGGTCCGTTAGGGCCAATGCCTGCCAGGGTTGCAAGTTTGTCCGAAAGGGATATCGTGGCCCCGGCACACAGGCAACGGAAGGAACACGGGTGGGTTTTGGTCAGTAAAAGTCTGACACGCCCTCCCGCTCCGCCCAGAGCAGGAGAAGTTATTTGATAAGTCCCAAAATAAAATAAAAAAACAAAAATGGTGTAACCTCGTGTTTCCACCCACTCAATTTCCGAATAATTTTAATTTTTCACACAAAAGTGTAACTTTTTCTGCCGACCCTCCTCCAGGGAGGATGCAACAACCGAAACCGCGTGTAGGTAAATACAAAACTCAAATATTTATAGAACTTTAGGCGTAAGCCCGTATTTGTGCGTTAAGAAGGAAAATTCGCATAGCAACCAATGTGTCAGAATATGGAATATTTGTTCATAGCGCTACGAAGTTTGTATGGCAGAGCTCAATGTTATGAATAAAGTAATGCTTGGGATGAACTGACAGTGAGTAACACGCTGTATGTCCTTTATGTTGTTAAGTAGAAAATACTCGAAGCACCCGGACCCGGTGTCGGTAACCTACCGGTTGATCGACAGACGTGCGATAAGATAAATGTTTTTTTTATATCAAAAATGTGGTAATATTTATTTAAACTTTTCACACTCAAAAAAGTACAAAGGCGGACTTAATGCCTTAGGCATTCAATAATAACATCAAATAACTAAAATAATATTTTTTTTTTTTTTTTTTAATAGTAACTTAATATCATCTTAATCTAAACTAATATTGACTAGTTGACACTTCCCGTGACCCAAGGGCTGGCTTTTAACTTGGCCAGAGGCTAAGCATTGCCATACGACGTGGAAATACCGCCAGTCTATTGGGTACATTACCAGTCGACAGCGATGCCCGCGGAATTTTTCGACGCCATATTTTAGTTTGCCAAAGTCAAATCGTTTATTTCAAATAGGCACATAGAGGCACTTTTGAACGTCAACAATTTTATTGTTAATACGATGATGCGAAGAGTCTGTTTAGGTTCATGGCCCAGATAATTATGACTAATGTGTATTCAGGGTACGATGGTACTGAGATACGCATTGCGGTTATAAATGTCCCTAAATAAAAAGACAAAAGAAATTGTTAATAGTTTTAGTTAGGTTACGTTATTAAAAATGTTAATATTTTTAGTTAGGTTACGTTATTAAAAATGTTAATATTTTTAGTTAAGTTAGGTTATTATATTTTTATCATTTTTAATATTTCTTTACTTTCTTTATTTTCGTTAGTGACTAACCTGGTGTCAGAGTTTTTATGCTGATCATGGGTTGGCTTCACATTGCCGTCGAGAAATATCTCTCAGGCATGCCGGTTTCCTCACGATGTTTTACTTCACCGTTTTTGAAGCAAGTGATAATTATACAATACGCACATGAATCCGTAAAGTCAGAGGTGCGTGCCTTTACGGATTCATGTGACCATTTAATTTATAATATTTGACGTGAAACTTCTGTGATCACAAAATTCACAAAAAAGCCATAACATTTAAAAGCCTGTTTTATGTTATTTCAAATGTGCGTTCAATGCTAATATAATTTCTCCAACACCCTAGAGATAACTAACTAAAGTTAATAGTAACAGTTAAAAAAAAAAAACACTTTTATGTAGGTATATCATTATAAGCGAACTACAAATATTAAGTTCTTAAGAGAAATAAAGTTCTTTAAAGCCAAATCCGACTGAAGCCAATAAAATCAAAATATTTACTTCTAATTTATGCGCCTTGGGTTCGAACTCGAGACTGACGAGATCGACGGCCACAGGCCAAAGTTTAACAACTAATATTATAAAAAAGTATTATTGTCATATTAAATATTTGTAAATCTCAGAAAGTAGGTCTGTATACTGATTCGTATACCAAAAATATTTCTGAAATAAGGCTGCACTATTACCTAGTATCAAAGTACATTATTTTATGTTAAAACAAGACATTTCAGATAGTCGAAGTCGCGTACAAAAGCTAGCGGTTAAATAAATAGGTAGGTCCTAACTAATATATTGTATACTACAGTTACACCAAATGCATTAGTTAATCTAACCATCGTTTAGCTAAACATCGCGGTTAGATTTAAAGCCACAAACGATTGTTCGGTACACTATAACATTAAACGGTACGATCCCGTGAAATAATATTGTAGTTTTGTAAATAAACTGCAAAAAAAAGCTCCTAAAAAAAATTGTTAGCAAAAAGCGTCTTCCCAATAACCAACGTTTTTGATTTAATTCAAACATTAACAAATCGTTATCAGAAAGAAAAATAGATTCTTAGAAATTTCGTATTGACGAACCTACCATTACTAGGTATTTATTATATTTTACTATCGTTATAGAATAATGCCCAAACAAATCAATAAAAGGATCAACATGAGATGAAAACATTCCCTGAAAATAATATAACTTACACTAACACCACAAAATGCTATTGCTCTCACTTTTTTACCAGGCGTTCATATTTCACCCAATTACTTCCAAATGCGTTTAATGTCGTTCCGTTCTCCATTTGCTCAGAAAAACCATGTCCATTTATTTAATACGGATTAACAGGCCTCAGTACATTACAGAATGACCCATTAGGCTGTTGTGGTGAACAAAATTGGTGTACATTTGCCCACCACAATGTTGCAGCTAAATCGCCAAAGACTTAATTTGGTTATGGTTAGGCAAACTGTAATTGGTCAGCTGTTTGTTACGCTAAATTTTTTATATAATGATGCGGATGTTATAAATTTTGGGGATGCAATTATGAACTTGCTCATGCATGTTTAATTTTTATTTTCTAATTAGGTTACTTGTTAGTGAGGTTTAGGTTCATGGTATTCATTTTAACACGGAGTGTTATTAATTTCAGAGTGAAATGAACGTAAGCCAAATTCACATGCTTGATTGTCATACAGGGCCTACGTAAGCTTCATCATTTTAGCCGAAAGACGTCCACTGCTGGACATAGGCGTCCCACAAGCGCCGCCATTTCGACCGATTCTGTGCTTCCCGCATACAGCGGTTTCCTGCGGTCACAAGGTCCATCTTATGGGAAGCCTTCTAGGCGGAGGATTATCATTTCCATTATCATTACCTAAGTTTATATGTACCTAATAATTGGTTTAGTTTCGAAGTGTGCGTTAAAACAAAAGGTCCCAAAAAGTATGTTCATTTTAATGCGTAGTTAGTTTTCAGATTTCCCGTAGGAAGGAAAAAAGCCGCTAAGTGTGAGTTGGACTCGCACTCGAAGACTTATCACTAGAGTTGATGTTTTTTAAACACTATTTAAAATACATACATTTCATTTAAGGGGACACCCTTTAATTTTTAATATATTTTTATTATTTTGTTGTTTTAGCGGCCGAAGTAGTACCTACACAGTTTGTGAAAATTTCAAGTGTATACAGCCCTGTAACAGACGGACGGACGGACGGATCTCGTCGTCATCCTTTGGGTACGGAACCCTAAAAACACTATAATTTAGTATAATCTGACTATCTTGATAAATATAATATATTTGGTAACTACCTAAATGTACTTAATAATAAAGAAAGAGCTAATGTAAAAGATCGTAGCGATAACGCCTACAATTTGATATTTATCTCCTCTTTCCTTCGACTTACAATGACTTTTTTGAAAGGCGCTTTTAAGCTAGTCAATAAATGGATGTTACCAAGATTTTCAGTCTTACGTCCTTTATTATTTTATACTTTTCCATTAAGTTTAAGTAGATATCGAAAATGGAAAGCAAATCGTATTATCTATTACCGCCTTGTGGGGCTTTTATTTCAGTTTGTTACAATATATTCAGAGGCAAAATACGTGAAATATAAGATAGAAGTAAGCAATGATACTCGTATAGAATTGACTTGTATTGTATCAATCTATTGCTGAATATTGAATTATTTATTGTCCCTACATTTTCTGTCTAGAAGTAAATATATTTATTGAGGTACTGGTTTGTGAATTGAAGGACAAAAGTAACATTTTGATATTTTGTTTTTGTAAGCCCGTACATTAGGATTTTTGTATACATTCTTGATGAGTTTGCTACATACGGTGGCGGCTTGATTTCCGGGCCGACTTGGTTTTGATTTTGCATCATAAATTACAATAACAATATCGTTCTTTTTTTCTTTCAATTTTTTTGTTTTTTTTTTCTATAACAGAATTGACTTGCCTTTTTTTTTTTTTTTTTGAGGATGGGAAATTATCAAATAACTTCTCCCGCTCTGGGTGGAGCGGGAGGGCGTGTCAGACTTTTACTGACTAAAACCCACCCGTGTTCCTTCCGTTGCCTGTGTGCCGAGGTCGCGATATCCCTTTCAGACAAACCCGCAACCCCGGCAGGCATTGGCCCTTCCGGACCCCGTCAGTTGGTGCTGACATCTCTTTGAGGCGCGCGTGGAACACAACGCGCCGTCGACCCGGGCCTGGTCCCTATCGGACGGCGAGCTACCCATTGCTCACCGTCCGCAAGCCCGCGCCTACGGTGGCCGGAAGTCGGCTCGCGACTCCCGACGCCCGGGGCGTCTCCTGCGGCGACTAGGGGCGCGAGGGGGCGCATTTTGCCTCTCCCTCGCGCGCTCCGCCTCCTCCTTCGCGAGCATTACTGCTTCGCAGAAAGAGGTGACGGCCTCCCATGCACTCTCGCTCCGGACCATGGCCTGAACCAGGGCCGGACGCGAGAGATCGCCGCCGCCGATCGCCTCCGTGAGGACACGGCGGTGCTCCGCCCAAGCTGGGCAGACCTCCACCGTATGCTCCACCGTGTCCTCCGGGCGATCCACACAGTGGTGACACCCGGGCGTTTCCTCCCGCTTTATCCTGAACAGGAACCTCCCGAAACAACCATGTCCGGTGAGGACCTGCGTCAGGCGGAAGGTGAGGACGCCGTGGCGCCTCTCTAGCCACTCCTCAAAGAGGGGACTTATCGCCACAATTGTGGCGTGCCCAGAGAATTGACTTGCCTGGCGGCTCTAAAAAACGTATAGAATCTTTAGTTTTCTTACAGGTTCTGTCATTCCTCTAAAAGTACTTGCATTAAGTAGGTGTTTCATTTTCTTTAATTAAACCTTCTGACACCTTATATAAAATTTCCACAAACATTAAAACTAATTTTAACTAAACAAGAAAAACTAAAAATTACTCTAAAAGATCCATTTAATTTTGACTTCACCCGGCGAAATCTTAAAAGCATACAACGCAGCATCTAAGACGTAAAATGCAGACGTTACAAAAACCATTTGCAAATAAAACAGTCCTGAAGTCTACCCTTAATGAATGCCTAATTAAAACTTAGCTTGATATTACACTGTGCTACGTAATTTAATTTTGTTGATGACTGAAATGAAATACAAGACGAAGAGTTTGAATGAGTGTTGAAAGGGAGTTGTATTTTTGTAGTGTTTTGTTTATTGTGTGTTTTCTTGTTTAGAAATTCTGATTACAATTTTCTAGAAAATAGTTATCAACTAACGAACCGTAAAGGATCTTATGTCCTTTTTGGCAATTGGTAGGTTAAAAATAATGTAGCTGAAAGGAGGCGGTACTTGTGATAAACTTACCCACAATTTACGGTTGTAAGTGTACTGTTGGTGATGAAAACGCCTCTGACCGTTCTTCAGAATTGTTAGTAGCAATATACTAAAAAGATAACAACCTAGGTACTTATTTTGTTGGGCTTAAATTAGAAGTAAATTTTATTTTCGTCAGATTTTGGTGGCTAGTTCTCAGATCACAGAAAGTTCAGATCAAATATCGTCGCCTTGGAGGGTAATAGAGCTATTCCACAGAACTAGACTTTTGAGTTATGGACGTTTAAAAAATAAATGATGCGCATAAGAACAGTTATTTTAACATAAATCAGCGCCATATTTTAGTAGAGAGTTCAAATTTTCACACTAGATTATTAAAAGGTTTTACCGTTGAATGCCACAATTAAAAAAATCCAAAATATCATAGTTCTTAAGTTATGTTGATTACACCTGTTGACTACTAGCATAAATAAAATGTAATACTCTTATTTACGGGGTGTAAGTCACTTAACTCTCTTGTCTTGTTGACTTTTTAACCAGAGAGCCAATTTTGCTAACTTTAAGCAACGTTCGCATTCGCATGTCAGTCGTAATCTGTCAAAAATTGGAAATTGATGTCTTTTTGCGAGATTGTTACTGAGATGCAAATACGAACGTTGTTTAAAATATTAGTAAAATTGGCCCTCTGATGAAATTATTCTAATTATTTATAAAGGCCTAGTGGAGTCTTTGAAAATAAATACAAAATAATAATATTTTTCGTTTATTTTTAGAGGGAAATAAAACCAAATTAACGCTTAAAAAGTAATGTTAAAAATTAATGATGGAAATAAAAATTATTCACTTTCTGAGTTGTCACTAATTGGTCCTTCTTCCAAATCGTTATAAAAATCATGATATACCGGAGGTATGATACCTCTTGCGCAGAGATCATTTAGATCCTTAAGTTTATTGGCAGGGATTTTAAGCTTTTTGTTATAGAGCTTCTGTAAATCGCAACACGGCGTCATAGTAGATTTACGTAGAGCTCTGCGCTGTATTGGTAAAGATTTAAAATTTTCTTCAGATAGTTGATTTTTGAAAAATATCGTTTTAGGACTTCCTTTTCGATATTGAATCCATTTTAATAACAGCCAGTTCATATTATCACCAGTATCCGTTTTATTTTTATTTGTGATAACTGTGTTACTGTACGACTTAAAGTCAATAAAATCTGAGTACGACAACTCTTTAATCTTATAATAGGGCTTCGTTGTTTTAGCCGTACGTGCGACAGTGTACCAGCCCTCCGGTGTGTAGATGTCCACATGTCTCCCCCTGTTTTCTACTGCCGAGTGAACACTATCGCATTCCATCTCTGAATGTCCTGACTCCATAAACTTTTGGTTGATGGTTTCGATTGGCAAAACTGTTACTGCATGTAAAAACATTGCAGCAATAATAGTATTCCGATTCTGGCCAGAAGCAGTATCAGAAAATAAAGTTATTTCTTTTATCTCAGGAGCCAATGTCGATAAATGCATCCAAATGCAAGTGGCAATCTCCGATGCACCTTTAGTACCCACTCCTTCATGCCACATATAATTTGTAGCTTCAGAGTCTCCCAAATTATAAACTGTAAAGTTGTATATCTTTAACTTTCGCTTATAATACACCTGACCAGCCTGTAAACTTGGAGCTAATAGTATTTTTTCTAGGTCCATAGCAAAGGAAACAAAGCCAGGGTCTACTTTGGTACGATTTTTGTCACAAACTTTATGCTCTCTCGCTTCATTTTTACGAATAATGTGTAATTCATACTCTTCTTTATGAAGTTGCTGTTCTTGCTCTGGTCTATTCTTAAATTGAATACAATGGTCACATTGATCCTTCTTAGGGCGATGAAAACCATAATTAAATTCGTTTGTGAAAATGGATTTGTAAAAACTGGCCTTCTCAGGAACCACTTGACGTTCTTTACAATACTCTACATAGTCTAAGTATAAACGGTTTTCGCATAAACCTGAGGGCAAATATTTTCTCTTCGTCGTACTGCGACAGTAATGTGATGACACAGTAGGTAAAGACTTAATGTGGTCTCTAATTATTTCCTTAACCACTTCGGATTTCTTGTTGGGTGGGTCTTTCTTACCTCTCTTATCTGGTTCAGTAACTCCAGATGGTGTCAACTTACTTAAAGCTGTCTCAACTTTCTTCGCAGATATGTTAAAAGTAGTCAAAAAAATGCCTTGCATACTTGGGAACTCTGGCTATCTCTAAACAGGCTATATACCAATGTGTTTTTACGTCTACTCTGTTCTCCTTTGTAGGTTCGTTTAACAGGTACACGTTTCACACACTTACCTATGTAACACCATCTTGAATGTTCTGATTTCAAAGATAAATATTCTTGTAGTTGATTTTCTCTTTCTTGTAAAGAAAATTTCAAGTTACAATTATATTATCTTAAACGGATTATGAAACCTGAGTTATTGGTGTGTATCACTTAGTAATATTTAAAAATATTTAGGTAATTATTAATAACACTAGCTTTTGCCCGCGACTTCGTCCGCGTTTCCGTCGTTTTTCGTAAAAAAGTACCATATGTCCTTCCTCACGGCTCAGTGGTTTTGATGTAACAGACGGATTAACTTTCGTATTTTAGTAGGGAAATATAATATGTCAATCCACATTACTGTTGAAAAATATCGCAATAAGGAACCGCAGAATATTATTATTAATAGCTGTGCTCGCGACTCCGTCAGCGTGTAACTCCTTGTATGTTATTAAGTTAATGTATTGGTAATATTGTTTAGATCACTTTTACATGAGGCTTTAGTACCTATAGAACGAAAATACTTCAGCGCAAAGCTTCCGGGTAAACTATGTTGAAAGTTGACCCGTCCAGCACGTGAACATAAAGATTTCTAGAACTGCTAACCCGGGAAAGAGCGACATTTAACTGACCATGCGAGAAACAACTGACACCGAGATCTACTCCAGCAACACGAAAAGTCTGCCCTTGAGCCTTATTCATTGTCATTGAATAACACACCGATACTGGGAATTGCGTTCTTTTAAATTGGAATGGAAAATTATTTGGTATTATGGGAATTCTGGGAATAAAGACGGTCTCTCCTGCACCGCAGCCTGTTAAAATTTGAGCCTCGATTACATTTTGTTGCAACTGGGTTACTTTTAGCCGAGTTCCCTACCTATACCTACTTCACTTAAAATAAATACCTATAACTACTATAATTAATAAAAGTATCCACGCTTTTACCTACTTAATACAAAAATAAAATTGAACATAAATTAGCCAAAACTTACCTTACGTTATCTAAAAATCTATGCGTACTACTTCTACTACTACTTCACCTAAAAAGAAATAAAATGCAAACTATTAATAATTTGTAATTTGAACGAATATTTAAACACTACCAAAACAACTAATACCTATTTTATAAAATAACAACAAAAGAAATTCAAATAAACTATTTAAAGACTAAAAGTCGCGCTGATAAGCACGGTTTGTTAATATCAATTATTGTCTGTCAATAAGGTCGAACGCTCTGAACGCATCAACAGCCAAATATTGAATGATGAAGCTCGCGCTCGGACCGGGCGCCTTCTTACACCCTACCGCCACGACCCGCGTCGAGCGCGGCGACCGTTACACAAAAATAATCCTTATGTCATGACTCAGTATTCACGCGCGACGGCGCGATGGCTTATTAGCGTATTTCATGTATAAGTTTGGTGTTTCTATACCGATTACTATGATTCTTTTTTTATTGAATAGGTAATAATATTAACTTCTTTTAATTAGGGATGAGTGAGAGTATTATAAACGTAAGAGTAAACAAATATAATCAGAAAGCTCCGAACTGCTAAGCTATCGGGAGTTACACGTGTTATTGTGAGTCAACCATAAAAGATAGACATATGCTGTTGTGGGATATTTTTTAGATAATTTTATGTAGAACATTTCCGTCATAAATGATATCTATGTAGCTTTAACCATTAAGGCTACACACGCGACGGAAGCTTAAAAAATGGAGCAACTTCTCCCGTTTTCCCAACATTTTCCTTCACTGCTCTGCTCCTATTGATTGTAGCGTGATGAAAAGTATACTATAACCTCCCCAGGAGTATGAAGAATAATTGTACCAAGTTTCGTTAAAATCCGTCGAGTAGTTTTTGTTTCTATAAGGAACATACAGACAGACAGACAGACAGACAGACAGACAGACAGACAGACAGACAAAAATTTTACTGATTGCATTTTTGGCATCAGTATCGATCACTAATTACCCCCTTATAGTTATTTTGAAAATATATATCATGTACAGAATTGACCTCTCTACAGATTTATTATAAGTATAGATAAGTACCTACCTTGATTGTTTTGATTGTCTAAATCAGAAATCGCCGCAACCATCTTTCGTCCGCGTGATAAATTCATGTTAATATAATACCACACTCTGAATAATTACAAACCAATAAACATCAATTGCTTAAAACTCACAAGTTATGTAGTTAATATTAATAATGAACAGTTATTGTCATTTTACACAAATCGTGAATGTTACTCGTAACCATAGACATATAAATCTCGTAACTCACTATCAAACCAAACTAAACTATGCACGCACAAACTCGTCGAAATGCAGAACGCGGATTGGTGAACAGGAATAAACACGATTTTTTTCTGCCAATGAAATGTTCCCAAATAATATCGGGATTGGATTAAATATTTACGAATCACAATAACTATAACACAATATAATGATGTATTAATTTTGGTAGTCAAGAGTTCTATGAGCTCTTACAACTATTGACCACTGAATACTTTACTTCTTATACTTGTAATCACAATACATTTAAGCGGCATAGAATTTTTGACTTTTATTAAAACTGCAATAAATTTTATTGGCAAATAAAAAAAAAACTTGCTTACAGTCATGATATCAGTTACATTTATTGACCTATATAAACTTTGGCTCTTTCATAACACGTTGATGCACTTAACTCCATTTCGCCAAAATTGTGGCTTAGCTCCATTGCCCTCCAAGACGACGATATTATAAATTAAATGGTCGTAAATTAAATATTATAAACTAAATTAAACTTATTTCGACAGTATTTTTTTTACCAATTCGGTCGTGAACAACAATATAAAAATAATGTAAATACAAGTTTTTAGACACGATATAATATCATTTATAAAACCATCACATGAAGGGATTTCGAAAGATTTGACGAAAGCGAGGTTTAACGTTTTCCCGGTAGCTTATTAATCTTTAAAGCGTTATTTTATTATAACCTCCACACGTTCTAAGGAAGCGGGAAACAATTTCCATGTAAAAACGATATCTAAGGTCTTTCAGAATAATTAAACAGATGTTCCACGGAATAACAGTTGCTGTTCATTTTGTTCCTTCATAAAATTCTGGACACGCGCTCTCATAACGACGTTGGGATTGGTTCAAGTTGTAAAAGATTAGAGCCTAGGTCGTTTTGCAAATGCAATGCAAATAGCTTCGACTAACCCATTTCACCAGTGTAATCTATGTGATATTATGTTAAGAACAGGGTATTTTTAGAAGTCATGTATATGTCGCTGTAAGATGGTTGAACCCGTTAAATAGTTATATCCCTAGGGATATCTGGGAATATAACTATATACCGTAATATAGTTATATAAAAGCGGTTCATCATGACTGTCTGTTACTAGGAATATAACTATGATACATGCACGATCTAGTAATATAACTATTAGGGCACTCCCACCGAATAGGTTCGGTTAGGTTAGGTTAGAACTTCGAGGCGGTCCGGCCGGTGCTCGACCGCTGGCTCGGGAGGAGGCACGGCTCCCTGTCGTTTCGGGTGACGCAGGTGCTCTCGGGGCATGGTTGCTTCGGGAAGTACCTGTGTCGCATAAACAGGGAGCCGGACGCCCGGTGTCACCACTGCGTCGACTGCCGGGAGGACACGGCGCGGCACACGCTGGCAGAGTGTGCCGCTTGGGAGGAGCCGCGCCGTGCCCTCATCTCAGAAGTAGGCAGTGACTTGTCGCTGCCGGCCGTAGTGAACGCTATGGTCGGCGGCGCCGAGTCCTGGGACGCGGTGGTCGCCTTCTGCGAGACGGTCGTCTCGCAGAAGGAGGCTGCGGAAAGGGAGAGGGAGATCTCGTCCACTCACCCTGCCCGCAGCAGGCGCACCGGGCGTCGGCGGAGGGCGGACAACGCCCTCTTCCGGCCCCCCTAAATGGGTCCAGGGGCGACGGACTCGGGGACGTCCGTCGCCCCCCACACATCAGGACCCGAGGTGGCGGCGCGTAGTGTTCCACGCGCGCCCCTCTGAGACGTCGCGGGGGGAGTCAAACACCTCACTCCCCCCCCTGACCCGAGAGGAGGCCCGCGGTGGCGGGCCGGCACCGGCCGGGGGTTGCGGAAGATTCTTTCGTTCCCGCGACCCCCGGCGTAGGTGTGAGTCGGAACACCGGGGTGGTTTTTAGTCAGTAAGAGTCTGACAGACCCCTCCGCCCGCCCCAGGGCGGAGGACATCCATGAGGATTTTCCACCCCGGAAAAAAAAAAAAAAAAAAAAAAAAGGTTAGGTTAGAACTGAGACCAATTACCTTAAAATTGGTCGCAGTAATAAAATTTGGGCTGTCCGGCAGTTATGAACCGCTTTTATATAACTATATTACGATAAATAGCTATATTCCCAGGGATATAACTATATCACGGCTTCAACCATCTTACTGTGACATATACATATAATTGTCCAGACCGAATTTCGGTCATGGTGGCCAATTTCAGCGGAGACGCAAGATGATGGAGGTGAGATGCTAGTCGCTCTGTCAATGACTCAAAATTAATGAGTGGTAATAACGTTTATTGCAGAAACAAGACAAAGTAAAATTCGCAGCCTAATTACGTAATGCACGATCAATAATAAATTGAAACAGATTGCTAGTCCATTGCTTCATAAGTTCGAAAAAAAAATTGAGCAGATTTGAAGCAATGGACTAGCAATCTGTTTCTATTCATTTCAATTTATTATTGATCGTGCATTACGTAATTAGGCTGCTGGTTTGTTCATGCGATTAGTCCAAGATCATCAAACTACATGCATGATCCATCCAACAGTCACCAAATTCATGATGGGTCCAAAGTTGCTTGGGCCAAAAGACTTACCAATCTAAGCATTTGGTAATAATTTGGCCCTAGTGGGTCATTAAAATGCAAGGGATAAAAACATTAAAGAGGGGCTCCTGGCTAAATAATAACAGCCGCACGGGTTGATGGAAGGTTAAACTACGCTTGCCGCAGTCAGTTCGTGGATTGGTGATCATCCATTCCATATATCGAGACTCCTTCGTGCCTCGGAAAGCACGATAAGCCGTTGGATCCGGCTGCCAATCGTAGATCTTTGACTGTCGTTACGGATAGTCAGAAGTCCAAAAATCTGACAACTAGTCTTACCAAGGCATTTATCGTGTTACCAAGTAATAAGGTTGTAGATGCATCTGCCTCTAGCCAGACAGTCGCTCCATGTAAAGTAGGTACTGGTATTCAACTGCATCCGTTTAGACTGGAAGCCGACCCCAACATAGTTGGAAAAAGGCTAGGCAGATTGATTACTGAGATAGGAACATTAAAGAACCCGCTTCATCTACCACCATACACCACACACCCAAAACTTCGCATCCGGAATCCGGCAATTTGCACCTCCATATCATTAGTGATTTGGACACTAATCGCCAAGTGATGGCCATAGGCCAGTGGCCATCGATCCTCGTTATTTATTCACGCCAAATCAGGAGCCTAATGATATTTGCAGGAGGCACCTGGCAGTATTTGTGTGGGCAGTAAGGTGCTTAGCGATTAGACGATATTTATCGTTGAGCGTTTTATGAGTTTTGTGGTTGCGATCGTAGAAAAGTAAGGGAAAGTTATTAGCTTGCCTGGTTACGAAGTATCTATATATGACATCTTCTTATGGTGTAACAGCCGCTATGTCCGGATAAAACATGGTACAATTGAAACGTTAGGTCACAATAAAAATAATAATAAAAAAGATATTAAGATTAAAAGTTAAGGTTAGAAGATTAAAGGTAAGTTTAGGACGTTAAGGGATGGCTTCACAGGACACGGGAGGATCGGGATAGACGGGAGGCAGGAACGGGCAGACGGGCCGGCAGGCAGTCGGATAGGTAGGCAGGCAGGCAGGCCGCAGGCAGCGTAGAGGAGCTGGGCTGCAGAACCTCACGGAGCAGATTTATCCACCCTGTCGAACGGAAAGGAGGGTGTGAGAGTTTGTGTAGATAGCGGAGGCGCTTTGTGTCGCCTCACGCTAGCGGGAGGATCGCGTCCGTGTCATACGTGACGGCGGAGCCCTCTCCCGGAGGGTAACGTCGTCTGGCGTTACGCCGCTTGGCGTTGGAGGTCTCTTGTGTGCGTGTATTCATGGCGTTTTACGCCACGTGGGTAAAGTTCGTCTGGAATCGAAGTATACTTCTCCTACAGGGGTAGGCAAGAGGGTCGGACAAATGATACACAGTATTAACCGCACTCAATGTTTATTGTCAGAGACCACTAAGTATCCACAGTTTAGGTTACACAGTATGATTAGGTACATGTATAATTACGATGTATACACGCGCGCACGCTAGTTACGTGTGACTAAGGTTCGAGTAGGTAGCTATATTAAAAAATAGACTCCAGGAGCAGAAAAACAGTGACTCCGCCAAAAGCCAAAACAAGACTGATAAACTTGAAGGCCGTTTTTATCGTTCTGTCTTAATTTAAACATTTCAAAAACATATCAAGGTATTTCTTAATTTAGTTATGGCCAAAACTAATAAAAACGGTTTACAGAGGGAAAATCCTACACCTGCCCTTATTGCGAAGGTTAAGTGTATTCACCAGCTTTATAAGAGATCTAATAGAAGATTAAGTGTACCTACTTGTCTATGATGCGTTATGTCTATGGATGAGAAAAATTGATGACAGCTTATGACGCAAATGGCAGAATATAAAATATTCCAAGATTTTTTACAAAAGGAAAGTTAATAGTATAAAATGGCTTTGGATGCTAAAACAATCAAGAGATCATTAAAAGTATGCTTTACAGAGGTAAACAGTGTTAAAGAATATATAAAAAGTGATTTAAGTACATGAGTGTCATAGAATAGCAATAGGTAAATGGATCAAAAGGTGGTTTGTCTAGTATAATATCATATAGATAGACTAAAGGACGTGATTGTACATGGCAGAATACGACACGATTAAAAACTGTAATTTGTAGACTAAATTATGACAATACTACGGTAGTACTTACAATGCTAAAATGATCTTTTGAAAATGCATGGGTGAAATATAATTAGTAAACTCACTTAAGAAGAGACAGAAAACTTATTGAAAATATTGAAATAGTAAACTCCTATACTCACCCTCTCTCACTCTTTCACACACTTTCACACACCGAGAGGTTAACACTCCACATACCTGTTTGGTTATTTTATTTTATTTTAAACTTGTTTTCTATGTAAAGATATACCAATATGTCTAATTAAGCTAGTATTGTAATGGTCATCATAAGGAAGAGCGCTGATGTCTGAGACACAGATATTTTTATCTAATTCAGACACAGATGCCTTCACTATAAAACTAAGAATTTTTTTATATTGTCCTGTATATAACCTAAATGTAACATAAGTTTTTGTGACAAATAAATAAATTATTATTATAATTACTGCGTTTAGAACTTACTGCGTCAATGTCTTGCTAAATTGTCCACACATGTTAAAATTGGTAATAAGGCTAATTGTGTCCCCTTTTTTGGACGTTTATGTAAATCAAAGACTCGCGGGGTAATTGCATAGCACGCTTATAATGGCAATACCTTTCATTTTGAACAACATTCATTGTTTTACTTACATTGTTAAGTAGACGAATTTTTTAAACATAACTGAAGCAATGGATTAGAAATTTCCTTCAAATCCGTTAGTCATCGGATTGTGTTTGAAAGTGTTCAAACACAATCGCACTCGCAATTAGAATGCTATTTTTATTTTGCCACAGCAAATTTTGATTTCACACTTGTGTCATAGTGTGGACGAGCCTCTACCAACAATCAAATCGAGCAACTATTTTAGCAAATCCTATTTTCAGCAACGGTTCCTAAAAACGATAGAAGAACAAAAAAAAAAAATGGAAAATTCAAAAGAAGTGTTCTGAAAGATCGAAGCCATGTACAAAATAAACTTTCAGATGTTCACTTTTTTTTCTTAACCAATGAGAGTTCTAGATATTATTGTATTCTTTCAAGCTGTAATTATTTCCTTCCGATTGTTATTTTATTTTCGTTCGTTGAGTGATTCTTAAATAAACAAGATAAGGATTCGACAGGGCTATCACGTTTCCTAGCCCTGTCGGTCAAATTACAATTTAAATGTTTTGATTATTTCGCTATTGGAGAGGTTAAGATATTGTTTTTTCATTAAAAGTATTGCAAAGAAAGAAAGAAACGCAATGCCTTGCGTTTCTTCCTTTCTTTCCAATACTTTAAACGTATTTTTCTTTATTTCGTTTATTTTCGTTTCTTTTCTTTCTTTTCTTTCTTTTCTTTTCTTTCTTTTTTTCTTTCTTTTCTTTCTATTTTCTTTCTTTCTTTCTTTATAAATTAAGTAAAATAAAAAAGTCCGTTTGAGTTTTGTAGTTAAACCAAAATGAAGTCAATTCAGATGAATTGTCTTAATTTTGGTGGGAAAAGCAGATTGTTTTGTATGACCAGATGTATGGACGTAAACGAGGCAAAAGCAGTATTTTAGGATCGTAGCAGGTGGTGTTCTATAGGGATCCCCATGGGAAGAAGGCGTGAGTTTATGTATCTTCATTTGATGAAGCTATTTAGGTGCATTTAATCATTCGGTAGTTAATAAAATAAGTATCTCTATAATCCCCTGATTAATCTAATATGAGTCTTATTGGTTTCCAGAAGTAACATAATTAGGTTTGTGCCTCTTTTGTTTTAATTTAAATCCCTAAAGGCCATTTTCCATTATGTCCTTTAGGTTCACCATCCCACCTCATAGAATAACACTTATAATTGGACGCAGTTAAGCAGAAAAGATCCAACCCACACTATGGGCGAAAATGAGTTATGTATACCAAAACACTCTTTGTAGTCAAAACTTTAACATCATAAAACAATCCCAACGCATCATGTCATTATGACCATACATTACCAACCCGTATGTATGGCAGGTCATACAATCACATAACACGATCTGATCTTAAAACTTGAATATCTCAAAACTAACTCTGTGTGGGTTGGATCCTTTCTGTTTAACTACGTCCAATTATAACCAGAACTTAAAGCTGCCTAAAAACCTCCACAAAAATTTGCATACACCCAAAATAAATCTCCAGAGACTACCCAGAAAACTTTTAACTACTTTCCAATACCCGATGTGAACGGTCCAGTATACTAGCAACCGTCAGGAAACAACGAAGTCAAAATATAAACAACATTGACTTATTAATGAACGTTAAGGAAACAGAATAAAGTAATTGTTATTCAAACGCAAATCCCTTAAAAGCTTCTAAGCTAAGCTTCTTACTTAAATACTTATTGTCGATAAACATTTTAAGTCGGAACAAATAAACAAAAATTTCGTTTTGGTTAGGATCGGGTTTTATTGTTGGAAACTTAATAGGGGGTCGTGTTCGCCAATTTTATAATATTGAGGAAATATAATTTTGAAAAAACTGACTTAATAACATTTGAACAGTTTACAAATGATATCAAATGTCGTAGATAATAAAACATTTTTTTTTTTTATTGACAAGACGTCTTTATTTAAATTACCAAGATAATATTTACTGGCTAACTGTCTTAAAATTGTACATTGTACCGATAATCGCTTCGGTTAATGGCCTAATAGCGGAGAGCCTCGATCACCACGAACACCTCAGGAGGCTCTCATTGCGCGGCTGGGTCAAGGGCTTGATTCAGAAAGCAGGACACGGCACGCATAGTGAGGAAGTTCCTCTCTCTAGAGCCCTGACCACCGACAGCTTGAACCCTGCTCAGGGCCGGATTTAAGGCAGGGCAACAGGGGCCATAGCCCCGGGCCTCCACAAAATAAGGGCCTCCACAATTATTTTTTTTCTTTATAAGTAATAAGTTTAATTGGTCCAATACCGTATTGGACCAATTAAACTTTTTTCTTATTTACCGTTTTGTATAAAAACCATTATCAAAAAGATCTAAGGAAATCTTCTATTAGCAAATACTCGAAAATATAGAGCTACATTTCCAAATGTTGAAGTTACGTTGAGAATGTACCTACTTGGTGTTGATGGCGTTGAACTGCACTGGAGAATGCTCATTTTCGAAGATGAAATTATAAAAAATAGACTTCGGACTACAATGACACAGAACCGCCTATGAAAGTTATCCCTACTTAGTATTGAAAGTGATTTACTCCGAGAACTGGATTTCACCGAAATTATCAATAATCTTTCGACGAAAAAAACTCGCAAACTTCCATTCGCCTAACATTTATCTTTTTTTCTTTTGTATATTTTTAGTACCTATTATGTATAAATGATTGAAAACTATGTTTTTTTTTTCGTCTGATCTAAAAACAAAATCGGTGCCTCCACTTCGTGGTTGCCCCAGGGCCTCCACACCTTTAAATCCGGCCCTGACCCTGCTCCTGATGCCAATGGGCCACAAATATTTATTTATGTTTTTGGCGCAGCCGTGAGGCACACACTTATTGTCAAATATTACTATCACTTTTAGTTTGTTTGTATTTTGTGTTTCACGAAATGTGAAACGTTTCTTCCTTTCTTTTATTTTTTCTTTCTTTCTTTCTTTCTTTCTTTCTTTCTTTCTGTTTTATATAAATATTTGAAAATGTAAATAATATGTATTCAAAATGAAATAAAAGACAATAATAGTACAAGTTTATATTAAAGGACGGGAAGGAATTACACATACATACATAGACTCACGCCTTCTTCAAATGGACGTAGGCAGAAAGTATAGATCGCCACCTGCTACTCTACATACTCCGTCTGCTTCGTTTATGTGCATACATCTGGGGCTGTATTATGACTTGTTAAAGCAGTCATTGTTCCAGTGTGAGAGAGAGATGGAACTATACAGTACGAATAGCACTATCCTTATTTCACAACGGAAAAGTGATGGTTTTAACACGTCATAGTAAGGCCCCTGGTCATACACGCACGCCGGTTGCGAGTACTATGCATCTGATCTTTCTGAAGAACATCACCAATAAGGTTACTATATGTCCTTCTAGTGCGCCCCTCCCATTTAAACTCTTATCTGCCTTTATACCTTTTGTTAGTCCAAAGCATTATACCTACTAGTATAACAGGGAAGCAATAATTTTGTCAATTGCAATCCTGCTGGCTGGATATCTTACTTGCAGGATTTTAGCCTCTATTAATTACTAAAACTTAATGTTAATGTGAGATAACTGAAATGGAAAATAGAAATCAGCCTATTCTCTCTAGTTTGAAATCGAATTCTATCATTATCTGCGTGTATCTAAAAAACCGGCCAAGACTGTGTCGGACCACGTACAATGAAGGGTTCTGTAATTGGGATGAATTAATCGGAAGGACAAACATAAAATTGTAGTTGAAAAACATGTTCTCCCATACACTCCAACTGCAAATGTTACTTTGTACGCATACTATTGGGAGATTTACTATGTTATTTTAAGACCATAGACTTATTATAGGTTTTCCTGTAATCAATAAATATTTATAACGAAATTGTGTATTTTTTTCAAAATTTTAGCCTAAGTAGTTTCGGAGATAAGGGGCGGGAATGGTAAATTTTCGTCAATTTTTTTTAATACCTTTAAAAGTATTTATTTAACATGTTATAGGTATATACCAAACATTCAACTTAATGGGTCCATTAGATTCAGAGAAAATTAGCTGTGGCAGACGGACAGACAGACACACAAGTGATCCTATAAGGGTTCCGTTTTTTCATTTTGAGGCGCGGAACCCTAAAAATCGAGAACTATGTAGAATTTATATCTAAAAACAATTAACACCGGTCTAAAATTATTATAATATTTTAGAACAGTGTAAATTAAAGTTCGTCAGTTCATCCCAAGTTCTTATTAAAACATGATACTCCAATCAAAAACTGTGGAAGTTTAAATCGCTTCGAACTTCAGGTACACGCTTTAACTATTTTAGTGCCTACATAGTGCTTTTATAATAGTGTTGTAACAAGTTCTCGGGCGAATATTCGAGAATATTTGCATGCTTTTGTATGTAATGGTGCTATTTGAGAGATGATTTTCGTAGTGTAGTGAAATTGTGATGCTTCTTTTATGTTTCGTGTGTTTATTGAGACTATTAATTTGATTAGTTGACTGGGCCTCTATGGCGCAGCCGTGAGGCACACAATATTATTTTAAGATATCTTTATTTTTTTCTGTTGTTGTGTGATTATTGTGTGCCTTAACCTGAGTCAAATAAATTTATTTTCTTTCTTTCTTTCTTATTTATATAAAAAAACTTTTTCCAAAAAAAACAACAGACTTCCAAAAAAAACACTACAGAGTTAAAAATAACTTTAATTTCAGTCATGTTGGTGTTTTTGGCTTTGAATTTTATTTTTTTGCCACTGACTGAATAGAATTCGGTTGTTTTTTTTGTAAAAAGTTTTTATATTTCACTTTTTGGTACAGCTACTCCACACAAATTCCAATACCACTACTTGCTATATAAATAACAGTGACAGGAACTTATCATCCACATAGACTAAGTGGGAAAAATACGTATTATTGAAGCTAACTCAAAAAAAATCCAAACAAAATTAATAAAATTTATATGTGACCACCTTGAGAGCACACCCTTCCAAAATCGGTCCACAAATGACGTAGAAATCGGTGGACACACATAAGAAAAAAAAAAAAACATACGCGACAACCATATAACCTCTTCCTTTTTGTGAGTAGGTTAAAAAGAGATTTATTGCATTTCATAATCAATATTTTAGTTCACTAGTTAGCCACATTTCATATTTCAATACAGTAATATTGCCAAATTAATCAAAAAACGTAAATATTTGACAGCTATTTGCGACGTTGCAAACTTAATACAGGCATTAAAAAATTGGCCCATTGTTATTAAAAAATATGAGTTACTCAATCACAAGAAAATGCTGAAACCACAAAATGTGTTCTCCACGTCACTACTGAACTGCCTAAGTGTACATAGGGGTTGTAGTCGAAACTACGAATATTATCTTCGGAAAGTTTACCGGTAATTGAACGGAACTTAAAGGTACGAATTAGTTTGACATATCGAACGTTTTCCCATGCACTTATTTCATGTGTAAGTTTGAAGGTAGAAAATGGGAAAATGGGTTGCAATTGGCTACCTGTAGAATGTAATAATTTCAATATAGGCTGTGTAGAGTGTTTGAGATGAGACTTCATAGCGAAAGGAATAGGTTTGAGTTCGATTTAGTAAGAAAATGGAAAACTGTGTTTAGTGAAAATGTACCTGTGTACCTTTTTTTCGTGAACGATTACGACTAATCTGTTTCATTTTGACAGTTCAACAACATTCATTGCGTTATTTACGTTGTTGAGCAGATTTTTTTTGCTAACTTAAGAATCAATGGATTGATTTTGTATTATACAATTAGGGTACTGGTTTATTCAGAAATAGAACACTAGCATTTTTTTTTAATAACACACTGAGTTATTGGCTCTGAGAGACGGCGTTGCAGCCCAAAAATAAACAATAAAAAGTTTTATTTAAATTTAGTAGATATTTTTGTAGTTTTATTTTAGTTTCGTTTTTATTTATTAAAATTTTCAGAATAATGATGCTGTGGCGGCCATCTACATCGCCACATGCGAACTACGCATCTAACTGACGTACCGCGAAGTCCTGCACCGCGCAAGCGAGTTTACCGCGCGATCAGCATATTTAACTTCCCGACATCAATCGTCGGGCAGGATCCTCCCTTCTCTATAGAGGATGAGTGAACATTACACTCAGTTCTCCATACCTCTATAATGCGATATAAGATCAAAACATTTCTACTAGTTCACTACACAAACGAAGACAAAATATGAACAGATCATAATATGATTTCTGGATTCTGGCTAGGAGCCTAAGTATATAATAATAGTATTCGGCAAGAGCTGAACGTAAATTGATTAACCATTCACCAAGGTACATAGCAAGATTAGTTAGGCAATCTAATTCTCCTGGGCGGTTGCCCAGCGTGTACCGGATGTTCTAAAGTAGGTATATATTATCGATACTCGTAAAGGTATCAATAGTAAGTATAGGTACTCTTATCTACTCTATCGGTCTGTATTTGTTTCACGCTGCAAGTCAAATGCCTCTTTTAATTTAGAGAAGAAACTATCATTTATCACTTTTACTTCTAGAATTCCTTACGATATTTCCCACCACGTCCGATCAATCCTAACTAATATAATATTAGCGAAAGTGAGTTTGTTTCTTACGTTTTCACGCTAAAACGGCTGAACGGATTTGAATGAAATTCGGCACACGGGTAGACCATGACCTGGGTTAGGACATAAAATACTTTTTATCTCGATATTCCCATGGAATCGAGACTTATGCGGGTAAAGCAACTAGTGATGTACAAATGATTAAATTAGAAAGCAGACATTATTAAATTGAAATACTTACTCATTGCTAAATTAAGCAGTGGTGGCCCAGTGGTAACGGCCCTGACTTACGAGTTGTAGGTTGTGGGTTCGAACCCAGGCAGGCGCTTTACTAAAGTAAATAATTTCATCACCACTGCTCTCAAAACGGTGAAGAAACACATTTTGAGGAAACAGGCATGTACTAGAACCAAAAATTCGAAGACATGTGACATCTATCAACCCGCACTGGGCCCGTGTGGTGGATTACGGCCCTCTCCTTCTCACAGAGAGGAGGCCTATGACCCAGCAGTAGGAAAATTATAGGCTGATTATGTAGGTATGTTTGCCTACTTTATTATTAATTCTGACGCCTACTTATGCAGTAAACTTAACAGTTTACTTCGAACCTCACTCAAGTAACCCGAAACAATTCGAAAACAAACGAATCACTCGAACTGCAGTGCTATTCTGTAACCATCTCACCGTGAAAACTTAGGTGAAGTAAGCGTGGAGTGAGCTGTCATTCCACAGGGATTGACATTATTGACAGCTCACTTCACCCAAGTTTTCACGGTGAGATGTTTACAGAATAGCATGGCTGGTTTCAATGTCTTAGTGATTTTTATAAAATAGTACTCCAAAGCTGAACCAACAACCTCATGCTCCAGAACCATACCACTTGAACACCAAGCCATTATTATGTAATTATAACAAAAATTAATACAACATTTCAAGTTCACCAAGTGCTACACAACATAAACTAGAGTAGCTAATTTAGTTATCAAGCCTTGTACACATATTACATAGTTTTAGCTTTGATGTTGTGTGTGACGGGCTTAATTAAGCATCGTAGTAGTGACACGTACGTAGAGCATTATGTAAATATGGATTATATACTGTAATGAATATTGTATATGACATGCTATTGTGTTTAATTTACAGCACACTGGCTGAGTGGAACTATTGTATGGAAGCTTGACTTGCAAGTAACAATATTGTAATTACGTCAATGAAATTGTTTGAGCATTGAGAAGCCATGAAAAAGATATATACTGAGCATTGATAGGCCTATGATTTATTTTAAACAACTAATCCTGTGAGTTAAAATGTTATAACCTATCTGCGCGTCTCACTTACTTCATCAGAACTCCAGACTGCGCTGAGTATGTCTTGCTCTCGCAAATGTCTCGCTGATGATGGTACATGTTATATCATTTGGTTCTCTTCAAAATGGTTGAGTTGAATGGTGCTGATCCATGCGTCATGTTCGTGAATGGGCGCTGTTAGTTGGAACTGGTCATAATTATCTTTCCTGCCACGGCGTTTTTTAATTACTACTTTACCTATAGTTCTACGTCATCATCATCAGCTTATAGCAGCCCAGTGCCTCTCCAATTTGACGCCATTCACCTGGATTTTAGGCAACTCTCATCCAGCTGTTACTAGCCACCCTACGAAGATCGTCGCTCCACCTAGCCTGAGGGCGTCCTAACCTTACGTTTGCCGATTCGCGGTCTCCACTCAAGAACACGTCTACCCCAACGGTCATCGGTTCTACGGCTATCATGGCCGGCCTATTGCCACTTCAGCTTGCTTATTCTGTGAGCTATGTCGACAAATTTTTTACTCTACCGGATCGACGACTTGCGAAGATGTAAGTTCATGAAGAAGATCAGGTAGGTTCATGATGCAATATCAGCTCTTCCACCAGTATAGCTGACTGCAGAATCTTACTATCACAATTAACAATTTTTTCAGGCATTCAGGCCGAGTTGACTCCATAGAAAGTGAAACTGAAAAATATTTTAGTTATTTTAGTCTTACTTAAACGTTACTAGCGGAATGTGGGTGTACTGTACGTAAACCTCTGCCGAATCCTTTGAGAAAAACAGGCGTGACGTTATGTAACGTGTATATTTTCTAGCAATAAAGATTTATTACTATTATTATTTATTATTTTCTCCTTTTTATCATTACTAGTGGTCGCCCAGAGGTCGAAATTCGAATTCATTTAAATGTTATGATTCTCAGGTAGCCATCTTGTGTCAAACGCATGGTAGTATATGTAATGTTCTTTTTTATTAATTTAATTTATTTCTAATGTATTATATAAAAATATTAGCTTTCTGAACTCCTTCTCCTTAAAAACTTTAACTGTGCCAAATTTCATATTCCTCCTTCCGCGTTATTTTCTTAAAAAGGGGTGAAAAGTTTTTGTTTCACGTATTAATATAATAATTATAACTACACGTTAATAACCCTACTTTATAAAAGTATTACCCCAATAAACTTATTAAAATACCCCTAAAATTGCAGTATTAAAATTACACAACTTTTCATTTTAACTTACGGTAAAATAACTTCTGAAATTACGACATCAATTTCCTAATTGCCTTGTGAAGACCACTTAGATTTTATAGCGGTATTTCATATTAAAATGGCCTAATATAATGATAATAACTTTGGAAATAAAGTCGTTATTCCCGTGACTTATATACCAAGGTTGCTTGTGATAAAAGATGATGCTTTCCACACAAATAAATGGTGATAGGCACTAATGAGGGTATTACTAGAGTGGACGTTGAGGTTTGAAGTTTTCGGTCTAGAAGAGACATCATTAGTGTGTTCAGTGTATCAATCTGCCTAGCCTTTTCCCAACTAAGTTAAGGTCAGCTTCCAGTCTAACCGGATGCAGCTGAATACTAGTATTCTACATGGAGCGACAGCCTCTAACCTCCACAATGCAATCACTGGGTAATACGATAACCCTTGGTAAGACTGGTTTTTAGACTTTCAGGCTTCTGACGACCCGTAACGACTGTCAAAGATCCACGAATGACAGCCGGGACCAACGGCTTATCGTGCTTTCCTAGGCATGTGTGTATAATGTATATCTTTAACTATGTCCCTTCGCTATATCCCGCTGGATGTAAGAAGCACAAATCCGGCCGAAAGTGCAGTGCTTGGGAGAGGCCTATGTCCAACAATGGACGTCTTTCGGCTGAAATGATAATGATGATCGAGCCTTCTGTTTTTTTTATTACACAAGCCCGAAAAATCTTAAATTACGGTCTTATTTTGTAATATCAACTTTCTCTGTAATAAATTTATTGGTATCGAATTCGGTAGTCAGATGGTAGTCACGTACTCCATGTAAACTCCTAAGCTTTAGCTGTAACACTCAGACTCAATGTCGACTCAAGGAAATAGATATGAAACCCTTTGTAGGTGTAGGTATTTAGTTTTATTTATTTTTCATCATGTTTCATTACAATATCTTCATAATTTCAGCCTCTCATAATATCCCTGAGTCGCATTTCAAAACGCCAACGAAAAAGAGGAAGTAAAGAGAACATTACAGCCGAAAACATACTCACAGATATAAAAGCAAATACTGAAGCCACTTCCATTGAACCGTTCAAACAATTTATCGTCACAGTAATGTGCTGAATAAAGAAATCTAGGGAAATAATAATTCCGGGGAGCCATCCCGAACAGACATGCCCCTCACGTAATTCGGACAATGAAGATTTTTCCCCGTAACAATGGAAAATTCTTACGTTTTCCCAATTTGCCTTTATTTCGACGAGCCTTTAGATTAGGGCGTTTAGTTCAGTTAATTTGATAAGGGAGATAAGTATTGGTTTTCAATACTGATTAAGGTTTGAGTGTACTTAGTTGGGGTGTGTGCGATAGATAGGTTTTTTTCAATCAATAGAGTTTTTTTCGCAACTTTTATTCTATTCTTAGTGTGTTTCTGGAAACGCTCTTTTTACGGAAATAAAACACACTTGTAAAGACATTAGCTTAGCATAGTAAATACTCGTTTGTGCCCGCAACTTTATCCGCGTGTTTTCAAATATCCGGTATGAAAGTAGCCTATATACTTCTTCAGGTCCCAGGCTACCTGTCTTTGATAACGATCGGTTCAGTAATTTAGGTGAAAAAGGTAACAGACAGACGGACAGAGTAACTTTTGCATTTATAAATATTAAGCATGGATTTAGAGATCTTAATAAAAACCCAATCTACACAAGTGACAATACAGAGTGGCCAAATAGAAATTATACAACTTTTTTTATTACAAACGAAAATTACCAGATATTTTCCTATAGGTATATTATTCAGGCAATTTTATACGGTGAATAAGATCTGCCTAATCTGCTCCTATTTTATTCTTAAAAATGCGATCGGTTTTCATTACATTTTCGCATACTTTATAAGGTATTCCACAAAATAAGTCACAAATATCTGCTTTTCGTATTCAAGCTTGACCATAACACGTCCCTTTAGATAACCCCACAGAAAAAAAGTCAGGACGTGTCTTGAAATCCTCAGTGATCAAAATGATATTTTACTGATTTGTTAGAAACATTGGGTCGTTTTTAAATTCGTTTAAGCACTTAGTATTGCGGTTGCCTTGGTCTTATAGAATATGCATTACAAATTTGTCGCATTTTAACTAAATAATCAACACCAAACAACTAAAAATTTGGCGTCAAATCAGAACGAGGGCTAAAAGAAGTTGTATACTTCCTAATTGGCCACCCGTTATTTTGTAGAGCTAAAGTATATAAGTTTGGATGTAGGAGGTAATCTCCGAAACTCCTCATCCGATCAACCAAATAAATCGATGTATTCGATGTATAATCTGGTGTACAATAAAGTATATATAAATAAATAAACCTTATTGCTAAGTGCTATAGAATGTTTAAACTTAAAACACGCGGACGAAATTACGGGCAGAAGCTAGTAATTCATAAAAATAAACTAAAAATAGTGATCGAATCGAGATAACTGACTTGATGTGCACTGATAAAACAATGTATCGTTTGTAAATACTGACTACTCAATGAAGGTAGGTAAGTAACTCAAATTGAAGTCTTAAGGTGCATTCGCACCGAAGTTACTGTTTGTAGAGCAACATAACATTATATGTAGTGTTTTATTAAATAACTCTTTGTTATCCATTGTTGTCCACTAACGCTTGCAACCGTTGCTCCACAAAACGTAACTTCAGTGAGGAATAAGCAAGAAACAAAGATGTCCTTCGCTTCAGTTTCAAGGAAGCCGGTCCATTTTAAGACAACCATTGCCTGAGATGCAAAAAAATTTAATCAATGAACCAATCTGTTCCGACAGTAAGGTGTCACAAACTTTCTCCATTTCTAAGAAAATAATACCTACTTCCAATTTAATCCTGAGTCTTTCCTACAAGCTCTATTCTCAAAACAGAGGCGACGTCAAAACAAGGTTGTTAACATCTCTGGCCGGCGTTCGCGACACGCGTCGTGATGTCAGTACGGACAAATTGTAACAGCTGCGCCGTCGACCGAAATACGATGCATAGGGAGGTGGATGTATCGATGGTTTGGGAGTATCGATGTTTGTAACTGTCGATGGATATGAAAATGCTTTTTTTTGTAGCAAATGAGGGTGTTATTTTAGTGGTGTTTTTTACTCACAGAAAAAGCTTTTCGATGATTTTGAAGATAGTGAAATTATATTTAGTGCTTTTCGTTGATAGCAGAAATGATTTATTCTGATATAATATAGTCATTTCTGGTAAATAGTATTTTTTCAGCAAAAAATACCAAAAAAATTAAATCAGGAATGTATCGGTGTAAGTCAGGAAATTCACGCCGCTTGATTCTATCCAATAGAGAAAGTTTTAAAAAATAAAAAACTGGGTTCGTAGCACAACCGAAATACCTTTTTGCAAGCAAAGTTATTGTAAAATGTGTCAGTTGCCTAAAGTCTTTTTACTTAAAGTACATTAAGGCAACTTTCGCCTTCCAAGAAATTAGTAAATTTATGTTTCAATAATCTTTTATTGTATTCCAAAGACCCTTTTATTTCTTAATACAATATACATATTTGTATGCTCTTAAATACAGAGTTTATCTTGCTTTGTTTGCCTTCAGCTAACAGATAACATGAACACAAATCCTTGGAAGTTGGTTAATCATAATCTATATTTAATATAATTATCTGACTAACTACACCAACTGAAATATTTGAAATAAAAAGATTTTTAAGAAAATAAAAAAGAGATGTCTCTTAACGAAAAATAATAATTATAGTGTTTTCCTAACCCAACTGCTGAAAATCTCGCACCAAGATATGAGTTGCCTTAGCTTACCTAAAGTCATAGACTTCAGACCCACGTTGGCCGACGCAACCTGCTCATAACCTGCTCAGGTGGAGATTCTCAGATGTCTCCCCCCCTTTTTTTTTTGTTTGAACAAAAACCCATGTTCCTTCCGTTAACTGTGTGCCGGGGCCACGATATACCTTTCGGACAAACTCGCAACCCTGGCAGGCATTGGCCCTAACGGACCCCGTCAGTTGGTGCTGACATCTCTTTGAGGCGCGCGTGGAACACAAGACGCCGTCGACCCGGGCCTGGTCCTTATCGGACGGCGAGCTACCCAACGCTCACGTCCGCAAGCCCGCGCCTACGGTGGCCGGAAATCGGCTTGCAACTCCCGACGCACGGGGCGTCTCCTGCGGCGACTAGGGGCGCGAGGGCGCGAATTTTGCCTCTCCCTCACGCATTCCACCTCTTCCTAAGCGAGCATTACTGCTTCGCAGAAGGAAGTGACGACCTCCCATGCACTCTCGCTCCGAACCATGGCCTGAACCAGGGCCGGACGCGAGAGATCGCCGTCGCCGATCGCCTCCGTGAGGACACGGCTGTGCTCCGCCCAAGCCGGGCAGACTCCACCGTATGCTCCACCGTGTCCTCCGGGCGATCCACACAGTGGTGACACCCGGGCGTTTCCTCCCGCTTTATCCTGAACAGGAACCTCCCGAAACAACCATGTTGTGGCGTGCTCAAGATGTCTCCGCCCTGGAGTGTAAATGTGGTACAGTCCCACCCACAATAGGGCACTTAATATCGTGTTCAGCTTGTCCTGTTGTATGCACGTTACAGGACTGATGGACGCTACTGAAGGTGCCAGATTCGTAGTCAAATTCTGGGCGACTTTTGACTGTAATTTAATAGTATGACTGCATGCAGTATTTATATTATTTTTTTGTAATTTATTCAAACAGCAAGAAATAAAAGGCTCTTTTATTATATTTATTTATTAACTGCATGTTTCACCTTTTTAAGTTTCGTAAAGAAATATCGATAATATTTTCCCATCACTTCACAATAATCACGAATGACATAGAGACATTAAACTGGGGATTATAACATCCCCATAATAATAACTCAATTAAATCTTTTATATTTATGGCCATCGTTAAATCACCACGCTGTGGCTCTAAATTAAATTAGATTTTGCAATAAAATTATGAAATAGTTTCATTTATTTTGGTTGTTTTATGGGTAATACAGTTTATGTTGTTAGTCATCGCGTTGTTAAGAATTAGTGCAGTAGTGTTTTCTCCTGTAAGTAACAGTAGTAAAGTAAAGTAAAGGTATGATTCCGAATAACGATGCACGCAGCAGTGCTGCCGCGACAGTGCTGCGCTCCATTGTTGCCTGCCGCCTTATTCCGAGCACCGCTGCGCAGCACTGCTCTTCGTGATTACTTCTCAACAGTTGTCAACATTCACGTGTTAACGCTGTGATAAACGTCGTACTAGTGGTCTGCCGCGGCGGCAGGACGACATTGCCGTCGCAAAAATGTCGCGCAGCATTGCTGCCGTGCTCAGAACGTAATATTATATAAACTTATAGAAAATGTAAGGGAACCAGTCACTACTGGTTTCCATATATTTTCTATAGGTAGGGGTCATTACGCGGCAACACCAGTAAGTTATTTTCGCTGAAAGACACCAGGGCACCAGGGGTTTCATAAAACCGGCAGGAGACAGATGAAGACGTGTTAAGCTTTGTGCAGACCAGCGCGACGCGACGCCGCGACGCGACTCGAACAATACAATTTCTAAGAAAACTTGACGGTATAACAATAGCCGGTGTCGCGTTGCGCTGTTCTGAACGAAGCTTTAATTGACAAATATGTTGCATTTCCAGTTACAAAGGTAAAAGGCAGCATCGTAGAATTTCAGTTTTCACATTTAAATCAGAAAAAATATTTTTATTTCATAGATGATGACCTTTTGTATTTCGTGTGGTGACTAAAGTGGTGTCAGAGTTTTTATGCCGCCCATGGGCCCCTGACTTGGCTTCACATGCCGTCTAGATATATTGGCCCCCCCCCCTATGAAATTGGCGTTTTTTTCTCACAAATAGAGAACCTTGTCACTTCTATGAATTAAAATATTCATCAATTGCTTGGTATTATATCGAATAATGACCACCATAGACAACTACCAATAGTAAAAAAAACCTTATTACTTGTAGTTTATAAGCATAAAAAATACCTTAAAAATTACTCCTCATTTTGTTAGCAGAAATGACCACTATTTGTTTTAACTTAGCCAAAACTTATTTTTGTCGCTTAATCTAGTGGCATATTACGTTATCTTAGTTTTTAAACATTAGTGCATAAAAGTTTTAAAACATTAGTGTTCATGGTTATTATATAAATTATGAAAATGTTAGTATGAAAAAAGCAACTTCTTTAAAATTCTCCATACAAAACGCTGATTTCATAGGTGGGGACCTAATATATCTCTCAGGCATGCTGGCTTCCTCACGATGTTTTCCTTCACCGTTTTTGAAGCAAGTGATAAATAAACAATGCGCACATGAATCCAAAAAGTAGGAGGTGCTCGCCTTGGGTTCGAACTCGAGACCTATGACTTGGCAGTCCGATGGTCACACCACTAGCCTATCACTGCTCAATCATTACTATGATGTTGTTCCATATCACATTGAGTAAGGTTGAGCTGCTGACAATCCATTCCAATTATGTTAATACAAGACGCGATTATTCAAAGCTGCCAAACGATTGACCTTGATCGTGCTATCGATGTGACAGAACGTAGTTATCTCATAATATATTACATCAACTAACTTTTCATCATATAGGCTAAGCTGTGACATAGTGTAAGAGAAGTAGATGTCGAGCGGAAACAAATGAATGCTACCACTGAAAGCAGGCAACACGGTCTACAGATTATAAAAAAAATGTTTAAAAAATTGTTGAGTATTTCTGTCACGGATCTAAAGACGTCAGTGACGAACATCATTTTTGTCGTGTGCGAATAAACGATGACACGCTCTTGGTTTGTAGGGCAAGGGTTGAAAATGTCGCCTCTAGCAGCGGCCGCCGAGGCGTCACTGTGACTGAAAGACTACACGGCCCAGTGGGACCAAAGCCAAAAACAATAGCCTAGTGGATGAATTTTTGACCACAATAATATAATAAGACCAACTTTATGTATCACTAAAAATCACACAATTTTGTATTGGTTTGGTTAAGCACATCACCCAGTACCGCCTCGTCACTAACCAACAGTATGTTCATTTACTCATTTGTTTTTATTTCGTCACTGCCGCTCCCTCAGTCTGATTCCAGTATATTCCATAATTTTCCACCAGCCCCACAATTAATATAATTACGAAACGAACCAGACATAGTCGGGATATCGTTTGCCAATGGAAATATATGGGCGATGCGTGTAATTACCAGTTTGATATAATTAGTATTGACGCAACAAATTAACCGCAGACCAGCTATGAACCAAATACAAGGTACGGATAATTTATTATTTATTTTAAAATAAAAGCGACTTATCTGTTTTTCCTAAAACCAACCAGCTAACTCAGGGTTAATTAAATAATTCATCTTGCGCCACCAAGAGTTAGAGGTAAATCTAGGGTTAAACTTTTAAATATTTAACCCAGCGACGATGTGGGAGAGTTACTCTGGATTAAGGTTAGTAATTTCAAAATAAATAACATATTTTGTATTATATGTAACATGTAGCATTTCAGTTAAAAATTTTGCTTCAAAGACAATAAGTATATTTAAAAAAAGCTTTAAAACTTGATAAGTATTATATGTGAAATGAGAATTTCTAATTTTAAAATCGGTCGAAATTACGTTACGTTTACTCCGCGCATCAAAAAAAGTTAAAATTATAGAACATTGAACAAAGGAAATCTAAATACGACAGGACGTGGCAATAGTGGCGGTATGTAACACGAAACGATCTCCGTGAAAATCCTGGATCCTCAACTTATCTATGTGGTGAAAATAGCCATTTAAGCAGGTGCCTACAATCAAAATTTACATGTTTCGTGTAGGTAATAAATAATAAATGGAAGGAAGTTCTTAAAATAACTCGGCGGGACGCGACGTCTCTGTTACAACATACCTACTTATCAACGCTTTTGTGTAACCTCCATACAAGAAGGTATTATATTCAATCCTGTCAGGTTTCCGAGAAATTTTCCTTTCTTATTCACATAAGTAGCTACGTACTTATATTTTCAAGAATTCGCATAAAAGATTATATTAGAAAAAATATCAGATTTCGTTATCATTTCTTTTATCGTTCTCTGTGAATCCTTAGTTCTACGGAACGATGATTTGAAGTTCTTAAATATTAATATTTAATAGTATTTTTATGGGCCGATCGCAGAACTAGCTTTTCCCAGCGTATTCGCGCATGTGGATGTCGAAAATTATCCCACGGGATTCGGATACGAACTTCCCGGACAAAAAGTATCCTATGTCAATAACCTAGGTCATGATCAAATTTCATCCAAATTCGTTCACCCGTTTCGGCTTAAAAATTTAACAGACAGATTTACTTTCGCATTTATAATTTAATTTAAAACATCAAATTTGAAGCAAAACTGGAAGTGAGAGTGAACATTATAAAAACACCGACAAAATGTACTTAATTAAAGTGGTCTTGGCTAAACATTAATGAAGACCAAAAAAAAACCATGGATGGTCTGTGTGAATAATGATATTATGACTAGAAAGGGGGTGACTAGGTACCGAGATGACGACTTAGTGCGGATTTCACCAATGAAATTGAACACGTTGAGCACATCTAAGCGCGTTCAAGAGCTGTCAATGTACAATATTCCATAACAATTTTGTGACACTGACAGTTCTTGCTTTATATAAAATCTTCGTGAAGTTTTGGATCCGTGCTTCGGCTTCGCCTCGTACACATAAGGTCTTGAATTGTTAATTTTTTTTAGATAATTAAACTAAGAAATTTGAACAATTCAAGACCAGTTTTTGATCAGTTGATCAGTTTTTGCGAATACGGGCTCTTTCATATTGCAATAAAGTGAAAACCGCCAAGATGATAGTTATTAGATATTGATACTTCACCGTTGATATAATTTATTTACTAAGTTTTAAAGCTTTTTTCATATATAAGGGCGATATTTATTATCTTTGAAGCGTGCTACATGTTACCCTAACCACCAATATTATAGATGCGAAAGTGAGTTTGTTTCTTCGTTACGCTTTCACACTAATACGGCTGAATGGATTTTGATTAAATTTGGCTTATATGTAAAAGAAAAGAAAAGAAGAAAGAAAATACGTTTATTTGCGGTACACATGGCGCAAGGAAAGAACAAAACACGAAAATAAACAATTTGGGGGAAAATACGCGTCACATCCACGCAAAACGGCCATCGCTCAGCATAATGCTACGACCCTATGCGAGACAGAGCCCCAGCGCTGGTTTTCAGCGACAGCCGGCGTTGACGTGATGACGTCAACCGGTGCAGCATATAATGAAATAACAAAATGGGGGTCGCAGCATTAAGCTGAGCGATGGCCGTTTTGCGTGGATGTGACGCATATTTTCCCCCAAATTGTTATTTTTGTGTTTTGTTCTTTCTTTGCGTCATGTGTACCGCAAATAAACGTATTTTCTTTCTTCTTTCAAAATAAAATGAATAAATACAACAGTACACAGGGTATAGACATGGTATACAGGGTAGAATAATTTTTATCCCGATATTCCCACGTGATCCAGACTTATGTGGGTGAAACCGCGGGGAACAGCTCCTAGGTATTATTTTCCATTGAAAAATCGTTAGAATTTACGATATGTTTATGTCGCGCGTTCGTGCTACCTCTAACTGGTGGAGTTACCATAATTATGATATCTGACTCACGTCTTTGGGGGATCGGCAAAACCTTGTCCCCATGGGCTAAATTTTAACTAAAGAAAGCAAAACTTTGCGTTGATCACGCAAGTTACCATGGATATACCAGCCCTATTTTATGATGGCTATTCAGAATAGTGGACGGCTCGCCGGCCGCTCACTGTCCGCGAGCCGTCCCACGTAAAATAGACTTTAAGAGGCTTACAACAGCTAAAGCGCGGTCACTGTCGGACTGCATAGAAATGAAAGAGAAGCGCGATGACACGACGCAGGTAATTTATTGCAAAATATGAAGCAGTTAGCGATTTACAGAAAATCTATTGATTGGACTGGAAAATTAAAACACTATTATGCTAATATGTAGCTTTTAGAATAATCTGACAAAAAATCAGAATGATTGCATGTAAATTAATATGATTTTTAATCGTTAAAAGAAATTTTTAGAGGTATCTTCATGATTTTTTTCTATCGTATCAAATTAGTTGTATTATGTTTTCAACACACTATCATACTAGCATATATCCTGAATAATATCATATATTTTTCTGATTTTGTTTAATGCGTAAAAGAATATGATCCAATATTCTTTTACGCATTAAAAAACTTGCGTTTAGGCACGTTTAGGTCCTGTAGTCCCCTTAATGCTTTGATTTACTTTTTATCTCGATATTCCCAGGGGATCGAGACCTACTTACTACTAGTAGACCTACTTACTACTAGATTCGAGACCACGGAGCGCAGCTAGTACATTAATAAATTAATCAACGGATACCAGCCAGCCCCAATTACAATGAACACGATATAATAATTAAACAATTCACTCTAAATTGAGGTTGCATGTCGTAATTCTTTCTCTGGCCCCTGATTGGCTGATACAATACCCTGTGATGGTAGTATATAATTTTGGCGCAATTAACTCCAATCATATTAATTAAAATGCGGTGGATACAGAGGGTACGATCCGCCATTTTGGTTTTCTATAAAACTAGCTGTGCGCCGCGGTTTCACCCGCCGTTTAATTGGTACCGCGTTGACGCATGCACAGTTCAGCACGTCTCGGTAATGCTCGGTTCTAGTCGGGTGGCCGGCCTCGGCCCCCGACCCACCACGTCACATCGCATCGCTCGCCCGCGGTGTTGCTTCGTTGACGCTTGGCGTTCTTTCTGTTTTTTTCTTTTTGTTTGACTGGAAAAGGTCGTAGCGTGTTAAATAGTCTCTACTCAACAATTGGGTTACCAAATGCAATTTTTTTTTTTCAAATATGACTGGTACCTAGTTCCGGAGATTTAGCGCGTTCAAACATACAGCTTACAGCTTTATTACAATGTTAATATTATAAAGTATGGATATAATTGAATTATTATTGTGGGTTTTAATTGTTTCATTAATTGATGTGTTGTTTTTCTGCCTGGCTGGTTATTTTGGAATATTAATTAGGGATTGAAATCAAATATTGCTTTTGAGTTACGTTTTTGTGTTAGTATTTTGGTTGGTTTGTTTAAACATGGAACAAGTAGCTAGTTACGATATAAAATTTGTCATTTTAATGAGATGTCGTGTATTTATCGAATGTAAATAAGTGTTTAAATTAATGATATTTCTCTTAATTTTTTTCTTTTATTTTAAGACTAGCAGACTCGATCCCGTGGGAATTTCGGGATAAAATGTATCTTATGTGTTAATCCAAGTTCTAAACTATCTGTTTGCCAAATCTCATCCAAATCCATTCAATATTTTTTGTGTGAAAGAGCAACAAACATCCATCCATCCATCCATCAATCCATCCTCGCAAACTTTTGCGTTTATAATATACTAGCAGTGTCCCGCGGTTTCAACCGCATAAGTCTCGATCCCGTGGGAATATCGGGATTAAAAGTCCTATCCTATGTGTTAATCCAGGTTATAGATAAATAGATAAATCGTTTATTTGGTGCACACAAAAGACAGCATAAAATACAAAAAAATCAAATAACGAAAAAATAAAGACATTGTGATGACTTGGCTAACACACTTTAAAATAGTGAAACATACAAAGTGCGGTGTGCGTCTCAAGGTTGCACCAAATGGGAGTCCAACTCAGCATGTGTCAGACAAATATACCTGACGCTGATATTCTGTTGGATCCCTGCAGTGACATACGGACGGACGGACGGTTATAAACTATCTGTGTTCCAAATTTCATCAATCCAAATCCGTTCAGTAGTTTTTGCGTGAAAGAGTAACAAACATCCATCCATCCTTACATCCTCACAAACTTTCGCGTTTATAATATTAGTAGGATATATAATATATATATTTATTTATTTATATATATATAATTATATATATAATAGGAAGTAGGATTGTTACTGAAAACAGTATGTTATTATCCCAGAATTATTTCACCATGATGTTCACAAAATAACTTGGGATGACAAGAAAAATATTTTTTCACAAATATAAATTATCTTTACCAAATAATTTTACTCTTTTCTTTCAGTAATCAGATAAGAAATCCTATACTTAAAAGACTTAAAAGAAATCTACTACAGAAATAAATTGATTTTAATTATTTAACGCGTTTTTAACTTTTTATACGTTTCTATGCTTTATAACGTCGCTGCTTACCAACTTGACATGACCTTTAGCAGCTTTGCCTACACCCACGCGGAAGCAGTGGCTGTGAAGAGATGAGAATAAAGTTCAAAGAATTCACATTTTAAGTTGAAATGTTTTATTTTACGTTGGCATTTACATAGTGAAAAGAAAGGTCAGGATTCCTTAGGACGGTTGCAAAAACTTGAAACAGCGGAGAAAACTCGATAAGACATTTTTTTTAAATAAACTAGAGGGCTATTTTCAGCATAAGCTCCGAAAATGGTTTTGTTCTATGCGTCGACCCTATAACGCAGTATTCGAAACGAGTAATATTCAAAACTTTGTGGACTTCTTATTCACTTTTATAAATATGTGTCACTTTATTAAATTTTTGACCTTTTCTCTCAGTTGGTCACAGTAACTTATCTAGGGTATCCCGACTAAAACAGGAAAGGTTAGGTTACAACTGTAACCGAGCGCGCGCGAGCCGAGCAAGCGAAGCGAGCGCTGCTGCAGCAGTAGCCGGCGGGCGCTACATCCCACTCGGCCGCAGTTACTTGACTATTTAGTATATTTAAGGACCCCGAAATAAGGAATGAATTGTTCGCGCTTTCATTAGCCATTCGAAACTAATTTGGTTTTTAACTGCAAAATAACTAAATGGATGAAAACCGTTTCTATAAAAAAACCTGCCAATTCATTGCCACACAGCAATAAGAACACACATTACCAGAATAATCTACAAAAAAGTTTACTCAATGAATTACAAAACTATACCGACCCATTAATAAAACGTTGAGTAATTCCCAATCGCTCCATTCCGTTTGGCTGCAATAAGATAAACAAACAATTTTAACAAATGTAGTGGGAAAATAAACAGTGTGTCTGTGGCATATTTTGAGAACAAAACACTGACGGCACCTGGCAACTTAGCGTGTCATGGAAATTGACTAAAAATAAACCGTATCAAAGGGGACTTGGAGACAATAGATAATTGAATCAGAAGTTTAAGATACATACATGATTATCTGGGGACATTAGCAACTTTATTGACATACCTAGATAATTTAAAAAATAGATCTAATTTAAAAAAAAACTGCCTGTCAGCTCAATCAGCATGGTATATACAGCGTGTATCAGAAATGTGTGGTCATATTTAAGGGTGTGGTACAGACCATCAAACTGAAAAATAAACCCATGAAGTCTGTACAGTATCTATACCTATACATACATCTAAATAAAATAGAAGTATCTGTTTGTAATGTCAAAATAACAGGTTTTTCTAATTGCATACGAAGATCACGGTACATACAGCAAAAACATTTTTTTTTGTCTGTCTGTTTGATCCGGCTAATCTCCGAAAACTTTTAGTCCTTTAAAATTTTCACTGCCTGCTATACAAATAAATTAAATTAAATAATAGAATTCCACGCAGACGGAGTCACGGGTAACAGCGAGTGTTACATACATTTAGAAAAGCGGTTATTTTACTACAGACCATTTCATACAACTTTGTCAAATAAATCCACTTGGTGAGAGGACATTTTGAAAACTATAATACTGCTGAATATTTCCTCTACAATGTCAAAGTACGACGCTGCTTACTCTGTCGTCACAAAGAAGAGGCGACAACGATCGTAAACGTCTTAGTACTAAAATTAAATGGTGAGCTCCTTAATCAAGCGATGCGCCTATTGTCGGGCAAATTGTGTGAAGATTTACTGGTGAACTGATTGAAGGAAGGAGGGAATAGAATTTATGTTTCTATAAATAGGAGAAAGGGGTTTACCGCAAATAAACGTATTTTTATTCCTCTTTCTAAAAGATTTAAAGTTTTCGTTGAGCTCCATAAGTTCTGAGTTGAGCTACATGGTTACCTACTAACAAATGCGTGCACTGACTAGACAGGACTACTTTTATTATGTAGGGATCTTTCCCCAAAAGACCATCTCATACTCTAATCTGCATGGTCCTCATGAGGCCTGCTCAAGATTATGTCTGGACTTTAAAAGAGACTATGACCTCTGAGTTTGTTTCGGTCTTTCTTCTCAGAGTAGTCGGATAAGATCTACCAAACCTTAGACAGAAATAAATATCGTCTTTTTTGTACTTTTTTATTATGATTTTGTTAAGACAGGATGAGTCTTCTAGGCGATTTTGAAAGAACTATGGAATTCATTTTTATGGCGCTTAAAGTGTGTTCTGCAATCTGCCTAATGATGTAATAGTCTTACATGAAGAAGCACAAACTTGAAATGGCAACCAAGGATCCATGAAAATTTTTATGGTGCCGTGAAGATGCTTCCTTTTGCGTAGAATTGACAAAGAATCTTTTAGTAGCGGAAACTATTACACATAGCTTTATCATTTTGATTTAGCGACCTGCCGGTCGATTCTGTAAAAATCTCAACGTGAAAACGTAGGTGAAGTGAGCTTAAATTGAGCTGTCATTTCACCAGCCGGTCGATTCTGTAAAAATATCACCGTGAAACTTAGGTGAAGTGAGCTGTCAATAGTGCTAATCGCCAATCGATTTGTGACAGTGACAGCTCACTTCACGCTTACCTCACCTAAGTTTCTCGTTGATATTTTTACAGAGTTGAACGACTGTTGCTAGGGATTGACACTATTGACAGCTTACTTCACCTAAGTTTTCACGGTGAGATTTTTACAGAATAGCACTACTGCACTGGGCTCACCTGAAGGAATATTGCTCACTCTCACCCACAGAGAGGAAGCCTGTACCCCAGCAGTGAAGAACGTTATAGGTTGATTAATCTTATCATTTTGCTACCCAATCTAATCCTTTGACAAGATTCTGGGGTGCTGTTTCAGAAATTTTGTTTTCCTGTCAGCCTGTCCATGAAGTATTTAATTTATTTTAAAATACGAAGAGTATTATTTTTTCAACTTTATTCAAATCGGTGATATTCTTCAGAAAGGTCAGGTGCGTAGAGCTCGCAACTGGCGTGCGTGTATGACCAGCAGTGCTATTCTGTAACCATCTCACCGTGAAAACTTAGGTGAAGTGAGCGTGGAGTGAGCTGTCATTCCACAGGGATTGACACTATTGACAGCTCACTTCACCCAAGTTTTCACGGTGAGATGTTTACAGAATAGCATGGCTGATGTATGAACGTAAATGAAGCAAACGGAGTATGTAAAGAGCGAAGCAGGTGGCGTTCTGTAGTTTCTGTCTACCCAAAAAGGCGTTAGTCTATGTTTGTATGTGTATGTGTTATTCACATCAAAACCCAACTAAAACACTTCAACACTTTATCACCGCTCAAAAATTCCCAACAGATTACGACCGCCTTCCGACGACGCTATTTATAATCCTTCAGTTTAAAGACTCACCAGTTTATACTGAATTTTGAGACAAACTCGTCGGATATAAACTCATATAAATGACATTCCTTGTGGCCTGAACGTGGAACAAGAATTATAGCTTCACGTCCTATTTGATGAATTCAGGCATACGAATAACCAACCAGTTTAAGATGACCCATCCTCACACTTATGTTTACCGTCAACTCTACTTTAATGTAAGACGTGTTATACTTTGTGGGTAGGGGTTGCAAGTAATCGGATAAACCTGGATAGTCCTATTAGTACAGCATATTTTTTTGTTACTGTAATGTTTATTAAAGCATTGTAAGATCAGTGTCTAGACAGAGACGGAAAGACGTCATATTAGAAAACCCTTATTTAAGGTGTGTGTGCCTGTTACTTCTTTTATTAACCGACTTCCAAAAAGGAGGAGGTTCTATGTTCGCAGCGTATGTATTTATTTTTTATATATATGTTCGCCGATTTCTCCGTCAATTGTGAACCGATTTTGATTATTTTGTATGAAAGGTTTTGCTCTCAAATTGGTCCCATATACATTTTATCAACCTTTCTTGGATAGTTTTTGAATTAACTTCAATAATACGTATTTTTCCGACTTAGTGTAATATGTGGATGATTATGATGATAACTTCCTGTCACTGTTATTAACATAGCAGGTAGTGGTATTTGAATTTGAGTGGGGTAGGTAGCATAGCTAGTGTGTAGTGTAAGTGAAAAATAAAAACTTTTTACAAAAAAAAACAACCGAAATCAAAAAAAACCAAAAAAAATGTGAAAAATAACTTTAATTTCGGAATGTTAGTTTTTTGCCACCGACTTCCAAAATTAAAGTTATTTTCACTTTGTAGTGTTTTTTTTGTATAAAGTTTAAAAACATGCTATACATTATCTGGCAATAACAACATTCTGATTTTACCAAACCGTTGACTCTCTCTGTGTGTTATGTCCTCTATGGAAATAAAGAACCTTTGTACTCAAATCATAATTATGTGGTAACTCTATGTATTTTACTGTGTGTACATAAATAATAAAATAAATAAATACATAAAGAAAGAAAGAAAAAAAAACGTTTATTTGCGGTACACATGACGCAAGGTAAGAACAAAACACGAAAATAAATAATTTGGGGGAAACTATGTCTATGTTTCTCCATTGAAGTGATGATGAGAATCACATGTTCAAAAAATAATTGATATTATCGAATAATTAACAAAATGTCAAAATCGCATGTATTTCACCAAGCTATGTTAATCATTTGATTTCATCCAAATAAATGTTTAACTGAAGATCACATTCCTACTGAAATCTGAACGTTTGGTGACACTATTAGCGGGTCTTGCAAACTTGGGCGACAAATCGCGAAGTTAAGAGCGTGAGCTTTAAACAAAGGAGTTTGAATCTTATCCTCAGGCGCACAAGATTTAAACTTCATAATTAATGAAATTATTAACACGTGTACTAATAAATTAAACTGCGAGATGAGTTGTTATATTATTTTAGAAAAGCAAATGGAACGGCGTGAATATACAACAGATATTCGAGTTTACAAAACAAATAATTTGTACGGATTAGAAATATCTGGTACGGAATGGGGAGCTAAGGGTGTCGCGAATGTAGAATTGATGTCAACTAATTTGCGAGTATCTGCATATATATGTTATAAATGTTCTTGTCGATTTCTAAAAGCGTGTACGCACAAACGAACAAAACATGGTGAACACGAACATCGAACACGGAACATTTGGTTCGTAGTTTTGGACGTAAATTAGCAAAGCGAACACGAACACAGTTCGGCTTGTGTCTCAACCGCCCCGCTCTCTTTAGTAGCCTCGTAATTCGCCACGAATATTTTTGACGAACACAGTGTTTGAAGTTCGTTAGTGGTACGCGTATGATGTGAACAAAGTGTTCGATGTTCGTGTTCACCATGTTATTGCGTACACGTCTTTACACACAACTAACTTTACAAATAAAGCTTAGCTATTTATGTAGACTTCAAGAATTGTACTTGACAGGATGCCATTCGCTATTTTCTTTTAATGTTTGTTAATAAAAAAACTCGAATAATGTCTCTTTCACTCACTGCGTATGTGCCTTTCGATAAAACCTTAAGGTCATTTGTGCTTGGCTACAGTCAAATATACAGACGCAAGCTGGAGGCAAGTATACTTATTGTCAATTGCAGAGACACAGTCCAAATCCAGGATTATCAAACTGCTGTTTTCTTTCTTGAAGAAACCAACCTGAAAATCAAGCTATTTAAATCATTATTTTACTAGAGCATTCAGGTTTGTGTAAATTATTTCATCACCACTGCTCTCTCAAAACGGTGAAGGAAAACTTCGTGAGGAAACCGGCATGTCCTAGAACCAAAAATTCGAAAACATGTGACATCCAACAACCCGCATAGGCTCCACCTGGTGGATGCCCACTCCCCTCACACAGAGAGGAGGCCTGTGTCCCAGCAGTGGGAACATTATAGGCAGATCATTTATTATATACTGAAGCATGAAATGCAAGACTTCACTCTCAGTTGCTAGCGACATATACGTAGGTAAGTACGTTACTCAGTACCTATACAACTACATTACACGAAATGTCTCTTTTATCAGACCAGTCGCCAGCCATCTTAAACCCAAGCTCGAAGATTCCCGAGAATTCCCGAAGCTTCTTCGAAGTCGCACTAAGCTACAGTTAGTTAGTTTTTAATTAAGATTGAGAGTAATCTACCGATTGTCCAGTGAACCGGTTAAAGTCATCAGCGAGTAACTGAAAAGTCCTGGAAAAGAAAATTATCGGAAATACTGTTTTACTTTACCGTTTTTCAGTTTCATTTGTTTTGTTTTATTAACAGTACGTATAAGAATATTACTTACCGATGTTAAACTAGGTAGGAAATTACTTAAAATAGCTTTTAGAATACGATCTGGACATGTACCTACCCCTAAACAAATTTACCTTTTTAATGAGGATATCCCTTTCACATAACTGTATCATTTGTGATAAACCAGAAGATGTCCAACACCTCCTTATAGATTGTATTTGCAATAATTTTGAAAGGCAACATTTATGTAAAAAATTTAAATGCATTCGATTTAGGTACATTTCAAAGTATTCTGGCTTACCCTGCAAGCAATAAAGCTAAGCTTATTTATAAAGTCTTATAAATAAAGAGAAAAAAAAAAATAAAAAATAATATTACTTAGGCGGCCCCTCAACCTACAGTAATATTGTACAATATCACGAATTGTAAAATATTTTTGACAGTTTGCAGGGGTGTACCCACATTTCGCCAGTTATGTTAGAGTCCCATGCATTATGGGGAGAGCCTATTGCCATCAACCGGGTGCAAAACCAGACTCCGGGCTGCTACCGAGAAATTCCAGGACCTCATGTTCAGCAGTAGCACTTGCGGCCACTAGACCAACGAAACAGTTTCGATTAATATTGCACCATTTTTTTATTGTTCTGTATCACTATTGCGACATATTTTACTACTAGTTGTGCCTTGTGGTTTCACCCACATAAGTCTTGATCCAGTGACAATATCGGGATGAAAAGTATCCTATGTCCTAACCCAGGTCATGGTCTACCCATGTGCCAAATTTCATCTAAATCCGTTTAGCCGTTTTAGCGTGAAAGCGTAACAAACAAACAAACTCACTTTCGCATTTGTAAAATTAATTATGATAGTTAGGATACTTGGTCTTGTTCACACGAAAACATTGAAGCTTATTGGCCATCAATATTATGATCGCTTGAAAGCAAGGGGTAATTCAATTATCTATTTTTTATAAGCCTGTATTACCCCACTGTTGGGCTTAAGGTCTCCCAACTCTCCTTCCACCTCGCTCTGTCCAGACCTACTAAAGACCAATCTTTGTTAAAGGATTCCAGCCAATCCCGCGATCTCCGTCTGGGCGCGATTTCATTTGCCGGTGAATTCGCAGTGGTAACCCGCGAAATTCATATTTTCTTAAGTTTTTTGCAATTTGCAGATCAGTGTCAGGTTGTATCTAGATCAAATATGGTTCGCGATTATAACAGATATGTATTTATAGAATGATAATCATTAAAATCAATAATACATCTCTCGAAGTAAGATTTTTCCATAAGGGATATATTTTGATCAAGATACAATTTGACGCTGACCTGCAAATTGCAAAAAACGTAAGAACATTTGAATTTCGCGGATCCGCCTTAAGCGGGACCCCCTGGGTCATAAGTTACGCCCATTGATCGTCTAATATGCGGCAGATGTGTCCAGTCCAATATCAATTAAACGTGGCAGCCTTCCGAGTGACATCATGTTATTTTAGTGGTGCAACGGATTATTGAATTCTTAACCCGGTCCACAAATTTGATATCCAGAATTTATAGCTCTCTGTCAAACATCGAGCTTGGACCTCTGCTAAATTGTCAAATCTATAATACTATATATATTATAATATAATAATACATAATAATATAATATATAGGTAGGTACTAATATTATAAAGTAGTTAATTTTGTTTATTTGTTGGTAAGTTTTGTATGTAGGGGGTTATCTCCGGAACTACCAGTCAGTCGGATTTGAATCATGTCAGTCCAATTCTTGAGGAAGGAGATTATATGTATGTACCATCACGCTATAACTCTTAGGAGCTAAGCTAGGAAAACAGAAAAAAGCTCAGAAAGAACGCTAAGCGAAAACGCAGTAATAGCGCGGGCGGGCGATGCGATGCGACGCGGTGGGTCAGGATATTTTATATATTTTACGCGGGCAAAGTCGCGGACAGAAGGTTGTTCATTTATATTACGCAAACGTATTGTAGGTGTACCTAACGCAACAGAAGGGGGGAGGGGAGGGGTCTGCTAGGACCGATGCCTGCCGGGCTCGCGGGAAAGTCCGAAAGGGATACCGTGGCCCCTGGCCACGTACAGACAACTGAAGGAACACGGGTGGGTTTTAGTCAGTAAGAGTCTAACACGCCCTCCCGCTCCGCCCAGAGCGGAAGAAGTTACATGCTAAAAAAAAAAATGGGCCGCCTTAAGTACCTTATAGATGGACAGATGATAATGATGTCACAATATTATATTAGAAGCTCTGTGCAGTAACACCTGTGTAAACCATTAGCCATTTAAGCAAATACCTAAGTGATATGTATTAGATAATATGAGTATAGGGGAAACCCTACATGTATGCAAACATTTGAACAGTACAAATGGCAGTCTTATCGCTAAAAGTGATTTCTTGAAGTCAACATCCGTAATGGACGAAAATCATATTGTAAGGAAAGATAAGACGAACGACGACGACTCTTATTTAAATGCTTTAAATAAGAGTCCAAAATCATAGTCTCTCTTTTATGTAGACCATGATATTGACCGTTTTCAATAACGTTGCTAAATTTGGTCCTTAAATAATCGAATGAATTTTTTTTTGAGTCGTTCTAACTTCAACAGGATTCCCAGTCTGATATGCCAAAATTAAACAATAATTTTAACAATAAAATAAAAAAGACTCGTAATGTAGAGAGATCAAAATGAATAGTTTTGTGAAAACGATCAATTTTGTTAATCTTTAAAGGCATAGTTTTTCCTCAATCTTCCCTTGTAAGGTCATATCCATAAGAGGTAATGAACCCTCGAAGTCCAAAACTAATCAATAATACTCTCCCGCAAACTCTAAACATCCAAGCTCTTCAAAACATACAGTAGACAATTAATACCTTCATTTAGTAGCAGCGACAATTCTGCCGGTGACAGGACATGCATCATATCTCTTAGTTTGTTTGTCTGTCTGTGTTGTTAAAATATACGAGTTCTTGCACTCCGGCTTGCACATAAATCAACACTGCCTAGCGGCTTATTAATTTTATGATGTTGCTTTGCTGGATGTGCCTGGGAAATGTACGGACGGTGCCATAATTATTCATCTATCTGAACAAAATTTTCGGGTGGATGGATCTTTAAATTTAGGCATCGTGTGAACGGTGATATTATTGCTTTTACCTGCTTTTACGCTTAGTAAAATTATTCATGATCAGTTTTATATAGTATGCATCAGAAAAGTGTGGTCTTAATTTTAATGGTGTGGTATAGAACACCCAACTGAACAACTTTCTTCATGGGACCAACGTCGTAATCATAAAATTTATTAACTGTCCCACACGAAACTCTATCTATACCTACTCAACCCAAAATATATGGGACGGCTGATTATTTTTTTGGCCAGTACCACACCCATAAATATGAACACACCTTTCTGATACATGCTGTATACGTATTTGGCTGGAAAACGAAAAAAGACGCTTGCAAAATCTCTGTAAGTAGTGACAAAAAAAAACTTTACTTTAGAACCATTCATGATGTTGACCGATTAATGAGATCCTTGCCGTTAAGTGCATTTCAAGCTTTCTATCAAGCTTCTGTTAAAAAACTTAATCACATTTTTGAGTATCTACCACAATAAACCTTGGATACTACGAAAATATTTTAGTTTGTGAATAGTTTTGGTTACGTTAGTACCTATATAATTTTGTTATTTTTATTAATTAATTAGTTATAAGTTGTTGTGTACTCATATAGGTATTTATATCGTATTATTTGTTGAAAATTAAATAATATACACGAAAAATTGTCTACGGGTTATGTGAAAGTAAAAGAGTCTCTGTATTGAGTCGAGCATTGACGATCCAACAGAGCCCTTCCCAGCGCGTCAAGAAAACACAGTTGGAACCAGAGCGTTGAATATACAGGGCGCGAAAAAAATGGTCGCAATATTTCTTGGGGAGTCGTATCCAGTGTTTATATGATATGTGACGGTAATAATATAAGATTTTATCTGAGGTGCGATTGTTGAGGCTTGCAGTCTGAGGAAGATGCAATATTTCTGGTACACTCGCCGAGAATTTGTCAATTGCGCAAGTTGAATTAATGGCGTTGTAAACTTTCTTTGATGAATTTCTGTTTTTGTAATTTCCAACACAAAGGTTTTATTGTATTGTGGTGGTAAAGACCTTATTGATGATGTTCTTCAAAAACGTCAGGTGCGTAGTAGGTACTCGCAACCGTCGGTGCATGACCAGCCTGCTATTCTGCAAACATCTCACCGTGATAACAGCCGGTCGATTCTGTAAAAATAACACCATGAAACTTAGGTGAAGTGAGCGTGAAGTGAACTGTCAATAGTGTTAATCCCTAGCATCATGCCGGTCGATTTGTGACAGTGACAGCTCACTTCACCTAAGTTTCACGTTGATATTTTTACAGAATCGACCGACTTGGGTGAAGTGAGCTTGATGTGAGCTGTCATTGCACCTAAAGCTAGGCATTGACACTATGGACAGCCCACTTCATGCTCACTTCACCTCACTCTTCAAGGTGAGATGTTTACAGGATGGATCGACAGATGTATGAACGTAAACGAAGCAAAAGGATTATTTTAGGATCGTAGCAGGAGGCGCTCTATAGTTCTACCTACCCCCAGGTGTGAGTTTTGTAAGTATGTATTTTTGTATGTGACGGTGTAAACCTACTGCTGCTGATGACGTCAGATCTCATCAATCTGTATTAACTTAATCTTAAGAGCGTTTATCCTAAAAACTGGCAACGTCGCAAATCGCTGTCAAAATATTTACCTGTTTTGATTAATTAGGCAATATTACTGTATGGAAATAGGAAATGTAGCTAACTAGCGAACTAGAATATTAATAATGAATTGCAATTATAACATTGTATTTGATGTTGTACCCGTTTTAGGTGTAAAAAAGGCACTTAGAAAGCTTCCAAATACTTTTTTTTACATCTAAAACTAAATATTCGGTGTTACGATATTAATTATTGCATTTCATAATCAATATTCTAGTTCGCTAGTTAGCCACATTTGAAAGAAGAAGAAGAAAGAAAGAAAATACGTTTATTTGCGGTACACATTTCTTATTTCCATACAGTAATATTGCCAAATTAATCAAAACAGCGAAATATTTGGACATCCATTTGCGACGTTGCCCACTTTCAGAATAAACGCTCTTAAACTACAAAAAAAAAATAGGCAGGTTAAATAAAGACAACAACAGACAAACCGTACCTAGCTGCATAGCTTCCTCTGACCTCAGGATTACAATAGATAGATTACTTTAGAGATATTCAGAGGAATTTTTAGTTTCTATAACACTTACTGTTCGAAAAAAAACTTATAATAACACTTTCCAGTCAATAAGTGTCAGCAAAACAGACCATAGTTTAATTATAGAACAAGTCGAATCAACTTAATCTCTCTGCCGACTGTACAAAGGAGAACTCTATTTGTACCCGCCTCGCAAAGATGGTACGTAGGTGGTCAGTACTATTAAAAACTTGTTTCTCGCAAAATGTTATGAATTGTGACCAAAATAGGAAGACGGTGCAGTGACAAAAACAAGATAAATATATTGTTTTTGTTTATTGGTTCAAGCTGGACCTGCCGTGCTATTCAGTAAACATCTCACCGTGAAAACTTAGGAGAAGTGAGCGTGATGTGAGTTATCATTGCACCAAATGCTAGGGATTGACACTATTGACAGCTCACTTCACCTCACTCTTCACGGTGGGAATTTTACAGAATGGATCGACTGTTCCATAGTTAGTTAGAAAACCGTTGGTAGTTTTAGTTCTAAGTATAAACAACACTTGCTACGAGTAGGTAGGTACAATTTAATTTTTTCTTTAAAAATACTTCAACCCTTTAAAATATTTTATCTAAAAAATGTTTTATTAAACAAAGGAAATCATTTTTTTAAACTCACCCTGAATCTGCACGCAGTTGGTATTGGTGACCTCACCGTTCGCTGATTGAAACTTTTTTGTCCAACTTACACAACACAGTCAACTCACACGTCCCAACTAATGTTTTAAATGCAAAAGTGAGTATGTTTGTTTGTTCTCACGCTAAAACGGCTAAACGGATTTGGATGAAATTGGCACATGGGTAGACCATGACCTGGAGAAGGACATAGGATAACTTTTATTCCGTTATTCCCACATAATCGAGACTTATGCGGGTGAAACCGCGGGGCGCAGCTAATACACAATAAAGATACTAATTAGTAGTTAATTGATTCAGGCGTGACTTTGCGGAAATCCGTTATAAAATACAATAGACCACGTATATTTAGTAACTTAATCCGCGTAACTGTTCTTAAAGAGTCATAAAGAACCCTGTAAGAAATGGACACGTGTTTCACCTCTCAAAGAGGCATCCTCAGGAAGGCGATGTGATGAGACCCGACGTGTGGACACGTCGGGTCCGAGTACGCAACAAGTCAATCGCCTACCCGAGGATGCTCATGAACATGACTGATGACTCATTAAGAACAGTTACGCGGATTAAGTTACTAAATATACGTCGTCTATTGTACTTATTAGTAGTTTATGAAACTGTTACATATCAGGGCATTAATGCCTAATTATGTGCAGTCATACACTACTTTACCTAAACTGAAGCAATTTCATCATTATCATCATCTGCCTAGCCTTTTTCTAACTCGGGTCGGCTTCCAGTCTAACTGGATGCAGCTGAATACCAATATTTTACATGGAACGACTGCCTATCTGACCTCCACAACCCAGTTATTCGGTAATACGATACCCCTTGGTAAGACTGGATGTCAGACTTTCGTGCTTCTGACGAACCATAATGACTGCCAAAGATCCACGAATGACAGCCGGGACAAAAACAAAATTTCTCAAAAACACAACAAATAATATCGTAAAGGTACAATGACGTGTTGCTGCGACATGACTGGTTTCTATGTATTTCTAGAAAGACGACGTATATGCTAGCTACGGAAGGTATTTCATATGGTAATTGGTGTTTAATATAGTGCTCAAATCTAACACACTACCCCGGAGGTTCGCGCCACAGCAACCGATCAGCTGTTGCGATGACGCGCCGCCATTTTACGCCACAGCAACCGATTAGCTGTTGCGATGACGCGCCACCATTTTACGCCACAGATAATATAGAAAAATGTACATAATGATAATTAAACTCGCCAACCGCTGTTTCTATATTATCTTTATTATTATCTGTGGCGTAAAATGGTCGCGCCACCATTTCACGCCACAGATAATAATAGAAACAGCGGTTGGCGAGTTTAATTCTCATTACATTTTGACCTCACTATCGGCTTTAGCACTAGGAGGGTGCTATGATAAATTTGACAATTTTTAGAGCCGCCATCTTAGATTTACATTTTGACCTCACTATCGGCTTTAGCACCCTCGAAAACGATGACAACGACACCAATGACGAAAAAATTTAATTTTTTTGCAGTTAAAAGTACACCTCTGCCTTACCCTTCGGGGAAACAAGGCGTTATGTTATGTAATTTTTTTATATGTATCATATTTTTTACGGTAACTTTTCTACCATAATTGCTGCTTCAGAAATAAATGATTCCGAGGTCAGTGGTATTCAGTGTCTCATTTTCGTCACTGGAAGAACTCATTTCACCTATTATATATTATGTTACTAGATTTTCCAATGATATTAAATAATAAATAAATAAAAATCTTAATTAAAGACCACATGATCCTTATTAAAATTAAAATTATAATTAAAGCCAGTAGGTACTTTCAGTACATTTCATTTATTTTTTGTACATAGTTTGTATAGTTCAAGCTGGTTCCAAACTCAGAATATTTTTATTCACTTGTGACTTTTCATTCACAGATAACAGTGAATAAAACTCTGTTTTAAGTTTTATTCACTGTTATCGATGAATAAAATGCCATTTATCGAGTTTGGTAAAAAAAAAAAATCACCACTAGAATGCTATTTTATCACTGAGTAACATAGGCTATAAGATATGATGCGGGCGAAGCCGCTGGCGGAAGCAAGTATTTTATAAGGTAACAAGTAACACCGTCTGTGATTGTTTCAAGTATAAAAGCAAAGAACTTTCATTTCACAAGACTTTTCCAAAAGCATGAAAACGTGAGCAATACACTTAAAAATATTACCCCCTATCAAAAAGATCTGGCAATTTATTTTCACAGCTTAATAATACCCCTTCAAACTATATTATTTGGTGACAAAAGCCTTCCTTTGTGTAAACGCAATAAAGATAAAATTTAAGGGGGTTTCCGTTAGAAATTACTTAGGTAAGGGATAGTTCAGACACAATTGAATGACGAACAAAAGGAGAATGGATTCAAAACAGATGGCTCTAGTGAGGCTTGATTGTTGTGTGTAGGTACTTGAGCATATCCGAGGATATTGTTTGTGTATTGTGGTTGGTGACTTAGGATTTAAAGTCACACGTGTCTGTGAGACAAAAATTATAGTTTGACCGAGACCGCTGTTCCGCGTCTTAACTATGTGCGCGGCGAGACTGGGGGGTAGTGCAGGCCACTCATTCGTCAACTCTCACGGCGGCAGCGTCCCGCCGCTAATTCGTCAACGCTGCCCCCCACCTCGTCGCGCATTCCTAAAGCTCGTAACAGCGGTCTCGGTCAAACTATAGTAAAATATTCATTAAATACAGGGTGGCATCCCGACATCAACATCTTTTCAATTAAATAAAACCACAGTACAGTGAATAAAACGCTGTCAATAACATGTGTTTCTGCAAATATCGGAAGAAGACGGAAGGGATTTGATAGATGATGAGAAGCGTAGATAATTGTTTACTATTATTTTCGTTATTTATTTTTGTAGCTGTCATCGTTTCTATTGTAATTGTGACAATTTATTGTTTTTCCAAATAATAACCATTTCTTTTTCTAGCTTTTATCATCTTATTCCGCAATTCTGCTGTTACTTAAGGATCCTGTGTCGTGTGGAGGCTTTCTTATTTATTTATTTAATACTTCAAGCACAGAAATGTACAGAGGCACTTAATGCTTATTTCTCTCTCTGATCAGGAACTAAGTTGGCTTAGGGTTATCGACGCGCATGCGCCGGAAGGGCTGTGGATGTAAAGGCTGAGCCGGTTTCCCATGGCCAAATGGTTGGTTTCCATCACGGCGATGCGGGAGCACCGCTGAGTTTTAGTGGGTATACTGCATTTAGACAGGATTCCCACATACCCCGACTCGTCCCCCACGAGCCGGGGATGCGCAACGCATATCTCAGAGAAAAAAAAAAAAAAAAAGGGTTATCGACGCGAAAACGGATACCATAGATTTAGTACATGAATTTGAACGCCCTGCGTTGAAATTTTTGTCGGTTATTAAAAAAAAAGCTACAGATTTTTTTAAATAACCGACGATAATTTTCAACGCCACCCTGTATATCATCATTGCTGGGTAAATTTGGGTATAGGGTGACGCCACAAAATAGTATATTATGCAATTAGTGAATAAAGGACGGATTTAAAGCGAGGGCCATAGATGAATCACGAGCAAGTGAAGGATTCTAACGACTGAATCACGACCGAAGGGAGTGATTCATGATGATTGAATCACGAGCGTAGCGAGTGATTCAAGTGTTAGAATCCTGAACGACGCGAGTGATTCATGGCCCTCGATATAAATCCGTTTTATTCATGAGTTGCATACTATACTTTATACCATGACTACGAGAAAAAGAAAGATTTAAGCGAAAATAGACATTTAATTAAGAAAAAAAACTGGCCAAGTGCATGTCGTACCACGCACATTGAAGGGTTCCGTAGTTGAAATGAATTTATCCCAAGAAAAAACTTAACAATGTAAGTAGTTGAAAAACATTTTCTCCCATACGGAATGTATGGGAAGATCATGTTTACCAAACTGCAAATTGAAGTTAGTCGATTATTACTCGTTAACCTATAAAGCCTAATTAGCAGTGATAGTTTTCCTTTTAATTTCGTTATATATACTACTGCTATGATTTTTTTCACAAATCCAAGTACAACCATTTAGCTGGCAGGGGGGGGGACACTTGACTCTAACAAAAAATTTCAGTTAAAACCTTACTATTTCGCAAACGGTTCCCTTAATTAAAAAATGATTTTCACAAACTTACAATATTTTTGAACGACCTTTCCAACAATACCCCATACCACGGAGTAAATGATAAAAAAAAAATATCTCCACTTTACGTGTAGGGGAGGTACCTTAAAAAAATCTTTTTTTTCTTGATTTTATTTCACCACTTTCTTGGCGTGATTAATATGTATACATACGCCAAATTACAGCTTTCTAGTACTAACCGTCTCCGAGCTAAGCCGCAGACAGACAGGCGGACATGGCGAAACTATAAGGGTTCCTTGATTACTACGGAACCCTAAAAAAAAGGTTAAATTAATTCAAATGTACATTACAATTGAAACAATTACTAAAATTAAGAGTAATTTTCTTATTATTGTTATTCGGCTGGTCAACTTGTGAAGCGCTATAAATACCTATATTTCCTGTGTATCGAGTATTTTTTCGCAAGGAGGTTGTATAGCATTTAGATGGAGGTCGAATATATTGGTGTGTTCTAAATTCAAACACCAAAACAGTGATTAAAAGAGCTTTTTATTCACTGTTTTCAGTGAATAAAATAAGCTTTTTAGAGGGGGAATGGTATAAACAAATTTTATTTTCACCACTATTTAATATGACGTGTAAAAGTGATTCCGATATCCTATTTACAGAATAAACAATTTCATTTCATTTCAGTGTAATAGCCATTGCCCGCGATTTCGTCAAAAAGTTCAAAGTTCAAAGTTCAAAGTTTTATTAATGCGATTTTTGGTGATACAACAGGGTCTTAAAAACATTTTATAGTAGCTCAAAAATCTACCTTATAAGGCATGCATTGTTAAATTACAATATTAGAGATTAAGTTATACATTACATGCAACATAAAGAACTAATTAATGTCTATTGAAATTACAATTCAAGATTTTATCAATTATTACATTACAACATAAATACAAAAAATGGTCAGTCACATGAAATTTTGTCAACTAGGAATTCGTCAATGGTATAGTAGCACTTGTCTATTAAAAAAATATTTAGTTTACGTTTAAATTGTGTCAAGTTTAAATCTTTTATGTCATTTGGTAGCTTATTAAAAATTTTTGGAGCCATGCAAAGTATGCTCTTGTGCATAAGAGCGGTTTTTGAACTTGTCAGGCATAATTCATGTCGATATGTTGGTCTTATGGATCGATACCTTTGTTCCGAAGTTTTTTTAAATAAATCACCGTTTTTCTTTACGAACAAAGCAGTCTCGTATATGTAAAGACAAGGTAATGTTAGTATTTTTAAGATGATAAAATGCGGTTTGCAACTTTCTGTTGATTTAAGATTGCATATGGATCTAATGCACCTCTTTTGTGCTTTAAAAATGTCAAGTTTTTTACAGGAATTGGCCCAGAAAATTACTCCATAACGTAATATGGAATCTACGTAGCCATAATACGCGGTCACGACAGCCGCCTGATTTACTATTTTGCTGAGTTTATAAAGAGCAAAGGCAAACTTGGTCAATTTTGTAATTAATATCGATGCATGTTCTTTCCACGTCAATTTAAAGTCTATTGTCAATCCTAAAAATTTAATATGTCCTACTTCTTCAATTGTATTATTATTAAAAGTTAGATTAATGTCAGAAGTGGTAATTCTTTGTCGAAACTGCATGATTTTAGTTTTATTTAAATTAAGAATTAAATTATTTTGTTCAAGCCAAGCAATTGATTGTTGTAATGCATTTTTAATGTCACTCTCATGTTTTGTACTTAAATCATCATGCCTAATAATTAAAGTGCTGTCATCGGCAAAAAGAACCATAGGAAAAGTGACGTGTTTTGGAAAGTCATTTATATAGACCAAAAACAATAGTTGGCCTAATACGCTGCCTTGTGGCACGCCAAATGTAATTTTACGTTTTCCTGAAATGTATTTATATTCTCTTTTATCCTTTTTGCAAATTCGTCTAACTTCCGTACACTGTGTTCTGTTGTCAAGGTAGGATTTTATAAGAGAGAGAGCGTTTCCCCTTATTCCGTAGGCACTTAGTTTTCCTAACAAAATATTATGATCGACTAAATCAAAGGCTTTCGTCATGTCCATAAATATAGCGCTAGTGGGAATTCTTTGATCAATATCTGGCATTATAATATTAAGGAAGTCATAGATAGCCAAGTTTATGGATTTGTGTTTCCTAAAGCCTTTCTGCTCCTTAACTAAGATGTTATGTTTGGTGAAGAAGGAATACATACAGTTATAAATAATTTTCTCAAATATTTTTGATATTACCGGTATAAGCGCTATTGGTCGGTAGTTATTAATGTCAGTCTTATCACCTTTTTTAAATAGAGGATTAATTATAGTGGGCTTTAGTTTATCAGGATAGATTCCAGAGCAAATGCTTAAATTAATTATGTGACAAATGGGACTTGATATCACTTGGGAAACGAATTTTAGTACTTTTGTTGAAATATCATCATAACCTACGCTAACTTTATTTTTTAGGTCTTGTATAATACGATCCACTTCATTAGGCGTAGTCGGAGTCAAGAATATTGAATTATTGCATATAGTCTTACAACTACCAGATTTTGAGGCTTTTGAAAGTAATTCTGCTTGCTCTATGAAGTGATTGTTAAATGCGTTCGCTATATCACTGGGGTTTGTTAATGTAGTACCATTACTACGTATTTCTGTTATATATTCACGTGGAGGACAATATCTGTTTTCACTTATAATTTTCCATGTATCCTTCGATTTATTATTTGATGTCACTATCCTATGATTATTTTTGGCCTTTTGTGTCAATCTTATTATTTTCTTAAGTCTTTTTGAGTAATTTTTAAGTTTTGTCAGGTTTTTACTATTAGGTTTTGCTCTTAAATGCCATAGAAGTTGTCGTTTATTCTTACTGCAACGTTTGATACCGGGTGTCAACCAATTCGGATTCCTTTTTGACTTAATAGTTTTACTAATCAAGGGGAAGCATAAATTATAAAACAGCTGGAATATTTCCATAAAATTATCGTACGCCACATTTGTATCAACAGTTTGATAAACATCGCAAAAAGATAAAGAATTTAAGCATGTTCTGAATTTAATCAAGTTATCGTGACTGTAGTCACGCGTTATAATATTCCAACTATTTATTGTACAAGTTTTCTTCACAGGAATCTTTAAAATTTGGGCTGTGTGATCTGACATGTTGAAATCCATTATTCTATGATTGCATTTTCGCGGAAAATTGTGCGCAAAATTATCCGTCATTATCGTCCGCGTGAAATTTCTTGTTTTATCAAAAAAATATGACACTCAGCAATACTTTAGACAATTTTAAGAGACGTATCAGTAGTTCCGAAGATTACTCCCTACAAACGAAGTCAAAAATATTACCTCTTTAAAATATTAGTATTGATGTATACCAGCTAATACGATCCGGCAACATTAATACTTAAGCAGCTCACCTCAATGCAGGAAGTCCAACACTCCTTTTATCAGCAACTCGTAAAAGTTTTATAGGTTTTAAGAAAATTCAATAAAACAATTAGTTTTTCTTAAAAATGTATTTATTTTTCATTTTATTGTGCTCTTCAATATTTAGTAAACGGACAGTCTGTCCATGAATTTTAATTACATAAGTGTTGCAACTCTCGATACTATACAAAATGAAACAATAAAATTGAATAAAAAATAAATAGTTATTACTTAAATTAAATACGAAAACAGAAATAAAAACAAAAACAACATTTTTGACGACCGAATAATATTTTCCATTTACAATACAAACGAAATGGTTGCTTTTACGATACGAAGGAAACGTTAAAGTAGAAATATAAACGCAGAATGAGAGACTAAATAAAATTGATGCTGAACAAAAAGCAGCGAACTTTGCATACTTTTAAGAGCTGTTAAAACAAATCGACGGATAGGAATTCGATACATTAACTTTAGCACCAAATGACAAAATCAGATAGTACAATCCCTTCAAAGAAAATCTGTGTGATATATTCGAATGAAAAGTGGTACCGTTAATATGATATGATTATAAAATTCAACTTACTATTCTTAAATAATTCATTTAACTACAATTTTGTACATTATCTACAAATTCAGAAATTCATTTACATCATCCTTTCATAGTTTTTACACGTTATCAATCATTTACTTGATAGATTTCACAATTACTGTGATAATTTAAGGACTAGTTCGAAACTTACTAGGACGAAACCGCTATAGCTACCTAGAAATATGGTCACATGAATTTTGTACAAAACCATCGCTATACCAGCTAATAAAAATAACGATTTCATCAAAATATCGTATCGCTAAAATCTAGAGGGACAGACCTTCTACCAAGCAATAAATTTTGTACAATTGTGTAGAAAAGTAGTCCCTAAGACGTTTAAGGTTCATAAATATTCGACAGTAACTAATATTCAACGATTAAGTTCACCGTCTCGGAAGGCATGAGAGAATTGAGGCCGCTGAATAAGTTAGGCCGTGAAAGATAAAGTAATACTACTAAATGCAAAATTGATTACATTAACTGTGATTCTTCACCATTCACTTCGTCACTGGAACAGTTATAGCACGACCGTCACATGAGTAGCCGCGAACACGACATATCTGTTCATGACATCGGTATCTCCGCAGACAATCGGTGTCTAGACGATGCCCTTGTACCACACGTACCGCACGTATTATTACTATAGCCGGAATCGGATCCGAATGAGGAATCACCACTTGGAGGCTTCGGTGAAGCCCGGGGTCCTCTCCAACAGGCAATTCCTGGCAGCTCACCACCAGGCCAGGCACCTCCTGCACTCATTGGCAGAGGTCCTTGCGGCCTCGCACCAACCGTCCCAACTTGAGGATACAATCTCAAGAGAGCATCCAAAAGAACTCCTTCGTGAAATTCCGTAGGATCAGGCGGTCCTGGCGGATGGATGTGGCGCTGCTGCATTCTATGTTGTGCCCGTCGTCTCTCCAGAGACTTGGGTCTTCTGTCCATTCGCTGTTGTCTTGGCCGATGGGGGAGCGACTGTGGAGCTGGTGGTCTCGAGCAGGTTCGACATGGCGCTGCTTCTCCGACGAGGCTGAGTTCGTCTTCGGCGAAGTGGTCGTCACTGTGGAGTGAGTCGTCTGATCTGTGGGGCAGCTCCTCGTAAAGTGGGGCCCCACAGGTGTCCCCACCACAGCTGTTCCCACCTCGCCAGGTACCGCCGGAGCCGCAGACGAACACTCGGCTCGGGCAGTTCGGTCTTTTCGTTTCCACCATCTGTGAAGAGTAAATTTAGTTTAATTAAGGTTTTCGCAACAACTAAGAAATTCTTGGAAGATTGATTTGTAGTGACATTCACACAATTTCAATTCAAATTATTTCAGAGAATAATGCTGAAATACATTTAGCTAGTTTCAAATAAAATACACCGTCTGACTCTAACATTACAATAACCCTTTCTAATTACTTTTTACATTCCCAGACCTTTGACTTCGTCCTAAAATACTACGAATTATCTCACTACACAGACAAATATAGTTATAATATAATCAGCAAAAGTTATCGAAAAACTAATATTTTAAGCAATATTAATTTCTTTGAAGCCTAATCATATAATCTTTTTAAAGTATATTATAACGAAAATCCCTAATATCATTAATTTGAAAGTCAATTATAAACATCGCAAGTCAAATAATATCTAGGCCGAGGTACAGACTTATGAAAGCCGAACAGGCAAACTTTTGACGTTTGAGTTTAACTGGATCTCAAAAGTTTAGGTTAATTCTCAAAATTTTATAGCTAACATGCACTAAGTTTACAGGTCGTTTGAATGTTTAGACGAAATTAAGTTTGTTTGCTGACAGATGTTACGTGAAACTACACGACGTCCCAACAGTCGTGTTAGTCGTGGCAAATTAATGTGGACAGCTTTCGTCGGTGTTGAATATAGTGTGAAACTTTGACACTATTAATGGTCTAAACTCTAGAAGGTTTTCGGGATTGTACTCGTTCCTTTGTAGACTAATATACTTTAACAAACCTAAGTACGGTATTGTTATACTCGTGAGATAGAATTAGCTCTACTTTTGTCTTTTGAATTTGATATTAGGTTCTGTCCTACTTTAAATTTTAGAAAATATAAGTTTATTTATTCCAGGTCTACAGAAATGTTACAATATTTGAGATTAAGTGCGTTTCTTCTAAAAGTTGGCAACGTCCCAAATTGCTTTCAAATATTTACCTGTTTTGATGAATTTGGCAATATTACTGTATGGAAATATGAAATATCGCTAACTAGTGAACTAGAATAATGAATTGCAATTATAACACTGAATTTGATGCTGTAACCGTTTTGAGTGTAATACAGGCATTTGGAAAGTTTCCAAATACTTTTTTTACATCTAAAACAAAATATTTGGTGTTACTATATAAATTATTGCATTACATAATCAATAAATTAGTTCATTAGCTAGCCGTGTATCATATTTCCATACAGTAATATTGCAAAATTAATCAAAACAGCGAAATATTTGACATCTATTTGCGACGTTGCCCATTTTCAGAATGTTAAAGAAATAAGTCACACCATATTAGAAATATATTCAATCGCCTATCATTAATGTCAACAGCATGAAAAGGGTACACTTAACCAAATAATGAGTCCAATGAATATGGACGGGACAAATGGAGTTACTAACACTGAGTGACGCGAACCATTTCATTACTTCTTCCACAAAGATATGTCAGGTCATCTACTAGATTAACTTTGAAGGCCCTTAGACCCTCGTCTTGAGCTGAAGGCATACAATTTACGGGCTGGAAATTTTTAGTTTGGCCTCTGTCAATATCGGGTACCTAAAAGTAGTACTAAAAGAAAATCGTGCGTTGAGTTCGCAATGAGATAATTTTCTAGGTTTTGGTCGTTACGGTTTATTAGTTCTTGTAAGATATTTTTGCCTTTGACGTTTTCATTATTAAGTAAAATACAAATTCTAATAACTTCTAACGTCTATATCTTCTAACATTTGTTATTTATAGCATTTTCATTAATACTCTAGCTAGAAGTGTCACTATTTGTTTTGCTAGCCCGATTTATCCCACTGCTGGGGACTAAGCTACCCTCTATTCTGTTTCCACCTCTGTCCAAATTGCAGGATCATTCTTTGTCAGGGGAGTCCAGTGACACTATTTTGGTCATCTTCAAATAGGCGCCGTCAATAATCTACTATCGAAATAAAAATAGACCTCCGGTCTAGTACCCAAACAACTTACTGAAACAAAATGTTTCGACCCTGGAGCTGTTTTCTCGGCTCTAGATATTTTATTTATAAAATTGATCCCGCTGAAGTGATTGACTAGCAATCACTTATTTCCGAACACTATTTCTTAACTAAAGCAACTCTATTTGTTGACTTGTAGCTGTGTACTAGACTGGCTATGTAATGCTTAGAAAAATAATCAGAAATTCACATATTTTATGTCACTGAGTTACGAGTAGTTCTTTAACGTATTGAATTATGTTTTATCTAACAGTTGCCGTTTATCCTATACTATTAAATGAGCAATATTTGTTTATATATATTTGTAATCACGTCTCGAAAACGGATCTATCGATTTCGATGAAAGTTTCAAAACAGGGGTTTACGGGGGCGAAAAATCGATCTAGCTAGGTCTCATATCTGGGAAAATTCGTTTTCTCTATTTTCAACCAAGCAGAGCTCGGTCGACCAGGTACTACAGACGTGAATCGTGTATTTGCTTATGAGTGATTTCCAAACAAACCTACTAGGCACAATTCTGAGAAAAAAATTCAGGTCTTCCCTAATAATTCCAGATACTTTATCTTTACATACTTCGGCTGTGTGTTGTCTGTCAGTCAGTCACAGAACTGCTTTATGGATGTGAAGATCTTTCCAGGTGGTTAGGAGCTTTCTTATAATTTTCTTTGGAAGTTTTAAACCGCCATACGTTAGAATTTCTGCCTCAACATTAATATTAAAAATTTCACATGAGATTTAAGATATCCAACCTCCAACTGTGGTTCCAGTTCAGGTCTATGCGGTAGGGGCGGCCTCCTGGGCATGTCCTGCAGGTCTTCGTATAAGGGTGCTGGTGGTGGTGCCCTACGCTGGGAGCCGCTGCTCTGCGTGGGGGCCGATGACTTCGAAGGAAGCAGATTGGTGACTTTCCGTTTGTGTCTGTGAAAGAAAATGTTCTATTAATTTGTAGTCATGCATATTTTTGCGTCTCCTTGTGATTGGTATGACTTTGTTCTGATAAAATGTATAAAGGTTTTATTTGTCATTTATTCTTTACTATCGACCCGCCCTTGCTTGGCATGGATGCAATGGTGGAATGTCAGGAGATTTCTGTGCTATATCTAGGTTAAATATTAATGAAGGTACACATGCTTTAAATATGGGTGAGAGCCGCATCAAAATCCATTGTGTACTTAAGAAGATGTTAGCGGTCACAGAGACATATATGATAAGAAACTTTACTTTATACTATGTAAACATAAAGACATAAAATATAATATTTTATCTGTCATTCATTATCTATTGCATATATGAACACTGTAGATTTTAATGGAATAACACAGTACCTTTAACAAAAGATAATTATGGTTTATCGGTCAAAGATAACGAAGTTAAATAATGGGAAAATGTAGTATATAATCATACTGTTGTTATTTTGATATCATCGTTAACAACTTTGGTGTCGATTACATAGTCTTTTGTTAGTAACTTCCACCAATTTTCGACCATCTTGTAATTTTCCCAAATAATATTGTTGTTTACTAAGAATATTTGCTGTTATATTATACTGATGTCACCACACTTTTGATCAACACAACTCTTTACAAATAGAGGGATGCTCTACGTTCTATAAATTCGCCCTATTTGTTTAATTGAAATAACCGCCTCAGTAGTCTAGCGGTTAGACCACTTGTGTCAGACCCAGTGATCCCTGGATCGATTCGCAGTGGAGGTAAAATGTTCTGCTCGGTTTGGTTGGTAGGGCTTGTTTAAAGTCCGCCTAGCTAGCTACCACCATCTTATCTAAGTCTGTCGCCATCATAACAATGTTAACAGCTTTGTTTGTGTTTTGGCAGTTAGAGTTAAGATTCCGGATGAAGCTCGCTTCCACCTTCGGCCTGATCATCACTTACCATCAGGTGAGATGCAGGCCAAGAGCTTCCCCGTTGTGGGTAAATAAAATAAATAACATCCAATTTTTCTTGGATGGATATTCAACGGATGTCCCGGATGAAGTCAAAATAAATATAGTGGTATAAAACGCTCAGTTATTTTATAATATTAACGAGATTATCTACAATGATACGGCAACACCGGCCGTGAGGTTTATTGTGTATGGTATCATAAAAGATGTCTATTAATAATAATACGTATCAAGTAGGTGGTCTAATGTTGGAGTACAAAATATTATAATACCTACTTCAAAACTATACTTAAATTATATTTCAATTAAGTTAGGGGCACAACAGGTATAACCTACCTTTTGGAACTAATTGAACAAAATGATTTTATTATGAAGCACTTACAAAGTGATTGAATTGCGATTGCTAAAGTGATTGATGTTAAAATCAAATTAAAATCAATTCATTACTAAGTGCGACATTTAGAAGAAGAATGGAGTAGGTATTTAGAATTTTGGCATTTAATTATTCTGAATACTACTCTCAAATTAGTTTTATGAAAATCTATAATTTTAACGTTTCCATCATCTCTCAATCAATCAATCTGGATGTGCCTAGCCTTTTCCCAACTATGTTGGGGTCGGCTTCCAGTCTATCCGGATGCAGCTGAATACTGACTGCTCATCTGACCTCCACAACCCAGCTACTGGGTAACACGATACCTCTTGGTAAGATTGGTTGTCAAACTTTCGGGCTTCTGACGAAAAAGATCCACTTATGACAGCCGGAACTAACGGCTTAACGTGCTCTCGTCTCGTCTTGGTATGTAAAGATGGTCACCCATCTACGGACCAACCCCGGCAAGCGCAGCTTAACCTGATGGATCGATCCGTGCGGCTGGTATTACTTAGCCGCGTTTTCATCATCTCTAAGACACTTTATTTTTTTCTTTTTACAAGGTAGGTACTTGTAAAGTAAGTAATTTCAAAAACTATAGCACCTCATAAAACAACTTCAAAGAGTGTCTTAAAAATATTCAATGCTAAGTAGGTATCTGTCTACTTTATTTAGTCTGTCTACTTTATTTCAAATTCTGTGGTAACACTTTGACATTGAGCTGGCCTTGCGTAGTATCACAGAGTAATACAGATTCACCCCGCAAAATCATTTAAATAATAAGCGACTCTTGCTACGACTCAATAAAGTACAATTCAGGTCGCATAGCGCTAATTACCTACAGTTATATTCACCTAGAAGCTGCCTCTCTACCGCGTAACTCTTAGATCTTGACTACGTTACACTCAATAAATTGGCCCAACAAGTCGAACCCGCTGCATACTTGGAGCTTCATACCTAAAATGCGGAGTGAACTTTCTGTATAAATCTGTGGTAGTACGGAGATTCAAGATAAGTACCTGGGCGACCGAGCCCTGCTCTGGTGAAAATAGAAAATGCTCATTTAATAGTACAGGATAGTTCATACTAATTCCATGCTGCCGTGATAGTATGTTCTTACTAATTCCATGCTCCCATGATAGTAAGTACTTACTAATTCCATGCTGCCATGTCATTATTCTAAGGTAGCCATCTTGTTCTAAACTTTGGGCGACCGAGCTCTGCTTGAGTAAAAATACGGAGAAAATGAATTTTCCCAGATATGAGACCTAGGTAAATCGAGTTTTCGCCCCCGTAAACCCCATATTGCAACTTTCTTCGAAATCGTTAGAGCCGTTTTCCAGAACGTCATTACAAATATATACACAAATATTTCTCGTTTAATAGGGATATGAGACCGTGACGTAACGTGAGGGGTACTTTAAATATTAAGTTTTATTCGTAATATCCGTACGTATAGTAATATACCTACTATCAATAGAATATTAGTTCCACACCGGTTCTGCTGTAGCTTTCAATTATTACAAAAGAATAGGAACTTATTATAAACACATTAGATACGCTAACTTCACTTCTCAACGCAGATGTTCTAATATTTGAGGAAAAAACTTGACAAGAGTGTGTAGACCACTTTCTATGGGTTCTGTAAGAATAAATGCATGTAAAAATAAAGTATATTTAACTATTTTATACAAAATCAGCAGTGTTCTTTGCAGTAATTACTTACATAAGCATGATTACCTACTATTGTTGAATCACACAAATGGCCTAGTGGATTTCAACAGGGAATTTCCTCTGTCACACATATTGCTTTGAAGTTATGAATATTTGTAATTATTAAATCACCTGCTTTATTATCTATACAAATAAAATAAAATTAAAAAGTGAATGATAATATAATGTCAAAATAACAGATTTTTACTAAATGAATATGAAAGTACATACAACAAAAACACAATTTATAAAATGTTTATCTGTCTGTCTGTTTGTTCCGGCTAAAATCCGATTTTGACGGGACTTTCACTGGCAGATAGCTGATGTAATAGGAGTAACTTAGGCTACTTTTTTTTGCGAGTTGCTCGCAAAAACATTAAAACCCATGAAATCTGTATCTTCTAAAATAAAATTCCATCCACGCGGACGAAGTCGCGTCTCATCCCCTATCCTTTTACGTTTTTTATTACGGATCTCTAATTTCAGGTAGCAGTTTTTAAGTACCGATGATTTTATTATTCGAAGGACTAATCGTAGGGTAGTTATGATTGGAATAATTGGAATAAAGTACGGTCCACTTGATTGAGATGTTGCGGTAAAAAAAAACGGCATATGCTTCCTTTTTTTGCGGTTTACTTTTTTTGTTAATATTTGCTTTGTTATTTTGAGATATTAGCCTCAGAAATATTAAACGCTTTTGAATTAAGAGTGGAAGATGTGTGGTGTGTGGTGGTATTGTTGGTATTAATATCGCAGATTAGTGTGGTATTTAATTCGATTATTTTCAATGGGTTTTTATGAATAGCTTCATGCAATGGATTTATACTTTGTATACGGGATTTGAGCTTAATCATCTGAGTGTGGGTAACTCAGATGATTAAGCTCAAATCCCGTACGTACACCTATACGATTATGAGAAACGTAAATTTGAACCTATACAGTTTTACCTGCACAAAATTGCATGTTTTTACTCTACCCAGGATTTAAAACAAAACACAAACGCAAACAATTCCAATTCCAGTAAACCAGCTTAACACACATTAAGCTCTCAAAACTCTCCAAAACCGCTCAAAAAGTCATAAAATTAAAAACCAAATCCAAACAATAAACTCTACGTAGGTAATCCTTTCTAACTAGTTTTTTTTTTTTTGTACAAATGGCGTCTGTTGCATGCGACATGTCGGTGCGACAAAGACGCAACCGCTCGACAAGTCGTGTCGACCACCCACTGAATGCGACCCGCGGATATTGTAGTCGGAGAGAAGAGGAATGGCCAGTGACAATTTTTCGGTTGGATGCACCTGTTGTCTTTGTTTTGTTTGAAACATTGAGATTTTTTGGCTGTGCCCGAGATACAATGAGTTCTGGGTTTACATAATCCTTGTAATAGCTTTTTTTCTTCTGTTATTTGATAAATTATTTCGTGATTAAAATATAACTATACTCCAAATAACGGTTATCACCGTTTCGTTATTTCGATATAAACATAAACATCGTTCAACATAACTATCGTATTTAGCATCCTCGGAAACTATGAAAGTCGCTTTCATAGTTTCCGAGGATGCTAAAGACGATAGTTGACCCATGACGAAAAACTTGAAAATGAATAAACTTCGTTTCATTTCACGATAAATACAAAGCAATGTAATCTATTTACCATTTACATTAAAAAAATAACTATACAGTGCAGTAATTTAAAAAATATGACATAATAATAATTGTCGTCATGTAGCAGCTATTTGTCTAATGTTATAATAAATGGAGTATAGTTTGTTCATCTGTATACCGAGGATGTTCCAGTCATCTTGCTTGGAAAAGAGAGAGCATACAAAAGTATTGATAACATTGCTCTTCTTGGTGACATAGCAAGCAACATTTACTTGTATTTTAAAGCCTTTTAAGTTTAACAGTCCAATACATTTCACGCAGACTACAATACACCCAACGAAATCCACGTCGCATACCTTATCTGTTATCTAATTTTTTAAAGATAAAACTATTCTAGCTTCCTTAAAACATTAATCCAAACTAATCTCTATAATCATCCAGATAAAGTGGGTAATCCATTGAACTTCCACATTGACATATGACTTATACAAGCTAGTGGTGGGAAGCGAAACTTTCTGTCGCCCTTCGGTAGAGTCAATAAGATAAATCAAGTTAATACCGACGGACAGTTACCAGTAACTACAAATAATTTGATTTCATGTCGCGATTCTATCGATATCGATGAAAGGCTGTAATTAATGTACACTAGGTTAATCGATTGTTTAATTCCGTTCAGATTAGACCAATTTATGGGAATCGATTAGGTTATTCGAATTTGATTTTAATCGATTAGGAATGTTTGTTTTTGTTCCTGTTTAGTCTGGTTGTAATAAAGTAGATGGTTAATATTATAAATATTTATAAGAAAATGCAGGAAGTTTGGGCTGGTTTTCAAGTTTAACGTATGTTAAAGGAAATGGCTTAATGATGCTCATAAGAACGGGATAAATATAATTAAATACCAGTTACTGTATGTAGTTTCTAACTTAATTAAATATCGGATGATATAAATGACGCTTAAACTAAAAATATGGTAAACATTAAATCAAGTCCAAATTCTTAAGTAGACTCCGGATGCAGGTACAACCTACAACCTACAATATTCTATATTTTTTATTAAATTAGATTTGTTACAGCTGTAGTGGCAATCATGTCATTTGGTTTAAATAGGTCTTTGTGAGTGTGAGGACTATGTGGATATTTTTTTTCTCTTCCATTATTTTTTTCTTTCTCAGTTAGTTTTAATGATGATCTGGCAGTTTGAGTAGTTGATGCGGCCTACCCAAATATCCTTTCTTTGGTATTGTTCGTCGAGTTGAGCTTCTTCATTTCTGAGTTGAGCTCCACGATTACTGACAAATGTTTGCACTGACTGGACAGGTCCACTCAAATCTGTGTGGTTCTTTCCTCAAAAGACCAATTCAGACACTAATCTACATGGTCCTCATATGTTTTGACCAAGATTATTTCTGGACTTTAAAAGAGACTGCGACCTCTGAGTTTGTTTCGGCCTTTCTTCTCAGAGGAGTCAGATAGGAAACACCGACCTCATCTAGCTTATTTTTAATATTTTTTTTATATGACGTGTAAAAGTGATTCCGATATCCTATTTACAGAATAAACAATTTCATTTCATTTCACCTCACTTCGCTTTATTTTTATTATTATATTTATCTTTTATATAGATTCTTTTCTTTTAGATTTTTTGAATGTGAGAACGTTGTAGGCTTAACAGACTGTAGATCTGTGGACCACTTTATATTTTGTTAAGTACCTGGTACATTTTAACACTGTAATTTGAAAACATTGTAAAAACTTTTAAAAGAGTAACCGTGGAGTTTCTTGCCGGGTCTTCTCCATAGGAAACGACCAATTGGAACCGTGCACCTAGCTTCTGACGTTTCATAAATGCCCTTGTAGATTTATATAGAATAAAATATTTTGATTTTTGAGGTAGGCTGAAGCAAGCAAAACCTGCTCGGGTGGGGATTCACAGATGACTACGCCCTGGAGTGTAAATGTCGTGTTGTCTAACAAACAATGGACCACTTTATATCGTGTCCAGCGTGTCCTGATACCTAATCTGCCTTCGCAATTTATGTGCCAAACATGTAAACAAACACGAGTTTTTCACTTAGACAAACATCTATTTTATGCAAGTGTAAATAAAGTTGATTTTAGACCGACTAGTATTGTTGAAAACATTATAAAAAATAAGAAGTTGTAGCGCAAACTGAACCTTATTTGTAAGGGTTACAGTAGTTTGTCCTAAAAGTCGTGTTTGTTTACATATTTGGCAAATGAATTGCGAACGCAGATTACATGTTGATGGACGCTACTGAAGGTGCCAAACTCGTAGCCCGAATTCTGGTCCAAGTCTATTTAGATTGCCATCGATACATTAATATTTAAAACAGAAACTATATTGTTACCAAAATGTATTTTACATTTTCGAGACATTTTGTTCAAGTTTTGTTTATCAATTACAAATTATGCAAACTAAAATGTTATTTGGGGATTGACAGACACATTTCAAGCCGCTAGGGACTTCAATATATATTATTTTTTTGGCAAATAATCCCATCAATATTTAATACATTTACGAGATACCAAAAATATTTCTGAAAAAAAAAAATGCTGAACATGGCCATTTGCGATATTAAATTTTATGTCTCTTTAATATCCCAAAATGAACGTTTTTATCCATTTGTACATACAAATGTTTGAGGTCTTTTGGGTCGTGAATATTAGAATCAGTCCGGACTTTAGTGGTGAGCTTAGTAGGTACTACCTGTACAATATTTATTTAAGGAAAAAGGTCGAAAGTATTTGATAGGTATTTTATTTATTTGCGTCAGTTTTAAAGTTAATGAGAATACATGATATCACAGGTAGTTAAGTAGGTATATAAGTTTTTAACTAACTTTTCAATGTGCCATAATAAATTATCTTATTAAATAAAAGATATTAAAGATCGTAACGTTTGACAGTGCGTTCACGAAAAAAGTTGCAGTTTTGTGTAATTCTGACTTGTTTTAAAACAAGTTTTTGAGTACATTATGTTAACTTTGACTATGAGACTGTTCTGTTGAGTGTGTGGGCGATATCACTGTACTCTGTCTTATAGACAGGCTTGACTCAGTATGTGCACACCCTTAAACTTTGAACACTGTTAGCATTTAAGCTTCATATTTTACATTATTACACAGAAATATACTTAAATATATTATACAAGCAATCACTTGAATCTTTAATATTATGTACAAGTATCTAAAAAAGGGGAAGAGCTCATTGGGCATTAAAAAATTCGTCCGCATTGCTGTCAATCGGAAAAGTGCCTAAAAGGGCTGGCAGCATTGCTACGTTGAATTAAATTGAATAAACATATACTAACTAGATAAAGAGCAAAAAACATACCCTTCCTTCCAAAATAATCAGCTTATAAGTACTCACACCAACTCTGTTACAACCTGCACTTGCCTAATCAAACTACTGCTAAATCGATGTAGACTTAGCGTTTTGTCGATAACCGCAGGTGTCGCGTTACTCGATCCGTTTACTGACACGTCACTAAGTCTGTACGACGTGTTATGAGGTTGATGGACGTATACCTCAAGTCGTAAGGACGTGTTCATCGCGTGACAGGTGTGATCCGTGACGCTTGACGCGTGAAATGACGTAACGTGCTTGTCACGCGTTTTTGTTTTTAATTTTTTTCGTAATATCGTATTGAATTTTTTTTTTTTTTTTGGGACGTTTCACGTCTGCTGTACCGGTATTTTTTGTTAAAGGTAATTATTTTAATTTTCGTATTGTTATTTTTTGATCTTCACTCTTTGATAAAGTTAATTCATTTTTTCTGTTAAATTATTTGTTAGTCACCTTTCATAATATAATATTTTCAGGCTAGGTAAGCATCGTTTCTTGAACCGAATAAACAAAGTGTTAATGACAAGTATGTGGAATTAATTTTAGGCTTACAAAAAGGTACAAAGTAAAGCAGAAGGAAGTGTGTTGCATGTTGAATATTTCAAAATATTATGAGTACGACGTAATGAAATGCAGTGTCATGTTCTTCTAACGGATCACACGAGGCAAGTTTAGAGCTACATACTACAGTAATCTTAATCCTAACTTAATGTAACCAACTAACTAACGATAAATGGAACTTTGTTGTCTTAAAAATAAATAATTTAATTTAATAATTTAATTTAATAATTTAATTTAATAATTTAATTTAATAATTTAATTTAATAATTTAATTTAATAATTTAATTTAATAATTTAATTTAATAATTTAATTTAATAATTTAATTTAATAATTTAATTTAACATTTTAAATGTGAAAGTGAGTTTCTTTGTTTATTTGTTACGGTTTCACGCCAAAACGGCCGATAGGATTTGGATGAAATTTGGCACATAGGTAGACCATGACCTGGATTAGGACATAGGATACTCTTTATCACGATATTCCCACGGGATCGAGAATTATGCGGGTGAAACCGCGGGGCACAGCTCGTTTTGTAAAATATGGAATAAATATATAAATATTTGAAGGAGATGTTTCTTTTTAATCCAACCGTTTACTGCTCCTAAGTATTGGAAAATATATAATTTATCCTCTTAAAACTTATTAACCTTCTAATGATGGACACTTCTTTTAAAGAATGAACTCAAAATAAAAATCGCGAGCTGTATTGGTCGGTAACTAAGCTAGGGCACCCCAACCATTGCCAGGGTTGCGAGTTTGTCCGAAAGGGATATCGTGGCCCCGGCACACAGGCAACGGAAGGAACACGGGTGGGTTTTAGTCAGTAAAATTCTGACACGCCCTCCCAGCTCCGCCGAGAGCGGGAGAAGTTATTTGATAATTTCTAACCCTCAAAAAAAAAAAAAAGGACACCCCAACCAAATGGGTTAGAACTGTGACCAACCGCGCTACATCCAAATTGGTCGCAGCTACTTACCTATTTAGTATTTTTAAGACGACAAAATATACGAGTAGATTATTTGAGGTTCACTAAAAGAGGCAATCATTATTACGTTCAATACTATTTTTAGGAGCGCAAAATGGGAATTATTAGAGATTTAATTAAGTACTCATGCCCTTATAGTAGAGGATCCGATCTAGGAACGAGCTTCACCCAGCTGTTTAAGGATGAAAAGTATTTTAAATCTGGTCGGACCTAGGCTTGTAGAATTATTCCTAGATTTATCAGCACTTACAAAATCTATTCTAAAGAAAGAAAGAAAGAAAGAAAGAAAGAAAAATATTTTATTTGGGACACGCGCAGGAAATACATACAGTAAGTAATTATAAAAAAAAACTAAATTATAAAAACCAAAAAAAGGAGAATTTAAAAACAGAATAATAACGACCTGTGCGAGGCCAAAAAGGCTCCTATCTCAGCATAATGCGGCGATATTTAAACAATAAATAAATACCGCAGCGCTGGTGTTCTGAGGGTCTAGTGTGAGTTTTGTTTAACCACCTCGATTTTACGCATCGACCGCGTTCGGCGCTCTGATTGGCCCTTCACTGGCCTTCACTGGTGATGGGCCAATCGGAGCGCCGAACGCGGTCGATGCGTAAAATCGAGATGGTTAAACGAAACTCACACTAGACCCTCTGATAGGGCCCAACTCTACTACTTATTTCACGTCACCGTCTTCGTATAAGATACCTCTGTATGTTAAGTTGTGGTTACTCTTATACATATGTACATATTGCACACAATAGGACCTACTCTCCTAAACATACTCGTATATACAAGTACCTTCAGTACACGGTAATGTAATTAGATTTACGTCAAAGTAACCGCACAAAGGAGTAACTTGCTAACTGGTATCTTCAAGCTTTAACCCTGAGTGTGGTAGGTTGAATTAACGGCTTTGGTTTAAGTTTTTGAATAATTATTACTTCACGAGACAGGCACTAGTGTGGAGTTCATATGAAAATTATTGTTTTTCCTTTGTTAAAATATTTTTACGAGTAATTTAAGAAAGAAAGAAAAGTATTTTATTCGGGACACGCACAGCACGCTTAGCATGACTACAATAGAAATGGGTTTTGTCGACGGAAGAATAGACAAAATGACAGATAAAGAATCACAATCTGTCATTTTGTCTATTCTTCCGTCGACAAAAACCGTAAGATATCGCATATTAATTATCAGTTTTCCAGTTTTCCCTAAATAAACACAATTATTGGTTAGCGGTTATTGATTCAATTTTACGTTCTACTTATTTAATTACACCATCTTCACATAATTATAATTATTATCTAGATAATGTTATAATTTTTTTTCCATTTTTCTCCATACGAAAGGGACAACTAAATTCAATTATTCTTTTTTTATTTTTTATTGACGTTCAAAGTGCTTTTTAATGATCTTATTGAAATATACCATTTGGCTTTGACTTTAGCTACCATCATTGAATGTATTTTATGGCTATACAAGTTTTTTCATTTACATTCTTTCATGTTTTATGTTAAAGTTACATACCATTTTGTTACACCTAATGTAAACCATAACTCTGTTTATGCTGTCGCGCGGGTAAAAAGGAAAATATTACTGTAACTCGACCAAAGTAAACTGCTCGACCATCGATCTTTAGACGAACGGATATGAACTTTGTACCTACCTCAGCGTATCTACTAGCCTTACATGTTAACAAATCTTATCTCTGACACCGTGAAATCCCATCAGGTAGTATCCCAACATTGATGGGGGTCCAATTAGAGCAACATCCGTTGATAACAGTTCATTGAACACGCGTTAGGTGGCGCCTGGAAGGTGTGAGAGTGCCCTTACTTGGACATTATTACGTGTCGATTGGAAGTTGATAGGAATTTGACGTGTCATTGCTATAAATGGGTTTATGTTGAGATTTTTTGTCAAATTGGGCACTTATTATCATAAAATTATGTTGCCCAAAATGGGATTAAATATTATTTTTGTATTTTTTTTCTTTTCTAAGGGAACATAATCAAAATAATTGCTTTGTAACTTAATTTTGCGTTCGAATAAAAAGGAACGCAGATAAAAATTGTGCATGAGAACTAATTCAAAATATTATTAGAATAGACACTGAAATTCAGAATAATAAATTAATGCAGTCATTAAGGAATGGTATGTAGAGCTTTTCCAGCCACACTAATGGACTTAGTAGCTCGTAAATATACAGTTTTTATTGCCGACTGCTTTAATAAACTGCTTGAGTAATCAGGAAGATTAATGCAACGCTTATTTCACTTCCCTTTACAGGGGTAAGGATATTATTTTATTTCTATTTATACAAAAGAGCGCAGTTGAAGACGGCTATTTGAATGCAAGTATTTTTTTCTGATTCAGATGTAAAACAAGAAAACGTCAAAATTATGACAGCACCAATCTCTATCAAATTACTACCACCCGCGATCAAATTCACACACATAATTGGTGAACAAGAGGTGTCAAAATTCTACAGGGGGTTGGAAGCGTTGAACTGAGTCACAGCTTAAACAAAAGAAGATTAAGTTACCGTTAAGTTCTATGCGTGATACCGACAACGTAGTCTGTAGGCACTTAGCCGAGTGTGAGTTCAAAGTACGGAGTGCGAGTATAAAGTAGCATCACTTGTTCAACGGTTAGCAAAGAGACTTCGTTAAGTGTATTAGTGAAGGTGAATATTTGCACTGGATGTCGCTTTCGAGGAAAATTTTCCCGACAGAAAATTCCGAACACCGTATAACGCTTTTAAAGGTACTGAAAATAGGATTTTGCGCTCGGGAATAGAGACAATGGGGTAGGTAAACGCGATGTGGGACTTCCTTTTAAATTCAGTAAAGAGAATTGGCAAACCACATACTTTGAAAGCCAATAGACTGGTGGAGATTTTGGAGACGGGTTTTACATACAGTGGATAATAAGGAAAGATTTCAGTAGAATATTCATATCATGAATATGGGAGCAAACAAATTCGATATAGATGAACAAAGACAATTTGCAGTACTCGTCATCTACATCATCCTTTGTACTAGGTCAACTTCCAGTCTAACGGTAGATAGAATGCTCTTTATTATATACACCATATAGTGACACATTGGGTGGTCTTATTGCTAAAACCGATCTTTTACAGACAACCTTTGGATGGATTACAGGGAAGAGATACGATAGTGCAAGTAGTAAGTGGTGTACCATTTACATATTATACAATAAATACATACATAAATCATATACATACTTATCTATATAAATAATTATGTTACCGTATAAAGCTGAATACTAATATTTGAGATGGAGCGTTGGCCTAGTACTAAGAAGTGTTTTTTTGTGCAAAGAGAAACACATACATTTAGTCATACACTAAACATGGTTGTATACGGGGTGGTCAAAATAATGTAGAATAGCTGGCTCCTGAACAAAGTAAAAAGATACTTGTATCTCAGGAGCCAAAGTTCCTCAAAAACATTGATTATTATAACTTAAATGCAATCAGGTTAAAGAGACTCAGTAAAGATAAAGTTACTCATTCACTAAATATGATTGTAGAAGAGGTGGTCAAAATCAGGTAGAACAGCTGGCTCCTGAAGTGAGTTAAAAGATACTTGTATCTTAGGAGCCAAAGTTCGTCACAATCATTGATTATTATAACTTAAATGCAATCAGGTTAAAGTGACTCAGTAATTATAGGTATCAGTATTGAGAAAGGTATTATAATGTGTAAATAACACTACATAAATTAAGAAATCAATCTCTAATCAAAATCCTAGCTTAAAGTGTCAGATTCATCTACAATTTATACTTTTATTTTATTTATTTTTTATTTGTTTATAATTTATTGCAGCAGTGGCCCAGTGATAACCGCTGTGACTTACGAGTTGTGGGTCGTGGGTTCGAACCCAGGCAGGCACTTTACTTTTAATTGTTTAATCTTCGCTTAAAACGTGGTGAGGAAACAGCATGTCCTAGAAACCATAATTCAAAGACATGTAACATCTTCCAACCGGCACTAGGACCACGTGGTGGATTACGGCCCACTCCCTCTCACCAAGAGGAGAGGAGGCCTGTGTCCCAGCAGTGGGAACATTATCGGCTGATTTTGCATATACATTATTGTACACCACAAAAACATAACAAAAAATAAATCAAACACTACAAAATATGCAATGGGCATCCTTATCGCTTTCTGCGATCTTTTCCAGGCATCCTTAGAATGGACAGTGATTTACCAATATAGGTCAACTGGAAGCCAATGTTTAGCCCTAAGGATGTCAAAGGTCTTAAAGCTGACAAGTGTCATAAACCTAATTCCGTTATTATTATCTTAGACCTAGATCTCGGTAGGTATGTACTATGTTTCTAAGTTGATTAGAGGGGCTTAGTTAGTGCCCTTAGTAAGACCCTGTTTGTATTTTGATGACGAACTTGAAAGTTTTTGATTCAATTTAGTTGTAAATGGTGTAGCTTATTAGAATAACAAGCCTTGCGCCCGTTGGCATTTCCCATAATATTCTAATGGGGGTGTTTGGTGATGTGCGTTAATTCTGGGACATGTTGTAAATTTTCTTTTTCTTCTTCGTCGTTCCTTCAATGCTGCGCATCGCGACCACATATGCTGCGTCTCCAAGCTATGCGGTCTTCTGCAGTGTAGACCGCTTGGTAAATGCTGCCTCCAACAGCCTTCTTGATCAAGTCTGACCATCTCACCGATGATCTGCCTTGAGCGCGATTTCCTTCCGCCCGACATAGTAACATAAGCCTTCCAGACCATACTTAGGTGAACGGAAAAAGTTGAGGGCGCGCTCCTGGCATATTGTAGATAGTCGCTTGGTGATGTTGAGTTCCTCCAGTATGGAGTTGTAGATTTTAGGGAGTATTTATAAACGTTAAAAAATGTATCGTTACACGCTTATCATTAGGTATTAAACTTTAAGCAACATTTACAAATAAACTCCTTTATTAATTCTAATTGCGACCCGTATTTATAAAATAGGAGTAAGAAGCTGGTAGAAGTAGGTATTCGGTTAAAAATAGTAGGTACCTCGTGTGCTTTAACGTCAAAAATATCAGGCAGGTGAATAAAATTACCAGTGTTTTAAAAACTGTAACGTGTATTCCATTTTCCTGTTAAAATACTTGCTCGAAAAATATTGAAACTTTTTTAAAACTAACCCATACTGTAGTAACATTTTTAAATAAAATACAGCGGTTACAATTTTCACAAACACTATTACGGCATACATTTTGTCAAGTCGGGAAAGTTTCAAAGAGGAAATTGGCAAATCGAAGTTCGTCCGAATACTTTCTTAGTAAGTCTGTTGGACTTACTAAGAAAATATTCTAAATTGCTTCTGATATTTTCATAAAAAGTTTTGTTTTGTTCTGCTCTGTATTATTTTTATAAGATGTGTTATTTGAATAGTTTTGTAAGGAAATAAAGACCATCCATGCTATTCTGTAAACATCTCACCGTGAAAACTTGGGTGAAGTGAGCTGTCAATAGTGTCAATCCCTGTGGAATGACAGCTCACTCCACGCTCACTTCACCTAAGTTTTCACGATGAGATGGTTACAGAATAGCACTGCAGTACCCTAATTACGTAATACACGATCAATCAGAATCTGAATCATTTTGAAACAGATTGCTAATCCATTGCTTCGTACGTTCGAAAAAAAAATCTGCTCAACAACGTAAATAACACAATGAATGTTGTTGACCTGTCAAATTGAAACAGATTAGTCGGAATTGTCAACGAAAATGTGTTGCGTAATTAGATAGCAGGCGTTAAATAAGTTTTAGTATCCTCAAAAATCGAATTGTCTGACTTCAGACTGATCATAGATTTGTCTTTGTTTAAATATCAGTTATCTTTTGTCTAAGATACTCCTACGTGATTGATACTGAAAACGGGCTTTCCTAAATATCGTTATTACTTTAATGGAGTTATTAACATTACATAACATCATGTCTACATGCAAAGTTGTACCTATAGTATACCTATATTTCGCTAATTATATATCTTTAATAATATCACTTATCATAATCAGCCTATAACGTTCCCACTGCTGAGACACACGCCTCCTCTCTGTGAGAGGGAGTGAGCTGTAATTTACCATGCCTGGCCAGTGCGGGTTGGTAGATGTCACATGTCTTCGAAGTTTTGGTTCTAAGACATGCCGGTTTCCTCACGATATTTTCCTTCATCGTTTTGAGAGCAGTGGTTATGAAATAATTTACACAAAGTAAAGCGCCTGCCTCGGTTCGAACCCACGACCTACCTACTCGTAAGTCGGGACCGTTACCACCGGGCCATCACTGCTCTCTGCTAGATTATGTTTAAGTCCCATGTAATAGGGCGAGCCTATTGCAATCAAACGTGTACAAATCCAGACTCCGCTACTGAGAAATTCCAGATAGAAAAACCGAATAATACTATGCTCGACCGAATCGATCTCCGACCTCATACTCAGCAGTATCGCTTCCAAACACTAGACCGAAGAGGAGTTATTAAATCTATAGGTATTTCGAATTAGAATTTTTAAAAGATTTTCACCTGTTTGAACCACTACACACACAACTGCTGTTTCAAGTTTGTTAATTACCATAAAAATAAATTGTAAACAAAACAAAATATTTACTTTTAAAATCAAAGGTTTGAACAATGGTGGTAGAGACCGACTGCTTTGAATATAGCGTGTCATTGCTCCGAGACACAGGTGCGAGGAGTCTGGTCAGCAAAATAACTATAGACGATTGATTTCGTTCATTGAAAATGTTTTTAACTTATAGCCTGCCTAGTGGTGTGACCGTCGGACTGCCAAGTCATAAGTCTCGAGTCCGAACCCAAGCCACCTCTGACTTTTCGGATTCATGTACGTATTATATAATTATCACTTGCTTCAAAAACGGTGAAGGAAAAGATTGTGAGGAAACCGGCATGCCTGAGAGATATTCCTCGACGCCATGTGAAGCCAAGTCAGAGGCCCATGGGCGGCATTAAAACTCTGACGCTAGGTTAGTAACTAACCACACGAAAAGAAGAAATGTTTTTATTATTTAACACTTATGGTCTATTGGCGTTAACAAAGTATCACTATCAGTCGAAATACGTCATCTAAAGGAGTGTCGCAATGACTTATCAGTGCTCTCCAAATCGATATATGATAGATTTTTACTTTATAAGAGTTCTAAAATCTACAGCTTTGACGATTTGTAAATGTTGTTTTCATAATCTTTCTTCAGATTTTTTGTTATTGAAGTATGATATTAGGGAACGTAAAAGTAGGGTCAATGTATTTGGTTCAGCTGAATCTCATGATCAAGTATCTCTCTAATATGTTGTTGCCTTAACTCCTCAGCAGTGTGTCCAAACCACGATGCGTGAAATGCACCCAAGCTATTCAAATCAGCGCAAGCCACAAAAACAGAATTGAGATATTATGCAAATACCTGATTGTATGCAGATGGTCGATAATAGTCTACACTTAGAAATCGACGTTCAATTCTCCATAATGAGTGAGACAATAGGCTTAATAAAGCCGTTGACTATACAAGGTTTTGATCAAGATAGTGTGGGTAATTGGCTTGTGAGGTGGGCGTGGTTAAGAAATTGCATGGCATGTGGATATTGTTCACAAAAAACTTTATGGTCTACTGGCTATTTGGAGTCAGGGGTAGAATATGTAACGTTTTTCGGTACATAATTTACATATCATGTGAGTTTCGTAAACGTTGCATGGGATATTCCGTAATTATTTAGTTTTTTGCTGCATAAAGGTGGGCCCTAATATCGGTATGGTCGAACTTGGGTGTATGATTCAGAGAACACAAAACACTGTATCATTTGAGTACCTCAGGCGTGACTTTAATGATGTTAAGCCTTTAGTTATAAGTTCGAAGACCCGAACAAAGAAGTGGATGTTTTTGAATTTAGGCTCATTTTAGTAATGTGTATTTTTGAAGTGAAAACTTCTTTAGGCGCGTTGAGCACTTTTTGAATGAACAAAAATCATGGAACTCACGTCATCGTCACCGAACGCTTTCCATGAGCTCTATGTATACTGTGTATATATTACATAGATATACAATTCACAAGTTACTTAGTTTTTACTTCTATCGGCAGTCCCCAAAGACTGCCCCATTTTTTTTTCCGTTTGTACATTTTGTAACCAGTGAACAATTGATTACTCATTAAAAAATAAGTTAATAGTTCTATTAAACGAATTCAAAAAAAGCAGGTGCAGTTAAAATTAATTGTATGTATATTAAACTTCATAAATTTCATTAAAATATTAAAACAAAGTCCAGGCTTGGAACAAAAACTACCTTCATTATTTTTCTAACAAAGGTAATTTAATTGCTCATTGAATCTAAAAAAAAATTTGCACCACCAAATTGCAAGCCAACTACTTTCTCTAGTTAGTAAGAAACAAAACGACCATATAGCATTTTTTACTTTAAAAATAAACGTTCCAGCCACTAGATTGCTAAGCCTTTACATCCCAGGTCCGCTCTTGTAGAGAGGGCCTAAACAAAGAGCCGTAAATAGTGCATTGTTCTAGAGCCCCAGCCAGAGAGCCCCTAACAAGTTTGTGGGGTTTTCAAGATCACAATTTTTATTCTAAAGGGGTTGTTAAGTTCGTATTTTAAAGTAAGCTTTAAGGTTTTTTTAAAGGAATCATGCTTTGTTTTTTTTTCTCTGTGGGTTCAGTGAGGTCCTTTGTGATTTGTGGTCGGAATTCAGAACCTAGGTGGAGTGTTGACCTAAAAAGGTCACGGGGTTAGGCTGAAGTGGTGAGTTGATAAATCAAGTACGGTGAAACCTAGTTTATTTCTAGCTGGGGTTAGTCGCCTCAAAGAGATGTCAGCACAACTGACGGGGTCCGGTAGGACCGATGCCTGCCGGGGACGCGGGAAAGCCCGAAAGGGATACCGTGGCCCCTGGCAACGTACAGGCAACTGAAGGAACACGGGTGGGTTTTAGTCAGTAAGAGTATCTGACACGTACCCCCCTCCGCCCAGAGCGGAAGAAGATATTTGATAATATTACACAAATAAAAAATAAAAAAGTAGAGGCTTTTCCTAGCTGAGAAATTAGTTATAGATTCGTTTTCAGTGTACGTCATTATTATACTCCTAAGATAAAGAAGTTGTTACTTACAAAGTTAAACTTAGCTTACTTGATGGTGAAATGTACGCGATTATTGTATCAAGCCTTGAATAAAAATGTGTTTTTATTGAAGTTTAAAAGGCTGGAATAAAATTCAAGAATACCTATTATTTTGTTGAGATTTGACATAAAAGAGACATTTTATGTAGGTACTGTTAAGTGGACCATTTGAAACAAAGGAATAAATAAATACGAGTAACGAAATTCATTTAACATTTCCTCGCGAAAAACCCGCATCCTAATTTAAAATTCCCGGAGGCCTCTTACTAATATACAATTAAGCCTTTCCCAGCATTAATTCGCAAAAAGACAACAAACTGATGTCTCAATCGCGCTTATTTCAATTACAAATCAGCTTGAATATTCATACGCCGAAAGCTATAAGTGTGTCTAGAACGTGCGCAAGAGTCGGCCCGCCCTCGACGCTGATTGGCCGGCCAATTTTGAATTGGCCAATCGCGTTCGCGCGGGAAACGCTACGTGTAATTTTGGCATAATTAGTCACGCATTGGAGTAGTAAGGTTGTGCTTTCTGCAAAAAAATATTCATACGTTTGTTGGCTGACATGATCTATTGTTTGGGACCGCGCTAGTTTATGTTGTATTGTTTCTAAAGTAATTATTATATTGTTTTGAAGACATTGAGATATCTAGAGAAGTCATCGCGGAATGAGTTTCTTTTATTTTCAGTTACGATAGGTTGAATTTGTTTGCAATCCGTTACGCCATTTGTTTTGTCGCTGAGGTTCAACTACCGATATATTTTAGCCACAACTCTAGGCTAAGTCAAAAATCTCGGCTCGGTTTGTTTTACCATAACTGTCCTTTTTGTTGTAACATAACATATCATCACGCCCGTATCCCCGAAAGGTTGAGCAGAGGTGTATTTAATAGTACACCCATATGTCACCTGTTAGGTATGTTTAAGTTTCATGTAATAGGGGGCGAGCCTCTTGACATCAACCGGGTACAAATCCAAACTTCCAGATCCCTTCCTTCAGATCTTTTTTGTTGTGTCATCCTCTTCTTCTTTTTCGTGTGGTTAGTGACTAAGCTGGTGTCAGAGTTTTTGTGCAGCCCATGGGCCTCCGACTTGGCTTCACATGCCGTCGAGAAATATCTCTCAAGCATGTCGTGTTCCTCACAATGTTTTCCTTCACCGTTTTCGAAGCAAGTTATAATTATACAATACGCACATGAATCCGAAAAGTCAGAGGTAGGTGCTTGGTGTCTCATCCATATTTCCGTCTAAGTCACACCATATGGTGCTAGCCCTGCCAAATTTGAATTGAAGGCAATATAGACACAGTATTGATAGGATATCTCCACAAAAGCCATGAAACAAACCGACATGACTCCAAAACCTCAAGAAAATGCCAGTTAAAATTTGAGTACTAAAGTTATCCTATCCTATATTCAGGTAGACAAGTTGGATAATAAAAACCTCACAGAGTATGAAGATTGCGATAAGTTTAACTTGCTAGTCTGTTGCCGGCGGTAAATAATTTCCTGGAGTCAACTCTTTTAACTTATACGAGAAAAGGTGAGGTTTTAAAAGAAAACTATCTTAGAAACTGCGGAACTATTTTTTATCTTAGTTATTATGATGCTCTTCATTATTTATTCTTAAGCAATTTTCTACGATACCTAATGCTGAAAATATCGTTTTATATTAAAAATAGAATCTATTACCTACGACTTACGACCTTTTAGCTCTATGGTACCATTTTGAGACTAATTAACAATTAGTGTCTCAACTCAATTTGACACAGTTCGTTAGTATTTTAGAGGTGCTAAATTGTAGCTCTCCTAAACACTCATTAATGAATTCTTTACAGTCCTGTTTTACATAAAACATTATAAAATAAAGTACCCAATCCACTATCAAAGCCCTCACTATCAAAAGAACAACGAAAATCAATAATTCACGCAGTAAATCACACAGGACCCAATATAATTCGTGTTAACTTACAGAACTAACGTTATCTCCGAACAGATTACACAGAGGGCGCTGTGACCGCGGGGCTACCGATTTAGCCATGTAATATTGACGTTTCACATGATTTATGAACAATAAACATTGGCAACCATATTGTTCTAAAATAGGTTAGTCTCATAAGCAAGGCGATAGCGATGCGATATTGTTTGAATTAGTTTTGAGTTTACAATATTGGTGTGTCATTGAGTTTTGACTTTGAATTCTAGTTTGTATTTTTTTTTGTGTATGAGTTAGTTTCGAAGTTTCCGGCCGAAGGGATCTTGAAGGTTGTAGTCCAAGAGCCAACGCTCAGATAGGAGATTAAAGCCGTTTCATGAACGTACTTTCGGAAGGACGGTAAGATTGGTAATTTTGGCTTCCGTGGGAGAAAACAAGTTTCTATGGAGATATTGCCATCGGTGTAGTACTGGAAAACCCCATGTACCAGTGTACTCGGCCAATACAGATGCCTCTTCCACATGCTAAGTACCTACTGCTACGGTGGTTTTGGTTGTACAAAATCCAACATATTTCTCTGCGTGCATCAGAATTTCCAGACGACGAAAAAAAGGGGAGATACAAGCCGACAATTTCTAACTTGCCAGTCCGACGATCCTTACACTCTCACCATCCAGCAATATCACCAAGGAGTCCAAGCTAAAACTTTGACACGAAAAACGTATCCCACCACCCATGAACCTTACAATCACGACACACTACTCAACGAACAGTCACGAAATACCCCGAACACTTCCGAGTAGTTCCAAGCGAGTTCTGCTCCGCTAACTACAGAAGGCGGTGACTTGATTACAGATTCGTTGCGAGTCTGCCCACCCTCTTATTTGCGTGAGTATACGTGTGTTATAGTGCTGATGTGTTCCGGTGTACGATTGCTTTATTTCGTTGTGTTTAGTGAGTTGTGGCATGATGTGGAGGCATTGTTTTGGGGGTTATAAAGGTGGAGATTTTATTTGGGTTTTGATTCTTGTACAAACTAAAAAAAAAAGTAAGCAGCATGTTTGTATACCCTGAAGCAGCGAGCAAAATTGCATAATCCACCAACAATTACCCAGTTTGAAGATAAATCCCATGCAATCCGAGTTGCTAATGAAAACTTCCCTGTAGTTGGCGGTATCAATCAGGTACAAACCCACAGTCTGGGTCCCCATGCTCAACAGTCATGCTTACTAGCACCTGACTAATAAGGCAGTCAATCATCATCCTAAGTAATATTTTAAATGCGAGTGAGTTTGTTTGTTTGTTACGCTTTTCGGCTAAAATTGCTGAACGGATTTGGATGGGTAGACCATTACCTGGAGAAGGATCGCAGATGAAGTCTAGTAGTATATTTAAACGTAAAGTTACATCACGTCAACGATTAGCCTAAAGTATACATTGGACCATCGCGGGTAGGACCTGGATGAGGCTGGCATAGGAGGTGAGCTTAGGGCACATGAAAAGAAAGCCATATGCCCAGAAGTGGGTGAAGGCGGGCTATTGATGATGATGATACGATACAGTAGACCCCCATTCTGGCCTAGCACTGGTCGTAATTATTTTTTTGTTGTTTTCATTTATTCGAAAAAATATGGCAATTTTGTTAGTTTTAAATGCAACGAGCATTAAAAGTAACAAATTGTATTTATTATTTTTACGTCTCTTGACATTTCTCGAGACCCTGGGGTCCCGGGCCTTTAAAAGGCGTACGAGGGGCCGAAGCCAACTCGCAGAAGCCCGTTAGACGTTTTTAACCGGTAAAGCCCTGGGTGACCCTCAAGCACGTCAATTAGCACGTTAATTAGTTGTTTATCAGGCCTTTAACGGTTAATTAAAAGAGGCACGTTATCGCCGAGTATCCCTGTATGTACTATGCAAGTGCATCCAAGGACAATCCCCAAATTGCTGTAGGACTATTGCAGGTTATGGAAACAAAGATATTGGACTATGGGTTTGGGTGGCTTAAGTTGACTGGTGATCTGGAACTATAGAAGTGCTATGGCCCCTGCCTGATTACTTATTATTACTGTTTGTATTTCCTGGGCGTGTCCCAAATAAAATATTTTTCTTTCTTTCTTTCTTTTTTTATTTCGTCAGTTTTATTCAAAGTAAGTATTCCAAAATTGTCGCTAACATCTTATAGCTTCACCATAATAGGACAAAATCCTAATATTCAACTCACAGCTTTACTATCTATTCTGAGCACACTTCCCGGTTGTGTCATTATTTGATAGATTTCGCTCGCTCCTCAAGATTGCGTGTTCCATTCTACGTGGGCGTAAATCTTTCATCCTTGTCTTATACCCTGTGAGTGAGAGAGAGGACGTAGGTGGACAATTAAGCCGTTACAGAAAGTGGGACGTTTATTATTGTTTCTACTTTGTTGTGTTATTTATTTTGAAATGTTTATTGTAAGGTGGAGGTGATTTTGTATTAAAGTAAAAGCTTTTAGAGGAATGTCGAACAAAATGGAAACAAGAATTGTTGTAGGAGAAATAATTGCTATTGATTGGAATTCAATCGATTTCTTTTTTGAATTAAGGTAAGACAAAACAGTGACAACTGAAAAAAAACAAATCTTGACACATATTATAGCAAAAAGCATAATTATTTCAAAGTCTGTAATAGTGAAGTCTTTTTTTTGTATGGTTTTATCAACTGATCCTTCGTTGATGGAAATAAACGTTATACATTTATAAATATTTCTTAAAAAATATATAAAAAATTGAGGTCCGCCGGTGTCGCAAGCAGGATCAAAGCTACCGGTGGTTAGGGCTCCAGACACAGGAACCTCTTCACGATGCGAGCCGTATCGAGGAGTACTGCCTCTGAATCAGGTCCTTGATCCAACCTCCCAACGAGAGCCTCGAGAGTTGTTGGTCGAGGTTTGCGGCCATGAGGCCATTTGCCGTTACGACAATCAGCACAATGACAGCCGAGCTTATTATTGTTATTATTTGGTCACTATTTAGGGCTAATATTCCTTCCCTTGTAACTTTTCTGTCAATACAAACAAGATCCTCGCTAGACCATTTACAACTATGTATCCAAAACCAAAAACAACAAAATCCTTTACATTGTTACTAATATAACTCCAATGACCCCTATAATCTCTTCAACATCTAATTAACAGAACATAACTCGACAGCTACCTTCTCAACGCGTCGGGTTTCTAAATCCAACCGCCCGTCGTCCGTCAGTCTAACGCGTTGACAAGGATATTGTGACACCAACGATTATTTTATTATTTGACTTTTTAATTTCCGAGATCTGGCGGGTGTTAACTTTAAATTAGTTTTAGATGAGGATCTATTTAGAACTTTAATTGTAAAGCTGTCTAGAGGAATTAAGTAGAAAATAATCAAATTCGTGCTGATTTATGCTCTAGCAAAAACTAATTGCTAAGGTTGTCACGAAATTTTTTATTAAACTGAGATCTGCTGAATAATATAGATTATAGGTATAATTTGACATCTATTAATTAATTTGTTCCTTATATACTTATTGTGCATGAGACATTGTTTGTTATCTGTTGTTATTGTCTATAATTTTATTTTACTTTCTGTTTTTATTGGACCTTATAACTAAAGGAATGTAATTGTATAGGTTAAAATTAAAGATTTGCACACCATAAGTAATGGTAGAATGTAAAGGGGCCATTATAGTTTTAAGATCATACATTTGTATACCTACATTCTGGCAAATAAATGAATTTGAATTTGAATTTGAATTTGAAAAAATTGTAGTTCAATCTTAATCGATCAATCTTTGAGTTTTTCTTTACTACTGGATTATATTTGCGAGTCATTAACGAGAGGACTATAAAAAGTTACACTGATTTCATTTGAAAATTTTCAGACTTTGACAGATGGAGTTATGGTACTTATCTATCTATACTATGCAGCTGTTCATTAATATGAGATGATCCAATGAGTCACCACTTAAAATCACCATGTGTCTCATTCCTGGATGGCTTTACGCTGAGTTGGCACCGCATCGTGCAAAAACAGCTTTTAATTTAAAAATAAAATAGAGGACGTATATTTAGTAACCTAATCCGCTTAACTGTTCTTAAAGTCCGGGTTCGCAACAAGTCAATCGTCATCCTGAGGATGCCTCGTTGAGAGGTGAAACACGTATCGATTTCTTACAGGGTCCTTTATGACTCTTTAAGAACAGTTACGCGGATTAGGTTACTAAATATACGTCGACTATTGTATTTTATAATGGATTTCCGAAAAGTCACGCCTGGGTCAATTAACTGGCTTTTAATTTATAATCTTGTCTCCATCCCAATGCGCTCACTGATTATATTACCACTACTTATATCATTACAATTGTTCTTAACTATTCTCCTAAAAATTAAGTACCTTTGTTCGTTACTACTGCAGCTCTGTAGCCTCATGACAAAGAATATCTTAAACTCGCTACCAAACCAGCTCAACAATTGCCCCATACAACAATAAGTCGGCACCTTAATCTTAAGGTGACAGGCACTCTAATCAACTTTCTCAAGCCATTGCCTCCCGACATATGTGACGACGGCTCCAGCGATTAAACTGTCACAATCATTGTTGACACGTTTGAATTAAAGCTGTTTCTATTGTAGATTCATAACTTTGGTGGCTGATTTGAACAGTTTTTGGAGGTTAAAGAATGAAAGTTTTCCTGCCAATGATACTGTGGTAGCAGACAATATCGACTCTAAATATCGTTATTTCTAAATTAAAACAGACGATGTTTGTTATTTCATAACGTTATCGTAAATGTCTTAAGAGGCTTACAACAGCTAAAGCGCGGTCACTGTCGGACTGCATAGAAATGAAAGAGAAGCGCGATGACACGACGCAGGTAATTTATTGCAAAATATGAAGCAGTTAGCGATTTACAGAAAATCTATTGATTGGACTGGAAAATTAAAACACTATTATGCTAATATGTAGCTTGTAGAATAATCTGACAAAAAATCAGAATGATTGCATGTAAATTAATATGATTTTTAATCGTCAAAATAAATTTTTAGAGGTATCTTCATGATTTTTTTCTATCGTATCAAATTAGTTGTATTATGTTTTCAATACACTATCATACTAGCATATATCCTGAAGAATATCATATATTTTTCTGATTTTGTTTACTGCAGTGGATCATATTCTTTTACGCATAAACTTGCGTTTAGGCACGTTTAGGTCCTGTAGTCCCCTTAATCGACTGTATTTTTCAAGTCAGTATCCTATTTTCTATATTTTTTTTGTTAGCTATTATTGTCCCACTGCTGGGCAAAGACCTTCCTACTCTCTTTCCACCTCTCCCTGTCTAGACAGGGAGAAGTGAGATTGGTCTTTGGGAGCTCTATGGAGTCCAACTCATCCCGCCATTTCCGTCTGGGCCTGCCGCGATGTCGTTTGCCACTAACCGGGACCCACCGGGTCGTAAGTATCCATCTTCTATTGCAGAACAGTATTTCTATTCTCTTTCTTAGATCTTAATTAAAGAAAAGAAAAGAAAGAAAGAATAATGTTTATTTGGACACAGTTCGTGAAACACAAAAAACAAAAAACAAAAAAGTGAAAATAATATTTTAACAATAATAGTGTGTGCCTCACGGCTGCGCCAAAAAGGTTCATTTCAGCATTAATGCCAGACAGCTGCTGTCTGACGCTGGTTTTCTAATGAACCTATAAGTAGGGACAAGTGACGGTGACGGTACGGTGGTGTAATTACAAAAATGTTTACATCAATGATACTAACGCATCGTATCAGAAGTGAATCTCATCATTAGAGACAATACGAGTAGCAATAATGGCTTACGTTTTTTAACGGAATGGCAGAACTGGGTTTGGTGTATAAGAGCACTACATACCTATACTCTATTTGAAATAAGATTAGACATTTTAACAAACCTTTTTACAGTCCGTTCAACTGATTGTGACTTCTATACCGTAGGCATAAGAATGGTATTAAAAGCAAAAAAGTTGTTACAATACCAACTGTTTACTGCAGCTGCCATTTATCATGCCACCAGCGTAATAGAATTCAAAATCGGATGAACGGACTGTAAAAAAGGTTTAGTTAAATGTCTAGGTAATCTTATTTCAAATGGGGTATATGTTAAAGTCTACGTAGGTCCCTACCTACGTAGACCATGTTGGAAAAAGAAACTAGTAGATAAATCCTGATGCAGTTAAGTGGAATATATCCGTAAGTACATACACAAAATTATTTCATAACTGATAAATTGATAATTATAACCATAAAAACTTACTTCCAAACAAGGATGGCACCAATGAGAACCCCGACTACCAGGACTATGGAGCACAGCGCGATCACCGCCGAAGTCTGTAGTGACGGCCCGCTGTGGTTGTATGCGTCTATCTTCTGGAAATCAAAGAAAATAATACGTTAGACGTGTTTTATGAATAGAGAATGAATAGAGGGTTAAGGGTTCAGAATGTCTTATAGTAACAATTTCAGTCTTTGTACTTTAGGTTTTGATGCGTAATTATTTCATTTTATAAAAACAAATGGATGAATGCATTTATTTCGATGTAAATATTTAGTTCGAAATATCATAACGGTACACGGATGAATAGCTAAGCTTGTGCAGAAAAACAATAATATTTTAACATAGTTACGTTTTTAATCGACTTAAAAAAGAGGTTATCAATTCGACACGTATGTATGCAATACGTATTATTGGAACTGCAATATATTCGCATATTATTATGCTAATCTATTAGGGCTTTCAAACAAATTGTATATATTATTTTATTACGCATTTCTTCGAAACTAATTAAAAAAAAACTTCTCAATTAGATGTATTAATTGAGACGTTTTTTTTTTAAATTGGTTTATTTTTACTTCAACTTAGGGAACAGTGCAAGTTTCAAAATGCAGATTTTGATGAAACTTGCACTGTTCCCTTTAAATTTCCTTCAGTTTCAAGACATGGTAGACCATATTTCAATACTGGCCGTCACACTCACATATACACTCACATCATATCTCATATGTTGTGTAAGTGTGACGGCCTGGCTTATTGATACGAGCTACGGATGTGTTATCAAAGGGAAAATATCTCAAAACCTTGGTCAACCACAAATAAAAAGTGAACAATAAAAATTTCATAATAATTATCAATATAATTCACACACACCATTTTTTTTATGAGTTATGATCACACACATCACTCGCTATTCTAACACGTTGGCCAACTTTACTATGTGATGTAATGGGGGACCTGGAGTTCTAAAATACAGGCCCAGGCTAGACTCCAGATATTCCACAAATTACACAATTTTGACAATTTTGTCTTATGAAATTAAAATAGCTAGTGCAAGAATGTCATTCGTGAAGATAAAATAAACATTATTTATTTATTATTAATTCAGAGCAATGTAAATTATGTCTTTTCCCAGATTTATGTCGAGATCTACTTTTGAATTAACCAGATGCGCCACAATATCATCGGAGCCCGTTCTCAATTAATGTCAATCAAAATTTAAACCGTGTACTGGGCACTTTATTTTGCACAATACATTTAAAATAATTTCGTCGTAAACGGGATTTATTTGTTTAATCAAAATTGACAGGAAAAGATTAAAATAGTTACATGGAAATATTAAATTGGTATTGTATGATTTTGTAGTAATTAATGTATATTTGGTGATAAGTACCGTCGAGATGAAACTTTTACTATTTGATCATTGAGGTTCTGCCGGTACTTTTTAGAGAAAACTCTCACTAAGGTAATCGCATTTAAACACTTATCTTTAAGATACAAATCAGAACTGTTAAGAGAAACGATCAGTTATGAACCAAATCACAGAGTACATTATACGACAGTTACGGAAACATCATGGTATAGTAATAATATATACTTAATATTTTATAATATTAAGTATATTATTATTTGAAAGTTTGTATATTTCGATGTTCGGATGATTGCTACTCAACCACGCGAAAACGGCTAAATGGATTTGGATGATATTCGCACACAGAAATTTTATAACCTGGATTAACACATAGGATACTTTATATCCCGATATCCCCACGGGATCGAGATTTATGCGGGTGAAACCGCAGGGAGCTGCTAGTAAGTAATAATTTTATCTAATAGAAGAAAAACAGAAGATTTTCTACACGAACTAATACTATTCATAAAATATCAATCAGGGAGAGTGTATCAATAATGAAAATAAGTGGCTCCACAAACGGCGCTGGAATCTTTCCAAGAGACGTAAAGAATCACAGTTAATTTGTGTTATAAGCAAAAAATGTACATTTGCCAAATGTATTTGGCGTTCTCGGAGATATCGAGAATTTCGCGGATCATTTCGCTAATTTTGTCCCTTTTACTGGAATTAAATGAGAATATGGTTGGGCCAATGATAAGCTTTCGAGAAATAACAGTAGTACAAAGATAAAAATAAAAAAGGAAATACCTAATCGATGGGACTAGGAATCATAAGAACTGACTATTAAAATAACAGCAATAGCAGCTTTTGATACATAATTATATGTTATTACACATAACACACACATCACACATTATGTAATTGTCTTTGGCCTCTGACCCTGACAGCAGGGAATAGATAAAATTTGTCAAACTTTTCTGTGTCAATAATGGATACGAGGCTTTTGGCTCATCTGTAAAGTGGTATTGTTTTGTTTTTTTTTTGTAATGTGCGTTTGGTTTGTGCAGAATAAACACTTTTTCTTTCTTTCTTTCTTTCTTATTTTATGGTTGGAATAGAAATAGCGCAGTGACACGATTGTAAATGACGATTTATTATGCTCATTTTATTTGTTTTTCTTTCTGGGCCCATATCTGTACAATAAGCTAAATAAAATCCTTAATATATATCCTCAAACTAAACACAGATGTAAATACTACTTATTTTAAAACACTAGACTATCAGGGAACGGTGAATTTGTCGATTCCTCTCAGATAGATCGTATGTACAAACATACATACCATCATCCATACTCGCACCACACTCACTCAAGCAACCTCTAACAAATACTCACACATCTCTTTTTACAAGTGTAAAAAGAGAAAATAATACCAGAACTGAAAACTGAAACTGGAAATACCAGAGTGTGTGTAACCAATTGAATCAATTGATCATTTGAAATAAGAATCATGCAACATAACATAACAAAGCATATGCTACTTCGAACAAAAAACACCTAGGGTTTTCAAAAAAGAAAAAGCTATTGTGTCAAAATTGGCTTTGACTAGAGGAAGTCCTCTAGTTACTCACACACACTTTGGTATTTCCACTAACCACTAACTCTTTTTGTATTTTTTATGTTATTTTATTTCATGTTCTTAATTCAACGTGAGTTAAGTATACATTGTTATTATGGTCCAAATCATAGGCATCTCGCAGGAGAGCCCTGGTGACCTGTAATACAGGTTTTGAACCTACTTCAGGCACCAGTCTCTCACAAAGTTAGCTCCTTGTTCGTGCACTATTGCCAAACACTAGCATTAAGTATATAACTTGTGTAGAGAAAAATGAAAAAAACTTAAAACAATCAGTAAGTAGGATTAGCTTTTATCCGAATAATCGTGACCATAAGTCAAAGTAAGTTACGTACATTAAGAAAAAAGAAACGCCAACGAAAATCATGAAACTCAACAATGAAAATTGTATGAAAATGTGATTGAAATAATTTAAAATGATCGTTATCATACCAAAAACATCTGACAATCGGCTTAACCTTTTGCCTTCAAAAGAATGAAACCGCAATATTTCATTCATATCACTAAAATCTCATACTTAGCATGCATATAGCAGAACCGCACTAAACAACATTAACGAAATTACATTTTCAGCTTATCTTAAAATGATTTCACAAGCATTATAATATAAAAGCACTTTAGATTTTAATTTTACATTCTCTACGAGTTACGGCTTAATGTGAATTTTATTTCTTTCAGTGCTTAATGTGACTGCCATATTGTTTTGGATAGTGATGTGACAAAGCGAATTTTAGAAAAAAGATGGATTAATTGTTTGTTATGTTTTCTGAGTAATGTGAAAATTCGATCGTTATTTCAGAATGTGTTGATTTTTGATACGTAGACAATTTTGTTAAAGTATAGAGTTCTTAACTTCTTATGTAAATATTGATAGTTATGTATGTCAGATTTAATGCCATGAGGCATTATTTCCCAACAACCAAAATCGTCTATGAATATTCCACATAAAACAAAAGAATATGTTCTGCCCCAAAAACTAACACATAACATTATTTACTAATTAAGTTCTTTTAAAATAATAAACGTATAATTCACAAACACGCAAGGAAGGCGTTACCAAACGTACTTACTAAAATTGAAAAACACGACAGACAAATTGAAAAAATCAACTGTTGCAGCATATGGCATAATCTTCATTCACATAATTACCACAGGCGTTATTCCGAGGGTAGCAAGGTGTATAGGGGAACCTGGTAGGCGGGTTTATGTATTAATTTTTTGGTGCAATAAGCGTCACGCAACTGATAAATGGTTTGAAAAAAGCCAATTTTGACACAATAGCTTTTTCTTTTTTGAAAACCCTAGGTGTTTTTTGTTCGAAGTAGCATATGCTTTGTTATGTTATGTTGCATGATTCTTATTTCAACTGATCAATTGATTCAATTGGTTGAGGAAACAAAGTAATAAAGAACTACTTTTCGGTCTAGCCCCGCGGTTTGACATTGACGCGCGCTTTACGTCACTTTCGACATTTTTCAGAATTCGGTCATCATCATCTGCTTCGTATTTTCCCTACTATGTTAGGGTCTGCTTCCAGTCTAACCGGATGCAGCTGAATACCAGTATTTTACATGAAGCGACTGCTTTACTGACCTTCCCAACCCAGCTACTGGGTAATAATACGATACCCAGACTTTCGCCAGACTTTCGGGCTTCTGACGACCCGTAACGACTGTCAAAGATCAACGAATGACAGCCGGGACCAACGGCTTAACGTGCTTTCCCAGGCACGGAGGGGTTTTGGTATGTAAAGATGATCACCCACCCACGGACCAACCGCGGTAAATGTAGTTTAACCCCATCGATCGACCCGTACAGCTGTTATTACTTAGCTATAAGCCCCACTTTAAAAAATAAGAATAAGAGAGATTGAGTGAGAGGTACAGAGTGTTATATACTTCTTCTCTCTCATGTAACGAAATGTCTCTTATTTATTTACTCGGGTACTTCGCCGATTCACACCACGCGCGATTCGGACCATGGTGTGAATCGCACAAGAACCATTTTTGAATTGCATGATTCACACCATGGTGTGAATCGAGAAATCCCAAAAAAGTCTTTCGGTGATCCACACCATGGTGTGAATCGCCGAAGGACACTTTTTGAATTCGCCGATTCATACCAACGGTTCTTTCTTATTAATTAACAAGCAAGCACACAAGTGCTTAGCGAAATACTATTAAAAATATTAAGTAAGTACCTACCTATTATGAGTGAACCAGTGCCACCACTTTAGGAGTTCTGTGGCTACTATAATAATACTATCTACTACTCCTGCGGGGTTTTTTTTAATAATTAAAATGATAAAACATGCAATCTGATATTATAATATCAGCTTAACATTGTATATCAATTTTATTTAAAAATTCAGTAACGTGCGCCTAAACAGTGCGCGGCGTAGGTACGCGCCAATATTCTCAGGTAAAAAACAACCCTTTTGTAAACAATGGAAAATTTCTGAACTACCACAATGCACTAATTTTAAACGTAATTGCATCATTTCTATCCTGAGAGTAGTGTTGTAGGTACATGTGAAGTGACTGTCATATTTTGAGTGAAATATAATTTTGGTAAGTACAGTTTTCAATATGTTGTTAAAATTAAAAAAATTATAATTATCTCAGGCACAAAATTAATTAATTAATGTTAAACATAATATTTAAAGTTGTCTTCTTCATTACTTGGTAGATACCTATTGCTATTTTTATTCGCGAATAAAAATAGCAATAGGTATCTACCAAGTAATGAAGAAGACAACTTTAAATATTATGTTTAACATTAATTAATTAATTTTGTGCCTGAGATAATTATAATTTTTTTAATTTTAACAACATATTGAAAACTGTACTTACCAAAATTATATTTCACTCAAAATATGACAGTCACTTCACATGTACCTACAACACTACTCTCAGGATAGAAATGATGCAATTACGTTTAAAATTAGTGCATTGTGGTAGTTCAGAAATTTTCCATTGTTTACAAAAGGGTTGTTTTTTACCTGAGAATATTGGCGCGTACCTACGCCGCGCACTGTTTAGGCGCACGTTACTGAATTTTTAAATAAAATTGATATACAATGTTAAGCTGATATTATAATATCAGATTGCATGTTTTATCATTTTAATTATTAAAAAAAACCCCGCAGGAGTAGTAGATAGTATTATTATAGTAGCCACAGAACTCCTAAAGTGGTGGCACTGGTTCACTCATAATAGGTAGGTACTTACTTAATATTTTTAATAGTATTTCGCTAAGCACTTGTGTGCTTGCTTGTTAATTAATAAGAAAGAACCGTTGGTATGAATCGGCGAATTCAAAAAGTGTCCTTCGGCGATTCACACCATGGTGTGGATCACCGAAAGACTTTTTTGGGATTTCTCGATTCACACCATGGTGTGAATCATGCAATTCAAAAATGGTTCTTGTGCGATTCACACCATGGTCCGAATCGCGCGTGGTGTGAATCGGCGAAGTACCCATTTACTCTAAACATACAAATATCTTTACAGGCCAATCCCAATGCGATATCGTAGTACACTTAAAAATCAACTAATTCCACTGCTGCTGCTGCTGCTTTTTTCTTAATGTGTCGTGTCCTTAAAATTTCACTCTCAATCGTTCTCGTCGCGCCGCCTAAGAACACCGCCGCTTCAAAGAGTATTTGGTACATTTACTCACAAAAATCACTTAAGTAAAGAGTGCATAAGTAACCGAAGAGTCTGTCCGTGAAAACGTCTTGAAAACATGTAAAGGAAAACTCCAAATAAAACGCCAAAAAAATACAGACACCAACAGAACCCGCCTAATTCCCCTCACTGTCACTCGATTAACATTCTTTACTTACACTCACGAAACCACGCAAGAAGATGGTTTATCAAAGGAATTGAGGACTCAAAACCCTACGCACTCCTTGAAACTTGACTTTTATTTATTTTTCTTGAAAAGAAAAAGGTGAAATGGTTCGCGTTTTTCCGTTAACTCGCTTTCGGGTTCGGCACACCATCGATAGGTACAGAAGGTCAGTTTTATACAAGGAGCGAAAACGCACGCACACAGACACGCACAGCAAGTGCAAGCGTACTCGCGAAGAGCATTTGTTTGAGATAGACTGAGGCCCTTTGTTCACACTCGTTTTTCTCACCGTGAAAGCTACGGTTTATTCGCCGTGTGTAGGCACGGTCGTCAGTGTTGTATGGATCACTATGGAAGCTTGTTGACGGACACGTTTTTACTACGGCACGGTTTATACGTCGTGTGTAGGCACGGTAGTCAGTTTTGTATAGGCACGGTAGTCAGTTTTGTATAGATCACTATGGAAGCTTGTTGGCGGACACGTTTTCTATACGGCACGGTTTAAGCTTCGTTCAGACCAGCGCGACGCGACACCGGTTATTGTTATACCGTCAAGTTTTCTTAGAAATTGTATTGTTCGTGTCGCGGCGCGGCGTCGCGTCGCGCTGGTCTGTACGAGCTTTTATACGTCGTGTGTAGGCACGGTCGTCAGTGTTGTATGGATCACTATGGAAGTTTGATGACCGACACGTTTTTTCTACGACACGGTTTATACGCCGTACCGTAAAGAAACCGTGACGTGTACAAAGGGCCTGAGATCGCCGGACGTACACGTCTCTGTGTACGTACGCCTGTTTTCGCTTGTTGTATGGAGCTGGCCTTCTGTATTATATTTTGTGCATTCGGGTTCACGTAATGTTATTTTTCTGTGGAGCACTGATTTATTTTTCAATACACAATATACTACTTGAGAACTGAGTGACTGTTTCGGACGTTAGTTGAATTGCCTATTATGTTGTACGGGTAAAGACTCGATGAAATAGTTCTTGGTACCAAATAAAAGTGCTGTAAAATTGGGAGGTTATTGAGCGAAACATTTCTAGTGAATTAATTTAATACATAGTTACTATCGTTTTCGTGTTTTAGGGTACGAAACCCGAAGGGTGCCAAATGGAACCCTATTAGTAAGCCTCCGCTGTCTGTCTGTCTGTCAGCGGGCTGTTTCTCATGAACCGTAGGTATTATACAGTTGTAATTTTGACAGATTCTGTATTTTTTTTGCCGCTATAACAAAAAATTATACAAATATAAAAGTTAAAATTTATTGGAGGCCCCCTTTAGTTTTTAACTTTGTTTTATTTTTACGCGCATATATTATTTACTATTTATTTTTGCATACATGAAACGAGTTAGTAATTAGTCTTATTGAGATAATGAAAGAAATGGAATTACATTTTGAATGCAATAAATGTTACTAACGCCATCTTTTGGTGGCACGAAAAATCAATGTTAGGCCATTTTGCTTCTTTGAAAAACAGATTTTTGACGGCGATCGGCCCACTAACAATTTTTTAATAAAATGTATTTAGGCCGTTTTTGCACAAGCGGCTTCCGTGGTTTAAAAAAAAAAAAAAATCGGTGGGAAATTGTCCCTTACTAATAATACTAATAAGAATAAGGATAATTAACCCTTTGTGAGCAAGTTCGATTCGCACTTGGCCGGTTTAAAAAAAAAATATTATTAGGCAATAAGAGTTCAGATCAATGGGCTTTAGAATTATACAATTACAAAGAATTTTTTCTTTCATGAACAATCTGTAGTGTTTTGTTGGTATCAATTTGACATCTTCAGATATCAATTTATTTGGTATCTGTATATGTATAAATATTACTTCATGACTCCTAGACTGCAACTGATTCATGCTTCCTAAAATAAACTATGACAGACCGGACAAAAGTAAAGTAATAAATTCACTCAATTAAATTAAAACACCACAAAACAATACAATGAATTCCGTAAAAATAACTAATCTTGCCACAGTGTATTTAGTTCTACTATCCAGATTAATAAGACCCTAATAAACGAGTTTTAATAACAATATTTCAATGCGATTTCCTATTATTAATATAGGGTTGAAGAGGTCAACTTAGCTGGTTAGTGCTATATCAGTGAGATCTTTATGGGGTTGGAATAATAATGTTTTTCTGTAATTGTAATAACACTTCATACGCTATGATTAAAAGGGGCATGGGTGAGTTTATTGCATAGGGTTCAGTTCAAATCGATTTTTTGTATTTTTTGTACTTTATTGGCTTCTACGTAAATATCTAATGTTAAAACGAGATTAACAGCCAACAAAACCAATTCATTACTTGACCAGATTCTTTTGTTTTACGAACAGGGAAATATTTTTTTTACCGAATTGACTATCAATTTAAATTGCCCGTATATTACAACAGTCATTCTTTGACAGTTGTATGAAATAGCTATAATACAGCAAAGTGACGTAGTGTGTCAATCTGAAAAACTATTCATTTCCCTGACCTACCTACCTACTTGTAAAAGAAAGAGGCTTGTACGCCTAGCAGTGAATAAAATAATGGTTTGTCGCAAATTTTAAATTACTTTGATTTTGAAAGAGACTTTAGCAATACAGGCAATGATGCAAAGAGGCTTGACTAGTCGTCGGAATTCTGATTATTTATTCGATTTATGTCAGAAAGTTATATTATGCTGACAGAGCGGAAAATCTTTCTTGCGCGATGCAGGATTTGTGTGACGTCAGGTCTTTGGTGCGTAATTCTCATGTGGCGATGTAGATCGATATGATTGCCACAGACAAAAATTCAAAAAACGAATTCATAAAAAATACCATGGTCTATTAATATTCTGCGCAAGGAACCACATAACCACAATATTTATGTCATTACCTATAAACCTATAAAACATAACTCATTGTTCCGACCGGCCACAGGGAAGGGAAGAAAGGCTCGATTATTTATTTGTATTAATTGGATAGATCATATCGAAGCCGTATGTATTATTCATTTTACATCCCCGCCCTATATTGAGTTTACCATTTTGTTTTACTTAATTGAATTTACGTAGAATACCGGAGTAAAATGCGGGACTGAAAAAATGATGGATGACGAGCTTGTTTCGTGTTTGGATAAATATGACGTGTGGGTGGTGATTGAGTTTAGAACTTCTGAATATCGTATTTTAATAGGAAAAAGTCCATTAAATTTACTCCAATTTCCTCCTGAGTCGTTTGTTGTAAGTTTGTAAGGCCACGATTTGAACAGGGTGAGGCAAAAGTAATGTCGTAATGTGAATGTGGCATAATTTTTGCAAGTGGCGTCATAATGTCATTGTGATTGGATACTTATGTTGTAGAAAGATAGAGAATTAGTTCAAAATGCAATGGAGCGATGCACAGAGTCACATCTCAGGTACCGATGGAAATTATGGAAAATCAATTTTTGGCCTTGTCATCTTACGTTTTGGCGATTTGAACTGGCAGGCCGGATCGCCAGATATGACGGCGCCTGCAGACTCTTTTTGAAATCTTGCGTTTTCCACAACAAACACAAACCTTGCAAGTTTTAAAAGTTAACAGTGAAGAACAACGAGCACATAAATGTGCATCAACTCAGGAGGTGGTCATTTACCGATACAATTTTTTCGACTTAATGTCATAAATTTTACACATTTAAATACTTAAACTTTCCGTGAAAACAGAGCCAAACTTTTTTTCATTTCAACTAAATGGCAGCTAATTCACATTATGACATTAATTTTTTATTTGAAGATTGTTGAAGAGGAGTTAATGTGTAACCGGAAAGGCGGCAAAACACAAAAAAAAAACTTCTCAAAAACGCAAAAAAAACTGTTTCCATAAAAGATGAATCTAAACTTAGAAAAAAGTCGAACAAGCAAAAATATACAGGAACCATATCAGATGATAAAATTTATCAAATACGAGCAAAGATGAACGGGCCCGGAGTCAGCGGTCATAGGCGTAAAAAGTTTATGACTAGGGTTGTCATAGAACAAAATTGCTCAAGATATCCCAGGTATAAGGTTAAGGTAATCCGTCAAGCCAAATCAAAGGTTAAGACCCCAATTTTCCAGCTAAGGACGCACCTACCCAGATTTTTAGTACCGCTAAATTTTGGGGACCTTCCATTATGTCGGTTCTTAATACGAATCTTCGTCTTTTTTGGGATGTTTTGAACTTTGGGTGGTTTGCCAGCCCTATTTTAGCCTGATAACAATCTAAGCGCATGTCCCAGAATGCATTAAGTCTGAAAAAGGGTCGTCCATTTGTCAAAATGTGGCACTATCGGTACGGAAATCCGTCATCGGGACTGGGACAATATATTGGGCATATCTCACGGAATCTTACAAACAATATCTTGGTTAAAAAATCTGGTAAGCGTGAGCTGAGGTAAGTGGTGAGGATCTATCGGATTTCGGTATTTGGTTTTGATATTGGTCTGATGTAATCATTATTTGTCCCCTCTATTTGTCGTACGGCAATTTATTACTAGATTTCCTGATAAATGGTAGAAAAGTTTTAATGTGTGTGGCTGTACGTACAGAATAATTATTTACGAAAATAAAACCTGATATTGTGACTATTTTCAGAAAGAAGAATACTTTCTACATAGAATTAATTAAAATAATTTGCAGTTTTTTTCTAACGTCACAGAAATACCAATACCGAACATAAAATCAACATACGAAAAACGACAATAATAAAAAAGAGACCCAAAAGGGCTTTACTTAAACAACACGGGACCCCAAGATCTCCAAAATTATATTCAGAAAGCGAGGTCTGTTTATCGGCTTGTCTATCTGGCGACGGTAGCCGATTCGTCAATGCCCCTTCTTTAATTAATAAAAGCGCCTTTCTTTAGAGAGAGGAAAAAAATGAATGAAAACCTTAATTAATTTGGGTCGGCCGAAGTTTCGTAAATTATGATCATCGGTCGCCCCTTAAGATTTGCAATGGTAAGGCATTTTTTAGTATTTTTTTGGAAGGGAAGATATTGGAACAAACCTGGTTGGATTAAATATTGGGGGAAGTTTGGTTTGCTTAATGAAAAGTGTTGGTGTTTCAGAAAACATGTTTGATTAAGAATATGGATTAAGAAAAGGATTTGCTCGATTTTCGGCTAATCACCAAATAAAAAGGCTTATAATACTTCATTCCGGTGTAAGCAAGGCCTCCCACAACGTGGACCGATTACCTTGCGAAGGCCGCAAGAATCCGCTGGATGCCACAGAACCGGTCGAAGTGGCGATGCTTGCGGCCTATGTCCACAGTGGACGTAATTCGGCTGTAATTATGATCAGGTGTAAAGAATATGAGATGCTCATTTGATTTTAACCTGTAAAGATGCATGTAGTACAATGTACAAATAAACTAATTGTCTAACAGAGACCACAAATACTAAACCAACGTAAAACGACACACAAAGAACTTATTATCATACAAAAATTAACTCATTATTTAAAGACAAGTTTAAACCCACAAAAGAGAAAAAGGTTCTAAGTATTTAAATAATAACTTGTCTGGATTTACATACGGCCTTTTTGAGCGAGACGTAGGCACAGTTCGTACAATATGCGCATACTTAAGAAGTGCTGTCTCATCTAGAACAATTAGTGTTTTACCTTCTTTGTTTTAGGTCTTGGTTCCTTAACGTCCTTTGTGTCTCAAAGGATTAAGGCTAGAACGGATTAAAGGGGCGCCTAATGGTCCACTAGCGCCACTCCTTTAGAAAATTATTATCTGGTGACTGAGAAGGCATTATGAATAACGGCCCATATTGAGACACCAAGCAACAAAATTCGATCTAATGAAAAGAGGCCACATTCCTCTAGATCGTATTTTGTTGCTTCATGTCTCAATAAGAAACTTTATAAAAGGTATTGGAAAATTCTAGATACGCTTACCGAGGGTCCTTACTAGCCGTTATTCATAATTCCTTCTCAGTCACGACATAATTTTTTTTTTAGAGTGGCGTAAGTGGACCATTGGGCGCCCTCTTAAGTTTAGTCAGTAAGTCTTTGTGGTGATCTTGCTATTAATCTGAAGGCCAATCCTCGTAATTTAAAGCATTCAAAATCTGTTAGGAATCTAATCTCAACGACAATCAATGTCAGAAACTTGTCAAAAATCAAAAAGTTTAATTAAAATATATTTTGACAGACTGATAATAGTATGCGAACGTTCTTAAAAATACGGGAATTACTCTATTAAATAAAATAATTTCGTAAATGACTAAGACTAATCTGTTTCATTTTGACAGTTCAACAGCATTCATTGAAATATTTACGTTGTTGAGCAGATTTTTTTTTTCGAACTTATGAAGCAATGGATAGTAATCTGTTTCAAAATGATTTAGATTTTGATTGATCGTGTATTACGCAATTATTGCAATTGCTGATCTTTGCAATAGTGAGCTAGTGAATTTTTGAGGACTTCAGCAGTATTGGAGGATAGCCTGAAGTGTGTTGTAATTTAACAGTCTTATAAATCATTAGCAGTTCTAAGCATTTTTCTTCATCTAGGACGAATTGAGGACCTCATTATTTCTTGCAGAAAGCTATATACTTTTTGATTATTAATGTAAGTCAACATTGTGATTGTTACATGGTTTGTGAAAGATTGCACATTTTAATAAGTAGTACTTAGGCGACCGAGCTTTGCTCTGGTGAAAATAGAAATGCTCATTATATAGTACAGGATAGTTCATACTAATTCCATACTGCTACGATAGTAGGTACTTACTAATTCCATGCTGTCATGTCATTATTTTAAGGAAGCGCAAAGGTATCTTGTTCTAAAATTTTTGGCGGCCGAGCTCGGCTCGGGTGAAAATACGTATTAAGTTGAAACGTTCTTCGAAACGTGATGACAAATATATACATTTATTACAAAAATTGCTCATGTAATCTTAGTAAGTATAGGGTTTCAAAAAGTTTGAACTATTGTTGACGGTTGTTACATTTTCATATCTAGCCAGACAGTAACATACGCGTATGTAATCTTACGCCCCTAATTCAAATATTGATACAGTATAATAGTTAATACTACCTCACGCTATCCGGACATGTCAATATATGTGCTAGTCAGTCCGTCTGTGTGTAATTAAGCAGATTATTTGCAGATTATATTCCGCTGTCTGGTTGGTCTAAAGGTTGCAAGTGCTACTACAGAGCATGAGGTCCTGGGTGCGATTCCCAGGTCGGGCAAATTGTAATTGTTTTTTTCCATCAGGAATTTCTCAGTAGCAGCCCGGAGTTTGGAATGTGATACTCCCGTGCCTCGGCCAAAGCTCGGAAAGCCTCCTAGAATAATGCTACTAGAATAGATAGCCGTGCTAAACGTAAGCTATGAAAACCATATTTACCAAATATTTTGCTAAAACCTTCAGGTTTTGTAAGATCAGATTTTTATTATAGTTCTGCTTAAACGGTGTAATTTAAAAACCTGAAAAGGGGTCATTGTACTCATAATTATGAACAATTTTGACAGTGAGAGCAAACGTGAAACGTGAAGAAAAAAATCTCTGCTTTTCACTTAATTTTGTCGAGATATACGAAAATAAATGTATATGTATGAAAACCAACTGAAAATAATATAGAAAACTGCGGATGGACAGCAGTCATAATCATAATCATAATCATTTATCCTCAGTCAGTTGTTTTTAAGTGCATCCGCAGTTTTCTCTATTATTTCTTAATTTTTCAGTTTTTGATTTAATGACGTCATGGGGGCGTTAAAAAGGTCCGAAAAGGATTTTGGGCCTTTTTTGAGGAAAGGGTTCATAACCCATGAACGCACTAGTTAATGTAACACGAGTGTCAAAAATTCTTATAGCCGAATTTTCTTGAATATTTTCTTGTTTTAATGACTCAATTGTTTTGTTTACAATACTTTGTTGTTCTTGGTTTTGTTACCAAAAACTACATTAAAACTCACACGATATGCGTTACAAGGCGGATGCTGCCACTCACCCACCTGATTAACCCACTCATGCGGCTTTTGACACTTACAGGAAGCAAAGGGGTGGTCCATCTGTTGTAACAAATAAACCTAGGCATTTTTCCAAATACCTTACCAATTTGTACAAAAATGTTCAAAGGTAAAGATTATCCCACACTGCTAAATACTTTCCGATAAACTTAGACCACCCGACGATTCTGCGAAGGGTGACGAAGTATCAATGAAATTTGTCCGACAACAACTTTATTTTCCTTGTAAAATAGGTGTCGATTTAAATAATAATAAAAGCCTATATTGCACCTCAAATAAACTTTCAATCATTGAAAATTGAACCTTACTCAAAGTGTTTAAGTTCGAATTTTAGTTTTAAAGTGCACCCCATCTAAGATTTGCAAACGTATACGGATTCGTCAAGAGGTTTTCTCGCACGAGGAAATTACCACCATATTTGGCGCCACATAAGGCTCATTTTTCTTCACTGATAATATTAAGCTTCTAGGGCCTACGTCTGGTCTGAATTAGGCATAATTATAAAGTGGTTGACATCTTAATAATGTTGTCGGTGGAGCTAACCACAGAATTGAGACGTTGCTGCTCCGATTCCAAGAAAATTGTGTTTAAAACAAAACCGAAACAACTTTATTTTATAGAAGTGTCATAATAAAAATATCCTTGTGTTTTAGGTGTCGCCATTAACGTGGCTTATTAAAAAATATTTATAATACCTTCGGCGGTAGGTAAGCGACCGCAAATTTCATGCTTGGTAGGCAGTAAGCAGTTTCATCGATTTTATTTCTTTTTGATTAGTATCGATAAAAATTCGGATCTGGACACCCGGGGAGAGGTGTCAGTTTTTATCGATAAGTAATTATGTGGAGTTGATGATGTCTTAATCATGTTGGAGGTAGATCTAACCGCAGAATGTAGCGCGGTAGGTGATCTTGCTGAGTGGTGACGCGATGTCGGATGAGTCAGAGGTAAGTTCATTCATTGAAGTTTATACATATAAGTGACTGTAGAGCAGTGATGGCCCAGTCGTAACGCCCGCGACTTACGAACGAAGGTTCGAACCCAGACAGGTGTTTTACTATGTGTACATTTTTTCATCACCTCTGCTCTCAAAAGGAAAACATCGTGAGGAAACCGGTATGACCTAGAACCAAGACATGTGACATCTATCAACCCGCACTGGGCCCGCGTGGTGGATTACGGCTCACTCCCTCTCCTAGAGAGGAGGCCTGTGTCCCAGACGAGGAAACATTACAGGCTGTTTATGCTGATATGCTGAAGGGTTGCTGACAAAGTCATCTTTTTGAAAATAAGGACTGAGAAGGCAAGAGATTCCTAGAAGGCTTTCTTTAATATGCATTGGCATATTAAAGAAAGCCTTCTAGGAATCTCTTGCCTTCTTAAGTTAAGTTAAGCCGTCACCAGCATAATCCAAAAATTTGCTGAGCCCCGTGAACACCGACTCGAACATGTGAACATCGAGGCAGTTCAGCTGTTAGACCAAACAAATATAGTGCGAAGACTAAAACGGACAAAACCTTTTGAGTTAGTGTAGTGTAAAAGTGTAGAAATAATAGTGACAATGACGAACATATACCACATGAACAAAGTGATTATAATATTAAATCAGACTCTAAGAAAATGGAATGGACTTGTGTAAAGTACAATCAGCACTATTCTAAGTTATAAAATAATTATCACGTAAAAAATTTAGTTAGATTAAAATTGCTTATTAGTCTTATAGTCTAGACTGTAGAGGACTGTATGGATTGTGGAGGAGCTCGTGGCTAAGTAATAACTGCCGCACGGGTCAATCCATCAGGTTAAGCTACGCTTGCCGGGGTTGGTCTGTGGATGGGTGACTATCTTTACATACCGAGACTTGTAAGTGCCTCGGAAAGCACGTTAAGCTATTGGTCCCGGCTGTCATTCGTGGATCTTTGACAGTCGTTACGGGTCGTCAGAAGCCCGAAAGTCTGACAACCAGTCTTACCAAGGGGTATCGTATTACCCAGTTACTGGGTTGTGGAGGTCAGATAGGCAGTCGCTCCATATAAAATACTGGTATTCAGCTGCATCCGGTTAGACTGGAAGCCAACCCCAATATATTTGGGAAAAGGCTAGGCAGATTGATTGAGACTGTCAGTAAATATTAAGAACCTGGTTCTTTTTAATAAAGAACTAAAAAAATAAGTAAGAAGGGAACTTGACTCTTTCAATCTTGTTTTTTGTACATAAAGCAACATGAAAAATAGATTAAATATAGATCATGTCTTCATATAGCGATACGACTTTGATTTTATATCGTGATTGTAACTAAAAAGGAAAATGTTATAAATAGATTTATCTTATTACGAAAATATATGAAAAGTTTGGTAACGTTACCATCGTACCTTATTACATGTCCTTGAATGTCTGGGTATTTTTAGCTACTCCCATAATATTATCAAAATAACAACATTACATCACGCCTGTATTTACAAGAGTTAGGAAGAGGTGTACCATCAAAGAAGTTCATATGTAACCAGTTTCAAAACAAAATCCCGTGAACACGATGACCACATCTGTTACCGGCCCGGTTCTATAGTCCCCGAGCGCTGCAACAAAGAATAGACCTTATGGTGGTTAGATATGAACTTCTTCGATGGTACATATAATACATCCATATTTCGCCAGTTGTGTTTTAGTCCCATGTAATAGGGGGCGAGTCTATTGCCATCAACTACGCACAAATTCAGACTCCGGGTTGCTTATGAGAAAATCTTAATAACACTTTGCCCGACCCGGGAATCTAACCCAGGACGTCATGCTCAGCAGTAGTGCTAGCGACTACTAGACCAACGACGCAGAAACTAGATCGTTCGACTGTTATAACGTTTTATGTATACAATGTGAAATTTAATTCGTTTGCATCCTCTTAAGGGATCGTTGTACTTATCATTATGAACAACTTTCACTATGGGGCTAACCCTGAAATCGCGAAAAAAATCAGCTGTTATAACATTATAACGAGCTATGCGAACATAAATGTATGGAACAGCAGATTTTTATTTTCGCGATTTCAGGGTTGGCTCCATAGTGATAGTTGTTTATAATGATGAGAACAATGACCCCTTAAGAGGATGCAAACGAATTCAATTACACATTGTATAGGTAATAAACAAATAAAGCTCGTTATCACTATATTTATCACAACGATGTCGTAATGTTGGTGAGAACATTAATAAAATAATTCAGTAGCTTATGCGAGATGTTTCGGTGTATCAGGGCCATAAAATAAATTAATATTAAATCCGTGGTATTTTGGTATTAACGCTATAAATCTACGCTGATCTGGTGATCAAAATGTAGCGAGTATTAGCTAATCATATGCTGGTTTAGAGATATGGTACGAACAACTTTATACTAGGATGAGTTCGCTTATCAAAGAAAGAAAGAAAGAAAAATAAGTTTATTTGTCACAGAAACACGTGCATAAAAAAAAAGATGATAAACTCGAGTAAATAATAAAGAAAATGAAACAGAATAGATCACACACACAGGTACCTACGTATGTGTCATGCCTGCCTTCCCGTACCTGTCATGGCCTAAAACGGCCACATTAAGCAATTCCTCTAAAAGCAATTCATTTTCTGAATTCTCAGCAATTTCTTTATGGTGACACATATTTAGCTGAATCATATTCAATTCAATTCATATCAGAATCATATTTGGTGTAAATATTGCCGCAATAAAAAAATGAAGACCGTAATTTTACCGGGTAATTTTTCTTTACAGTTTTTAATAATCAAATAAGATTTTTATTTTTTGTTTAAATATTATTTCATTATAATATTAAACTTTTTAGAAAGATGAATTGCATTAGTATGAATTGAATGCAGACAATATTATGAATTGTCAGTTTCTGTGTGTTTGTATGATTCATAATATTATCACATATGATTCTGCCAAAGCGGCCGTTTTAAGCCCCCTGATGATGGGTAGATGTGTGTTCTGAATGTTTAAGATTCTGTGAGATGATGGGTGAAAGATAAATCAGCAAATAGTTGTAGTTTTCTCTTGATTGCATTTTTATTTTTACATTGTTTCTTATTTTGTCGAGGAGCTCGTGGCTAAGTCATAACAACCGCACGGTTCCATTCATCATGTTAAGCTACGCTTGCCGGGGTTGGTCTGTGGATGGGTGACCATCTTTACATAGCGAGATTCCTCCGTGTCTCGGAAACCTCGTTAAGCAGATAGTCCCGGCAGTCATTCGTGGATCTTTGACAGTCGTTACGGGTCGTCAGAAGCCCGAAAGTCTGACAACCAGTCTTACCAAGGGGTATCGTATTACCCAGTTACTGGATTGTGGAGGTCAGTCGCTCCATGTAAAATACGGTATTCAGCTGCGTCCAGTTAGACTGGAAGACCCCAACATAGTTGGGAAAAGACTAGGCAGATTGAGTGTTTCTTATTTGTCCATTTTGTTAATTTCTCGTGTAATTTTTTTAAATAATTATTTGTTATAAATGTTATGGTACATCACCTTAGATATGTTACATCCGTAATCTTATTTATTTATTTATTTAACGGTTTATGTACACACATATAAACAGACAAGAAGAAAGGAACAGAAAAATAAGTACAAAGGTGATGCTGGTGCTGGTGGTGGTGGTCAAATCTTAATTTTAATAATTAGTCTGTTCTATTTGATAGTACCTAATCGAATTTTTTACCTGCTAGTAAAGCACCCTAAAGAACCATCAACAGTAATAATTTGGTGCTCCACAACTAAACACGATTCGAAAACATTATCTAATGAACAGAATATAGATAGGGCCCTATTAAAATGAAGCATAAGGCATTACTTGAAACCATGTTCAGGTTAACAAACGGCAAAAATCTATAATAACAGTACGAGAAACAGTTAATTACGACACAAACCATCTTCAATTAATACGAAACATCAAATATTCAAACTTATAGCAAACATAAAGAAAGATTAGCATACAAGAACCACACAGAACGCCTAATTTTCAAGTTATTACCGTACCGCTGATTAAACAGAGGACCTAGCACGAACGCGCGACGAAAATGTTAAGTAAATGAGAACGATTTTTTAATCGAAAATGCAACTATCCTATACCTAAAATTTCGGTTTAATATTTTGTGACAAGCACAGTGAGTCAAACAATCTGCCTAGCCTTTTCCCAACTTTGTTGAGGTCAGCTTCCAGTCTAACCGGATGCAGCAGAATAACAATATTTTACATGGAGCTACTGCCTATCTGGCCTCTACAACCCAGTACTTAATTGGTTAATACGATACTCCTTGGTAAGACTGATTGTCAGAATTTCGGGCTTCTGACGACCCGGAAGAACTATCAAATGACTGTCAAGCACAATGAGTGTCACCCTTGATTATATACTTGTATAATCAAAGAGAATCACTCATAGATATGAATAAAATTTTAAAATAAAACTAAGTTAATATCATGAGCGAAATGAGTATTTTTAATTTTAAAATCGTTTGAATTTACGTTACGTTTATTTCGCGCGTTCGTGATAGGCCCACAGAAAAGCAAAGTAAAGAGAAAGCTAACACTGTACTGACAGATGCGACTATGCGACTATCAGGGCAATATTCACAAATCGCATTTTGATTGTATTTTAAAAAGAAAGAAGAAAAAAGAAACTTTGTTCTACAGAAATAAGACGCACACATATATAAAAAATAATGTTACATAAATAAATAAATAAAATTAAATAAATCAATAAATTAAATAATACAAAATAGATAAAAGCCACAAAAAATTTGTGAGTATGAGAACATATTTATTTATTTCGAGAAAACAAACAGTCACACAAATATCTTAATAAACACGTAGTGAGCAAAAAAAAAGAATCTACGCATGTGCCAAGTTTCATACAAATCCGTTCAGCAGTTTTAGCGTGAAAGCGTAACAAACAAATGAACAAAAAAACAAACAAACTCACTTTCGCATTTATAATATTAGTTATGAAAGGATGTCTACTTTACTTATTAAAGTAAAGCGCGGTCTGTGAGTCTCGCCCTCAGAATGTTAGTACATTATTTCGAAACGGATACAGTTAAGTTGCCGGCAGATTCGAAGTTTTCTAACAATGTTTACTGACAAACTTACAAAGTTGTGTACTGAGAATTTTAATTTCTACGGTTCTTGGAAAAGACAAAGGGATTATGAAACCTTTTGCTGGAAGATAAAGTCAACTTAGAGGAGTCTTGTGTTTGGGAGAGAATTGCTTTTGACTGAATTAACTTAATACACACTCAAGTAGTTTTAAATGTTGAAAGTTACAATACAAAATAATATTTGGTCAAAATGACTCTTTTGGTACCGAAAACAACATTTTGTTGGACAGATTTTCTTTCACTAATTTTATCTCAAAACATGAACATTGTTGATAAAGTAGAAACACTCTAAATAACATATTTGCTCTCATTATATAGACACAAATTCAAACCCAAAATTAGATTGAAGAAATTAATCAAGATTCGTCAGAACTAATCCTAAGATGAAACACTATTACACACATACTATTTCATTAGTACCCACATTATTACAAATATTTACTAACTTGATAAAACGAGGCAAAGCTGTTTATTCGTGACTAAAACAAAACTAAACGCAAGATCAGATTAGATAAAATATATACCGTCTAACGTTAGAAATATTCGTAGAATATATTCGAGATTTAAGAGGGAATTTTTAAGACCTCTATGTTAAACCGGGTCGCTTAGAGCGTTTTTATTACATCCACAGATAAGAATTAATTAAAAATGGTGTATTAAGAGGTCTGACTGCTTAATTGTGGAACAAAGTGTGAAGATAAGGTTAGATAATGACGTTTGTTGGAACTAAACATGCTGGGATTAACCTAGAAGAAAATAAAAAAAATACAGAACGTTTCTTTCCCTAAGCCTTGATACAGACTTGTGGCGGCATCTACAACGCCACATGTGAACTACACACGAAAAACTTGCCATCACACAAATCCTGCATTCAACCAGGAGAGTTTACCGCGCGATCAGCATATATAACGTTCTGACATCAATCGTCGAGCTATTGCCCGCCAGACACAACACCCGTCTATTCGGAGGGTCCTCCCTTTTCTATGGAGGATGAGTGAACTTTATAGACTGTTCTTCATACCTCTAAAGACTTGATAACGTGCGAATTACGTCTTACTTGAAAATTTTGATTTACCAACGATCTTTGTTACGCTAGGGTTTCCTAGGAAAGTGGTTCTGCCATCATGGCTATCATGAAAATCTGTCATTTTCACCATGGCAGTATTTGATATTAAGGTGCCAAAAACGCTCTGTATTTGGACAAACGGTGTGACCGTTTCCCGCTTTCTTAGGAAACAAAAGCTTTACTCCTGCAACAGATAGTTTAACTAAATCAACTAAAACATTCGATGATATCAAAAGTAAGTCTTATTCTACTGGAAAAATCAAAACACTTACTGGTTCCGTGTCGCAAGTCTCCAAATCCGGAATAGGGTCGTCCCCGCAATAGTATTCCGCTTGCAGGAACGGTGGTCGAGGAGGTGGTGGCAACAGGAACTCCGGCGGAGGGCCAAGACAGTCGCACTCCGTCAGATCTGTGGGCTCAATCTCCCACATCGCGTAATCTAACCTAACACTACTCACAACCTTCTCACTGATATCACTATCACTTAAATAACCACTAGTATCACGTTTGTCGCGTTTCACTTCATTTGAAGTCCTCTCTTTAATTAAATTCGCTATGTAAAGTTCGTCGTCCACGTCGCTCCATACGTTTTTTCTAACCTCCTCATCTTCCAAAGTGTCTTCTAAAGAATCGTATAGTGGCGCTATAACACTATCGCTGACTCTGTCTGCGTAGTCTGAGTTTTTGTTTTCTCCAACTGTACTACCAAGAACATCTTGGTCTCCTTTCTCACTGTCAGCATTCAAGTCACGCGCTTGCTTGTATTTGTCGTTTCTATTGAAAACATTTTGATATGTCCAAACAGCGTACGATGACGCTTTAATTGGACTCCTGTTGTATCTTTCGGCCATACGCAGTCTTCTTTTAAGTTATCTGCAACAATAAAAACATATTTATTTATAAACGAACATTTAAATCGAAAGGCCATTACTGGCTAAACCAATTTTTTTTCTGACGGACAACGTATCGATTTTACAGTGGTATCAAACTACTTATTATTTAATAGAAGAGCTAACACCTCATTTTGTTTAACAAAGCGGCCGCAATTAGAACCTACCATTGGTGTGAGTACAATGGGAGAGGGACTGGTATCGATATCATCGGGTGCTCCGTTCTCTGGTTATTTTAATTTATTTTTTATCGCATCAAATTGGATGGACGGGTTTCTAGCTATGCACTCGGTATTCCGCCGCTATCACGATGTACCCGTCAGTGAGGCGGTTTCGAAAGTTTAAAGTTCATCGTTTTTTGATATTTAATTTTGATCAAACTGCGGTTGAGTGTAGGCGAATAATTGGGTTTTGATTTCTTATTTCGTTGAACAAAAAGTTGAGTAGCAACATTGTAGGAAGAAGGAAAGTACAAACGTAATTTATTACTAACATGGGTTTGGCTTCCGTAACAAATTAATGGTTGACGTTTTATTAATTGCATCCATAAACAATTAATTAAATACGTGAGTTTATGGAAAAAGTACTAACATAAAACACATCTACCGAGCAAAAACAGAACCATATTTACATAGTCAACCCATTCATTGTAACGCTTAACAGGAAGAAACAATATTTTTCCACAAACATTTCCGCGCTCGTTCAAATGTTTTTCGATAGAGATGTGCCTTGAGTACGCAATTATGCACGCGTAAGGCGTTTCTGAGGAGGTACCGCAAGATTGCGAGGTCTAGGGTCAACAGAGTCAGATAAACCGAAGGTACCGGCGAATAAAATATTGAGAGGTGTTATGGCATACAAAACAGGGTTTTAGATACCATTTATGAATGTTTAAAGTACCGTTTGAATGGAAATCTTGAAAGTGAATAATATAACCATTCTTTCGGTGATTGACACTAATTCTCTCTGTACTTTTATTTCTTTTGTAAGTTCATTATTGATTTCTCATTCAAATATAGTATTATCTTTATGTTTCATGTCCAAGTTTTCTTGTACAGTTAATTAATAAAGTACTTTCATAGTTATGTACTTGACTGTTTTCTTTTCATCGTGTAGTTATTTAGCTTAAGTTGTATATCATAAAGACAAAGCTACATTTAATTTGTTTCTCAGTATAGCTATTATACTGTTGTGTTCTTTAGTTAACTGCGCCTTTTATTTAAATATATTTAACGTACTCTCATGAAATTCCACAACAGTACTATTATAAGCAGCAATGATTATGAGAACGTCATCTTCACACCTCACCTGTCCATTACACATTATAACATCATTTTCTTTTTGCATATTCATTGCAGTCTGTCAATGTACAGCATTGAAGGCATAATCTCCGATACTCCACGTCTCATTAACATTTGGCGCGGTCAGTGGCCACTCGATAGCTGTCAGAGGAACTTTGACAGCGATACAATACTCGACAAGAGCCCTTAAGGAACTTAACGAACCCATTCTATGGATTTTCTCACGTGAATTATTATTGCTAGTGGATAACGGTCTGCGAGGGGTCGCATGTGTGTCGATCGATCGCGTAGAGTGGATGAGTGTAATAAATAGCGTAGCAGTGGGTTATGAGTTTTTAATGCTTGCAATTGATCGGGATTTCAGTCCGATTAATATTTCTATGAGTAAATAAATAACATGAGAAAATCTGGGAATATTTAAATCAAAGAAATACTTAGTTGGAAATATAATCCAAATAGAGCCACTAAATCGACAATTAAGTCAAATAAAATATTATTCAATTAAAGAAAGCAGAATTTCTCTGAATTTTGTACTTATCTAATACAATACCTACGTATGACCTCAACTCAAATGAATGGAAGCAATGATTCAGCCAAGCCAAGCAATAATATAAAATTATTGAAGACTATGCATATGCTGTTTTAAGCCTTTTATCTCCAACCCTTTCTTCTCATAATTATTATCATTTAGAAAATTTATTTTGTTCTTATGAAAGAACAACACCATCCCATACAAAAGACATTCAGCAAAATGCATCAAGTTCAGGAAAACACAATAAGTTTGAGCAGTAATTCGTAAACTTGGCCGTTTATCATGAGCGTTGTAATAGCCTACTGCCCACACTAGGAAGATTTATTACTCTTGAGAATCATAATAAATCCATCGAATTTCAAGCTTCGCCCCAAGATAAGTAGCATTCATTGCATTTATTTATACTTGTGGTCGATTTTCTTTATAAGGTAAGCAATTTAAGTCACTTCATTGGTTAAGTGCTTTTTGTGGTGGCATTGCTTTGGCAGCTCGAATAGTAGAATTGAGATTAGCTTTCAAACAATCTGCTTTTGTGGGTGTTTGATTGTTATTAGGAATTTGTAATTTATCCCGAGAATTGACAGCAGCATCAACGTCTGTATTGGCTATTACATTGCAATTACCAATCATGTTAGTATGACAATTGATGTCTAGTTTATTGCACATAAATGTATAAGCGCCAAATTGCACAAGCGGGCACGCCCTTTACGCCTGGAGTTTATGTTGTTTTGTGTTTTTTTTTTCAAATATACGCTAGCTGACATGGCAAAAAATTTAATCAAAAATTTGTGTTTTGTAATGTTAATTACTTTGCATACACTTCTATTGTCCAGCTTAAGAACTAGGAATTGGGGGGTTTTGGGGGACTGTCTTATGTAATTTGACGTTCAAAAAGTGCTGCTTTTTGGCCTAGTTTGAATAAATGACTGTTGATTAATGAAGTCTAAGATTTACTATTAACTACTACTTAATCTTTACTTCTAGTATCTAAATAAGATTTAAATTAAGACGATTGAAGATCATTGAATTTAAAATTTTGGACTTGTTGATAGCTAGCCTTCTCATTCAGTAGAGCTAACGGTAACATTACGTGTGAGGTCCCAAGGTCGATTCTACGCAATTGCAATTATTACGGTACTGAATACTCTAGTTATTTTTACTTTAATTCAATGTTTGAATGATAAATGCGTTAAGGTAACTGTTTAAAATACAGTTATCGATAGGAAATAAATCAAAGTGCCCATTGATAGTTGATCTGTAACGTAAATGGGCATGTGAAGAGTTAGAGACCTAGTTAAGATGGTCAATTTTAGTGTGTTCATTGTCAGAATTAAATGCTTACATTGTGTAACACTGACAATGAGTACAGGAAGCTAAAACTGTTCACAGAATAATGGATGATGTAAACAACCTGTTTTTCTAAACATTTATTATCAATTGAAAACTGGTAGTACTTTGTGTCCAAATATAAAATGAAATATATTCAAACCTCGGTAAAGCCGTCATGCTCAAGATTTAAAAGAACTTATCACTCAGCGTGCGCCATTTACCATAGCACAGACAACGTCTGTATTTTTAAGACTTGGTATTATCCAAACTGGTTCGGGTTAAAACATGAATAAATCTAAAGGATGAAAAAGGATTGTATACGTTATTTAGTAGTATTCTTTCATCTAGACTTGAATAATCTGTGTGAAATGAAATGAAATGAAATTGTTTATTCTGTAAATAGGATATCGGAATCATTTTTACACGTCATATAAAAAAATATTAAAAATAAGGTAGATGAGGTCGGTGTTTCCTATCTGACTACTCTGAGAAGAAATGCCGAAAAAAATTCAGAGGTCGTAGTCTCTTTTAAAGTCCAGACATAAACTTGGTCAAGTCATATAAGGACCATGTAGATTAGTGTCTGAAATGGTCTTTTGAGGAAAGAACCACACAGATTTGAGTGGACCTGTCCAGTCAGGGCAAGTATTTTTCAGTAATCGTGGAGCTCAACTCAAAACTGAAGGAGCTCAACTCGACGAACAATACCAAAGAACTCTGTCTACTCTCACATCTTTTAACACTGTCTTAACAATGTCATCGACTTTTACTTCTGCTTATGGGGATACACGTTTTAAAACTAGATGCTTTAATGAATGCCTAAATTAAAGGGGATTGTTGGAATAGCAACGCTCGGTTAAACAGCTCGCTATTTAGGTGTCGCCTAGTGTTAGTGAAAACGGCCACTACCCTAACATTTGTTGTATCTAAAGTTACTTTAAGCTGTCTCCGTAGTACTACTTTGTCTATTTACCTAAAATCTCTGTATGTTGACCGACAAAAGAGCAATAGGACGTTCTAATAGGCGTTTCCGTTACTCTAATAATAATGTAAACGAAAAATCTTCTGTAAGACCGATTTTAAGATGTTTTTTTGTGGTGTTAAAATAAGCAAATTAAAGTACTATTTGGAGTGGTATGCAAGTTATTGATTTTTGTATCAACTTCCGGGATGCTTGTGGTGTAATGGCTGGTTTTGTTTCGTCACTTCACTGCACGCAGACACCGACCTCACAATACAATTTAAATATAAAGAAAATATACAGGGTTATTCGTTATATGTCGGCAATACAATAAGGGGTTGTAGGAGAGGTCATTTACAACCAAATGAGGGGTCATTTGACTTTGATTTTGACTTCTATGCAAATGTCAACAAAATATTTAAAAAAATGAATGAATTAAATAAATGACAAATGACTCGAAAATGGCTAACATTTGCATAGAAGTCAAAAGGGGTAATTTGGTTGTAAATGATCTCTCCTACATCCTCTTAACGGATTACCGACATACAGCCAATAACTCTGTAGGTATCAGGCGGAGATTCCAGGTAAATTAAAAATATGGTTACGAGGAGGCTCATAAAGTAGGAAAAACTAACAAAATTTGTAATAAAGGACTCGTAATGCAGGTGAAAGATTAATTCTACATACAGTAAAAATGATTCCAAACGTGCGTACAAACAAAAAGCTACAATTAAATCCTCGACATTGTTTTCTATAGATATGAGACAGTAAGAAAAGTATGAAGGGTGCCTTATCTTACCACCCAAGAAGACAACCATTTAAAAAATAAACGTAGACAAATGAGTCACTTTGGCATTCCTACATGATGACTTGGCTCTTTAGTATTGCAGGTATTTTAATTATTACTTCGTCAGAAAGTCAATTTTGGAATAGCTGTTATAAAACTTAAAAAATAAAAAATTATAAAAAGTAATTATTTTTCTTCACACAACGCTGAGATTCATGATCTTCATCAACAATTTTGTCCACCCCTTCATCGAGCTCATTAACATCGTCCTATTAATTATAATGTCCAATTTCTGGACATTATTAATAAGTTCTTGGTATCTGAAGCTACAACCAAATTTTTCATCCCTTCCGCAAAATTGGCAACTCAATTAACTTTACAAACTATCCTCGAACCGCAACTACCTTACACACGAACCCTCAAATCAATAGAATTTCAAAGTTAACTGGAATATAATTACTTATTAATAATACGTGCCAGTTAAACTCCGGAAGTAGAACCTACATCTCAAGAAACAAACATTGTAATTGGAATTGGTCCTATTAATAGTCGCGTAGGGTGGAAGGTACTCCGCCATGGGATCTGGAGGCAAAAGTCCTCGCGCACATGTGGGAGTTGCGCGAGGAGGCGAAACGCCGGGGCGTAACTCCGCTGCCGCGAGAAATCGCGGCACAGCGGACAGAGCTCCGGCGGGATCTCATGGCGGCATGGAGAGTGCGATTGTCGCAACCCAGCGCTGGGCACGCCACAATTGTGGCGATAAGTCCCCTCTTTGAGGAGTGGCTAGAGAGGCGCCACGGCGTCCTCACCTTCCGCCTGACACAGGTCCTCACCGGACATGGTTGTTTCGGGAGGTTCCTGTTCAGGATAAAGCGGGAGGAAACGCCCGGGTGTCACCACTGTGTGGATCGCCCGGAGGACACGGTGGAGCATACGGTGGAGGTCTGCCCAGCTTGGGCGGAGCACCGCCGTGTCCTCACGGAGGCGATCGGCGGCGGCGATCTCTCGCGTCCGGCCCTGGTTCAGGCCATGGTCCGGAGCGAGAGTGCATGGGAGGCCGTCACCTCCTTCTGCGAAGCAGTAATGCTCGCGAAGGAGGAGGCGGAGCGCGCGAGGGAGAGGCAAAATGCGCCCCCTCGCGCCCCTAGTCGCCGCAGGAGACGCCCCGGGCGTCGGGAGTCGCGAGCCGACTTCCGGCCACCGTAGGCGCGGGCTTGCGGACGGTGAGCAATGGGTAGCTCGCCGTCCGATAGGGACCAGGCCCGGGTCGACGGCGCGTTGTGTTCCACGCGCGCCTCAAAGAGATGTCAGCACCAACTGACGGGGTCCGGAAGGGCCAATGCCTGCCGGGGTCGCGGGTTTGTCTGAAAGGGATATCGCGACCTCGGCACACAGGCAACGGAAGGAACACGGGTGGGTTTTAGTCAGTAAAAGTCTGACACGCCCTCCCGCTCCACCCAGAGCGGGAGAAGTTATTTGATAATTTCCCATCCTCAAAAAAAAAAAAAAAAAAAAAAAAGGGTGGAAGGTACTGTTGTCTGTAGTCAGTGAAATAGTAATAATGCCGATTGTTACGCCCCCACAGCATGTTAACGCGGGCCAATGTCTGAGAATTACATCCATCGTACCACTTGTATACAAGAGCTTTGGAAGTAGTTTCATCACTTGTGGAGACATAATGGAGATAGAATTACTTATATATAGCAATATTCTTCCAGAATAGGTAATTTAATTAGTATACAATAGTAAGTTAGAAGTGGCGGCATGATTTATATGAAAATAGGTGCAGCCATCAGAGGACAGATAAAAAGATTAGTAAGACTTGAATCGTATGTACTCAATTAATCATTGTTCTCAATAAAAATCGTTTATTGCACTACATAATTGTTTAACTCACTGTAGTCTTAATAAAACCAATAAATAAAAAGCTTTACTTTATTTAACATTACTTAAAGCCGGACTTTACAGTAATCACAAAGAATTGTTTCCAATTAACCCACTTCGATAATATTACAAAAACGCACGAATCCCAATACACAGTTACATTATACAATGCTAATGGAACTGCAAATATTTCACCATTTTCACAGCGAACAATTGGTCCATCCACCGTACATACGAATGTAATAACAATATCCGTCGTATGTTCGTGATCGGTTAATTAGTTTCCTCTTATGAAGATTTGTTGTCTGTATCTACGTAGTTTTCATTATGTAGACACCAGTTATCCCAACTGTATTAAAATAAACGAATTCCATCTTTATTTGCTAGGAATAAGGTTTGAAACACCTTGCGAAGTGGGAAATGGGAGCTTGAAAAGTGAAATGTGTGCGATTTTGGACTCTATTGTAATGAAGTTAGGTTTGAAATGAATGTTTAGTGGAGTCTCGTAAACAAATAAATTTGCGCCTATATTTGACTAATCCAATTTAGTGAATAACAAGTAAAATGATAACAGGTATCGGTTGTTTTGTCAGTGATATGGTGAAATAGAAGGTAATGGTAAGAATATGTCTCATTCATAAATGTAATAGATATTTGAGTTCAGACGAAATCAAGGATTACTTTGTGGAACTACGCAACAGAACGATCTCAGAGATTGATCAAGTATAAGCTCAATAGTTAGTGGTTCCAGGAATAAGTAGTAATAATTGCTTCGTAAACTAGGTTGACTATTTAAATTAGGTTGTAAGTTATATCAAAATAATTGTTCTTTATAAAATAACTAGCTGCGCCCCGCGGTTTCACCCGCATAAGTCTCGATCCCGTGGGAATATCGGGATAAAGGGTCTAGGTGTAAAATTTTATCCAAATCCGTTCAGCTATTTTAGCGTAAACAAACAAACTCACTTTCGCTTTTATAATATTAATATATATAGCTAGGACAAGCGATAACTAAATAATAAAGAGGTAAAAAAATGCACTCTCAGTAAAACAAAAAACCCCTCAGTTATGAACTTTTAACAAGCAGACAATAAATAAATAAACATTGAACCCGTCAACAGTATTAATAACATCACAAACAATCCTTTAAATAAAGACGAAAAACACTTAACTCTAAAAAAAAACTTTCACCAAATCACACAAAAATCTTAACCATGAACATAAAGGCAAAGAGTCCGCCATCTTGGTGGTCCTTTCACAAAAACGCCTGTATTTTCTCAGCGTAACCCGCTCCATGTCCGGCAGTTAGCACTAACGTTAAGCCAAGCCAGTTGAGGGTAGAAAGAACAGGACCGACCATTAGCCCGGCTAACGCTAACGCAAACATGTTAGTAAATATGACCCTGGAGCGTTTCCATTGGATGAGACGTTAATCTTTGTTAAGTTTTTGAAGGACAAAGGTGAAACACCTACAGACATAGACAGTGTCTCAAGGATTTACTCTTCGAGCAAGTAGGTTAAAATAAATAAACTTGAGTTGCTTACTCAAATCCTAAATAGTCTAGAGATTTAGCCTAGTAAAATTAGATTTATTTAGAAAATCAAGAACCTATTCATATTTATTAATGAAGTTTTGGAATGCACATCAGACTCTGGAATGTCTGAAACGATACAAAATTTAAGACCCTTAAACTATTGAATTAAGACAGCTATCTCATCCGACATTTGAACAGTGGAAACAAGCTAAGAGGCTAAAACGTCGGCTTGTGTGATTCCTTGGTCTGTTAACGTTCTGTTAATAGTAGTTATTGATGTTTAATGGATTTTGTTGCCTTGCTTGCGTTGTTCAGACGTTCAGAGATTATAGCCGCTCACTTACGTCGTGACCAAACTGGATGCCTTGTCTTGGGGATGAGGTTATGGAGAGAGTGTATTCAACCTTTATTAGTAGAGTAGTTTGGGATGAATATTGAATGAAGAAAATAATATTTGTGCATAGTCCACTACAAGGACTATGCACAAATATTAAAAATCATTGATTTAACTTTAGATCCGTGAACTGGGTTCCGTATGCAGAAAGTATCAAAAACCAACTCAATTGATTTGACGATTATAAACATAAGAATACTGCATAATAATCTCGACAGCCAATAAATCAATGAATAATTTCAAAATATCACAAAAGAAAATTATCAATACAGAGTAAGTAATGAACCGTAAAATCGGCCTGATCCACATCCCACAGAAAAAAAAGAGTCAAAAACACAACACATAAATATACCATCAGAATACCCTACTTATCATAAACACGTTCATACAGAGAATAACCTCGTAACCTAATTTCCGTCACCCCGAATGAGACGAACATTCCCATTGTAGCCACTGTTCCAACTCCAAGTACGTATCTGTTACTGGCAAGCATTTGCCAAGAGACTTGCCAAAGTTGGGCATTCGTTACGAACCTAACATACCCCCTTAGAGGGGGGTTGGCAACAATTCGATGCGCATATTGAGTTCCCCATTTTGTTTGAGGGCAGGGCGTTCGCCAAATATATTGGTATCTCTCCAGTTTTTATATTTCGTTGGAAACTCTTTTATTTATCGCAGCGAGCATTGTTCGTGACTTGAAGATGTTGTGTTTAAAGGTAAGTTATTGTTCGTTCGTGTGAGAGGAGTTTTTTTTGGAGGAAAACGTTGTTGATTTGTTTGTAACCGATATTTGAGCGGTTTACTTTTTGGCAATATCAATTTCTTTGCCATTTCTTGTTATTTTAGCGTTACCAGAGTAGAGGATTTAAGCCAGATTAAAAATTACTCGGTAAAAGCCAGCGCAAGGCTATTCGAGTTTATGGACATGACGAGAACTTGATAAAACTGTGGAGTTTTCGATGGTGATTTAAATGAAGAAGATGAAACGAATTCTCGCAAGTTTTTAACTCCCCAATCTATGTTTAAAAAAGTTTTACAGTCTTATTTCTAACTAAAAATACCAGAGTAAATATAAAGGTATTTCGTGAAGCATTTCTTCCATCATTATTATCCATTATTGCGTTCGGAAACATTCCTGAAAACATCAAAGTGAAGCTCTTCCAAAGCCGGCCGTTCATTGGCAGACAAATCTGTTACTTCTTTTTCTTAACAAGTAACTTAGCTTTGACTGAAAAGACGAGGTAAAGATGTTATTTCCCCTTTATTCTTCTATTTTGTTTTAAATGTGAATTTTAACAAGGTATGTATGTATGAATTCTTTTTTAACATTTCATTGTATATACCGGTCACTGGAAGTCAGAAAGTCAAACACTGGACCAGCTGATTTGAATGTCGACAAAAAGTAAAAAAAATATGCAAACCTTTTTAAATAACGACTAGTTTATAATATGATTACATTATATAAAACCAGTTTCTTACATAAAACCTATTGCTATTCTTTTTTACCAGTGATATTTGCTTTTTTTTTTTCCCTTTCTGAACTAAAATCTTCTATTTGACGTCACGAAGCCGCTCGTTCGTGCATATCTTCGCCAAGCTTCCGATATTTTCTGCTTCAACGCCACCCGACAGATTCTAAGGAAACTATTTATGTAAGTAAATACGGCTCTATTAACGTTGTTTATTAAGACGTGAAGTAGTAAATATAACTAAGTAGAGCAGTTTTCCGTGCGTGCGATTGTGCGTAGGCTGAGAATTCAACGGTGCTATTTTAATTAATTTTAGAGTTTATTGTGGTATTTAACCGTCAGGTTGTATTTTTATTGCTTTGTTAATAAACTGAATTTAATCCTAAATACCTATTCTTTTATTTAAAAAGTATTTTATTTTAGAAAAAAAAGTTTTATGTTGCCGTATTTAGTTCCATTATTAAGAATCTAACCTCTTTTGTTTATTTTTTGGGAAGTAAACAATATACTCAAGTACGACTACCCATTATTTTTCATACCTTTAAACTTAAACAAACTAATAACAATCTACATCGTCCTACAAGGAAGTCACGGTACCGTCGTCGGACAGTACTCACGAGTTGACGACACGCCATCACGGCGGTGCAGCGCTGCATCGCTTGAGTCGCTGACAGTCTAAAAACTGAAGCGGCTTAATTAAGACCTCGACGACGCCAATTTATAACGAATAGACGTACGTGATTTAGAGGTTACGTCTTTAAATGGAACGGTATTTTCTTGGATCTATTCTGTATATGTCACTTAGTTTTCTTGACTGTTTTTAAGTGAGTTTACACGCCGTTTATGTAGTTTTCATGGCCGTATAATATTTTATTCATATAAACCGAACAATAAACAAATAATAATAAATATAATAATATAAATAAATAAATATGTATATTTTTTATTAATATATATTTTAAATAATAATTCTTAGCATAAATATACAAAAATTATAAAAAAAAATAAAAAAAAATAAAAATTATAGTATTATACTTCAATATCTGAAATAAATCTAACAAGAAAAAATATCTCACTGTAGGTGAAAGCAAAATATTTCAAAACGGTTTAAAAAAAAAATGTATATCAACTTTTATTAGTCCATTTATTTTCAACTAAAAGTGTCATCTAACAAGGCAATTCCCATCCAAATACGCAGATGGATAGACCCCTTAAGCCGTGGCGTGCGTGCAATGCCACTCTAAAAACTGATGTGACTTAATTAAAGAGCTGAACGTCGCCAATTTACAAGGAATCCCGCATGTGATCGTAGACTTGAGAAGCTATCCGATATCGCAATGCTAATGAGATACGATCCGGCTACAATTTGGATATGTTTTAAGGCTCTGATAATAGTGTGAGCAGTATTGTTGAAAAACTATACGACATAATTTTTATTATTAAACTGAGAACTGTCGCGAAGATCTTAATATCCAAATAAGTTAAAAGATAAGTATAAATTATTATAGTATGTTGACATAAGTAACAATGAAAGGAAACTAAGACACAATGAAATACCATTTACATTTGATAAGCCACAAAGCTATAATTTTAAGCTACAAAATAAACACATTAATTACTGTAATAAGGTTTTAAGACAGTACAAATTAACATATTCCCCTGCGAAATACAAAGTAAAGTAAAGTAATATGCAAATATTATGTTAAGTATGCAACGTATGTTAAATATGCCTTTGGAACTTCGACACCAGTTGTCATAATTGCACGTACGTGTCTTCGATTCGAGTAGCGATGGCGTTTCCGAAATTCCGAACGTGAGTGCATTTTCGGAATTGGCTCGCATTTTCCTGATTAGATTTCGTGGAAAGCTGTTGTTGGTAAGGGTGACTGTAGATGTAATTATTTTTAATACTGCAAAGCTTTTAACACGTTTTGTTTTATCTCTTCTTCGAGTTGATGGCAAAAGTTACAATATTTTATTATTTTAGATGAGTTGGGCCCAAGTAGGTGGTCATGCCAATTGTGGCATCAGTGGACATTTTTAGGTCCTCAGCAGTGCAGGTGTATGGACACTGGGCACTCCAATATCTAATAATAATAATCTCTTTATTTATCCAAAAACATACGGAGTTTGAAAATCAATGTTTAAAAATATAATTTATAATCTAATAAATATGGGGAATGTTTTGGTCAGGAGCACCGCATTAGCACTGTTTTACCTCGAATGTCACTAAAAAAGACGTCCCCTACATACTACAACTTTGCTGAGGTTTTTTTTTGTGTATAAATCTGTTTTTGTTTTTATAACTTTTCATCAAACAAACCCATATATATGCCACCAAAAAAAAAACGGTCCACTCAGCATATTTTCGTTAAAAACTCCATAAAAAATGCCACACTCCACTAGCTGAAATAACTACATGCAAATTCACTTTACCTATCTAAATATTACCGGTTCTACACATTCGCTGCCCTGGCACTAGTATTTATGTTGTCAATAAAACTCAGCGAGTCGCCAGGGAGTCCTGGGATATAAACATGAATGAAAATAGTCTAGTGGTGTTTTTGTCCGGCATGATTCTCGCTTGGCGCACTGAGCAAGTTTGAAGTGCTGTAACGTCTGCATGTCGGTGCCCCAAAAGTTCGAGTAAGGTAGTTCATTGTCTGCGTTTTGTCTAGGTAGGTTAAATTGGGATATCCGGAATATAGCTGCTGAATTCATTGACCTCGAGAGAAAAGCTGTAGGTACTAGATATTAACAAAACTTATTATACGTTGTTTTGCAGTCGACTCTATAGTTTTTGAGTACATACACATTTCATTATAAAATGTTTTGATTTTGCATGTCTGTTACTGCTTACCAATAAAACTATAGTATAGTATACTATTTAGATGGATTTACTGCCTCGTGGGTCTAGTGGTGGCAAGCGCTACTGCTGAGCATGAGGTGCTGGATTCGATTCCCAGGTCGAGCAAAGTTTTATTATGTTTTTCCACCTGGAATTTCTCAGTAGCTGCCTGAAGTCTGTATTTGTGCCCGGTTGATGGTAATAGACATGTCCCATAATACATCGGACTTAAACATAACTGGCGACATGTGGGTGTGCTATAGGTACACTTCTGCTTAAACCTTCGGGTATTACACGGGTGATATTATGTTACTTAGATGGAGAAGCAAATCCTGTACACGCGTATGTCATTGAATACACAACAATATTATGAATTAAAACTATAATATAATTAGGAGAATTTTTTTCTGAGCTATCGCAATTTCATATCTAATGTGTTCTAATTATAAAAGATTTTTCATTAACAACGGCAGAGAGAGCATATTTAAAAAAAAAATTGACACAGGTCCATCCTCGATGACGTCCCGCAGGACTCTGAGCGCGAGCCAATTTAGCCCGATTTACTATTTTTGGGTTTATTAAAAAAAAAACGATTAAATTCAAAAATCCATCCTTTAAATTCCCTCTAAAATACGATTACCTCATAGCACATGCAATTTTTATATTATTTTGTGCTGTAATTAGGAAATGAGACGAAAAATGGTTGGTGTTTTGATGAATGTATCAATGACATATAATTGACTAAGTATTTAAAATTGATTCTAAAACGAGCAAATTTGGATAGCCCCCGGTTAAATGTTTACAACAAGTGAAACATGTTGAAATCTCTAGTAACCTTTTTGGCGCAATCGTGGGGCCCACACTATTATTGTTAAAATATTATTTTCACTTTTTTATTTTGTATTTTGTGTTTCACGAACTGTGTCCAAATAAACATTATTCTTTCTTTCCTGTCAAACATTGTCAAAAAATAGATTTTTCAACATGTTTTGTTGAAAAACATATGTCGTTGGTCATGTTTCGTCATGTTTTGTCGGTGAAGGAAAAAATCGTGAGGGAACGCCTGTCATGCCATGCCTGAGAGATATTTCTCGACGGCATATGAAGCCAAGTCAGAAGCTCATGGGTGGCTTTAAAACTCTGACACCAGGTTAGTCACTAGCCACACGAAAAGAAGAAAAACTTGTTTTGTTGTGAATGTTGCGCCAGTGCAAATGCATTGTTAGAACAGCCAAACCAATCAACTATGGTTATCATTACTGCCCATCCCCTTCAATTAAAAGGGGCTGGGCTGTTACTCATTGAACATGTTCGAGATGACTCGCAGCCGATACACTCATGGTTCATCGGAAATATTATTCCATTATTACAAGGCGGAATTAATTATTATATTCTGGATATATTCTGATTTTAATACTGTGTGTTAGGTAAGGTTACATACGCATAGGTACTGTACTTTGTATGGAAAATCCTAAAAATTTTTTTTCCTCATATTTCAGTGTTGGTCCTTTAGTAAAAGTTGTAAAGTTTCATGAGTTTACAATCCCTTTAATTAGTCCCTTGTGAGCAGTGGCCGCTCAATGGTAACGGCCCCGACTTACTAGTTGTAGGTTGGGGGTTTGTGTAAATAATTTCACTACCACTATTCCAAAATGGCGAAGGAAAACATCGTTAGGAAACCGGCATGTTCTAGAACCAAAAAGACATGTGACATCTGCTAACCTGCACTGGGCCCACATGGTAGTTTTTTGCCCATTCTCTCTCACCGCGAGGAGGCCTGTATCCTAGAAGTGGGGAATATTATTAGCTGATTATGATGATGATGTTCCCTCGTTTAACCTAACACACTGTATGATTATATTATTAATAACAGACATTTTATAAACATTTTTTTCATAAGTCCCAAGAAAAAGTAACCGCAGCATGAGTCGTGAAGACCCTTTGTTATCGATACCATCGAATTGTCAATTAATCGGTGAATATCTCATTATTAACCGGTAAAGCCCTGGGTGACCCTCAAGCACGTCAATTAGCACGTTAATTAGTTGTTTATCAGGGCTTTACCGGTTAAACTATTAAAGAGGTTCATGGCTAAATGATAACAGCCGCACGGGTCGCAAGTGAAGCTTCGCTTGCTGCGGTCGGTTTCTCGATGGGTGACCATTAATTACATATCGAGAACCCTCCGTGCTTACGTTAAGCCCGGTAGGACCCGGCTGTCATTCGTAGATCTTTGACAGTCGTTACGGGTAGCCAGAAGCCCAGTCTTACCGACGGGTATCATGTTACCAGTGGCTGGGTTATGGAGGTCAGAATAGGCAGTCGGTCCATGTAAAATACTGGGATTGCTGCATCCGGTTAGACAGGAAGCCGACCCCAACATAGTTGGGAAAAGTCTAGGCAGATTAATTGATCTCATTATTACACACAGTGCGCCAAAAATTAGCCGCACATAGAAAAAAAACAAAACCAACAAATCACAAAACTATAAGCTAAAACTTTACTCGCAAAGCAACGTTTCCATTGTACAGATAGTAACTAAATTTATTGTACGATGTACAAATAAACTGCGAATATGTTAACAAGGTTGAAACAAACGATGCAAAAACAAGACTCAAGCGTTCATATTTATACGGAATGATATTGGCGCCCGGAGCCCTATTTTAGCTACAGCCCTTTAATTTATCGTTGACTTTGCAGTTCTGTAAGTAAAATTGGTTGCACATTTTAATACCCGTAATTGGTATCGGATGGACGGTTCTGGATTGACGGTTTTTTTTTCTGACGGTAAAAAAAGTTAATGATTTATTTTAGTACTGGTTTTTGCTTTTAAGTGTGTATTTAGAGGTTTTTGTTTAGGTAAGGATTGTTTAGTTAGCATTTCTGGTTTAAGAATGTCGTTAGGTATTTATTGCTGAAAAACTATGTTTTTGTTTGAAAAACGTTTAGGACATGAATAAATGTTACATAAAAAGTCTGTCGCTCTAGTATACTATATTTCTGTGAATTCGTAATTCACAGAAATGTAGGTACTATCGAAGAACTTCATATCTAAGCAGTTTGAAAACAAAATCCCGTGAAGACGATGACCACATCTGTTACCGGCCCGCTTGTATAGCGGCCGAGCGCTGCAAGCAGAAATAGTCCTTACGGTGTATAGATATGAACTTCTTCGATGGTACCTATACTAGAGCAAAAAATGGGGCGATTTGCTTTTATTTAAAAAAACCCACTGAAACACGACAATCAAATCAAGGTACCAATGAATACCAATAACAGGCTAATTCTTATACACAAAGTAAAACGCTTTACCCATTTAAATAGATATTCATAGAATCATGTTCGAAGAGCTCACTGCAAAAGTAAAAACGATCTACATGCACTTCTTACCATATCTTTCCATTTACAAACAATTTGAACCAACATTCACAATACTCAATAACGTTACTGTTTCGAAATAGCTCTAAATTATGGCACCAATGGATTTTATCCGTAACTACAGCTTGTCTCAGAAAGGTGCGGTCATATTTGAGGGTGGGGTCTGTACCACACCCTCAAATATGAACTGACTACTGAACAACTTTCTCCTTAGGACCAATATCCTAATCGCAAAAAAAATATCAGCCGTCCCCTACGGGTCGAGTATATTGAAGTTTTGTATGGGTTTGTTATGTTGATATTTTTTTCGAGATTACGATTTTAGTCCTAAGGAAAAAGTTGTTCAGTTCGATGGTCTGTACCACACCCTTTAATATGACTACACCTTACTGATACATACTGTATACTAAACATCGCATATTCCCGCCCACAGTGCAAGACAAATCAACTCGTTTATTTTAGAACTCCGAGCAGTATGACACATTGTAATGAAATAAAAGACAATCGCCTGCCTTTGATGCTAGTAAATGAACAAAAAGCGTGTCGAACGCTTTTGTGAGAGCTTGCATTAATATGTTTGACAATTATAGTTGCACACTGGGGTAACTTTCTGTGATATTGGACAAAATTGTTAAAGTATTTATTTGTGTTATTTTATTTTTTATTTTTATTACCAGATAATGATTGAATCTGTGGACAGAAGCTTTTTAATAAGAACCTGATTAAAAAAGCACAATTTCATTAATTCATTGTGCACATCATTCAATTACGATCACTCCGATTTATCAATAAAACAGCTTATTATGAGAACACACGATAATCCCACTGAATGCACGTAAATTACACGTTTGGTAGGCAATTAAATACCAATATTCATATTTTACTTCGAAGCAAATAAATGCATAACAAAAGTTCCTGTATTAAATAATTTCTCAACGGTAATTTATATCACGAAATTGAGTTAATTAGATAGGTACACAGGTGATGTGTACATATTAATTTGTAAATTTTAATTAATGCTCGTTAAGGCACGGCACGCGTAAGATGTATAAAAGATCACTCACGGCGCGTTTTGGACGAAATTACCGAAATTTTCGTTAAGATCTTAATGACAAATTTATTATCTTATCATAAAAGCTACGTAATAAGGATGAAGTTAGAAAATACAAGGAAATAAAATAATACAAAATTATTATTTTTGACTCATTTGTACTTAGCTGCTGTAGTCAAAGATTCCTTTAAATGGAATACCTAGGCTTCTTACTAGTCACGTTATCCATTTTAATTATGTTTTTATCATGCTAGGTTTTGTTATACCCACCGAGCCGTGAAGGCCAACAAAAAATTTAGGATCCGCAAACTCGAACACTGCTGCTGATTTAAGATCTAGGCAAATCTAGCACTATATTTTTTGTCCAGATTTCGTCGAGATGAACCACTGGGCCATTAAGTGCTACCAAAAAAACCAGATCGTGATCTCAAATTCAGTAGGAACTCGAAAGCACGCGCTAAATTCATCTAAAAAATGTAAATGAAAACAGTTTTTGTTCGTGAGAAATATCAACATGGGATTGACAAAAACTAGCATTTTGAAGTTCAAAGTCCGTTCTCGATTACGTTGTCAAGCACATCGCCTGTTAACTTGGTCACAGATTTTCTACGCACGTACGTTCCTGAACGAGTTCGTGATTTCGTTGAACAAAAAAAAGTGAGATTAGGGCCAATAGTAGTCACTATTTGTGTTCTGATTTTCACGGTTTGATTGTATTTCGTTGGTGTGAGATGACTTATTCTGTATATCATGTTTATCATGTCTCGTGTGAAGCATAAAGTAGTCGTCACGTTATTTTTTTACACATCACTAGTCCAAATGTTTGTATACGTGACTACGAATTTGGAACAAAATTCAAAAATAATCGAGACTTTCAAAAGTCGATACAACTCGGCTCTTACTTATCAATCGTTGAACAATGAATAGCTACATAAATTATAATTAAAGAAAGAAAGAAAGAAAAAAAAATAATAATAATAATAATTCAGTAAAGTTTATGAAATCAGTACAAAAAAACTTATTCCATAACTCGTCTTTTTCCAGAAAGGACCACAGTGCAACCACAATAATTCATTAAAAAAACATTTGCGCAAAATCAAAACAAAGACATTTAAAATAATCGTTTTGAAAAGATAATACGTTTACTGAATACACATTTGGGTATAAAAAACAGATGATTGTCCCTTCATTACGGCGGTAATAATTCACACCAACGCGGAAAGTTTTGGGCACAAAATTGAAAAAGAGATCGCGTGTGTAGTCCAAGTTTGAGGATTGGAGCGGTTTCGGTGCCAGTCCGTATGCATTTTAGAGGAAATTGCGGAGTTATTTTCAAAATAAATAGAGTAGAGTCATTTCAACTCCTCTCTCCCTTAAATTTGTATATATATATAGGTATATATTATAGTAAATATGTATGTATGTGTATGTAGTTTGTAACCTATTTATGTATTGTTATACCTATTTTAGTTATAATGCATTAGAATGTATTTTTTTAATTTTTCCTTTGTTCCTCTCAATTAGAGCACCTGCCATGTAATCTCTTCACCACCCTTGGTTGACTGGTAGGGAATGCCTAAAGCATTAAGTCCGCCTTTGTACTTTTTTAAGTGTGAAAAGTTTAAATAAATAAACTTTAAGTTTTAAATAATTTATGATCATGATTCTCGTGCCCATTTCTGCATTTATTTGGGGTCGGTGCAATGTCTTTTTCTTCCATAGGTACTTCTCTATTAGTCGTCACCTCGGTAGTCACCTTCTTTCTAGCCATATCATCTTTCACACGGTACATCCATCCTCATATAGCCATCGAAATTCAAACTCAAAACTTTCCTCACCACATTTTCCTCATTCCTCCGCATCAAATATGACAACATCCGCCATCTTTTCCGTCACCGGTGCCACTTTCAGACATCCTCATATGTACTCATTTCTTATTCTATCCAAAAAAAATTAAAAATATTTATTTTAGAACAAACACTTGTATACATTTTATAAATCTGCCAAACTGCGTGACAGTTTGTCGGCAGGATTAGCGCTCGTCTTAAAATATTTGGTATAAACAATTTGGTGTTTATTTATAAACGTTGCTTAAGAGGCTTACAACAGCTAAAGCGCGGTCACTGTCGGACTGCATAGAAATGAAAGAGAAGCGCGATGACACGACGCAGGTAATTTATTGCAAAATATGAACCAGTTAGCGATTTACAGAAAATCTATTGATTGGACTGGAAAATTAAAACACTATTATGCTAATATGTAGCTTGTAGAATAATTTGACAAAAAATCAGAATGATTGCATGTAAATTAATATGATTTTTAATCGTTAAAATAAATTTTTAGAGGTATCTTCATGATTTTTTTCTATCGTATCAAATTAGTTGTATTATGTTTTCAACACACTATCATACTAGCATATATCCTGAAGAATATCATATATTTTTCTGATTTTGTTTACTGCAGTGGATCATATTCTTTTAGGCATTATAAAACTTGCGTTTAGGCACGTTTAGGTCCTGTAGTCCCCTTAAAGTTAAGTAATGATTAGCGACTGTTTAACCGTACATTTTTGACGTTTGAACGTCACTTAACTTTAAGCAACGTTTATAAATAAACCCCTCTAATTAAACATCTAAGTAGGTAGATACAAATAGTTAAAATGGACGGCAAGAATATTGTGTTCAATAGTTCAGTTCAGTGCTCAACCGATTAATTATTGTCCTAAGTTGCAACCATTTCATTCAACAGTTCAGGCTTTAATTTACTTCCCAGTTCTCGCCTGCCAATTACACCATTACCTCTTCTCAACCAGTCGATACTATTAATTGTTGTGTTCTTATAAAATCAATCTTCGTTTATAACTTGAACCACACTCGCGTCGAGGTAAAGTTTTTACCCCAAAACATGCCTACAGATTTCCCAGTTTAAACCGCTCGCTGGTCGGTTATGCGGCAAAAACAAGTCGCTCGAATAGCTCGTAAATTTCGGCAGGGGGCGCTTTTGGCTTTTTCTTGGACCTCAAAATCGAATTTACTGGTGGAGTATGGAAAACTTTAGTGGGGACAAAATTGGGTTTGTGGTATAGTTGAAGCTATACTATAACAATATAAACTATTCATATTGTTAGATGATAGCTTCTAGCGCATTGGAAAATGCTGATTATTTTTTTAATCTTAACTCTGGTGGTGTAAGATATTCAATTCAAATTCGAATCCAATAAAAATGGGCACTTATGAAACGTCAGAAGCTAGGTGCACGGTTCCAATTGGTCGTTTCCTATGGACAAGAGCCGGCAAGAATCTCTACGGGTACTCTTTTAAATATAATTGGCTTTTACGATATTTTCAAATAACAGTGTTAATTGGTATCGGAGTGTAGGCCTTTCAACAAAAAATGCGCCCCCTCGCGCCCCTAGTCGCCGCAGGAGACGCCCCGGGCGTCGGGAGTCGCGAGCCGACTTCCGGCCACCGTAGGCGCGGGCTTGCGGACGGTGAGCAATGGGTAGCTCGCCGTCCGATAGGGACCAGGCCCGGGTCGACGGCGCGTTGTGTTCCACGCGCGCCTCAAAGAGATGTCAGCACCAACTGACGGGGTCCGGAAGGGCCAATGCCTGCCGGGGTTGCGGGTTTGTCTGAAAGGGATATCGCGACCTCGGCACACAGGCAACGGAAGGAACACGGGTGGGTTTTAGTCAGTAAAAGTCTGACACGCCCTCCCGCTCCACCCAGAGCGGGAGAAGTTATTTGATAATTTCCCATCCAAAAAAAAAAAAAAAACAAAGGCCTTTCAACAAGTACCAGGTATTTAACAAAACAAAAAAGAAAATGGTCAACAAATCTACAGTCCACTGAGCCTACAGCGTTCTCACATTCACTAAATAGAAAAGAATCTAAGTATAAAAATAATTATCACAAAAGAAAAACTTCTGTGGCAGATGGACAATAAGCGATATCTTAAAAAGATTCCATTTTTAATTTGTATGTCGAAACCTTAAAAACCTAAATGTATTTCAAATTAAGTTTTGTAAAAATAGGCTCTGAAAATCCGTAAAAATATGCTGGGTAAAGTTAAGCTTCTAAAGTTTCTGTCCTAGCCTAGACCTAACCATTTCCATGGAGACAATAACTTACAGTCCCAGCCTACACGGTTGTAACATACATTACTAAGTAACGGCACACATTGTGCGATTTCAAGCCATAAACACCGTATTGTTTGTTCAGACTATCTGCACGCGTGCGCCGAACGGAAATATGCATGATTTATGACCCACTGTTCTGTCCAACGATGTATCTGGCGTCAAATTAACCGGTAAACTGTGTAACTGGGCCCCTAGTTATGTTTGGATCATGAGTTGGTGTCATCGGCTTCTCTTCGTCGAAAGAAAAATCGAGAAGTCTGAAATTGAATCGTCAGGAGAATTGAAATAGTAGGCGATACAAAACAAATTTCATAAATCATTTCTTCTACTTTCTAGAAAAAACTTATGAGAAATATGAGGAGCTTATATTCCATTTGAAATAAGATTAGATATTTAAACAACCTTTTTTTACAGTCCGTTCAACCGATTCTGAATTCTAAACCGTAGGCATAAGAAAGGCATTAAAAGCAAAAAAGTCGTTACATTACCAACTGTTTATTGCAGCTGCCATTTGTAATGCCAGTAACGCAATAGAAGTCAAAATCGGCTGAACGGACTGTAAAAAAAGTGTAGTTAAATGAATCTTATTTCAAATGGGGTATATTAATGTTACAATTTCAAAGAAATTTATTTTTCTAATGAGTTTGTGAATTTTAGAAAAACATTGAGAAGCTGTCTTTCAAGTCTAGCGCTGAATATTTACTTGCCAAGGATTTATATACGTACCATGAAAGAAGTTCATATCTAACCAGTTTCAAAACAAAATCCCGTGAACATGATGACCACATCTGTTACCGGCCAGATTCTATAGTCGCCGAGCGCTGCAAGCAAGAATAGTCCTTACGGTGGTTAGATATGAACTACCTACCTACTACTACCATGGGGGTAAGCAGAAATTACAGAACATTACCAGCTACTATCCTTACATAGTCCTTTTGCTTCTTTTATGTTCTTAAGAACATCTGGTCAATTATATGGCATGAATGTATGCTATAATTTTTACTGGTAACAAAACCCCCTTAAGGCGAAAGCGTCAAGGTAGCCCGCGAAATTTAAATTTTCTTACGATTTTTGCAGTTTGCAGGTCACTATCATGTTTTATGTTGATCTAAATATGATTCGCGGCCGTATCAAATGTTTATTTATAGAATTATAATCGTAAAAATGATCAATACAACTCTCTAAGTTCATTTAATCCCATTGAATGACTATTTCATGAAACTATGACATTTGACAATTATGCTAACTTATGGAGTTGTATTGCTGATTGTAATGATTATAATTATGTAAAGCCATATTTGTTACGGTCGCGAATCATATTTTAATAAACATAAAACTTGACACTGACCTGCAAAATTCAAAAAACTAAAGAAAATTTGAATCTTGCGGGCTACCTTAGCGCATCCCCCTTAATATCTAACCTACCTTAAATGTAAACAAAATATCCAAATCTGAAGTGAATTTATTTGACTCGCGGACAGTATCCCGCTTGAAGGGTCCTGCAGACTAGCGTGACGCGACGGTGTGCAACACGATTCTGGTAGAACAATTTCCATGAAGTTATCATAGAAATTGTTCAACAAGAGTCGCTTCCCGCTGTCGCGTATCGCCTGTCTGCGGGGAGAACCTTGATGTGTGAGATTAATTAAATTAATTAATTTCGTCGTGATGAATACTTGGTGTTCATATTCGCCTTCTGGTAGTTTGACTGACGGGCAATTTCAAACCTATCATGTCAGCACATCATTTTATAGAGCTAGTTTTCGGCCTATAGGTACTACGTTATGGAGGGAAGCTAAAACCAGGTGTGATTACGTCGATATGGATTAATTTTGATCCGTAAGTGGCCTTCAATAGGCTGCGTGATTTAGTACCTACCTAAACGTTTTCTTTGTATGTATTAATTTTAATATTGCAACGTTATTCCCGTATACAAAATTTCAAATCAATAGTGATGGGATGGATTCAATATATATATATATATTTTTTTTTTGTAATTACTGTGCTGGAATGAATAATCACAGTTTATTATACAGACAGATAAACATTATTTCGGCGTTCTCTTGAAGTAATTCCTTGGCATTACCAATGTAAAATACTGCCTATCCTTTCAAGGAAAATTAACATGTAATCTGATCTCATTACAGGTCAAAATCGTAGGTGTAAGATATTCCTACAGGATAATGACGTAAAGATTTTTTTTTTCTAAAAATAGATGCTTATTCCCACTGGATTACAAGTATTACGGCCGCGAATTTCCTCAATATTACTCAGTTTCTAGAATGGCGATGAAGGTCGTATGTTTTGATGAGATGTACCCTATATGAGGTTTGTTTAGATGGAAATATCAGCACACTTACCGTGACCATGAAAAAAATGAAGCTGGAACGTTGAAATGAGGTTGTAAGGGTAGGGAAAAAAATCTATAGTTGAAGCTTCATGAAAATGTTGAAGTAAAGCCCGTTACGTTACATGTTTTGTAAAAACTTATTTCTGGAAGAAATAAACCTTTTTCTTTGGGGTTAGTTATAAGAAGATGGATGGCCAAACGCTATGATAAGGCTGTTAGTAGACGGTCATAAATTCATAATCAAGTAATTTTTCTATTCCTATTTATCCAGCTTTGTATATGACTAAAACGGTCAAAAGCATTGATGAAGATGTAATGCAATCGTTCGGGCCCAAAAACAAAAAAAAAACAGTCGAATTGGTAACCTCTTCCTTTTTGAAATCGGTTAAACATACTTTACTCAACTCCTCGAAACCACATTAACGCACCTAAAAGGATCCAGTATACTTTTAAACCACCATTTTGTACAAGCGGCAGTGTAACTCAAAAAGTCACAACCCACAACCGAACTATTACCAAACTTTCCGTTTTCACTTGCCAATAAAAGGAAGACGTTACGTCGAAATTGCCACAAAAAACTACTTTTTATAGTTAAATTGGAGTTGTCGTACCAATTCCAAGTTCTCGAACTCACTTTTGAGCTCGAAAAGGCTCCTATCAACATTCCTCATAGCCAGTTCAAAATCCAAAGGCGTTAAACGTAAGTTTTTCCACCGAAATTGTTGTAGGGATGGGGAAATGTGTCTCTGAGACTTATCGATAGTTCATGAGACGATTCTTTTTTTAAGTGATCAAACGATGAAGTTTGCTACAGACTTGTTTTACATTTTAGTTTGTAAGCAAGCGTTCTATTTTGTTAACAAATACTAATATCTAACTGTGACATAGTGACACAAAAATAAATTGACAATACATTTTACGTTAATAAAATCAAGAAATAAGTCGTACCTATTGTTCAACTAATGTTCTTATCGAAAACTCAACAATCTCTACCAACGTCTCATCCCTACGCTAAAGTATTGTAGATCGTAAATCTCCGTTTTTCCTCGTCGAGTGAGGGTCGACAAGGATTGTGCAGACCTCCAAGGAGTTAGAAGTCACACCTGGCACTCTGAGCCAGAATTAATGGTGGAATGGTGCACTCCCAATTCCGGTTGAAATCTGCATTAGCAAAAGAATTACGGCGCGGCGATAAATCTCAGGAAAATTTTGAATTTTTAAGTTATTAGTTCTCGGTGAGTTATGGTGGTAGAAACAAGTCGGGGGAAAAGCTTCCCTGTTTTGGTTTGTTGGTGAAAGTTCATTGAACTTTAGCACGGGTAAAGAGTTTCTTTGGATTTTTTTAACCTGTTTCACGACATACAAAATCGGCATTATAAAATTGATCAATTTCATAAATGGGGTACCATTAAAATAGATGGACAAATTTTAACACAGCATTCAATACGTCTAACCAAAGATATTCAAGTAAAAAAAATACGATTGCCGTGAAACACGTAAATCATGATTTATTTTTCTTGTAAGTATCTAATATGTTTTTCTTAATTATTTTTTACCATTGTCCTTATGTTGGTGGTCTGAATGATTTCTAAAAGTTTGCTCGTTTATTTTAATGGGACCTTATAATTTATTATATATATTATTTATTTCAGATCAAGATCCATAAGTTGTTAGTAATATAAAATTTGGCTTCCACTCGTCTTCAGTATTTAAAACTATGGACCCCTTTTTGTAATAGGTACTTGTACAAAATATTACAATTATATTTTTGGTGTTATATATAATGCAGAGATAAATAGACTTTATTGGGAAAATAGGAAGGCATTCATTTCTATTCACCAGCCTAATTGTGTAACACAATTTCTACACAATCTGAAGGGTTTTGGAAGAACTTCATTTGTTTGAAAAATTCGTCTACTTGACAACGATATGAACGTACTCGATAACCCAATGAATGTTTTTAAGCAGTCAAAATGAATGGCATTGCCATTGTATATTACGCAATTACCCTGCAGGTTTTCTCTAAATCCTTGGGCACTTTTCAACCTAATCACACCCCTATAACGGCCGTTCATCATTTGCCTCTAACAACTCATCAATCGAAATCGAAGTTATTCGAACGAATACAATTTAGAGAAAAAAAGCCTTTGTTTCCGGCACAAAGCAATCACTGTGTAATTTGTCACTGCTCCCATCCACAGTTTGATTTCTTTAGTAGGGGATTAGATTGATTGATTAGCCATTTTAGCTTCCTTCTTCGTAGGCCCCGAACTATCTTAAATGACTGTAAGATTAAGATTGGCTATGTTCCCAAAGATATCTGGGTCGCGGTGTATACTCGATGGTACTGCCAAGAAAAAATGTGATAAAATTTAGGGAGTAAAAGACAGTTTTAAACGTTGAAGGTTTAAGTTAATTTTATTATTCGAATTTTTGGGGTATTCAAATGTGAAGAATTTGTGACAGTAATGTTATTAGACGTGTTGGAAAATAAGCGTCATTAAAATTTATACGTGAACGTGTTCGTGCTGAAAGAAGACGTCCCACAAAAAGAAATGTATTCATATTCAGGTAAAATAAAATGAAAAAATATTTCTTAAGCCAGAGAGGATTATTTTACAAAACTGGCACAATATTCTTAACTACCCTTCAAACCTTAAATTTATCTCCCTATAATCCTTAATACCGTGAGACCACATAAATTCACAACTCTTGCTAAAAGACGGTAAAAGGTGCTCGCCAAGTAATTACATAGCCATAGACCCTTAAACACATACTAGAAACAAAAACGGAATGGGCAATAACTTTACGTGTAAATAGCTTACTTTTACGACTGTTAAAATATCTTCTCATTTATTCCTTGCAAGGTGTGGGCACATTTGGAGTCGTATTAGCACTTGGTATTTAAGAAATACTTGCGAATTCTCTGTAATACATACCAGCTAGAAATAAACCTTTTTATGAAAGAGGCCGTGAGAGGGTTTTAGGGTAGTAAAATTCTCCACAAAAAAGGTGTTAATAGAAATTAGAAAGTTTTTTTTTTTGGATACAATTTTTTCGTCACTGTAACTAAGTCACTATCATTCTCGTGCCCATAAATGTCAATTGATTTGGGGTCGGCGCAAAATGTCTTTTTCTTCCATAGGTACTTCTCTATTGGTCATCATCTCGTAGTCACCCACTTTCTAGCCATATACATATTCACACAGTCCATCCAGTGTTATTTTGGTGTTCTCCTACTCTTATATACATACACATTCATACTCAAAACTTTCCTCCGCATTACATACTCAACCGATTTCCACACAACTTTTCAGTCACCGGTGCTACTTTCAGTCCTATAAAAAACCAGAAAATGATGTTCAACTAAACATTTTAACTTTAATTACATCGTTAATACCACACGTAGGTAATCAACAAGATAATAACAAAAAGAAGAAAGGAAGATAAAAGATTAAAATCACGTGCAAGATTCAATTGAAGGCAAAGTTGTAACAACTTTAAGTTTGCAAAGTGATAACATTTCTATTACGGACCGAGCTGATAACGGAGTCGGACCAATTAGTGAGATTGACGCTTTGGTTACTAACACTTTGATTCCAGAACTTAAATTTGATTATATCTTGGAGTGGTGGTCTAATTTATGATATTAAAGCTCCGATTTTGGATTAAAAGAGAGTGGTATATACGAGTAATTACTTTTTTACCATTGCAACTCGAAAAAGGGCGTTTTATTCATCGATAACAGTGAATAAAAATGACTCGCTGCGCTCAGGATTCACTCTCGCCTTTAAAATAGTTGTTTGCTCCCTAGGTAAACAATCTATTTCATGCATGTAATAGAACACAGGAATTAATCTGATATGGTTTTTCCGATAGAAATTTCTCTGTAACAGCCTGGGGCCTTACTATGACGTGTTAAAACCATCACCTTTCCGTTGTGAAATAAGGATAGTGCTATTCGTCCTGTATAGCTTCATCTCTCTCTCACACTGGAACGATGATTGCTTTAACAAGTCATAGAAGCCATAGAGCCCCTGGAGTCTAAATTTGTGCCTGGATGGCAATAGACTCGCTTCCTATTACATGGGACTTAAACCTAACTGGCGAAATGTGACACAGCTGTGTGACACAGCCGACAATGTGTAAATAGCCGTGATGTTATGTGACCCCGAAAGTTGAGTAAAAACACAGATGAAAATCTGTGTTTTTACTCAACTTTCGGGGTCACACAACATCACGGCTGTTTTCCCCGAAGGGTTAGGCAGGAGTGACCTAAGTAGGTACACCCACATTTCGCCAGCTATATCATATAGACGGTTTACTCTGCATTTTAGATATGAAGCTACAAGTACGCAGTGGGCCCGTCTTGCCGGCCAATTCAGTGAGTGTAGCGTAATCAGCAGATATCAGTTACGCGATAGAAAGAGGCAACATCTAGGTAATTAGCGCTGTGCGAGCTGAATTTCACTTGATTGTATCGTAGCAAAAGTCGCTTTTTATTTAAATGATTTTGTATTCATCTGTGGTAAAAGACGATCAAGCAAATAAAGTCGTATTTGCTAATAGAGTGCCTGTACTGTCTTTTGAAATTTGAAGGCAATATAACTACAATTTCTACCTGAAATTTATTCTTAGAACATAATTAAGTTACCCAACGCAATATCCACCGTTTCAAGGGAAAATTTCTTTTTTGTACAAGAAAACATTCTGAGGTACAAATACTTGGAACCCAGCCAACAATTATTTACCTTACCTTCTCACTACAAACTAACTATAGGTATCCCCGCAAGTACGAAGTAAGTCTCATAAGCCACTATTAAATCTAGTAGAATATTTGTCCTATCCTAGTCATAATCGACATCCAACAGTTTAAAGCAAATACACTGAGGTAGTATTAATTACTCCGCCGCGATTACATTTTAATATAAACCTAGGGCAAACAACGTCAACGAAGATGAGGAAACTGTTAAATCTATCCATAAAGCAATCACGAGCTTTGATATTCTACAGCGAAAAGGACAAGTAAAAATGAATCTTAATCACAAGTATCATGGAATAAAAACCTTCTAAGCCCCGCAAAATCCGACGATGGCCTGCAAAAAGGGAAGACAACGTAGGTTAATTTGAATCCCCGCGTTTGTAAGCCGAACAATAATTGGATTTGGACGTCCAAGTTGACAGTTCATTTCGTTGTTTCGTCCCCTGACATGTACCGTTAAGATTATGAAAAGTTATTATTTCAGAAGAACCCTCCCTTGACTAATTTGGATAAGAGCCAATTATAGAAATGGCCAACTTTTTCCTTTTTGAAACTGAGTTAGGTGTAACGCAATTTTGCAAGGCAGATTTATGTTGTAATTTCCTTCAGAGGGGGACAAACGCTTTGAGTAAGTTAACTTAAGCATCGTCTAATTAGGTACTTTTAATTCAAATTGGATCAACTCTCGACTCAGAGTCGTAACTTTCTCGTGAATCGCGCTCGGCAAAACATTGCCGACATAAAACAATCACAGCGAGACGTGTAATTATGTAATTATTCAGGACAAATTAAAGTTCGGGGGAAGGGTGACTTGTCAAGTGCGCAAAAACGGTAGACAGGCGAACAACAGCGGTTTTTGTTTCGGCAATAACAAGGGAAGACAAAAACAGTGGCATCAAAATGTATGACACTCAACCGGCGTTCGTCTCGCCAGTTTTTGCACAAGTATAAAAACTTTGAAGGGATTGTAATGCTTGGACTTAAGGGTCTTAAGTGATTTTCGTCGTATTTAGTTGAAGAGTTTGCTCAACTTTTTCCTTGGGCTTAATTGTTTCGTTATCTATATTTTTTGATGGGAAAGTTTTGTTTCCCTATTGTTCACTCTTAATGTTAAACAACACACTCCTACTATCCTCGTTCTAACTTCTATCAGACGTAGCATTGTCTGACCTATCAGCCGTATGTGTGATATTGATGACTTAAGGAAATTGAATGAATGTCTACAACCATTAGCTTTTATCAAAATCAATAGCTACATCGAATCGTATTGTAGTGAACACGCTTCACCAGTAACGAATGATTTATGATCTAACAAATAAAGTGTTGAAGGGACAAATGGCTAATGTCGATTTTTTATCTACAACTTATACATCAATACCCAACATGAGACAGATAGCTGTAACGAAACAAATCTTTAATAAAACTCAAGATGAAAATGTTCAGCGAAAAATAAAAAGCTTAAAGATATTAAAACAAGCCAACCAGATTAAAATAAAAGCATTCAAGCAACGAATCTTATTTTAGAGCTCTCGGGAAGTGAAAAGTTGCTACGGAAATAATCCAATCACAAGCAATAAAGAAGGGCAAAGGGAAATTAATACCAATGCTGGCGACAAAGTTGATCTTGTTCGTCTTGACAGATGTCTAGAGATGAAATATTGTGTCGACAAGATGACTGGAGACAGTTGGAGACTTGTTAGAGACTTAATTCAAACAACTACATACTATAATATACGTAGCAAGGTGAATTCGTTTGTAGACACTTTTTGTATAATGAGATATTGATTTGTATACGAGCGACATGCTAAACGAAAAGTAGCTGTCAGTAGCCGGTGAATGACATTAAGACGGATTGTAAGTTGCAACTTATTTGCGTAATATAAAGCCGTTACGTAATTTACTGCCTCAGTATTTTAAGCTCATTTTAATATCTTAGAAGGCAATGTTACCCTTCCACAAATATAAAGATAGACGGTCTTCGGTGACGCTTCGGGCCATTAAATTAATTTAAAAATTAGATTCCGGCGCTAAAAAAGTTGTTACCCTAAATATCTAAATTTTCAAGTAGGCACCTCAATATTCATTAAAAAGATACCAAAGTAATTTTATACACGAAGATCTTATTCTTTCTACGATTAGAAAATAAACATTAAGAGAACCGGCTGGCAAAACACACATTAAATGTTTATTAGACCAAAAGATCACGTTGAGCCAGTTATATTATGGCCACCCAAGATGAACAATGTTTCCGAAGGTTCCCGATATCATAAAATCTTTCTTTTTATCGAGTACAAGTTCGTTTAGGCGTAAGGGAATGAGATAGATTTTACACCCACTCAGTTAGCTTCGATTGTTTTACGACGCCTAATCAAATACTAAGTGCATATTTGCTTCAGATATTGCAAAATTTACGAGCTTAGTACCTGAGTGTTTATCGAGGAAATTAAAGGGTTCGCTTCGATTCGTTTTATTGTTTATTTCTATTAGTGGTCGGACATGGCATAATACATTTAGCGGGAGTGCGCTTATATAAATGTTTTCTGTAATTGATACTGTTGTAGTGTTAAAAGTTTGCGTAAAACAAAAATATCTTTCCTATCCTTTGCTTCTTTTGTTGGCAGCGAGGTTTAAATTGAGTCAGATTAAGGTGACATCAGTCTTGTTTAAGCGCAAACTTTGTATGCACTAGTGATTTATCATCCTGTTTTCCCCACAGATAAGTCCAATTAACATCATACTAGAGAATTTTCTATTTATAAATTCGCATTGCTTGGACATTTGTAAACGTCTTACTTGATATGTTTATTTAATATATACGAATAATTCTCCGTGAATTATGCGCGTGGGCAGGAAGACGGTCTTAGATTGGATATTTATTGTGATACTGCTCATCTATGAGGGATTTATTGAAGGTGGGATGCTGAAGTTTGGGGACAGCTAGTTATGTGGTGATAAATATCGACGGGATTGCCGTTGATGACAGCGAACGCTGCTGTGGAAGGTCTTTAGACATGTCAAGCTTGTCTTGCGACCATTTGACACTGATATAAAAAAGATAAGTAACGAATGAATAATCTGCTTGTCTGATGGTAAAGATATTTTAACTTGAACATGCTTTTTGTTTTAAAATGTTCAGGTAGGCTATAAAAGGCATAATAATTTATATGGAAAACATGATAAAGATAGATAAGAAAGCATTTAATGTGTAATAAATAAAATCGAAATTACAAATACGCAAGAATGAAGTAAAACATCATTCCAATCTCAATAAAAATCAGAAGTAGTTAATTATAAAACTAGTAGCATTATTGACGCGAACATTAGTACTAAACCAGTCGGACTTCAAAGAAGGTCAATAAAACTTTGCAGCAGACATTTATTACTGATTCCAGCTACTTAATATTTGAAATGCCATAAAACATTACTGGACAAGCAATATCAATTAAAACAGTGCGTTGGTTTGAACCAAGGTCTAAGAAAGGAATGTTTATTAAAATTGAAGAAGGGTGTTTGAGTAAAATGAAGGAAGAATTTTACTTAGAATGTTCTCGGATAGATATTTGGGTAGAATTTGGAATATTAGTAAAGGTATACCTTGCTTCTTTAATCTTGGAGATGATTTGACTTAAGTATTTTCATTGCAAAGCTTTGATTTATGTTACAGCTTATTATTACTGATCAACGTAGGTATTGAATATGCAAATGATACTGTGATTAATAGTTTAGCAGGTAAAGATAAAGTTCTGCAGTAAAATAAAGCTTTCTTCGAAACAAATGTACGAGGGGCAAGTGTCACGTCGAACCACTTTTAAGACTATCTTAGTTTCGTTCGGAATAGCTCCACAAAGACATGTTCAATGCTCAGAACACGATCACATAAAATGGCCAGTAAACTTTCAGACACCATGTCACACATAAAACAGAACAATAAAATTTTTACAACTCCAGAAACATGAAAAGGGATTAAATTTATTTGCTGAAGCAAATTCCATTAAAGTATTTGTTGAAACAATTAAATTGGATTCCGATTCTGATTTATTCGAATACTTTCGAGATTGATTCGAGTGGAGTTTAGATTTGTAGATTACTTGATTGATGAACAATTGTATTTCTATTGATGCTTTGTTTTGAGATATTGTAGATGCATATTCTACTGAATGCAAATTTAGTATTTGTAGATATTCAAATCTAAACCTAAATCATGTTTAATATTGCTTTGTTCTAAATTGGTGATAAAAGTTACCGTCAGCTTTTTATTGTCCAACTATTCCTTAAAGAGAGATTCGTTTTCAGTTAAGATTTTATTAGACAGACACCAAAATATAATGAAAAAGTCTTGCTCAATTAAGATTATGTATGTTATAGAAATGTTTTATTTATTTCTTCGTTGCCTCAAAACATTTACTTGTAAATATTTTAGCTTGTATACCTTCGTAATAAACTTACACCACTCAACTGTCGATTTGCCTTTAGAAGTCAATAACAATAAAAATTCTATTGTGTCTCATTAGTGACAGTTAAAGGATTCCACGAAACTTCAAGTTCATCATTGGGCATTTGTGTCAAAAAAATGCTAATCGCCAATATTATTTTATTATATCCAGATAGTGGTTAACAGTAGTGCTAGTTCCCTCTTTAGCACTATTTTTTACCGCGAACAATATAGAGCCTAAAATAAAACGATGTAATTTCCTATTACCCAAATCTAATCCACAAAAACCAATTACGGTAATTACCAAAGAACCAATTCGTCGCTCGAATAAATCGCAAAACCCAACTTAGCTCCTCGACAATTAGCAGAACACACAGTAATTAGCAGCAACAGCGTGACAACGGAATTTAGAAACAATATTAAGCCCGTATTGATCAGCGACAATACAAGTTGTATTTTACCTACATCAATTTTATTCCCAAAACTACAACACTAAAAATACACTCTACAACAGAACAGATAAAGTCCAAAATCGGATCATGTATAAAGCTTTATGTCCTTTATAGTGACGTATTGACAGAATGAGGACAAAACTAACGACGGAACAGCAAATATTGGTTGCTCAATTAGACAAATGAAATTCAATGAGGGACTAGCAATGACACATACGACACATACCCGGTCGTAATGAGGGTAGATTTTAGTGTGATAGAAGTGCTGATTTTGGTTAAAAGAACATAATAGTAATTATTTTATTGTATTAAATAGCAATACCGTCAGTGGCTTGTCCTATAATGCCAGCTTAATGATTCTAATGAATCGGACTGAATCAAAAGAAGTTGAGCCTAATTCTGTCAATATATTTAATAATAATTTTTAAAACTATAACAACAATTTCAACTAGACCTAACGATTTGAAACAATAATTGAAAGCAGAAACATCGTCCACTACTTAAAATTTAAACAATTTCAATTTTACCTTCTCACCACTCCACCAACTAGTCAGCTCTTACAAATTCAAGGGTACACACTAATTCTAAACACGTTGAGGAAACAAACATGCCTGAATACGAGGGTGTTATGACATGTGTCAGCTGCGACCGTGTCGGCCCACATTAACAATGTAAAGCGATGAAATATTCTCCACTGTTTTCTATAGAACCATTTTATTCTGAAACAGTATGAGCGAACAGTAGGATTTGTGGATTTTTTCATGTATTTGGGTGTATTAACTTGGTCTTGAATTAAATAATGGTTACTCCACGATTTTCGCCATAATTTAAATTATTGTCTATATAAATAGGATGTCTGAAAGTGGCAACGGTGACAGAAAAGTTGTGCGGATATCGGTTGTCATGGTATGGACAAGTGATGCGGAGGTATGAGGAAAATGTCGTGAGGAATGTTTTGAGTATGAATGTCGATGGCTATAAGAGTAGGAAAAGACCAAAGAAACGATGGATGGACTGTGTGGTAGATGATAGGGCTAGAAAGAGGTGACTACCGAGATGACAACTAATATGCAAGAAAGTGACATGTTGCACCGATCCCAAACAAATTGGGATAGCGGCAGGAGAATGAAAATGATGATGTAAATCATTGTCTGTCATGATGAATAAATTATTGAGTGTAAATTAGACTATGTTAATTAGTACAGTTGCAATATAAAAACACTGACGTTACAAAATAGACTACACCACAAAAAACAACCCAGTTAATCAATACCCAATAATTTACGAAACCGACGAAAAATAAACATTTATCCACGTTCCGTGTCATAAAACAGGCGAAGGATATGAAGTCATAATTCAAAATTACTACAGGCCAGCATAGAGAAGGCCGACTTTATTTAGTCATTACCAATTTCTGAGCCTCATTACCTGTTCTCTTTTATGGGACCGACCGAACTAGGGCCGCTGCCCATTCACGAAAAAAAAAAAACGACAGATGGAAAGGTACAGAATATAGAGAACGGACATTACGAATTATCTTAATTTTGATATGGGCTACAAAGGAGTGTTAACTCGCGACATATGTATTGTAACAGTTGGGGCTTAGATACCATTTATAGTATCGTTTTTTTTCGAGAATTTGACCGTGACCAGTTGATAATGTAATATTTTGATTGGGAGGATTAGCTTTGTATTTTAATTAGGATCTGTCAAGAAATTTGGTAGTGATTAAGAACACGATATCTTAATTAAATTAAATCTGTCGGTGATTAGCATAAATGTATAATTAGTGTTTATTTACGATTATTTACTTTTGGCTTCGTTTCTATTTACTTTAAGTTCTGTTTAGGTAAACTTTTCTATTGTATCTACTTCTTATCTACTTTTTACTTAGATTATGATACCGCCATTGTAAGTTTTATAATCATTTACTTGCTTATCCAGTAAAAACTCGCCCCCGTAATCTTGCCCCCTTATCTAAGCAACACTATTGACAGTTGAAAAATTAAAAACTGTAACAAAACGTAACGACATACGGTGGTCATCGATAAAACTGTCCCTCACAAGGGCAGGGGCACCCAACGTTTCTGAGGATGTCACAAAAAAATAAACAGGTAGAGGTACCAAAGCCTTCGTTAGCGGTACGGATACACAAAGCGAAAAAACTGATACGAATCTATATATAATTTCTAAGAAGTCACAGGGGCCTTGATGCGTTGAAATTTTTGGTCACCGACGAATAATTTATCCTTTACTGTTCACACCACGGGTCGTTAGAATGAGTTGTCAAGACTATTTGACGGTTTCTAGATTACCGATAAAGTGAAATATAGTTTGTTTTATATGCAAGAATTCGGAGATACGGAGGAGCGGACGCCAATGGGCCGTGTAAGCACTTAAATTTTGATGAAGTTTGTTTGAACTACTGGTTTTGCTTATGTTAAATTTGGTTGTGTGAGAACGTAGGCGATGTAACAAAGAGTTGCTTCATAAGACTGACATCAACTTTTGTTTCTTTTGGTTTCATTTTTGTTTCTCTATTTCTAGTATTACAGTAGCATCACCAAATATGCTAAGCGGTTTCCATCAAAATACTATTCTCAATGTTTGGCTCATTGTCAATTGATACAAAGGAGACACAGATATTCTTAATCTTATATTGTATTTCGATACATGTCACCGAAACAGATTTTATGGCTATATCATAGAATCGCAAATGTCCCAATATAATGTGGCAAAAATTCCAACATTTTCGCTCGACCGGCACTATCAAAAGATTCTACAGATATATTTCCAGAAACTTTTGTCCACTTCCAACTACAAATCGGTTCCTTTAAAACCGAGGGATGTATCCAATAAATTGAGATGTCTCACTATTTTACTAGCGTTCAAGTTATTGTCACCTTTTTTTTTGGTTCAGGTAAAATCTCGCCCAGAGCATGTGGTTCAGATTGAGTTTCTTACAAAAATGATTGATGGAGTTTCAAATTAGTAAATCGACGATATCTGTATAAAAACGGCTTGGAAGTGTTGATGATCTGTTTAAATATGATACACGTCAGATGATTATGTCGATAATGATATTACTAGTAGATGGAGCAGAAAGTAATGATGCTGTAAAGGTTTTTGCTGGAAATCTTTATGGAGCAATCTTGTATGAGGAAAAAAGAGAGATATTTATATGTCGCTATATTACTAACCGAATCAATAATACGATTGATTTTTAAATTAAAATCATATCCGGTGTAGGTTTCGTTATTGCCATGTATACATTTTCTCAATAACTGTATCTGACAATATTTTAACATACAAACACAGTGAGTTAAACAGACAAATTGTGCCATACATTATTTACAATTCCATTTCCAATGACATTTATACTTATTGAATTTTGAATTGAATATAAAAAGAAAGTTTCGATAAATATCTTGTTTTACGATACCAAAAATGTAAAATACCTAGAGATTTTACGAATGGAAGCTGAAGTAGAGACAATGATCAACACAAAAGAGACTTGACAGCGGGAACCTTCTGTTTGGAGATAAATTAAATGGTTTTATTCCTATTGTTAGTATTTTACGATACGAGAGAATCAAGTACAGATGGGGAAACATTTCTGCGGTTATAGTCTGCTCGTAATATAGTAGAAAAGGCAAGCCTTTATTAGGATTTTTCCTTTTACGGCATCAGTAGCACTTTGGATGGTTGTAAATTGTAATACTATATTCAATGTTACTGCTGCAAGCTACCGGTAGTAATATCTATAGATAATTTTACTGTAAATAATTTTGGAATAAAATATCATAAAACAGGGATGTTTTGAGTACTCGTTTCGTACCTTAATGATCGGTTTATAACCACTATAGGCTCAAATGATAAGTTTGCCAACATTTCTAAACTTTTACATTGTCGAATGCTATAAAATATTTATACTTTTTTGATTATTTTATGCTTCAGTGTTGTTTGAACATAGCTCGTCTGTGCGAATTTAAACACTCCCAGACTTCTATTACCCCGCATTTAAATTTTAAGCATTCATTGTATTTTAGACATACTCATCCATTTTACTATTTATTACTCGTATACCTAGAATTATCATAAATACTCAGGGTTCTCCTCTAAAACGTTTTCTGACGAAACAATGGCTTTTTTGTTTAAGACTTCAGTGAAATGTCTAATCGTCGTCTAGTCGTGTATCTAGTGAAAGGTATGTAAGGTGTTTCAACATTTAAAACGGCAAAGTTAAATTTTATGAGCCTTGTGGGTGTGGAGATACAAGTTCCAAGGTTTTATACTTTGAGGTGTAAATGAATTTTGAAAACTTTGCCTTAGTGACAGAGGTTTTAGCTTTTTATAAATTCTTCACAAAATTGAGCTTTTGTCAGTTTGAAGAGAAAACACGATCGAAAAAAAAGTATGTACGAGAAAAGGTGAAAGCAATATTCAAAAGAATGCCTAAGTTGGTCGCAGTTATTACTGGTATTGCCTGAGTTTATCCAATGACGATAAGTCTAATTAAGCTTCCAATATTCATAAACCTATCAAGGAAAAAGGTTCTACACAGCAAATCAAAGAAGTAACCATGAGCTGCTTCTTAAGGATTATTCTTCGGTCAAATTCAATTTACAAAACTTTTCGTTTCTTTTTTAAATCAATTTAAAGGTGTCCAACATTCCTGCATGACCAAATAAAAACCGAAGCATATCAACAGCAGCAAACACGACCTACCCCAACACATGTCGGCTAATGAATCAATTCCGACTACAATAAAAACGTACAATACTTTTAATCTCGGCTAAAGCCCCTTAAACGAAGCCCTTAAAAAAGATAATAAAATGGTAGCAAAACTGTTTTCTTACAGTCATCCTGACAAGTGGCGATGGTAAACAGGGTTTATGGTTCCGAGGGGTGAATTTTACTATTCATTTTTAGGGTTCCGTGGACTTCTAAATAGACTTATGGATCGCGTTTAATGTTAACTGTAATATAAATCGACTTTGTGGAGTTTCTTGCCGTTCAATCATCGGTGTGACTCTGTTACAGTCTGACCTTCTTTTCGTAAGACTGGAAGCTATATGTAGATTCCTGTTGTATCAACATTGTTTACAATTTATTTTATTGCCTTTCATTTGTCTTTCAGTTGATAAAAATCCGTCAGCAGTCTCCTTTAACACTAAGAATACGAAACCGCAGGTTTCGTATTCTTAGCTAACCACCACACCACTATCTACAGCCTCATCTTTCTCTTTTATTTTACTACAGTTCTTCAAAGTGACCAAAGTATCTTCCAACCGCCATGCTGCGTAATTTTCTTTGTCATAATATATGGAACCGTCTACCAAAACACCAGTCGTGCTAGCCAAGTTTTTTTAGTGCCTGTCGTAAACAGGGCGCTATTGAAACGTTCCCAGCTTGTTTAGCAGCATATGCTAGGCGCCACGCTCCTAAAATAATAATGCTTAACGCTACAGTATAGTGCGTATTTTTTTCGGTTGAACAGAGCATTTTGGTTTTGTGTAAAGCGTTTGTTTCGGAGAGTATAGATTTTCACTCAGATTTAAAAAAAATCGTTATAATATTTTGTTGTATTATCCTTTCCTGTTAATAAGGTTGCCTATTTCAAGCTTTTCGAGTTCAGATGTTTCGATTAAAGCGTCAAATAAAGACTTATTCTGATGGTCTATCCTATGGGTATCTATAGAGACCAAAACCGTTTAAAATTCAAAATTAAAAAAAAAAACAAAATTAAAATTCTATTGATACTGTATTAATACCCGATTTTAATGGACTACTACTATTTGCTAAACATTTGGATAATAATAATGAACTATTAATAATAATAGTATGCAACATATCCAAAAACACCCCCTGTAAATTGCATTATGACCGAATTAACTAAATCAAATTCAATGCAATATTCATTTTATTGTAATATTCATAATTTTGCACAAATACATGCGCAAATCGTTCTATTGTGAGCTAAACTTTTACTAGCGTACAATGGAATATGACCCTTACCGAAGGTAGATAAGGTTGTTAATTTGACCCTTAGATTTGAATAGCGACAGGTTTCACACAATAGGAATTATTACCGCAGGGTACGTTAGACCATCTGTCGTATTTTTGTTTATAGTTATGAACTTTAATGACATTTTAGTGTTGAATAAAATAAGGCTGTTAATGAAGCTATTGTGTTAATAAACGCTAAAACTCTCGAGTTTATTGACTACGTAGATTTTTTGAATATTAAAATATTCGTTCAATTGCTCTTTGCATACTTCAACAGTACTGCTTACATTGTAGTGTTTGGCTATATTTAGAGATTTCATTGAAAAGTCATACCTAAAATTCTATTCACAAAACTTTGTCTTTGATTTATACTCTTTTCGATTTATTTTTAGCTGAAATGTATATCAATACTTCTATTTTTGATTCATTTGAAGTGTCAGGAGATTAAAATATACCACAATAGTCTGCATGGACAATAGTTGGATAACTTACTGTGTTGGCATAAAACTCTTTAGCTGACGGTCGTAAACCTTTATCATGGATGAACAATTGGATATGAGGGAAAGCTTCAAAATCATTACTGAAGAAAGAAACAATTCGCATTACATCTACAACATTATTTCTACCCAGTCCCAACCGAAAAGCAACTTCACAAATCTCTCTCTCATCTTCAGTCTCCTAACTATTCGTCGAACTGAATAAAACATGGCATGTGTGACGAACAAAACGTAACAAAAATTTATAACGCGTCAAATCTTAAAGATGGCTTCCTTCGAATAGAGATGTATAAAATTAATTGTGTTTAACATCTGCCGACCCATTGTCCTTTTTTTTTGGTCGTAACGGTCAGGTTGGTTTGGTGGTTTTTTGGTCATTTTTGGGCTACTACTTTTGGCAGGGTTTTGAGTTAAACTGCATGTTGTTGATTAAGTAATTATAATTGCCCCGTTGGTCTCGTGTTCGCAAGCGCGACTGCCAAGCGTGGGGCCCTGGGTTCGATTCCCGGGTCATAAAAAGTGTTTTTCCATTTTAGGAATTTCTCAGTAGCAACTCGGAGTTTGGAAGTTGGTGGTGTGGAGCCCCCGTGCCTCGAATAGCACGTTGAGCTCCGGGCGTGTCGGATTGCCGTCGCATCAGACTATGTAGGATCAGATAGTGCACCTGTGATTATGATTGTGTGAGATATATATTTTTATTACTTATATGAATAATCACACATATTTCAGTGAAAAATAATACTAACCCGATTTAATAAGTCACGCAGGGGGACGTCAATATGTCATTCCATAGGTAATTGCTGAAAACCAGCGCTGTTGACGTTAGGTTCGTCCGGATTCACAGCATTTTGCTGAGCAATGACCTGTTCTTGCACAGATGTGACGCACAGCATAATTTTTCTTATTATTTGTTACAAAAGTAGCTAACTTTGCAATCAGCATTTTGTTTTTGTTGTCATTTGCCAATGTCGCAAGAGTTAATACGCAATATAGTCTTTGATCCGTGGCCTTGAAATCAACCAATGAACGTTTTTTTTTTTTTTAATCTTTTGGTTGAATACGATGGCTTTGGCTACTTTTGTACGTGTGTATTTTATGTCTTTTGTCTTTATATGTGCGTTTTGTTTGTGCAGAATAAACAATTTTTCTTTCTTTGATTGCGCACACATTTTTGTGCGCTATATTTCCTGGGCACTTGGCTAATATCCGTTGAGATTGGCAACCGAGGCCGAAGCTCGGCCGGGAGATTTTTTTTAATGATTGAATTTATTGTGGTGAAAATAAAGATTTTGTGCTGATACTATCCACTTCTAAATTTCTTTGCTTTCAGTATAAACTGGCTTATTAGTAATTCGGTGAGGCGAATGGTTTTTTGAGTTGTCAATTCACCTACAAATATATTATCATCGTACGAATCGCCTGAAGAAAAAACAAACATTATTTAAAAGTGTCGCGAGTAAATTCGGGCGAATCACTAATAAGACGTATAATTTAGTTAGTATTCTGTGTGGCAAGGAAGTTCATAGACTTAAATATTTTGCAGACAATTTTAATGCGTCTTTAAAAAGAATACAGGCTTTTTGTCGAGAAAAAACACTTTCTTCTTCCAAAACAACCATTATCACCTATAGACCGTGTATAATATTTGCCTCTAAATAGGATTAAATCTCTGCTACCGTAATAATAAAAGCTCCAAACTTCCTGCCTTCAAAGTTATGTGCCCCAATTTCTTAGTCACATGTTATTTTTCGCGCAAAAAGGTCTAAACAGATTAAAGTTTCGTTTTCGGCCTCCATTACACGTTTCAACCAGATTTTTAAAATTTTCTGGGCAGAATTCCTCAAAGAAATTAAATGGTGTTTATTTCTGTAGATCCTTTAAGACACTTGTACAGGTAATTTTTTTGGTCAAAGTTTTAAAACTGATGGCTCTGGCATTACCTAGCTGATTGATCACTGAGGAGAAATGCCGAAACAAACTCAGATGATCGCCGAATCTCATTTAAAGTCCATACATTATAATATTATTAGGATTTTATGTGAGTCTAACAAAACCTTAGTCAAACAGGAGGCCTAAAACGGCCCCTTTTGCAATTCTGCTATGCGATTAATTTCGTCCAATATGGCAATATTTACACCAAATATGATTCAGAAATGAATGGTGACACATATTAGTTGAATAATATCTCTCTAAATAACTTTAATTTCGGAAGTCGGTGTCTTTGGTTTCGAATTTTCATTTTTTGCCACCGACTTCCAAAATTAAAGTTATTTTTCATTTTGTAGTGTTTTATTTTTGGAAGTCGGTTGGTTTTTTTTATTGTATAAAGTTTTTTTAAATTCCATAATGTTTTTTTTTTTTTGTTTAGGCGTGAATAGTAATCAGACTAGTAGTAGAGTACTTTGGCATTTCCAATCATCGTCATCATCATTTCAGCCGAAAGACGGCCACTGCTGGACATAGGCCTCCCCCAAGCACCGCCACTTTCTGTGCTTCCCGCATCCAGCGAATTCCTACGGCCTTCACCAGGTCATCGGTCCACCTAGTGGGGAGACTTCCAACGCTATGCCTTCCAGTACGCGGTCGCTACTCCAGAACCTTTCGGCCCCATCGGCCATCTGTTCTGCGAGCAATGTGTCCCCACTGCCACTAAAGTTTGGCAATTCTTGAGGCTATGTCGGTTACCTTGCATTTACAATATTAATATAGAATTTAGAACGCTGTGACAAAATTCTAGTACAATACCAATTTGAAGTAGACGATGTGAAAGTAACGAACCTGTTTAAAAACGTAACGCAAAGTAAAAAGTGATTACAAATCTTAATGAAATGGGAAAGCGTGTGGCTTCACTTGAAATATACAGCCTTTCTCGGTATTTTCGCTTAACGTGAAAGGAAGCTTGGCTTTTAGCTGCACCTTAGCATATGTGTTAGCGAAATTGTGCATAAAAGTATATAGTTCGTTTCATAGACTTAGTGTTTATTATACCTCGTGCGAAAATACCTTCTAATCAGCAAAATGTACTGTTACACTACGTGCTAGGACTTTGAGAAATTCTCAAGCAAAATTGTTGAAAATCTGCTTAAAATGTGTGAAAAGAGACCGAAAACGGAAAACTTTAAACTATTATCGATCATCTTAGTGGGAATGATGCAAGGATAAAAAAATATAAACAGAATTTTTAGTTAACGGATAATATTGGTAAAAATTATATCGGAACGTCAGATAAACAAAACTTCTCCCTGCCGGGGTTGCGAGTTTGTCCGAAAGGGATATGGTGGCCCCGGCACACAGGCAACGGAAGGAACACGGGTGGGTTTTAGTCAGTAAAAGTCTGACACGCCCTCCCGCTCCGCCCAGAGCGGGAGAAGTTATTTGATAATTACCAAGCCAAAAAAAAAAAAGATAAACAAAACTTACCTGATCATGTGTGATTGTACGTAAAAGATTACATCTCGTTTCATAGGTTTATTATACCTATTGGGAAAATATCTTGATATCAGCAAAAAGTACTGGGGGCCTAAAACGGCCACTTCAGCAATTCTGCTAAAAGCGATTTTTCCTCCAATATGGCAATATTTACACCAAATATGAATTGAATTGAGATATTATTCAACTAATATGTGTCACCATTCATACCTGAATCATATTTGGTGTATATATTGCCAGATTGGAGGAAATGAATCGCATAGCAGAATTGCAAAAGTGGCCGTTTTAGGCTTCCTGTTTGACTAAGGTTTTGTTAGACTCACATAAAATACTAATAATATTATAATGTATGGACTTTAAATGAGACTCGGTATCATCTGAGTTTGTTTCGGCATTTCTCCTCAGTGATCAATCAGCTAGGTAATGCCAGAGCCATCAGTTTTAAAATATTGACCAAAAAATTAACCTGTACAAGTGTCTTGAAGGATCTACAGAAATAAACAGCATTTCATTTCTTTGAGGAATTCTGCCCAGAATGTTCAAAATCTGGGTGAAACATGTAATGGAGACCGAAAACTAAACTTTAATCTGTTTAGACCTTTTTGCGCGATATACTAAGTGGGAAAAATACGTATTATTGAAACTTACTCAAAAACTATCCAAGCAAACTTAATAAAATTTATATGGGACCAATTTGGGAGTATACCCTTTCATACAAAAAGATAATTTTCAAAATCGGTCGATAATTGACGGAGAAATCGGCGGACATACATAAAAAAAATTTAAAAAAACATTCGCGTCGAACATATAACCTATAAATTATGAACATATAACCAATATTTCCTTTATGGAATTCGGTTAACAAATAGGTGACTTGGGATCTGGAGAAGAACATAAGCTAATTTTCATCCTAGATATAAATACACGCAGACAAAGTCGCGGATCATAACTTTTACTTATAACTTTGGCTTTTCACGTCAACTCAATTAAAAAGCACACCAAAATCCCGCAAAGATTTTAATTATATCAACTCATTCTCTCGTCTCTTTGTATGTTACCTCCATAATTATCTCTCCGCGTTTACACCAAACAATGTATCAGATTCGCTCATTACCATACGAGAAATCGATACCTACTATCGTAATTATCGAAAACAATGTTCGCTCTTGTCGCGTACAGATACGATCGTAAACTACCCGATAAGCAACTCAAAATCCTATGCTTATATTACATTTCAATTACCATATAAAATGTTCTTACAACCGCGGAGCAAGACCCATTGCGTCTGTACTGATAATCATCTAATCAGAGATCATTCAATAACTTTTATTTCAACCCGATCAGATCTACAACTGCAAAATAAATTCAACGTTGACTCCGTTTCTGTAGAGTTTAAAATACACTGGAGGTACAACCAGAAACTTCAAATCGAATCCAGAGTGTTATCTCAAGTTCGTTCCGTTTCCAATGTGTCACTGCTTGAAGAACATATGCAATCGAATTTGACATTTATCTCTATCAAAGTAAAGTTCGTTTTAGTTTGATACCGTAGGGGTTGAAATGACGTTCGTATTTTGATAGGGATGTGGAAAACGTCTACGGATTCGAAATTCGAAACGCAAAGCGATGTCGATGTCGAGATGCTGCTCCGGAGAGATGTCAGTTAAAAAAAGATGCAGTACGCTCGGATATGTGTACTTTGATATTTTTATTTTTTATGTCTCTCAGTCATAATTAACAGTGATTTTTCGTGTCTTGTATCCGATTCTATTATTGAAAGGTCATTAGTGGAGATAAATCTGTTATTGGAAGCAGAAGATGCAACAATTATATGGATAGTGATGGTTTTTATTACTAATATTGGATACGGTTGATAATATTCGTTTATTATAGGAGACTTGATGTCGATTAGAATAATAATACAGTCTCTAAAAAACATTATATTCAGTGTTACATAAAACCTGTCGAAATCACTTGTTCAACAAGAGCCCGTCACTGATTCAAAACAAAATTCCCATAATAATAAAAGAACATTTAAAGATTTATTACAACATCGTTACCACAATAAAGCTCCCATTGTTTAATTCGTAATTAAAAGGACTACAGATCATCGTCATCAACAGTCCCTTGATACCAATAAAAACATTGTAGGAAACTTTACAACATAATTACCTACATCTGTTAAACCTCACAGACGCGATTTACAATGCACCTTTGTGTCGTAATAAATTTTAGTGGAATAAAACTTTTGCGGTCGAAGATGAAGAAAAAAAAGGTTTATAAGAAAACAAAGGGCAGAATGAATTAAACAACATAATAAGATTGAACACCTGCGGATATAACGTCTTCATTAAAAATGAAATAGGGACGTGAAACAGGTGCCATGATTGGTGCTCCGAAATCCGCTATGTCTGTTGATCCGACGTTTCGATGTATCTGTATCGTTTTGTTTCCTTTATCATTATTATCTTTATGAAGTTTAACTTCTGTGTCTTGTCGTTATGTTTTTTTTTACTTTCGAGTTTAGCGTTATTATCATCGATATATTTGCTGTCTCTATTATCTTAATAATTTATTTGGCATTGTGTGTGACATTGTGTCACGTCTGTATCTTTTAAGTTGTATATTTTTACTTTTCAGTTTAGCATTATGGTCATCAATATGATGTTTTTTTTTTATTATTATCAAAAAGCCATATATATAATTATATGGTATAATATATATATTACATATTCGCATATTTTCCCCCAAATTGTTTATTTTTGTGTTTTGTTCTTTCTTTGCGTCATGTGTACCGCAAATAAACGTATTTTCTTTCTTTTTTCTTTCAATAATATCTTAAGAAAGTTTTACTTCTTTATCTACTTAGTAATTTTATTTTTATTAATATAATTTTATTTAATTTAAAAATTTCATCACTATTGTCATGTCTGCCTTCGATATCAATAACTATTTCAAAAACTACTTCATTACTTTTATTAGCATTTTCTTCAGCAATGGTGCTTTCTAAGACACGATCAGAAAAGTAACATCAACTTATACAAATACGGATACCGTCGCGATACAAGCTCGATTCAAATTCGCCGTCTACGCCGATCTAGGAAAGTGATGACGTAGTATTCGTAAACGATGTAGTGGGATGCTCGTTACTAGTTTATGTGCGAAAGGTGCCGACTTGGTACTGGTACTTTATGTTATATTCGCTTTTTAAGGGAATATAACTTTAATATCTACTAGTAACATGTCTTGTTTAAATACATGAAGTGTTTAGAGAATTGTATTATCGGCATTAAATATTTGAAATACCTTTGTTCGTTTTTTCAAAATAAATAAGTACCGTTCCTAAGTATATATAAATATCAATATAGTTTAATAGTATCTACTAACAATCTGCAATGTGCAATAACATTACGTCGAATTGAGCAATCATAATTGATTTTTTTTCTAATCAAATGGCTTTTACACCACCTCAATTTTTTGAACGCAAAGATTAATAGTCTTGTAACTGGTTTACCCATATATGATAATTATATGCTGTTAAATCATTTTTTTTTTCAAATTCGAATGGGCTATTAGCAAGTAATTATGGAACATATAATGTATGTTCATAATTAGCATTTTCTAGTATACACACGTTTATTGGCTGCGCTATTAGTAAAAATATTCTACGGCGAATTTTATATGGTAATTTAATTTGTTTTATGATTGCAAGAATTTATGAATATGGTAGAAATCTAAATACTAACAAGTCTTCATTAGTAGCGGAACACAAATTATTAAGACTTGATTAAAATTTATTGACGCTATTAGCCTTTTAAGTAAGAATTACTCGTAAAACGAAAATGCCTCCTAAACGCTTCAGAATGAAAATCATTGCGGTTGACGAAAGGTACATTTACATATTATAATCAACTCCCTAAAGGTACTGAATTAACATACAATAATCTCTTAGATTCGTACACTTGAAAACTAGAATCAAATATTCCTAAGCTTAAGGCCAGTCTGCGTACAAACTTTACTTGGTAATCGTTTCGAAATCAATCTATCTAAGAAGAGTCAAAACAAATTTAATCCAGTACTCTCATTTCAAAATAGATCTCGTATTACCACGAAGCTATCGGCGGTAATTACTTTGCTGCTGTTGACAGGGATTCCAGGAAAGACGCAAGATGCTGACCCGAGTGACCTATACGTCAGGCGGACCTAGAAACATCTGTTAGGAAGTTAATTTAACGTGGAACTAAGTGGGAGGACCGATTTTGATTGAAAAAAGATGGTCCTCTTTGGTTGGATTTCTAAATCTAGACAGCAGTTTGATTTTTCATTTTGTTTATATTGTCAATGGCAAATGCTATAGCAATTTTCTATAATTCTCTCTTCCTCTATAAAACTAATCTATTGAACGCTATTCTGTTGTTAAAAATAATTGTAAATTGTCTTACAACTAACCCTATAAGGTCTTCGTCCATTTTGGTATTATAATAACCTATTATATTACCATAACCGAAAATTCGAAAATAAACTGTTCTTCTATGTATTTACAATCACAGCCGGTGATTATTATTCCCGCCCCTGACAGGGACGCGATTGGCGGGAACTTCCAAGATGGCGACCTGCCTGACCCTTACGTCAAGCACGAAACATCTGTTTTAACATGTCCGACTGGCGGGTAATAAGCGCGCTTGAATTTAGAACATTTTTATTTTTTTGGAAGAATTTCTGGCGGTGTTGCAAGATTAGGGAATTCGTTTGATGTTACTAATAAAACAGTTGATTGTTGAAAATTTTCGGACAAATTAGAGGTAAGGTAAAAATGTATGGGAATGTGTAGGTTCCTGCCTATCTAATGTATTTATGTATAAAATGAAGGCTCCCAAAAAACAGCAATACCACTAAATTGAAGAAGTGATTATTATAGAAGATCATATTAATAATATAACAGTATTTCCTAAAGCCTAGCTAAGTAATTAGCAGACCCAATATGCTGTGATACTAGCAAAATATACCCAAATGTCTTTTTGCTTGCAGCACTGTCGGTAGGATGCAAAGACTCATGGGACATTTTTTTCTACTTAAGAATTAGTTCCCAGAAACTTAAGAGGTTTTCGATGATGTGCTGTCACCAAATTTTTTGTTCACATAATTGATATAGCTAAACTATCCGCCCACAGTGGTGACATTTCGTCGTAAACTAGAAAAAAAATTAGCCATACGATTTATCTGATGCTAGAGACAAAAAACTATGAGGTAAAAATATTTAAGGCATTTTAATTAAGTCATTTATTTCTGGCTTATGTTTTGGCAATTAATTGTTTTATTTAGTACAGCTTCTCAAAAAAAACATAACTTATTATGATTGAGATTTTAATTAAGGGTAGAAAATAAAGTAGTCAATCTCTCCACAAATCCAGTAACTCGTTTCATCAGACCGTAATCACAAGTTTATTCAAAATTTTATCCCGCTAATTGACCAGAAACAGCCAGATAAGAAAAATGTACATAATCTTTTATAAGAAATCTTAAAGCAACCCATAAAGTTAATACAAAAGTATAATGGAGGGAGCAGACGACGCTTAATTTCCGCTCGCCTACTGTCTTTGCCCGAAACTCAAGATGTATTCGAGAAACTTCGATTGTTCATCATCCTGTAAGCTTGTTTTCGCCCAAAAATATTTTGTGTACGACCCACATTAGAGCAAGAATAATTATGAAAAGAATTTTCGCGTTCTTTTTTCGAAAAAGGAATTGTTTTCGGCCAAGTATTTCGGACGTTTTGCGCGCTGGGGTGCGAAGTAAATTTAGGTTAACTAGCAATTTCCCGCGACTCAGTTCACACGTTCTGCGGATAATTATTAGGTCACAATATATCCTTGCTGATGAAAACTATACTTGATGTAACTATCCTGGCAAGGATCTAAAATGACGCGACGGTAAGTAATTAAAAAAAATTGGTTTAGAAATGCTGTATAATACCTGTATGTTATTATTTTGCAAATACTGTAAAGCTGAGCTTATTAAACGGAAACTCAAGAGCTAACAAGTTTAAATAATAGATGGAACCCTTGGGTATGGTAATCAATAATATCGCTTTGTACTTAGGTAAATTAGTTAATGAAGCTCGACTAACATTATGTACCAGTAACTGGTAAATCAAATAGAGTATAATATTGTTAATGTGTTATCTACATACGTTATATGTAATACAGGGTGTATGAGAAAGGTGTTGTCAAATTTAAGGGTGAGGTACAAGGTACAAAACAAAACTGAACAACTTTCTCAATCATCATAACCCACATCGCAATCGCGAAAAAATTATCAGCTGTCCGATACATATGAGTCGAGTAGGAATTGAAGTTTATAGAAGATAGAGTAGGTATTTCGAGAAGTTGTTGAGTGTGATAGTCTGTCCTACACCCTGAAATTTGACCACACCTTTTTGATACACCCTGTATATAACCCCTCTAAATAACCCCAACCCCAACCCCATGGACTCTGTCCGAAATAAAATGATTCTATTCTATTCTATAACGTACAAAAGGTATCTATAGAAAATGAATCGATCGAAATCCAGTAAGACAAAATACTGAGTTGACTGTAAATTAAGTTTCAACATACGCAGAAACTGAACATGAAATAAATGCTATAAACATCTAAACATAAAGCTGCTGTAAGAAATAAAGTTGAAGTAAATACCTATCTCTTAAAAGATAAAGATCAAAACAATCACAAAACTACTATAAAAGAACTTCTAGGCAGTGAAAAACAAACAATTTTACAACACACTTTAATACTCCCCACTCGTATTACAGACGCCCATTAAAACCCGCAAATTTAACGTTCAAAAACGTATGAATAAAAATACGTTAGATGAGAATACAAAATTTTATGGCCTGTAAAATAAGCTGGGTGGAAAAAATTGGATTTATGATAATTTCGCTGGCTACTAATAAAAATTTGGGTAAGTCTGGCCTCTTGTTATGGGTGAATGTTTTTCTCTCACGAGGGGTCACTTTCGATATAATGTAAACTTTGTATTATTGTAGACAATGCTTAGGTTAGTAAAATTCGTCGAAGAGGAAATTATTTTCACAATCACGATTCATCTTTTTCGTGTGGGTTTTTTTATCCCGCCCGGTGGGCCTCTGACTTGGCTTCACAAGCCGTCGAGAAATATCTCTTAGGCATCCCGGTTTCCTCAAGACCATGTTTTCCTTCACCGTTTATGAAGCAAGTGTTACTTGTACAATATATGAATCCAAAAAGTCAGAGGTGAGCCTTGGGTTCGAAGTCGAGATCTATGGTATATTGGGAGTCCGACGGTCACATCACTAGGCTATCACTGCTATAGTGATGGCGTGGTGGTCAGCTTAGTGATCATGATGATAACTATGGTCTATTCTCTAAAATGTTACTGTGAAAACTTAAGTGAAGTCAGTTTGAACTGAGCTGTCATTCCACCTGATGCTAGAGATTGACTATGTTGACAGCTCACTTCAACTAGGTAAGAATTCACAGTGACATTTTACAGAATAGCTCGGCTTATCATCATAGATTTGGAAAGCACAGCGTTACAGCAAAGAGATAATAATAAATAAATGAGAAGAAGGTAGTTTAAACAAATGAATTTGGTATTATAGTAATAACTAAAAACACTGTTGTACTAACGCTATGCAAAGGTTAAAAAAAAATGAAAAAAAATGACTAAATAGAAAGATTCACAGGCGAATTTGAATAGTATATTTCGTAAAAGTTACAAGATATTTTCTAATATAATGTTACAAACTCAGTAAAACTGTTAAGGATGTATATAAACGCATTTAAAATAATTAATATTCTTCTAACGTTTCAATAGTCGGAAAAGTCCTATAAAACCGGCGTACAATAATTAACTGTTGATTGTACGAAATAAAATAAATTGTCTTATTATATTAATTGCCTGTTTTATTTAATATAATGAGTCGCTTATTACTTTTTAATACTGGCTCTCAAGTGCTATAAAACAAATAATTTTATTCGGACTAACGAACCTGTTAACGACGTATCTCGAAATGCGACGGCATCTGAAAAGAGAATGGACAACAAATTAAAGTATTTTCCTTAAAAAGACATCATTATGAATTTTTGGACAGTCAACAAACATGAAAATTATTGCTGGAAAAATAAGGACTTCTATTTCTGTATTCGATTTTTTTTGTCTAAATTCAAGGATTTTCAGGACAATTCCCAAATGATTTGATTTCCAATCCATTGCTTGCAGGTACTTCACTTCCTTATTGTTAATCTCGAGAGCTCTGGGTAATGGCTTGGATTATAAAGTCAGTAAAACATTACGAGTATGACTGTTCATAGGTAATTGGAAGACTTCCTCACTGCTTGTAGACATATAGCGATTTCTACAGCATATATCTATAGTATTATTTCAGGTTGTATATAATATACCTTCTAAATAATAATCTAAAATTTCCAATTTCTACTTTATCCTATGTCCATAGCATGTTTTATTTACTCAACTTATTGGCCGTTTCTATATCATGTGTATAATTTTATACCAGCTCAATGATATAAAGAAGAATTGATTCATCTTTAAATTCCTCCTGGCTGCAAATACATAGAAGTAATTCCGTATTTCCAAAGCTTCAACATAACATTATTTCAAAGCGTTGACCACAATTGCGTACAAGTTATTGGTGATAGCTAGAACATAGTTGAACTCACTATAACTCACCACAATTCTCGGTCTAACCCCTCTAACATTTACAATTTGATGGACGAATGTTATGATCTGTATGGATTAAATAATCTAGGTTTCCACTTGAATTGACTACGTTCAGTGATGCAGTCCTATTGGCTCTCATTGATTCTTTTGTATTATTAATACGATTTTTTTTTTTTGAAACCACTACACCATCACTGGATATAATCATCTACTAGGAATATATTGCAGTAATAGACATTTATTAACGTTCATTCAGAGTAATATCAGTTTCTGCCTAATTATCAACATAAAAAAGAAAATTTTCTCCACCAACCGAAAATATGATTTGAACCATAACCATGACATGGCATCTTGCATGATTAGTAGTAGACAAAACCATCCTCTAATGATACCCACTTGGATTCCCTTCACACGTTATTCCCATTACCTGGAAGATGCCCGTGAATTTTTGTTTCCGTCTCGTTCTATATCGTAATTCCTAATATTTTTGTCTTCTTCTTTGAATAAGGCTTTGCCGCAAAGATCTTGTTTAACAATGTTCATGTGAAGAGTATGTGTCAGTAATACCATTTTTAGGTGCAAAGTTATTTCGTTGCATGTTTTAGCATTTTTAATATCTAATAAGGACTTTGTCAAGTAAAAAATCATGAAGTGATTAATTTTCATGATTTATATCACTTTGAATTCTCCAATCTCAACATTTTAAATTAAAGCCGGGCTTAATTTTAAATTATGAGAATAATGAAATACTCAAGAAAAGGTTTTTCGCATATTTGTAACCAAAACGGAATTTATTGTTAAATCTTTGAAAAAATTTTCTGAACCTTGATGAAAATAATTGTTTCATTACTTACAATTTAAATTATGACAAATAATCCAAAACACACACTATCCATTCCAAATCACTACAAAACCAAATACTATTTAAATTCAAAAACTTTCATTCATAAATCGTCACTTAAACTTAATACACGAACTCGAACCACAACAAAACACACTTAACAGCAAAACCGAGCGTACGTCTACCCGCGACGAGGTTTCATCGCTTACTGGCGTTCTCGACTTCTCGCCGGTGCGCTAACAACAAAACGCACACTACTCCAAGTGTCTGTGGTACACAAGACTTGCGTATGTGTTGGTGCATCACCTACAACGGCTACAACTTATACTTCTGACCAAAGACTTTGGTGTGCCCATCTCTGAATTAAGCAATTATGGTTAATTTCGAGGCTCCCCATATTATGTTGAGTCGTGTCGGCGAGAGAAATGTGTTATTTCGTATCATAATTTGTGTGAAGGCATCCGCTTGAGCAGCTGTGAATTATATGCTGTACGTGTAATATATTCGTTATTTTTTCTATCTATTATTTAATTCGTTAGACGGTTATATTGAAAAGATATAGCGGTTAAAAAACTACGTGGATAAAACTGTTCTGTGCTAACGAAGGATGCTTGTTTGGAGTTAATTGCAGTCTATACATGTTTTTTAATCTCCCGTTTTTTCTTCTTCTGCAAGGTTTGAAATTATACGTTTGTGGGTTGCTTCCAATTTACGTGTAGCAAGCTTTTTATTCAGTTTAAATACTACGTTGACGTTAGAGCAGCAGTTTGTCTCTTGCATCTTAGTGACCTGTTTTACTCCGTCATCTCACTGAAGAGCCGTTTCAAAGAATGTGTCAACTCCTTTGTGATAAAAACGAGTCTTTTTTAATGGAGGGTTATGAAACGTTTTTTTTTACGTTGATTATTTTTGTGTAATGCAATTTCTATTAAAGCTCAAGATAAATCTAAAAGTTAATCGAAACAAATGATATATCAGATTTCATTCAATAATAGACACATTGTGTCTTACAAAGCAATCAAATGAAATCAAAAACCATCAAGAATCCTCTCACTCATCAATCATTCGATCGTTCAATCGTTCATTCGAAACCGTTGTCAATTCGAATTTAAATTTTTCGACGTTGAAATTTTAAAATAAAAAGAATATTAACACTCCAACGGCCGGTACAAATTTTAAATCATAAATGGTGTGATTAATGTTCCCTGGGTTTGTTCCAATGACACTTTACGTCAACGTTGCCTAATTTGATTGGACGTTTTGGTATATATTACAAGACAAGGCGGGGCCTATTGGGTGTAATTAAAAATCATAGATTGTTATCACGCCAACCAGCCAAGTTTCCGGTGGGTTATAATTGTTCGAAATTCAGTTTTGGAATTAAATAAGTGTGTGTTGTGTGAATGTGGGGTGAGAGTGCGTGTTTCGAATGAACAATAATAGGATTTACAGTGATAATGAGGGGACAGGAAATGCATTTTTATTTTCATTAATATAATGCGTGCAGAAACTTTAGATGAAATTACTATTAAACACCGTAGTATTTTTATTATTTCTTAAATATCTTCTAACTATTATATATATTATGTTGTCATAAACAATTAAACCTAACCATGTTGCATAAATTGTTGTTGTACGTGGCAAGTGAAATTACGGGGCGCAAAACCCAAGTTATTACCCAAGTTTAGAAAATTTAACATGACGTACATAATATATTTTAACAATGTTCCTTCAACGTTAATGTATGTTCCACCACCAACGGTGAGAATAAAATTACAAGTACAAGGCAAGTTTAAACGGGAGCCCTTATTGCGCTTTATAAAATAAAGGTCTTAATAATAATCTTTTCTTTTTATCTCCAAGATTTTCTGGCCCATTGCGGTATCTTGGTTGGTTAAGTTGGATATGGTTTTAAGGTGTTTAAGGAAGGAGTTCCAAGAATATTAATTACAAGAGAAACTTGGTTTTGTATAGAATTGAGCACTTGATTTTTTCGGTTCTATCGCAATGTAGGCTAGTATTTCGTCAATATTACTGTGGATTTGATCCACATGTTTGCTGGTGTGACTATTCTCGATAACTTTTATACTTCTATTTCAATTTAAGAGTGGAAATAAGTGAAAAACACTAAATTGAAAACAGTATCTTTTTCAATTTAGTGTTTTCCACTTATTTCTATTGAGTGCATATTAACCTCCTTTTTCGTCACGAACTCACACAACTATCCTCTTTTATCAGCATTATGTAGTACCTTGACGACAGCCATTTTATATTTCCTTCCTAAGATGGTGCATACTGAAAGTTGGCAACGTCGCAAATAGCTGTCAAAATTACGCTGTATTAGTTCATTCGAATTTAAGATATATCGATACATAAATAGTCTGCTAAAATATTGATAATGAATTGCAATGAAACCTAAAATTTAAACCTAGTTCAATGTTAACATATAATTTATTGGTTTTCTATTTTTATCCCAACACCACATGAAAAAATAATAACAAAAATGGCACTACCCTAAAAACCTTATTCAATGCCTAATTCAATGTTATAACATTGAATTAGGTTTCTATTTTTATCCCAACACTACATGAAAAAATAATAACAAAAATGGCACTACCCTAATTCTCCCAAAAACAGTGCAGACTAACGTTATTAACAAAACCCATCACGCCGTCAGTTCTAACATTAAACATAGTAACGCGGGTGTAATATAATACATTTGTGTCATAAGTCACAACACTGCCTTATCATGTCTTGATGAATTATCACTGTGCTCCACGGTACTCGGTTTTGGGGGTTCAAGTTATGAGCGTTGTGAATTTCTAAACTTGTCTTGCCCTACCTTAACTTCTGCTATTGTTGAAGATGGAAGTTCATTAAATTATCATAAACATAACATAATAATATCACGGTTCTATTCCTAGAAGGGTTCGGCAGAGGTGTACCTATAGTACCCTCACATTTAGCCAGTTATATTTAAGTCCCATGTTACAGGGGGCGAGCCTATTGCTATTGCAACCGGGCACAAATCTAGACTCCGGGCTGCTACTGAGAAATTCCAGATTGAAAAACATTGCACGACCCGGGGATTCAATGCCCAGGACCTCCAAAGGTCAAAGGTCAAGGTTCTTCGACCTTGACCTTGAGGTGCTCAGAAATAGCGACTTGCGACCATTAGAAAAACGAGGCAGTTCGTTATCACCTACCTAGCTATTTCCCATGTTGGCGTCAGCCTCTAGTCGGAAGCAGCTGAATACCAGTATTTTAATTGGAGCGACTGCCTATCTGACCTCCACAACCCAGTAATGAAAGTTATTAAAAATATAATGGACTATCAAAGCTTAATGAGATCTAACATTGTTATTCCTTTCATAATTTCCTTGAAAAACTTTAGAACTAAAATCATTTTAGGTCCGCAAGTAATGGAAGTTTATAAAATATACTAGTTTCTGCCCGCGACTTCGTCCGCGAGCCGATAGCCTTCCTCAAGCCAATGCAAAAAGCATTTTTCAAATCCGACTGAGAATTCCGGAGATTACCCCCTCCATTGTATGTAGGGGTAATCTCCGGAACTCCCAGTCTTACAAACAAATTTTACCTCTTTATAATTTATAATATAATTTATTGCGTTTGTACATAATCCTCTGATCTTTTATTACAGCGTTAATTATTATGACCATATACGCAAAATAGACTGGTGTTGATAATACCTCTATGGTTGGGTCCTTTTGTCTTTTCTTCTATTCATAGAAATACCTACAACCTAGCCATACACGTAGTTATTTATTATTCACTAGCTTTTGCCCGCGGCTTCGATCGCGTCTAAAAGTTATTTTTCGATCCCTTGGGAACAGTACTTTTTTTCTGGATGAAATGTACTCTTTGTCCTTTTCTGTGCCCCTGACAACGTGTATGCAAAATTTCATGATCATCGGATGAGTAGTTAAAACGTGAAAGCGTAACAAATTCACTTTCACATTTATAAATATTTGTTAAGATTAGGATATTGTAAACCGTACCCTTAGTACCCTAAATGTTTCTATATTGAATTCGGAAGTATAGTACCTGTGAGCAAATATATATGGATGAGAGGAGTTAAAATGGCGTACTATTGGAGACGTCAAGCAGTAAAGACTGATAATAATGAACCTATGTTAAGCCACTGTAGACTTTCAGCTTCATTTAGAGCACTTAAAATCTGCAGCATTTGGCGAGCGGTCCACACAGCAGAAGACCGCATAGCTTGGAGACGTGTCGTATGTGGTCGCAATCCTCAATATTGACGGAACGATGAAGATGAAAAGAGCACTTTAAAGATGTGTAGTGTCTGTTCACGTTGAAGTTACCAGAAGCCAATACTTATAACTAATATTAGAAATGCAAAACCAACTCATGTATTCGCTATATCTAACAGCGCAACCCCTTAACTTTGTCTAAACGGCACAGGAGAACTAATATGACCGAATTTCTGTCTCTCTATACATTAGCTGTATAGTCCTACGGGACAACGTTTGATATGCAAATTTTGATGCTCAGGTAATATTAGTCAATGGTATATTGGTTTCACCTGCTAAGCTCGCTTTGAAATGAACACAGGCTTGGTTTGATTAATATGTACTGGGAGTTTGATTAGTGCTGGTTCGGAAAGGGGTACTGAATGATTGATGACGTAAAAGATTTCCCAATAACCGAGTATTAAAGGACTGAATGCAAATTTTACCAAGCATAAATTATTAAAGCTACGGCTTATAGGTGATTTGTCTGAATTTACTCGCCTGAAACGGGCGAATCGACACTTTTAAATAATATAATTTTGTCTTGAGGCGATTCGCACGAAGTTACTTTATTTGTAGGCGAATTGACAACTCCAGAAATTGATTTGAAAAGCTACTTGATGTTGGTTTTCATACGTATTTACAACCTAAAACTTACTCAGAACAACCCATTTTATGTACAAATCTATTAAAAACATTAGTTTCGAAGTCCAATTTTAAGTGTTCAGTATTATTAGAATAGGAACTCAACAATTGAATCCTAACACTAAGCCGAAACATTAAAGTTCAAATTCAAATAACTCAGACACAAGAATTCCTCCGTAAAAACGAACGTTACAAAATTAGAATAGCATGCTTTAAGTTAATTTATAGAACCGGCAACACTTAATTGAATTAATGTTTCAATTTGATTAATTGAAACCAATTTTGGCTTTTACAACTGAAATAAATCGCGACAGGCATTCATAATTTTGGTTTAAAATTCTGTATCGTGTTTTAAAACGGAAATGTTTTTATATAATGTTTGTGTAATTTGTATTATGTTTGATCAAGTTTAGGCTTATGATAATTAAAATGAAGATGAACGTTTGTAATAATTGGTAATTTTATTTATCTGCTACTTCGTCATGTCGATGGCACGACACATAATACACAATTAGCCTATAACGTTCCCACTGCTGAGACACCAGGCTTCCTCTCTGTGAGAGGGAGTGTCCAGAGACCAGTTGGTCTATGTCACGAGATTTTGAAAATTTGAAGACATGACATGTCTTCAAATTTTCGGTTCTAGGTATAGGACATGCCGGTTTCCTCACGATTCACCGTGTTGAAGCACGATAGCACGACAGTGTGTTGAACTTCATTGGTCCAAAATCTCGCTATATCACCGGAGAGGTCACTATGGTTGCAATTTTTGGGGCACACAGGGCAGGATAGGAGGTTGGACATAGTTTGCGCCACAGTTCCACATGCACATGCTGCTTCTGTACCGTCAAGGTAGCCATCTTCCTACTCGCTCGGGTTCGGAGGCGGTTCAGCGACTTCCATTTTATTTATTGTAGCTTTAGTTACCTAAGTTTTTCCGCTAATGTTTATGAATATCGTTAGCCGTAGGTATAGTTGATGTGACAGGCATAAAATAAAGCCATGATTCATCATCATCTGCTTAACCTCTTCCCAACTATGTTGGGGTCGGCTTCCAGTATACCCGGATGCAACTGAATACCAGTATTTTTAGGTGGAGCAGTTGCCTATCTGAGCTCCACAACCTTGTTATTCTAGTCAAGTTACGTTCCTTTTGCTTATTTTTCGTCATCTTGATATTTCTTCTGGTCTTTTGCATTCAAACGTTAAGCATATTTGAAGAATCTAGGAAATGCTCACATGCTTCTTGGTCTTTATGATGTATGTCATCTATTACTGCCATGACCTTCAGATATTTTGGTATTGTAAGCTTTGCTGTCTTAATTAGTAAGCGTACAATTAGTACAGTTATTGAATCGGCTAAAACGCCTACGCTAAATTGGAGTAGCTATATATTGAAAATCCACAGCATTGTCCTTCATTTTCAGTATATTGAAAATGATTGTTTTCGGGAATTTCATTTCCAATTATCATAATGACACAAATCCTAAATAACATGATTTAATATGCAAATCTGAACACAAAATTTGTACTAATTTAGAGAGTCTATTAACGTTCAAAATAGTTAGTGTTACATTGCGCAATTTGCGATTGTTAGAATGCAAATTGTCATAATGAGGACGGAAATGGGTGTCGTTCATAATTAATATCATATAGGAGTAGCGTTTGGTACTAGAGCGGTGAAGCGAGGCAGTTTGTTTGAAGAATTAAATATTAATATCAATAGTTAGAGTGAGAGCTTTTGGGTGCAAATCCGGGCAAGTACCAATGTGACAATTCATGTGTACTTTCTAAGTTTATCTTGGACATTACTGACATCGGTGAAGGAAAAACATCAGAAACCTGGACTTATCCTACTAATACACTCGAGAGCAATGAATCCGGGTCACTTAAAGAATCCTAAAAATCTCGGAAACTAAAAATGCTAGGTTAATGCAATAAATTGTATTTAATAGACAATGTAATACTCCTTAAATGAAGGTATTAAAACTTCTTAGTTATTGTAAAGTTATATCATAAAAAAATCAAATTTGAAAAAGGGCCACTTTCGAAGATGGAACTACGAAATTACAGCATTTGGTTTTGCTTTTGTTTGTAATCTGTCATTTATGTGGGTACATAAACCATGTTGATAGTGCTCTATATTCATTATTCAAGCTGAAATTATGTCACTTACGCCTGAAGAATGCACCAGAATACTTACAATGCTGGAAACCGGCCGGAGTCAGCGCGATACAGCCAGGACTGTCGGTGTGTCGCTGTCAACAGTACAAAGAGTTCTCCGACGTTACGAAGAAACTGGTTCTAACCTACGCAGACCAGGAACGGGCAGAACCAGGTGTACCACAGCACGAGAAGACCGATACTTGGTGAACACCATGCTTCGAAATCGCTTTCTCACAGGAACTGAACTCACAAATCAGTTTCGACGCCTCGGAAGTAACCCAAGTGCATGGACAGTAAGACGTCGGCTTGCTGAATCTAACTTAAAACCCCTTAGACCTGCAAACGGCCCTAAACTGGAGCGTGGGCATCGTATTTCAAGACTAAGATATGCCCAGAGCCACGTAAATTGGAGTATTGAAGATTGGTCAAAAGTTATGTTCTCCGACGAATCAAAATTTATGCTCTACAAGCACGATGGAAGACACAGAGTGTATCGAAGACCAGGGGAAAGATTCAAGCAAGCATGCATCGAAGAAAAAGTAGCCTACGGTGGTGGGTCTGTACTTGTGTGGGCCGGAATTTCTTCTGAAAGTCGCACAGAGCTGGTGATCATAGAAAACGGCTCTTTAACTAGCGTAAGATATGTGGAAGAAATCCTCAATGATCACGTTGGTCCATTTATGGTCAATTTAGGTGAGGATGCTATATTTATGCATGACAATGCCCGACCTCATACAGGTAGGATTGTGAATGACTACCTTCAAGAGATGAACATTACTCGTATGGAGTGGCCAGCGCACAGCCCGGATATTAACCCGATCGAGCATGCTTGGGACGAGCTAGGCAGATGCGTAAAACAACGAAACCCTCCCCCAATCACGCTTCGTGAGCTCAAAATTGCTCTCACAGAGGAATGGGAGAATATTCCCCAAAATCGTATAAGGAACTTGGTGTACAGCATGCCAAACCGCGTAAACGCAGTATTGGAAGCACGAGGAGGCAAAACGAAGTATTAAAATTCAAGAAAATCGTAATAAAGTTCAAAAATTTCATGTTTCCTATTTTTGTTTTAAGGAGAGATCAGCAGTTTTTTTCTTTATGTAATTTTGTGTTAATAAAATGTATGGTGACTCATATTTTTTTTACTTTCATTTAAGGAGTATTACATTGTCTATTAAATACAATTTATTGCATTAACCTATCATTTTTAGTTTCCGAGATTTTTAACATTCTTTAAGTGACCCGGATTCATTGCTCTCGAGTGTATTATATAAGTGAAAGGTTGCATGTTTGGATGTTTGTTACTCAATCACGCAAAAACGGCTGAACGGATTAAGATAAAATTTTGCACACAGATAGTTTATAACATGGATTAACATATAGGATACTTTTTATCCTGATAGTACGTTTCCGTGGGATAATGTCCGACCTCCCGCGGGCGAAAGCAAGAAGTTAATATAAGTCTGAAATCACCAACCCGTCTTGAGCAAGCGTGGTGATTAATGCTCGTGCGTTCTCTGTATGAGAAGAAGCTTTTGCCCTGCAGTAGGATACTAACAGGCTGTATAATTATATCAATAATTAATGTGTGTAGAACGCACAGAACATCGGTATTAGCATTGTAAATAAGCTTTTGCACTAAGATGTGGTAGATCAGTGTTTGAGCCATCTTTAGGCCATCATCGTCACCTGCCTAGTATTTTCCCAGCTATTTTGTCCCTATAACTTAGATTTCTTCTCGATGGAAAATCCATGTGCCTGATGAGATTTTGCCATCGGCGAAAATGACGAATTTCCATACAAACTTTCGTCCCGTATTTTTTATTATATTTATTTTTGACTAGCTGCCCGTCCCGGCTTCGCACGGGTAGCACAATGTACTTATCTACGACGCACTTACCTACCCACCCTACCCTACCTACTTTACATAACCTACCTACCCTATCTACCTACCCTTCCCTACTCTACCTGCCCTACCTACCCTACCTACCCTACCTACCCTACCTACCCTACCTACCCTACCTACCCTACCTACCCTACCTACCCTACCTACCCTACCTACCCTACCTACCCTACCTACCCTACCTACCCTACCTACCCTACCTACCCTACCTACCCTACCTACCCTACCTACCCTACCTACCCTACCTACCCTACCTACCCTACCTACCCTACCTACCCTACCTACCCTACCTACCCTACCTACCCTACCTACTCACTATTTTATAATTATTATTTTTTGTCTTTGAAATTACCCGAACTTCTACTGTATGCACTATGCAAGTGCACCAAAGGACAACCACCGGCCGGTTGGTGCAGGAATATTGGAGAACATGGAAATAAAACATATAAGTCTATGGTTTTGGGTGGCTATAGTGGATTGGTAACTTTGAACTATGGAAGAACTATGTCCCCTGCCTGACCGATGTTATAATTATATGTTTATTATTTATAAAAAATCTTCCTTAGCGCTCAGTTTCGATATACTATGTTTAAGCAACCCTTGTGCAAAATTTCATGCTTCTAGACCCAGGTTAAAGCTGGGCACAACTTTATTAATTTTACTAGCTTTTGCCCGCGACTTCGTCCGCGTTTCCGTCGTTTTTCGTAAAAAAGTACCATATCGATACCTCTGGGCTCAAAGGGCGTATAGCACAAAACATAAACCCATGTTTTGGGCTATACGCCCTTTGAGCCCAGAGGTATCGATATGTCCTTCCTCACGGTTCAGTGGTTTTGATGTAACAGACAGATTAACTTTCGTATTTTAGTAGGGAAATATAATATGTCAATCCACAATACTGTTGAAAAATATCGCATTAAGGAACCGCAGAATATTATTATTAATAGCTGTGCCCGCGACTCCGTCAGCGTGTAACTCCTTGTATGTTATTAAGTTAATGTATACCTATTTTATAAAATAACAACAAAAGAAATTCAAATAAACTATTTAAAGACTAAAAGTCGCGCTGATAAGCCCGGTTTGTTAATATCAATTATTGTCTGTCAATAGGGTCGAACGCTCTGAACGCATCAACAGCCAAATATTGAAGCTCGCGCTCGGACCTCCCGCCTTTTTATACCCTACCGCCACGACCCGCGTCGAGCGCGGCAACCGTTACACAAAAATAATCCTTATGGCATGATTCAGTATTCACGCGCGACGGCGTGATAGCTTATTAGCGTATTTCATGTATAAGTTTGGTGTTTCTATACCGATTACTATGATTCTTTTTTTATTGAATAGGTAATAATATTAACTTCTTTTAATTAGGGATGAGTGAGAGTATTATAAACGTAAGAGTAAACAAATATAATCAGAAAGCTCCGAACTTCTAAGCTATCGGGAGTTACACGTGTTATTGTGAGTCAACCATAAAAGATAGACATATGCTGTTGTGGGATATTTTTTAGATAATTTTATGTCGAACATTTCCGTCATAAATGATTTCTATGTAGCTTTAACCATTAAGGCTTCACACGCGACGGAAGCTTAAAAAATGGAGCAACTTCTCCCGTTTTCCCAACATTTCCCTTCACTGCTCTGCTCCTATTGATTGTAGCGTGATGAAAAGTATACTATAACCTCCCCAGGAGTATGAAGAATAATTGTACCAAGTTTCGTTAAAATCCGTCGAGTAGTTTTTGTTTCTATAAGGAACATACAGACAGACAGACAGACAGACGGACAGACAGACAGACAGACAGACAAAAATTTTACTGATTGCATTTTTGGCATCAGTATCGATCACTAATTACCCCCTGATAGTTCTTTTGAAAATATATATCATGTACAGAATTGACCTCTCTACAGATTTATTATAAGTATAGATTAAGTAGATTGGATACTTTTATAATTTATTGTGGACCTTTAAACATTTTATAGGAGTTGGCAGCACAACTTCTAGAAGCTGGGTTATGGTCTGTGGTATTACATCATATCTTAGACATATATAATTTATTAGATATAACTTAAGTTGTAATTACACACTAGACTGCGTCATTTAATCTTGATAGGTAGTTCATTTATCGTGTCCTGGACCTGACTTAGTAAATCTTGATAATTGCATTGCACATAATTTTTATTCATCATAATTAAATAACAAACTTAATTGAACCACTCCATAATTACCTATAACGAACAATAAACCTGTCTTATTATTATAAATTACTGCAATTTCATGTAAATTGTTCACACAATCACGATAATTATTATTTGCAAAGTCAATTACTTTGCATGTAACTAATTAAAATATATCTGATATTTTTGTTTTGCTGTGTTTAAATTAATTGGATAGCTAATTAAATATTGTTTTAGACACTATCTTTGATTTATTATTACAATTTATTTTAATTCGCACTGTATTTTGCATCAATTCAAAATAAAGTACTACCTAATAATTTAAATGGGGTTTATTTAAAAGATTAGTAGTTTAGTTCCCCCTCTCTCCCTCGTAGTGTCATTTTAAAGTTTTAATTATTAAGAGCGTTTATTCTGAAAGTGGGCAACGTCGCAAATAGATGTCAAATATTTCGTTGTTTTGATTAATTTGGCAATATTACTGTATGGAAATAAGAAATGTGGCTAACTAGCGAACTAGTATATTGATTATGAAATGCAATAATTCATATCGTAACACAGAATATTTAGTTTTTGATGTAAAAAAAGGATTTGGAAACTTTCGAAATGCCTTTTTTCCACCTAAAACGGGTACAACAGCCAATTCAATGTTATGATTGCAATTCATTATTCTGGTTCCCTAGTTAGCCTCATTTCTTATTTCCATACAGTAATATTGCTAAATTAATCAAAACAGGTAATTTTTTGACAGCTATTTGCGACGTTGCCAACTTTCAGAATAAACGCTCTTAATAGTAATTTGCAACGCTGTGGGCTACAGTATTACTTAAGTTACTTTTATATTCTGTTTGTGATTTTGAATAATGCACCTGTTTGTTGTTCCTATTGAATAAACAAAAATATTTTTCATTTAGGAGATAGTACAAACTTACGAACCTACGTAAATTGCATAAAGTCGCATTTGTAAATCATTGAATACTTTGGTTATTAATACAATAAAAACTAATATACCTAATCGCACCCATAAAGTCGGAACAGCATCATGGTAAATGTATTTTTTTTTTTTGCAAGTACGTTTGTTTTTTTCATAATTTTAAACCCGTTTTACATACCCATCTTGATATTTAAATATTTCTGCATCGAGAATCCATTTTGCCCGCGAATTCTATTTTCGAACTTCGAATTTCGAATTTACAATTCGAATGTAATTCCAAATGTCATCGTCGACAATACATTCATTTGGGGTGACATTCTCGCATTTAGTACCGACGCGATATTCGGAGGAAAAAAAAACAATAAGTACGTTGTACCTCGAGACACAGTAAGTGTAATTTATGTGGCTGGCTCTAGATATAATCTCACAGAATCCTGTGTACAGGCAGTTCCTCTTGAGTTATTTCGTTGTTGACCCGATAATTCCGTGGAATGTTACTTAAGCAAACATCGGGGTTTTCCTTGTTTTGTGTTTAAGCTATTGCATTAAATTGTTTTCATATTTATTTGTTGGGTTGGTTTCTATGGGACAATTATTTTACTCTTAGTTGTAATATTTACTGTTTTCGTTTTATATTATATTCTGAGAACTATATATATACATTTGCTAAATTGCATTGATAAAATTCTTACTGTTTGTTCTAAAAAGATTAGATCTATCTCACTTCCATTGTTTCTTGTCAATCCCCTAAGGACACTTGAAGACACAATGGTCTGAATAGAAATCTCTAAATCAACACCAAGTTCCAAACAAGGCACTTTTACTACACTTTCGATAGTACTTCAACCCACCCTTGTACTAAAAGAAAGCGTCAACGACAACCGGCGTCACTCAGTAGCTATACGTCCATTCCCTTTTTTGCTTCCCTTTTATTCCTCTTTTTTGTCGTACTTCACTTGTTGGTTTTGTTAAGAATGTAAAGGAATTGACGTCTCCATCGCGATTCGTCACGCTTTACCGTCGACGCTATGACGATGCGATTTTTTCCGCCATTAAAACGAATATAAACTCTTAATAAAGGATTAAAAACCTTATTCTATGGTGTTAAAGTTTGATTTTCATTGGTAATGATAGTGGTATGGTATAGCTTAAAATATACAAGAGAAGTAGCATGAAGACCTCTCATAGGGAGACGTGATGACTTAATTTCATACGTCCATTTGGTATGGGTGCAAGTTTTGCATACGTTTTTTGTAGCCTTGAGCGTTCTCTAGTGATTGTAGTCATGTCTTATAGGTCTCACTAGTTACAAACCAAAAAAACTGATTGAATCATTCCAAGTCGATTTTCGCTCGCAAATTGCTTATTTCGCAGCCATGTTTTTAATTTTGATAGTTATTAATTTTTTTGTTGTTATGACAGAATTTGTTATTAAAGTTGTAAGAACTTCGAAATGTGTTTCGAGTTTGTAAAGCTCAACTTTTTAATTGGCAACGCTCAAATAATATCAGAAATAAAATTGAAGATCTAGATACAGACAAAATTTTGTTTAAAGGTAAAGGTTTTATACGGTGAACAGTTATAAAAGTTTTGTTTTTAATATTTAAATCTGAATTTATTTTATCACGACCATCTTGTATTTAAACGTTTCGTCCCGATTAAAAGTCGTGACGTCATCATTAAGTGGAGACTCATCAGGGACCCAGCTTAGCCCTTCGTATTTATCTTTGAAGTAACTTAACAATTTCATAGTATTTGCGTTCGTTACACAACATTTACATTTTGTTTGCTTAGTTGGAAAACTTGTTTTAAGTTTAAGATAGGGTTGGTTAAGGTCCTTTTTAACGAAACTTGTTCAAGCAAGCCAAAGCTGGCAACACAATCTCGAATGAAGAATTTGTTTGATTGAATTTATTTGTCCAGACAAAATATTCACTTTAGGCAAAGAAATATATGAAATATAAACGGAAAACACAGAAGAAATGGAGTAAAACAGTATTTTTAATCTTGACTCATGTTTTTCGGCTCAAAAGCTAGTTTTAAAGTAACATACAAAGTTGTGGCAACCCTGTGTGAAACAGATGGATGTGAATTGAGACGTTAGTCCGTCTTGCAACCTGTAGGGTCCGATGTTTTATTTCTTTTAGTCCTCAACTATAATGGCTCTTTTTACTTCACCTTTTTTAGGTTTAAAAGTTTAACTTTGTATGAGAATGCTCGTTAATTTGTTGTTGCAGCCATCCTGCAAATGTTGCGAATGTTTTGAAGTAAAAGATACTTTTTGTATAACAAACATGGGGAACTAAACTGAGAACGACATAATAGGCTAGAAGAAGTCTTGGAGTATGCTTTGCAAATGATGAAATGATAAAACCAAGTGCATAAATGAAAGCATCTACTTTGACACTGTAATCATGCAGTGTCAAGGTAAATAGAAATAGTAATTTGTTACCAAAACTTCAGTAGACGTTATAATAAGGAGGTCTCGACACCTGAACTAGGACATCCTATAAGACAGGGTAATGCTTCTACAAGTGTACGATTAGATTCAAATTACGATTACGTTTTACAGCAAATTACTGATCGTGCGGTTCGGTAAACACATAAATAAAGAACCTAATCGTGTACTTGTTTATAACATCAAACAAAGCAAATATGTAGTCACTCCAAACAAAGATAAAGCAACACTCTAAAATGAAGTAAAAGAAGAAACGTAGGTAGGTACTCAATTAGTTAAAGTAGCCAAAGAAGAGAGCAGAACAGACAAAGAACATGAAAAAACTTTAGATAACCTAAAACAAAACATTCTTCTACAAAAGAATAAAACAAAACTTGACCTAACAAGTGTCCACAATGTTCGGGACAACCTTGTTATCGAACAACATGGGTGATTAACAATTCTGCAGCAAATCGATGTGTTTGGGTGCGCGCCAACTGAGCCTTTGATTTAGATGTTACGATAAAAATTCGAAGTGTATCGAGTAGTTTTTTGGGCTGTTCCTGATACCTTTATGTTTTATTGTCTGCAAAATATCAATACTATAACGAGTTTTAGATTTCAATTCTGACTTGTCTGCTGTCTATATCTGCTCAATAAATCCAGTAGGTACAGTACTCAATCAGGGTAATTAATTGTTTTCCGTGTTATAGCCAATGTATACAAGTGTCAAAGAATAACATAATATTTGAGTATACGGGCAATTTAAGTTATAGATAGTCAATATGATAATTTACAGTCACTATCCCTTTCAAAGGTAGAAGTTTTGCGCCTCCTATTATTAGATTTCAATCAAGCGTGTATCTTGCGTCCACTATCTTAGGTGATAATTACTAACTTAAATGAGCTTTTTACTTTATTCATCCTCGATATTCACTCTTACTCAGTTCTCAAAACATGCGTAAAATAAAAACGTTTTCCAAGCCCTCCATACAAACAAACGGCTTTTTGCTAAGCGCTGCATATCGTTTTCATTAAAACCAAAGCAAAAAAAAATATCGGTCAAGTGCGGTTGGTAACCAAACTTGAGCAGGTTCCATTGATTTTTTTGCTAAAAACAGCTGCAATGTCAACTTTTAACGAAATGACGTAATTTTCATTTCCTGGGACCACACGCGCATTTGGGAACATCGGTCACAATTTATTTATTTACTTATAGATGTGCTTTTTTTTTTAATATCCACCAAGAATATCTGACAAAGCAGGAAAAAAAAATTAGTTAATGATCATAATATCATGATAATTAGTTTGCTAGTGCCTACTCAGTTTATTTTTGTCTGTAGCACTGAGCAAATGAGATAAAAGCTGCAGGTTCCACCCACATTATCATAACATATCGTTTTCAGAGCCCCCTCACAAAAAATAAAACCATAACTAACCTTCACAGAAAACAAACACAAACAAATCATATAGGGGTTAGCTATCTTATCGCGGAACCCTAAACATGAAGGGACGTTTGCGCCGCGGGCTCAGCACGTATATAATAATTATTGTTAGACAAGCATCGCACTCAAAAACGCCGACAAATCAACACACATGCACACACAATCACTAAAACTCACACATTTACATACAACACACACACATACTTATTCACTCACACCAAAATTCAAATTTCGAACACAATGCGGCGCGTACGCATAAACCTTTTTACTCACACTAAGAAAATCTTTATTCGCGTTATTAAGCCCTGTTACACACACGCGTTTTAACATCATAATTACGAGCGCCAGTGGCGTGCGTCGAGATGTAACGAGCTTAAGCAAAATGGCCGCCAATTTTTATTTTTATATAGTAAAGGTGTAGGCTTAATAAGTTGATGTTTGAATGGTGGCTACGGATATTGAAATTATGTGTTGGATTCACGCTTAGCTATTATTTGTGGGAGATGAAACGGGTTGTGATCATGATAGGTGTGTTACCCGTCACTCCTTGTACTACACTGAGTTTTTAATTTTATGTTGTGTTGCTTGATGATGTTAGGTACGTTTCTATACATATCATAAATTAAAGTCGCTTTTTGTGTTTGTCTGCATGTCCACGTTGTTCTTCTAAACGACGCAACAGATTTTGATGAGGTTTTCACCATCGTTTAGAGAATTTATTCCGGAAGGTTTGTGTATAATACGTTAATATTAAACTTAGATATTATATATAAATCTGGATGTTTTGTCAAGCCGTAATAACCGTGCGAAGCAGGAGCGGGTCGCTAGTAAATAATAAGTCGTTTTTATTTTGTGAATCTTGCTTAGGGCTACTACGGAGATCAGTGTTGGTCCAGTGCTAACGACTTACCAGTTTTAGTTCGTAGGTTCGAACTTTGACAGGCGTTATTTATTACTTTGGTAAATTATTTCATCATCACTGCTCTCAAAATGGTGTAGGAAAACATCGTGAGGAAACCGGCATGTCGTAGAACCAAAAATTCAAAAAAATGTGACATCCGCCAACCCGCACTAGGCCCACGTGGTGATTTATGGCCCAAACCCTCTCACAGAGTAGAGGCCTGAGTCCCAACAGTGGGAATACTATACCACAACCTCTTTTCTCACATCTTATGATTTCTGATATAAAACCAAATAAATATGGTGAACTGTAATTCGACACACTTACTTGGTTAAGTTAAGATATCCATTACCAAATAAAATAGCATTGATAGCAATTAATTTAAAGTTTAGAGAACAATTATATTTAATGACGAATATTGAGATATTTTCTGAAACACACAATTCTTGGAAATTCTCGAATCCCATGGATTTTCACCTGGGCTTTAAGGGATACCTACATGTTGCAAGAAATCACACTATCTTATGGGATTTATGATAGTCTGCTGTGTGACCCCTTTGTCAAAAAAATATTAAGAATTATCTCATGCTGATGTGATGATAACTCAAAATTAATAACCTTTAAATTTTGAGTCGTAAAAGTGGTCTTGTCCAAGGCTTTTGACAAGCTTCATCAGCAGCTGTTGTAAAGGTACCTTACATTTACATCTTTGTTAATTCAGTGATAGGTAGACTTTTTCTTTTAAGTCAAGCTAAGTTTATTATCAGTAAATCTTTTATCAATGTTCCCTTTAATCAACACAAATGTAAATTCCGTCCGGATGACCCCACCGTTAACACAGCCTACCTATATGAATAAAAGCACAAAGATTAAACTCTTGATACCCCAATTATCCCAAACAAGACAGACAAAAATAATCAGTCAAGCCTCGAGGTTCTTATATGATAATGAAGCTACAGAATTAAGTTCGTTTGGCCACGACGGTAGCAGGAACCATTTAAGCATGATTCAGTAAGTGATTACCATTTATTAGTAAATTAGGCGCAGTACGTTAGAATAAGTTAGGAGAATGCTTAGAGAAATGTTAATTCATTGAATAAATTTTGAAAAAATAGTAGGTAGTTGGACAATGTGTCTGGGGAGTGTATTAAAATTACTTTTAACAAACCTCATAATCTATTGAAACTCCGAACTACGGTAGATTAGCTCAAGGCCAAAATATTACCACTGTCTTACGGCCAACAACATTCAAAATTCAAAATAGGCTGAGAATCAGCAAAATTTTCGAACGTCAAAATTACATAAGACAGTCCCTCAAAAACGCCCGCCCTTCACCACCTCCTAGTGCTACTGCAATTGTACAGTGCTTTTCTTTGTAATGAAAATGTTGTTTTTCTACACTATAATTATGTATGAAGAGAAAAGATTTGTATTTTTGTTTGTAATTAATAAACTTAAAAAGTACAGACCCGATTTAAAAAATCTTTACCAGTAGAATGCTATATTCTCACTGAGTAACATAGGCTATAATTTATAAAGTAATCAGGCGGACGAAGCCGCTGGCAGAAGTTAGTTTTTAATAACCTATGGTACATGCACAGGCACATAATGAAATATCATAATTGCACGATATTGGTAGAAAGGAAAACTGCAACAAATTCTAAATCAGTATTGATAACGATCTTGTGCATATCTGGTTAGCTCAAAATTCATATACAGGACAGTAAACAGGTCATCATCATCATAATCATTTCACCCGAAAGACGTCCACTGCTGGACATAGGCCTCCCCCAAGCACCGCCACTTCGACCGGTTCTGTGCTTCCCACATCCAGCGGATTCCTGCACTTCACAAGACCCTCGGTCCACCTTGTGGGAAGCCTTCCAATGCTGCGTCTTGCGGTACGCGGTCGCCACTCCAGAACCTTTCGGTGCCATCGGCCATCTGTTCTGCAAGCAGTGTGCTCTGCCCATTGCCACTTAAGTTCGGCAATTCTTCGGGCTATGTCGGTTTCCTTGCTTATCTCTTCATTTCTTTCGATCACGTAGGGAAGCTCCAAGCATAGCCCTCACTCAACATTGCCCTTTGAGTGACTTTTAGCCTTCAAATAAGGCCCATTGTGAGCCACCACGTTTCAATAACACGCACAAAAATTTTCGTAGACAGGTTGCTAGCTGCAGTAGTCTCGCATATTAGCCGGAGGTATCTTAAGTTTATTTTACACATGGATCGGAAATGTTCGCAAAATTGCAACATTTTGCAAAAGAACATGAAACGATACTACAAAAATTCATGCCATGAATTTTCCCCACCAAACAAAAAAAAACTTTTGGAAACTCACCAACCAGTCAAAACAACGAAGACGAATCGGCTAGTAAACACAAAACAGTAAAAAACAAACAAGAAAATTTCTTAGAAAACGCCCCGATCCCTGATAACGTCAACGGAGAAAAATAACAAGAATTAAGCACTACTAAAAGAGTTGTCGACCAAATTAAGACAAGTAAGAAAAATAACGTACAAATAGACAATCAAGATTGTAGGAAGAATGAGTGAGTAATTATTAAAACAAGATTATTATCGGAATCGCTAAGTCTTGTCCAAAACGGGTTCCTCCTAGATTAATAACGCGCGTCAGTCATTAACGCTATACATAGTAATTGCCTGGCACTATTATGATGAATTGTCCAGTTTTTGTGGGTAGATTCTCACCGGCTACTTTTTAACGCTTGGAGGGATTTTGGTACATTAACGTGGGTACATTAGAAGCGATTAGGCTAGGAATTTTCTATGTACTCTTTTGTGGATGAGAAACTAAAGGTGTGTTTGACGTTTTCTCTTTAGTTTTGTGTCTTCACGATCTTTGTTATGTCATAATCATGGTTAATTGTAATGAGAGTTTTAGTGCGAATTTCACCAACGAAACTGATCGTGATCACAGCTCTTAAACGTGGTTTATGAGCTAAACCACGTTTAAGAGCTGTCAGTGTCATTATTATCTGTGGAATAGTGACACTGACAGCTCTTGAACGCGGTTTAGATGTGCTGCTCGCGTTCAGTTCACAAAACTAAAGAGAAAACGTCAAACACACCTTTATTTTTACGCTTCTCGCTCTTTCTATTCGCCCTTAGTCTTATTTGGAACCATTTTAATTTTAGTTTGACTCAATAAAAAGTTTTGTTAGTATTTCTATTAACGGCCAATAAAAAATCAACTCTTAGTAGCTTCTTAGCTTTGAGTTGGTTTTTTGTTTGCCACACCTCTTGGTGTGATCCATGTCAATTAAAATGAGCCTATGATCACAAAAAATGAAATAAATGTTCCAAAACCCACAATCATAACAAAAACGATTAATTACAACGTCTTCGTTTTATTTTTCGACCCTTTTTACTAACAAACAGTACTTTAAACAATATGATAATGTGGCGAATAAAAATATCCTTTTCGTTGTAGCTAATTCGTTTACGAATGCCGACGAAGTCACAAAAGAACTTAAGCCCTGTCTTATTTAAATTAGGCTCTAAAATAAATACAACGAGGCTAGGAAATTTTAGGTGTTAAACACACTGAGAGCGAAGCGGACGCGATTTCACGCGGCAAATGTGCAAAGTCAACGCGGCAAATGTGTCCCGTTTTGTGAGTGTCACGGTTTGTCCACAGAGGGTGATCAGCAATGCCTCCATGAGCGTCTAATGCTTTACTTAAATAAACAAGTACGCTCTTTATAGGGCTCGATTTCACGCAGCAACTGCCGTTCGTTCCTAGTCCCCGTTTTAAATAAACTAGTGGCCTACAAACTGCACTCGCTGTATTTCGAGCAACTTTTTACAGTTAGCTTTTCGCGTGTTTATTTTTCTGCCCGCACAAATATACAACGTGAATTTTTATCCGTGTGTATGGAGGTAAAAGGTTTTCTGAAATTAAAAATACTGTATAAACTGTTGAAGTTTTTCATAAAACTGACAAAAAAAGAGATGAGGTCCAAATTGGTTCTTTCAAAAGGGTTGATAAATATACGGGCACTACCAAAACATAGGTAAATATTGAGACATTAAATATATCTCTTCTTGGTCGCGTAGTTTATTACTGAAGGTCGTGTCCCAGAGAGGACTTCGTGGCTTTATGTATGACTAGCTGCACCCTGCGGTTTCACCCGCATAAGGGAATATCGAGATGAAAGGTATGGTCATGGTCTACCCATGTGCTAAATTTCATCCAAATTCGTACAGCTGTTTTAGCGTGAAATCGTTACAAACAAACTCACTTTCGCATTTATAATATTAGTTAGGATGAATGAACATCAATAAGGCCACTTCGTTCAGTTATCTGCTTCTTTCGGTCGTAACAGAGAGTCCAGTGAGGGCAGTTACTTGGTCCGACATTAAATAAGTACGTATAATGAAAAGGTCGTGATGAGAAAAAAATGCCACCAACACAATTTACCAAAAGCAGTCCTCTCAGTGTGCAAGACCCCTTAAAGGTTTTTACAATCTGTGCCTCCGCTCGCGAATCCTCTCAACCAAATTGTATTATTTTGCATTTATTTTTGACAAAGCATACCTACTTTAGACTGAAGTCGGTGGATTTTTTTTAAATTTTAATTAGTATACTTACAATTTTATTCCTTTGTGTTTGTGGACGGTGTCTTTAAAGTCTAGACCGTCTCAGAAAATAATACGGAAACAGGAAGACAGTGGTTTTGTTTTGTCTGTGCCTCTCCTTCGGGTGTTTACAGGAAAATGTTTCAGAGACTCTTTGTTGAAAAGGTTTTGGCATATTTTACGAAACTTGCTTAGGAATATCTATTTGCACGGTAAAAACTGAGTCTATTAAAAGCCCATTCTTCGTAGAAAATATTTGTACTGATATAATTCCAGTAATGAAATCTAACACATTTAGTGAAATTTATTCTCTGTTATCGATTACTTACAGTCTCACATTAGATTGGATTATAATATCTACCTACAGTTCTATTTCCTTATTCATAAGCCAGCCATAATTCTCTAAAACCACTCTAATATGCAAGAATCTCCATTAATCTCTAAAACCATAAGTTTCCACGATTAATCACGAGACCATGTGAATATGTCTCTGGTATATTTTCATAAAATAATCATCTGAACACGTTTCAACACAAAATTAGTTGTAAATCGCCACACTATCGCGACTCAATTACCAAAAACTCATTTGAAATGTCGTTTCAAACGATTATTAATCGATTCAAACTACATTTCATCCATTCGATTTGAATTGATTTTCGATTCCGTTAGCAAAGGTGTAAAATATATTTTTATAATCTTTAACGTATATATCTTTTTGTTATTTATTATTTACATCAATTAACCCTTGTACGTGGGTACATTAACATATTAATATGATTCGAGATCGTAAATTATAGTCGTTTGAATATGGTGGGCTGTTTTTGTAGTTAGAAATTGAGACTGATTCAATTAATAATTTTGACGTTATGTTTAGTTCGTAGTTTTTTGTTCATCAACCTTTTTTGGTTTAAGTAGATCTTTAAGTAGATGATTACCTTGTGTTGTTTCTGTACGCAAGTAATTGTTAGGTATCGCTACATAATTAACCATCAATGATTAATGATAAGTATTTTTATCATTAATGATAATTATTTTTATAATTTTTTATTTGGACATCATTGAATTCGCTATTATCAAACTAGTAGTATCTACAAATATTGAACAACAGCTGTATAAAAAAAATAAACAAGCCTTGATTTTGACTTTCCTGTAAGCTTGCAGTGACGATAACACATAAATTTAATTGTTTTTTTATCTTTTATTATACATTACACCGGAACCGAACTATGCATTACAAGAAACTATACAAACTCCACATTCATTCGCTTTTGAAGTTCAATCACCTTCACCATACACGAATAAGGTTACACAACAAACTATTCAGAAAATTCTATTGAATACACTTTTGCTATTAAATAATTTTCTCACGATTTATACTCTAGCTAATTTAGTTCGAGTAATTAACACACACTAATTAATGTGCAACACACCATGTTCTATAGGAGTGTAGAAAGATACAATTTTATTCGGACTTTTTAATTTCTTAAAAATATAATGACGGAGTTGTGGTTGAGCACCTATAATAAACTTTCCAAGACTATTCTCAAAACGTCTCTTCAGAACTACAGAACTCATTTAGAAAGAAAACACTGGCAATATTTATTTACTATTTTATCACTGTAGCAAGCGAACTCGCTCTTTCATTTTTTTCATCGTCTACACATACAACATGTCTTTAACAACCTTAACCGCCACATCCTCAGGACTTTTACTTATTGTCCAACCGTGAAAATACTTATTTGGCCCAACAATAACCAAACCCTTAAGTTCACACCAGTCCTTGGCTGTCCGAGCCAAAATAACTCCATACAAAGCCGCCGACTGGGCTCGGTTCTCCGAACCGCTTCGTACAATTTGTCCTGCTCGTTCGCCTGATATCTAAATTAGTTCTATCTTTTTTGTTTTGTCTCTGACGGCTCAATTAATGACGTGAAATCTCAAAGGTCTTATTCGCTGATGCTTCGTTTCAACGCGAAATGGAGTGCGGCTGCTGCGCTGTTTGTTTTGGATGGGTTAGCATGTGATATGTTTATTAATTTCGTATGATGGTTACTAGAATTTGTATCTTTAACTACGTGAGTAGTGGTTAGGGAATCTGGTTTTGTTAAACTTCTCACATTGTTTTAATAATTACAAAATATATTTGTGCGGGTGTGAGTGGTGCATGTGGGTGTACTATAGCTACACCTTTGCCTATCCCTTCGAGGAAATACACGCGTGATGTTATGTTATGTTATTTGTAAACTATAATTACGCTACTTACTTCAAAATCACTAGGCGTCTATATATTCTTCAACATCTTTATTGATTCCAGACAGTTATAATTTGCAATGGCTCATTTAATAAATGAGAACCTCTTGAACCTTGTAATAGTCAAAAGAATATTTCATACAAGCCTATTCAACCAATACTTGGGTTTGCAGGCAAAAACACAATTTTCTGCCTCAGTACGTTTTAGCAAAATGAACGAAAGTAGCTGGACAGAACTTATTACCATACTGAACATGGTTCACTGAAATGTCACATGCGATATGGCTAGGTCACAAGCTATGCATATATGCGAATATTTATTTGAGTCGTGATATTTATATTATTATTTATTATTCATGATATAAAGTGTGAGTACTATGTACTAAAGAGCTACCATTTACCGGGTTATACTATCTTTTATTGACTTGAATATGCCCTGGCGGCTGTGAGGATGTCATGCTCACTCAGATGTCTCGCTGATGGTGGCGCGTGTGTTGGATTATTTAGCTTCCTTCAAAATGGTTGAGCTGAATGGTGCTGATCCATGCGTTATGTTCGTGAACGGACGCCGTCAGCTGGGACTACTCAACTCTTAGCTGCCATGGCTGATTTTTGAATTGTTCTTCTTTTTATCTTTTTATTACGGACGCTTCTAACGTGCACGTCTTTCTACATTGTTATCACATGTATAATTTCAACATAAATGATGTAACCAATATTTTGTAACAATGTTTTTTATTTAAGAGAGTGTCCGTGGCCTTTCTTACCCGTTCTTCTCCATAGGTACCTACTACGCTTTGAAATGGGCAACTAGCTTCATATATCTGACTGACCGATCCCTTGACAATTCAAAAGTGCCTGTAAATGGTTTATTGAAATAAATGGTTTGAGTTTGAAAGCTGTAATACTCCTGGATAAGACTACACTATAACAAAAACCACGTCCGTATTGATTGACCCTGGATGAGCCCACTGCATCATATCACTATGCAATAAAAGAACCTGGATACAGGATTAAATCGGACCTATCGACACAAGCGTCAGTTTTTTGGTTTGTTTGCTAGTTTTTACGGGTAAACAATCGGACTTGTTTCGATATGGATACAATCCAAGCAGCTTTAATAATATATACTTAGGCTACTTCTCATCCCTAAATCCCTAAAAACTTCACACATAGCAACGGTTGTTGAGTCAAGGTTTCATAAAAATAATAATATTTACCAAGTTGTGCGTTATGTTAAATGATTATTGTACAACGCAATAAGTAATTCTCCAATAGAATTTTACGTACTTGTTCAACAGCCAATGTTTTTGTAACCCATTCAATAAACAGGGCGATATAAAACAGTTTCTATGTCTGGAACGTGATGACGCATGAATGTGAATGCCATAATCTTAATCCGCCGTATAAGCAGCCGTTTGGTTGTAAAAATAAATGTTTACTAGTGTCGCGTCTAGTTAATGTTTTTATTGGTCCTTTAAAGTTATTATCAATTTAGTATTGCCTTTATTATGTGTGGCATTGAAGGCTTATACTATTGCCTGGCTGTCTTAAGTCTTAAGTGTGGCGTTTCCCCAATTGATTGAAATGTTACTATTCCTATCTGGTCTTCCTCTCTTGATATTCCTTATTTTGGTACAATGAACCCACTTCTATTACATAATATACACTCAAATGCATACAATTCCCTATTATACAATATCCATCTACTGCAAGCCAATTCCCGGAATTAACTAAAACATTTAATACGACATTCGCAATATCCCGTTCTGAATTCGCGTGTCCGATAAATTGAGTTAAACCGGTAACTATGGGATATTAGTATCTATTACAGAAATAGATAGCTTGCAATGCCTAGGTATAGCGACTTTGGCGTAAATCTTGATCAGAGACACGCACCTGTTAATTTCATGGTAATAAAAGGAACGTGGGTGTTTTTTGAAGCTGCATAGCATTTCCCAGAAGATGATAATTGTATCTTATTACGTAAAACTATATAACAGTACACCTTGAAAAGGAATAGAAGCTCCAAACACTATGTACCCAAAAGCCCATGTTTTCAAAACGTACTTTGATTGGGCAGCTATTGTAGTATTTTTACACGAAAGAAGATGTAAAAGAAACTATTTATTCCAATTCAATACAAAAGTATTGATAGATCTGAATACAGATGAGGTTTGAGTTGGACACAGATATTCATGATCAATTTTAATCTGTACGTCAGCTACCTGTGGTATTCACTTGACTTTTAAAGTGCATGTTAAAATAATTTAACAATCATAATTAATGAGTCGTTTTAAGTTTTCATTTCATATTTATCGTGAAAACATAATGATAAATATTACTTGGTAATTTTGGCAGCTGCAGTTCCGACAAGCATATTTAAGTTTTTCTTTAATAAAATGTGTAATTACGCTGTGTATATGAAATTCAATTAGCGATCGTGTTTAATCGTTTTGCAGCTGTGCTTTTAGCGTTTATCGATGTTTGAGTATTTGTTAATGAAGCTTTTAATGTACTACTTCCTTTCGGAATACGATCGAGTGAAGAATTATCTCAGGTTATGTTGATATGCGTAAATTTGGAGAACATTATCTGTGATCACTCGTGACGATACACTTTAAAGAACAACGAAGAAGAACAGGTAAATGAGAATCAACTAGTATATCAACAATGTCCCACTATTAATTCAGAATCCAATAAAATCCTAATCAAATTTTAATACGAAACCAATTATATTATCGCACAAAATGTCTTTTCACACCACCATTTACGAGTGACGGAAACTGTCAAATAAAATGAGAGGCTGATATTACAATCACTGGCAACACCTAGCGCTAATAAAATTGATGCCAGTATTAAAACAAATAGATAAGGTGTACGAGAGCAACGTCGACATTAATGTGCCTTGCCACTTTATGAGGTAGATAGATGCATTAATATATATTAATCATTTGGGAGCCACTAATAAAGGTGAGCCGGAAACATCTACAAAATATTGAGTTACAACTTGATTTCTTTTGGTGTTTATTTATAGTGTTGATGATTAGAAAGGTTTGGGAGATGGAAGAAAGAATCAGAGCAATGTTCTTGGATATATAGTAAGGCGGTATAAGTATCTAGAATTAAAAAGACCAAAATGTTTCAGTGATATTTTGTCTTTTTTATTATTCAACAGTTATAACATTAATGCCCATGCATTTAGTGAGTTCTAAATATTATTCTTTAAAGCTTAAAATTTTAAAGTAAGGCAAAAACCTGCATATATTTTCAACTAATCTTACTGACTTCTTCTTCTTCTTATTATTTCGAAATTCGATGCTGATGATGTTGTTAAAATACACAAGATGGTCGTGCGAAGCAATAAATACTACGCGAGAACAACCTTTGAAAACGTAAAACGATAAAAAGTAATTCTGATACAATATATATTATGACCCTATAGTACGCCTTCAGGCAGAAATTAAAGATAGCGATGATAACAGACGATGAATATTTATTCAGTATTTCGACTTACTGATTATAAAATCACATTCTTTGCCGACTTAATAAACAATTGGCATCGATAACATGCTCAAATCGAATTAATGAGCAGGTAAAAGAAAGTAGAATGACACTCATTTTTATATAAAGGCAATTTTGGAAAACCAATGTGTCGGTTGAAGATATTTACTTAGTTGCTAATAAGTTATATTATCTAGTCTCACCTCATCTGTTTCGAACTTCTCATTTAAAGCGAAGGCAGTTGATATTAATTTTGTTTTTTAATGGCATTTTGTTTGATTCTTATGAAAGTGTTGATTTCCATTCTCTACATATTTTACGTATAAAAATTTGTTACAATATTATTGTCTTTACACTAAAGGGAAATCGGCAAAACAATGCTCATATTCATAAAATGAAACCTTAGTAAGAACGTCATGAAAATTAAGTGCTGGATACAAGATCCGACACTGGTGATATAAAAAATTAATAAAACTCCGCATACATGATAAAGACAACTGCGATCCTCACATAAATAAGCGTCGGTCTCATCTTACAACGACCTGGCGACGTGTAAAATATTGTTATCGATAATAAAACTACAATAATTCAAAGAGCAGAGCGACTTTATACTGAATCTTGTCACGTATTGAGAAATTTGAGAACAACATGTAAAATAATCTCGGACGATATAAAATAAGATCGCTTTTATGAATAAATTATAGCAATGTAAAGTATGATAAACGATGGTAAGGATCGTAATGAAACGGCATGAGGTGTACAACCTACCAAGTAAGTTCGGAACGATGAATTTGAATCTTAACATACTGTTAATAAAGTTGCTAATGAACAATGCTCTATGAATGATGATGAAACTTGCGTGGATGGATATACGCCTCACATCAAGCGCAGCGGGTGGTTCCGACAAGTAAACTAGTACCTCGCAGTGAGGGTAACGTAATAATCTTAGTATTAACGACCAAGATAACAAGGCACTTATTAGCTGAGGAAGTTGGAACAATGAATTCGTAGATAGAGGTCAAGATTAAATAGTCGTTGCCATTAATACCTATGTTCATTGAACACTCACGATTCAAATGATTATGTTGTTACAAATAATTAAAGTTCTGACGTTTTTAGATCAGGTCATTGGGTTGTTGAAGAACGTCTTACTAGCAGAGTGCTAGTTATTATTAAATTGAGTTATGAATTTTAATAAAGTCATTATCTTCGACTTGAAGTCTATGATCTTTTGTTTTTACTGTAGCGTGTTCTTATAGTAAGTCATTATTATTTCTGTCGAGTTTATAGCTTCTACTTAATTTTTATGATGCTTTATTTTACGTGTGTCTTAAAATAACTAGATAACATGATTATAATTGTGGTGATGGAATAAAAATATAGTTAAAAATGTAAATGTAACGGATATCATCTTGAAGATAAGGTACAAAAAATGAGATAATTATGAAACCCGAGCTTGTCTTGGTGTGTCATTAAATTGCGTTAACGAACATGACAGGACAAGATGACATTGTAATAATATTAATTATAATAAGAAAAATATGTACAAAGTGTTCTACAACATGAACAGCAAAATTAAATGTCAATAGGCGGATAACTAACAAGTTTGTTTTTATTGGCTATTTATTTATGCCATATACCTGCTAAATAAAAATCTGCATAATTTTTCTAAGATCCCTGTCTCACCAAAAATTTAGTTAATAGAAGTTTTTATTTTTCTGATAATTATGTTCCCATTTTTCTTAGTATTTAGCTTAGTCACTTGTATCGAAGTGTGCCCAAAATCTGATTGGTGAAATGGTGAACCTGCACATCAGCCTAAGCCCAGTCCCTTATCAATACACAACTTAACTAGATGACACAATTTAAAAATAAAACAATCCACGAGATATGATTTCAATTGAAAAACACGTAGAATTCTCGTCTCACAAAGCATGCTGGTATTATTACGAACATAAAGCCCGGAGGTTGGAGACAGGTGACAAAAACTGTTATGAATGCCGGACTGAACTTGGTTTTTGCGTCAAACCCGTCCTGAATGCACGGCCCACACTTAAGAATGCAGTAGCACTGAGCCGATGGGATGTAAGACGAGCGACCGAGATTTGGCCAGGGAAACAGCGATTGGTTGACAACTTTTGTTTTACAGGACAATGATTATTTTGGTGACGTCACATCGTCTTTAAGTAATTACATTGTGGAAGTCAGATAGGCAGTCGGTCCAGTATTCAGCTGTATCCAGTTAGTCTAGAAAGCGAACCCAATGGAATTGGGAAAACACTTGATACTTGGATAAATGCGATTTAGTTGTTTAAGTATCTTGTCATCACCGTGTTCATCTAAGCTATTTCTGAAATCATTATGGTGGGTAACTAATAATTAATTTCACCTCACGAAGTCCCTTCATCATTGACCCATATTTCCTATAGTATAACATGCTCAATTGTCTTAGCAGACTTTTCTTTCTACATTATCGTATTTTTTTTCTCCTAACTCGCTAAGCTCATGTCTTCATGGCTCCACCTTCGGGGTAACGTTACATAACTGCGCAGTTACACTCACAATACTGTCGCCGCTACCGCCATCAGCCTTATGAACTGTATTTCCTTTATTAATTTAACAAAATCAATATGTTCAATTATTTCATATTTTAGTTAGATGTTCTACACATTTCGAAATCTTTTTTTAGGTGAGTCAAGCTTAGCATCTTTATCAGTTTCATTAGTTTTTAATCGAGTGCTTTTTAGTAGTAGTTTACGTAAATTTTTATCTTCTTTAACATTGTTTTACGACAGTTTTGCTTCCATGTGTACGTCAGATGTAATATATTGATGTGAAATATCTACGTAAAGATGTGGTATACTTATATGGGAATGGTTGCAGTGTCTATCTCTATAATAATGACATAATCATCATCATAGTTCATCAATCTGGGAGGATCGAAAAGGTCAGAAGCCAAATGGACAGTTAATGAAGAAAATGATGACTGTCAAACTTGATATACTCATCTACTACAACCCGAAACGCAGTCAAAGAGTCCTCCCAAAAAAGCTGCAAGTAATCATACGATATTGAACAACTATATTATTTCCTGCTTTAATCGTTTATGAATAAAGAACGAACATTAATCTTGTAAGCAAACATCCAATAAGATTATTATCTCAAATCATCGGGTCGGTATCTCCGTATGAAATCTGATTGTACACACAATAAGCTTAATTGCATCGTACGGTGTAAGCCTGATGGTAATCGGACATTCATTTTTAAATAAAACTCTTTATATGTATCTGAGCTTGTAAATGTACTAAGGTACATATATCTTTACTAGTGTGTGATTGGTAATTATGGCAATAGGTAAAGAATAAAAGAAATACAGCGCACCAAGCTTATTTACATCAATGTCAAGCAAATACTATGCACATAATTCGTTATTATTAGGGAATATATTACAATTCCTACTAACTATGTACCTACACAAAATGATGATGACAAATACGATTATATAACCCTTTGATATTGTAACCCTTTTCAACAACTCAAAAAAAGACAAACCTCAATGATTTTACGTAGCTTATAGCCGTCAAAACAAAATTTAAACCTTATTTTTAGGAAGTCGCAATTAGCTCATCAGTGCATTCAAAATAAACCAACCCTTTGAAGTTAAGTGTTTACTATCCCATCAAAAAGCACCCCTCGTTTACGACTGGCAGTCAAAATAAATTCTCACATATCACCGAAAACATTTTCAAAATCATCCACATTTGTTCCCAATTATATCGTTGATGTACACACTGTGAATCGTACGGATGTCTGTCTGTCTCGTAATTAATATCTCCTGAACGCTCTTTCAACACATGTGGCTTTACGGATTTATTGCATAACTTAGTTTTTTTGCTGCCTAGCTCCTTGTCTTCGATGATGCATGGGGTTCGTATCCTTTGGAAGTTTTGCTAAATGGTGAACCGTATTTGAAAGTTATTTTTTACTGTAGCGCAGACAGGTTTATTTTGGTGAAATACACTGTTGTTTGGTGTCAAGTTAAGATTAGGACGACTATTATTAATACGAAATCATCAAAATTAAAAGTGCCTCATAAATTTAAAATACTATTCCAACTCTCGGCCATCAGTCTATCTTCAATGATTGGTCCTTTTTTAAGTTAAGTAAGGTAAATTCTAAACAGTTCTACAAGGAAAAAACAGCAAACAAGCCAATAGATAATGAACCAATCAGATTAAACGATAGTTCTAAAAACAGCCCTTTAACGGTGGAAACGAAAAGGGTGGAAGAACAGAAACTATGTAGACAGTTCTGTTTAGCCGCTACCCAATGGACCAAATTCAAGATACAACTAAGTAAGACGTCTAAGTGCTTATCAAGTGGTCCTCGAGGAGTCTGTCGGCAACCATGGTGTTTTATGTTAATTATTTAACAGACTTTATCAGCAATTTTATGGGGAATTGATAGGAGATAACGCAGACCCTCTTAGGAAGTGCTCTAATAGAGATGTTGGTAAAGGAACATAAACTGGCTGTCTATGAAAGGAATAAAATTGGAGCAATTAAAAATTAACGAGGATTCAATTTATTATACAATCCTTAATTCAATAGGGTATAATAAGAAATTAACTAAACGCTATGTAAATTCTGGACCTACACTACAGTTTTATTATAGTTTATTGTTTTAATAAAAAAGTCCTTATAAAAAGGTAGCAATACAACACGAAAATACAAAAAGAACGCATGCAAAAATAAAAACAGATGAATATATTTTCCATAAACGCCCTCAACCCAACCCATAGAGAAATTCAACACTAATGTCCATTTTTAATTACAAAAAGGCCCGCATATAATATCCCCATACAAACACAGACAGAAAACAAACAGACCTTTTTTAGGCCGGCGACACATCCAGCGTTATCAACGCGGTGTTAGGCCCCCGACACACTCGGCTAGATAATGGCCAACCCGGTCAATATTTGAAAACCCATCAGTGACAACGACGAAATGACTTCTTCACTTTACTAAGACAATTTTAAAGCAAACCAAAAATAACACGAAATTGAACTCTAAAGATTCAACAATAAAGTCGATACTGTGAATGATCATGGTCATGTATGTGTGCGTGTTTGACTACTTGATCCATTAGGCATCGCTTTGAGTATTAAAAATAAAAAGATGACGTAGGAAATGTCTCTGGTAATGATTTCGTTCGAGTCGATATAATAGATTTTATGTAAGTAGTTTAAGTAGATGCTCAAGAAGAATTTAGTGTAAGAGTACTTTTCAAAGTAAATGAGCTTTGAAATAATGGTGAATTAACTTTTGACCTCAATAAAAAAAGTTGTTAAATGAATAGTCAATAACTTTGATGATGATTACTGCTTATACTCAAACTTAATGTAGAAGTAATAAAAAGTTGTTGCATGTTGCATAACTTGTGATAGTCAACGTTAGTTCATAACATCCCAAAAGTCACAATAGATTTTGGAATGAACTCGAAGCTACACATAATTGTAATTGATTAATCTCAGCTTCAGCTGAGATTGATACAGGTTATTATTCTCACATACAGTGACAATAATAACCACTTTAAAGATACAAAGAAAAGTCACTCTCAGAAACTTAAATCCAATCGAAATCTATCACCTCTTATAAAATTAGGAAGACAAACAGCCACACAGACTTGTTCGTCCTAAAAGTAAAAAGCACAATAAATTTAAAAACAAAACAGACAGAGTAAATAAAGATTAAAGTATTTAATCAGTTTGTTCTCGTTGTTTTAAAAGTTTCGACATGACTTATATCTTGTGAACTTTTGGTTAAATTAACGTTAAGAGAAATAAGGGGAATTTAAGAAAGGAAAACAAATTAAAGTCTTGAAACTTTGACCACAAATAAGAAAGCTAACATATTATTTTATAGCCTGATTTTTGTAGCAAAGGAAATGGGACTCGTTGGTTGGTTACTGGCCAATTATACGGTGAAATAGAGATATTTAACGAGAGATTCCAAGAATTTGATCGATAAGTAGGAGATGGCGGGATGAGTCGCGAATGATGGAAGGAGTGGAGGGAGGCCTTTGCCCAGGAATGGAACAGCGTAGGCTAGTAAAAAAAAAAACGAAAACAAAACAAATTTGACCAAAACTAGGGTCTCTTTAACACAAAGACATACTCACAAAATTCCATACACGACAAGGCACCAACTTACCTGTTAAAGACAAAGTTAAAAATGACATTTAAAAACAATTATAAAAAAGCGTCAGCTCCTATCGGTACATTAAAAATTGACAGTGCATTAGTATTTATAGGATTTTAAGCGTAGGTGTGGGATCAAAGAGAACATTATGCGTTTCTTATATGAAGATAGTGGCGTTATAGACGCCTATTCCATACGGTAAAGATTACAATTTTATTTACTACTCAAAAACGTTTGATAATCTATGTCTTAATTAACTAAGCGAGAGAGAACCTCGTACCATGACAGACATACGTTCCACCTTTGCGTTTAACGACAAGAATCCAACATTTGAAAATACACTTTAGTATGATATAAACTAAGTTGAGTCTTGAGTGTAGAAGCTAAGGATGATAAATCGTGATCACCTATCGTTTAAAGTTCATTAGTAGCGGCCCCTTTACATGTGTTGCGCCGGCAACCAATATCCATTTGCTTCGGGCTGATTTGATTAGAGCTTATTTTTATAAATAACACCACAACATGCTTTATTGGGATGAATGTTTAAATTAAAATTCTTTCATAAAGCCTCCTTCGTCGTAAAATGGACATTAAAACTGTAGAGGGCAAAGATAAATTTTATTTTAATAAGATCCTTTATCTGGTTGATCGGGCTCGTAAATCTGATCGAGATCCGTCCAATTCAAAATTTAATACTGTTACATAAAACAAACAGATTGACAAAGTACTAGTTGTAATCCTTAAGGAAATTTATTAAGAGGTATTCGTATCAATCACAAAACGTAATCCTGTTCGGTCGTAAACAATCTTTGTGGGCTCAGGTCCAAATGAAAGCGGAGCGAGTAAATGATTAGCTGTCGATTAATAAGCAATTATGGGGACTTTGTTAGTTAGTAATAGACTGTCAATGCACAATCTGTCACCATCATCATTCTCCTGCATATCCCCATTCATTTGGGGTCGTCGCACCATGTCTTTTTCTTCCATACTTCTCTATTAGTCGTCATCTCGATAGTCCCCTTTCTTATCCATTATAATCTTGCACAAAGTCCATCGTTTCTTTGGCATTTCCCTACACTTATAGCCATCCACATTCATACTCACAATATTCCTCACAAAAAAAATCTCATTCCTCTGCAAGGCATAGATACAAAATTTCAAATTCTTGTAACAAGAACTGTAAATGTCACATTAATTGTTAGATGAAAGAATAAGGCTTGATGTCAGACAGCTGTGCTGCTGGGGAGTTTGTTGTGCCACTTCTTCTTCCCAACTTAAGCACTAGGAAGTGGTGTAGGTGGGCGTTTTTGGGGGACTGTCTTATGTAATTTTGCCGTTCGAAAAGTGGTGGTTCTCAGTCTAGTTTGAACAAATGACTTTTGAATTTGAATTAAGAAATATCTATAATGGTTTCAACTAGAGCAATATGAGTGTCTATGTCAAGAAAAACAAGTCCACGATTTTTTTTGCATGAGCATAGTAGCTACAAGCGTTTTCACAGATAACCACTTCCCGCTCTCACTGCCACATAGCCTTTACTAACAAAAACAGTTTATGAGCCGTCACCTCGTTTATTACTAAAACCGTCACAGTATAACAGAATTTAGGATATAGTGCAGTGAATCAATAGTAGTATTCGTAGTTACGATCACTTAGTTAAGTGATAGACAAAATACAGTACTCGAATCTGGCGTAATATGTCACATCAACCTTAATCCTGGGTACACCGGGAGTACATTTAACTATCGCCACTGATAGCTACTGATGTACTAGGAAAGAATTAACGAGCTACAAATTGAATTTGCAGTTTACTGCAGAACTAGAAGTTGTCCCATTTCAATTTGAATTACGAGAAGCATTCATATGTCCTCTATACCAGGGCTTCCCTAACTGTGCGTCTCGACGCCCTGGGGCGTCGCGAGGCGATTTTCTGTGACTCCAGCCGTTCCAATACTACAAAGACAAACTGCTTGAATTTTTGAGCTCAGTTTCTCATGAAGATCGTGCCATCATTACTGCAGCAATGACGGCTCTATTAACATTTGCGACATCGTAATGATGTGTACATCTTGTCTATCTTTAGGACAAAATCCCGTTAACGGAAGAGTTTCTAATAAATTCAGGTGAACAGTAGTAACTACATGTTCGTATTAATCACACTGAAATGACTGACGTCAAATATATGGCTTTTATTACGAAGGTTGCAATTCCAGTACATACATAAAACAACAGAATTCGAATGTAGCTCATAACTTATAAGGAAGTTTTTAAAAACGACAGTCGCCATATAGAAGTGGCTTATTTAGTAATCCTTGTATTAAAGTATGTGCCGTTTTTAATCATTATTATTCTATAGTACATATACTTATTTGTTATAATAACCATAAAAGACTTAATACGTTAATCACACGGATATCAACATTCACTTTATAAATATTTCCCAATATACTCGTACATTATTTGTACGTACAGTCACAAGGATAAATGCCCGACACTTGCGCATGATTCAAAAACAATTTTCGAAAAAACGAATGCAACTTTAAAAAAAGACCTATTTCATAATTGTATGGATTCGAAAATACTATGTTCATGATATTATGCTTAAACACCAAGACATCACTGAAAGACTGAGTCCGTAAATCAGAGATCTAACGTACGACTACGTGTAGCAGCTCTTAAATGGAGTTGGGCAGGACACTTGACAAGACGTCGTGATGGCAGGTAGAACAGAGCCCTAACAGAATAGTTGTCGAAAAACGGTAGAAGAAGCTTTGGCAGACCAATAGCCAGGTAGGTGGACGACTAACAGAAGATCGCGGGGAAGACCTGGGTGAGACTCGCACAGACCAGGGAAGCATGGCACAAAAGGCAGGAGGCCTACACTCAGCAGTGGGTGGAACAAGGCTGCCAGTAATGATGAACATCGAACTATCAATTCTTTAGGAGAAATTGCTTTTGGATCTGCCGTAAGATAAGGTATTTATGTTCGTGACTGTACAAGAGTATGCGCAAGCGCATAAGCATAAGTGTTCGTTAACGTTTGACAGTTAAGTTTGAGTTGTTGACGTTGATGCATCGTGTTAACGGCATAGTGCGATTTCGTTTCTATACAAATAATGCATCTATTATCGTATTGTAAATTATTTTAGTAGAATTTGATGAAAATATAAAAAAATAAGCTAGGGAGAAGTAAAAAATGAAAGCTAATTGAAAATCGAATGAAAGTACACCATGGTGCACTTTGCAAACTGCATTCAGTTTTATGGCATAAAACGTCTCTAATGAAGCTTTCAGTCATGGTATTATAAGACTTAGGACCTTATAAAACGTCTCTAATGAAGCTTTCAGTCATGGTATTATAAGACTTAGGACCTTATACACCGGTAGATAAACAGTAAGTAGCAAATATAAACATACAAAAATCTAAATAGGAAGTTATTCTGTGGCGGCATCTACATCGCCACATGCGAACTACGCATCAAAGACCTGACGTCACACAACATCCTGACGTCACTCAAATCCTGCATCGCGCAATTAGAGTTTACCGCGCGGTGGACATATATACAAGCTCCTGACTACAACCTCTGGGCAATTGCCCGCCAGACACGACACCCGTCTGGTCGGAGGATCCTCCCTTTTCTATGGTGGATGAGTGAACTTTACACCCTGTTCCTCATACCTCCAAAATTCGACCACCCTTGAGTGAAATCACGTGCTAGTAAGTAGTAGTTTAATAAATACTTAAGCAAATAAATCAAAGGACTTTCATGAAGAACTCCAGAATATAACATAAATAGCAAGAGTGGCCCACAAACGGATTGAATCTATGAATAATATTTCATGTCAAAGAGATGAATGCTTGAAGTACGGAATTGAAATACATTAACACTTGTGAATTATTTAAAGCTGGCTTTAGTTGGTATCAAAATGTTTGATTTCGAAGTCAAAAGGTAGAGTAGAGATAGAAATTCCAAAATTTCATAAATTGTAATTTCGATCCGTTTGGGTCATATTTTATCAGAGAAATAGGCAAATGAATTATTGATACGAGACATATTTTTTTTTTATTTTTTTTTCTAACTGAACAGACAGCTGTGCTGCTGGGGAGTTTGTTGCGCCACTTCTTCTTCCCAGCTAACGCACTAGGAAGTGGTGAAGAGTTGGCGTTTTGGGGGACTGTCTTATGTAATTTTGACGTTCGAAAAGTGCTGATTCTCAGGCCAGTTTGAATAAATGACTTTTGAATTTTGATACTATAAAAAAGTTTTCATAAAATAAAAAATCCTAGGAATAGTAGAATGTTATAATTATAACATAAATAACATGACGACTGTATTCCCCGAAGAGTTAGGCAGATATGCACCTATATAAGCTAAGCTAATAAGCTGACCTCTCATTGTACAGAAATCCTACACAATGCGAGATCAGCTTAAACTAGAAATGTATAGTCTGATAAGTAGCCGTGTGTACACCCACATTTCGTCAGTTATTTTTAAGTCCCATGTAATACTGTGTGGGCAAATCGTCGGGACTCCCCAATGTTGCGGAGGTGGATGCAGATTCACACAAAAATTTTATTGTACGTAGTTATTCTTGTATCTGTACCTAGTAACAATAGATGATAAGTAAAATTGTTACGAATCCTATGCACCCAGTCTGAATTAAAAGATTTCTATTATAATCAACTTTATTCTATTCTAATTCGGGCGACCCGATTGCCATCAATCGGGCACTAATCCAGAGTCCCGGCTAATACTGAGTAATTCCTGATAGAAAAACTAACACTTTTCCCGATCTGGGAATCGGAACCAGGACCTCATCATGCTCAACAGTAGCGCTTGCGATAACTAGACCAACTCAAACTAACAGTCGTTTAAAGGAAGCACTTATCTGTATAGTAAAATCAATTTTTATTAATTGCGTTGCTTCCCAACAGTTTTTATTACCAAACACATCCTACAAGTTGACTAAAAGTAAAGCTTATAACGTGCAAAAGCCAGAAAAAAAAATAAAGGTTTTTCAAAGCTATAATTTATCATACTATAAGTAAACATACAGTGTGGGAAATTACCAAGGGCTATCGTGTTACACAGTAACTGGGTAGTTGAGGTCAAATAGGTAGTCGCTCCGAATTTTTTTTGGAAGTCGGTTGTTTTTTACAGTAAGATATCAATATAAGATACACAGGTATCACTCAAACGTCTAAACGAAATTCTTGGTGAACTAGAACCGTAATATTCTTTAAAAATAGACACACGAACTTCGTAGATAAGGAATGACACCCGACTCACGAATCCGGGGCTCAAACTGACTGTGACGCTGACGTGACAAGGTCAGTTTAAAAAGGCATCATCCAGCAGGTCAAGTAGTAACAGAGAGTACTACGATTAATGTCTATTTTGTGTCTTATCGATCGATTAAGATCTATTTTTTTGTCACTTGATAGTAATATTCCATCTTTAGACGGTAATTTTCTGCATATAGTTTTAATAAATAAATATTGGGTGAATTATTGTAAAATTAAATGTAGTGTTCGGTACCATCGCGGACACTGGCGCCTGACCACTTTTTGACCTCATTGCTTAGGCAATAACACTACATTACACTACATTTAGTTTTACAATAATCCACTGAATATTTATTTATATGTGCATAATAATTATATAGTTTTAATAAATAAATATTCAGTGGATTATTGTAAAATTAAATGTAGTGTTCGGTACCATCGCGGACACTGGCGCCTGACCACTTTTCGACCTCATTGCTTAGGCAATAACACTACATTTCACTACATTTAGTTTTACAATTATCCACTGAATATTTATTTATATGTGCATAATAATTATATAGTTTTAATAAATAAATATTCAGTGGATTATTGTAAAACTAAATGTAGTGTTCGGTACCATCGCGGACACTGGCACCTGACCACTTTTCGACCTCATTGCTTAGGCAATAACACTACATTTAGTTTTACAATTATCCACTGAATATTTATTTATATGTGCATATAGTTTTAATAAATAAATATTGGGTGAATTATTGTAAAACTAAATGTAGTGTTAGGTACCATCGCGGACACTGGCGCCTGACCACTTTTTAACCTTATTGCCTAAGCAATGAGGTCGAAAAGTGTCGCCAGTATCAGCGATGGTACTTGATTATGAAACTGTCGTTTCTATAAGTACGCGATTTTTTTACCCATACGCATAAAATTCAGAAGTCGCTATACAGACCCAATTTGATAAATTCTTATGCATAGCATTTGTATTGAAATGGTATGCATAAGATTTTTTTAGGCACAGAGGAGTGGACTTTTTTTTCTCCTCCTTTCCAATAGTCTCAGAGTAAAAATAAATGACAACAAAATATCAAAACTTACATTAGGCATATCAATACCCGGAAGTTGTTAAAACGTTTTTAGGTGAAAGGGTCAAAAACATTAGTCCTGTCATTACTGAACTGAACCACTATTTTAGGGCAAAAGTCAGTACGATACCGACTACAACTTTTACAAAGAAACGGGCTAATGTTACTTTAACGAAATGGGCAGAAAACTCTTCCTTTATTATTAGAATTATAGAAGAGCAATATAAATTCACAGAAACAGATCACACAGAGAACATTACCTGACAGGTTGATAATGATAGCATTATCAAATCAAATCTTTTTATTGTGGGCATAGGTTATACAGACAGATGTTAGGTAAATTACAGTTCTATTATGTCTTGCGTAATAGGCATACAATAATTATGTCAATATGCAGTATAAAACAATTCTTAGGTATCACTAATAAAGCAATTCTTACAAAATAACAATTAGGTGTATGGTGACAGATTGTAGTAGGTACTAATTCTTAAGAAAATCTTGGACCGTGTAGTAAGCTTTGTCAATTAAAAAAATACGCAATTTATATTTGAATAGTGGGAGTTCCTTGTTGCTTAAAATGTCCACAGGTATCTTATTGTAAATTTTAGATGCCATTCCAAAAAAATCAAATCAATAATCAATCAGCCTATAATGTTACCACTGCTGGTACACTGGCCTCCTCTCTGTGAGAGGGAATGTCACATGTCTTCGAATTTTTGGTTCTAGGACGCGCCGGTTTCCTCACAATGTTTTCGTTCACCATTTTGAGAGCAGTGGTGATGAAATTATTTACACAAGGGTACAAACCCACGAACTACAATTCGTCAGTCGGGGCCGTTACACACTAGGTCACCACTGGTCTCTGATAATGATGATTATTCAAATATTTATTATTCAAAAAAATGTGAGGTATAAATGTTATCCTAGTTTTTTCGTCTATTGATCAAACGGTAACGATGACCTACCAGTTTACAGGATGTAATTTTTATGTCCTATACTTCACACAGTCAGGTAAAACTTACAATGTGTCAAAATGTTTTCTTATTTTAACCCCAAACACAAAGATATGTAGTTTCGCTACAACAAACTGTAAGCCCAGGTAGCTCGGGCGACTTTTTCCCGCGGCGGTTTATTCGCACACTGGGTTCTCAACGCTCTGTTTAGCACCAAGAGATGAAAATGTGTTTTTACGCCCGTGCGAAAGTGAGCTAAGAAACAACACTATAAATAAAAACACAAAATGTAACTATGTATCTTAGTTGATGTATCTTACTTTGATACAGAGTTGGGTGAAAGAGGTAATTACAGGCACTCAGAGACCTGTTGATTAAAGTGTTGGGTCTTACTTATTTTATATAGCTCTGAGAATTCTGAAGTATGTGTACAATGTACATGTTAGGTCAGTAACCGATATTGTAGACTGTAAACCAAATAGAAACTACAGGAAGAGAGACTAGGTCAGGATATTGCGATTCTTCGCAGCCCCTTATCGCGCTGATAACGATCCTAGCCGAGGTGAGCAGGGCAGTAATCCTATATAAGAGGGGTTGGCGGGCTAAGTGACTCACACTGCGCTCGACGCTTGACGTGTCCACACGTCGGGTCCAAGTTCTCAAGAAGTCAATCGCCATCCTGAGGATGCCTCGTTGAGAGGTGAAGCACGTGTCGATGTCTTACAGGGTTCTTTATGACTCTTAAAGAACAGTGTAGCGGATTAGGTTACTAAATATACGTCGTTTATTTTATTTTTTAAGACCTAGTTTGGTCATACAGGTAGATTATAGAGGTAGGAATTTCTCAGTAGCAGCCCTGAGTCTGGGTGGCAATAGGCTCGCCCCCTATTACATGGGACTTAAACATAACTGGTGGAATTTGGATGTATGTACCCCTCTACCTCTAATTTTATGAATAAAAACCAACTAACCCAAAATAAAGAATAATAGTACAGCAAATTCTAGGATAAATAGAACTACTGTAAAGGTCAATTACACAGAACATAACAATCTGAATTGTAAGACCTTTGTTGAAAGCCTTCATCAAATAAATCTCAATTGAACAGAACTTAATGAAATATTCAAATATTATTCATGACCCAATAAATGGCGGCTTTTGTCCTATTTTTATGGAAATATCTAATTATAAAGTGAGCAAGGCTGTGTAGAAACTAGACGTTCTTGATCGTGAGTTGTTACCACCGCCTGCTACAGTACCATAATATATAGCAATAGATAACACGTTTGCTGCCATCCCAGAAAGAAAGGAGAAATAGAAATCATCATCATCATTATAATTTCAGCCGAAAAACTTCCACTGCTGGACATAGGCCTCCCCCAAGCACCGCCACTTCCACCGGTTCTGCGTTTCCCGCATCCAGCGGATTCCTACGGCCTTCACAAGGTCAAACAAATAGAAATATAAATTGTTTATTATCCATGTAATACACAAGCAGGAACACAGGTTAAACACAAATTAAAATGTCATAAGTGGCTTTAAAATATAACCTACAGCTATGTTACATTAGTCTTAGTTGCCACTGAGACCCGAACTACACAGTTAATCTATATGTTGGGCCTAGGTTTCAAGTGCTTATAACTACGGCTCCCATGACCATATCCTTCAAACCGCAATACTGTGATGCTGCTTGGCGACAGAAATAGTGGTAGTTCCCCAAACGAGTTCTTTCACAAAGAGCTCCACTATCTAGTAATAAGTTTAATTACCTAGTATTAATAATAATTTGGACCGATGACCTTGTGAAGGCCGTAGGAACTGGTCGACGTGGCGGTGCTTGGGGGAGGTCTATGTCCAGCAGTGGACGTCTCTCGACTGAACCGATGATGGTGATGAGTAATAATTTTATTCTAGTACATCGTCTTCTTAAATGATATAATAATAATGTATACAAATTATTGTAAAACATTTAAAAAAATATGGAGTTTTTTGCCCATTCTTCTCCATACGAAACTATCTTTTGGAAGAGGCACCTAGAATCAATTCTATTTTCTTGTAAGTTTTGATGTTTAATTGCCTACTTGAAATAAATGATTTGACTTTGACCTAGTACTAAGACATCAGTAAACAAAAAGGTACCTAAACATTTTCTCTAGACATAGGTAACCGTTTTTGTCTGACATAGCGTTTATTCCAAGAACGCTTTACTAACGTGTCAAGGCTATTACTTTAAAGGATACAGTAAGAAAGTCGTTGATATATTTAATGTAGCTTTTTATCTAGATTACATCGGCGTAGTGGACTTAAACACAGCTGCCGATCTCGGAATACCGGAGCTGTTTAACAAGTTGGATAAGGATTAGATATTTCAATGATATGCCGTGACGTAATTGAATAATTTGAACTCATAATAACTCTAGGACTTTTATAAGAATGGGCACGCCACAATTGTGGCGATAAGTCCCCTCTTTGAGGAGTGGCTAGAGAGGCGCCACGGCGTCCTCACCTTCCGCCTGACACAGGTCCTCACCGGACATGGTTGTTTCGGGAGGTTCCTGTTCAGGATAAAGCGGGAGGAAACGCCCGGGTGTCACCACTGTGTGGATCGCCCGGAGGACACGGTGGAGCATACGGTGGAGGTCTGCCCAGCTTGGGCGGAGCACCGCCGTGTCCTCACGGAGGCGATCGGCGGCGGCGATCTCTCGCGTCCGGCCCTGGTTCAGGCCATGGTCCGGAGCGAGAGTGCATGGGAGGCCGTCACCTCCTTCTGCGAAGCAGTAATGCTCGCGAAGGAGGAGGCGGAGCGCGCGAGGGAGAGGCAAAATGCGCCCCCTCGCGCCCCTAGTCGCCGCAGGAGACGCCCCGGGCGTCGGGAGTCGCGAGCCGACTTCCGGCCACCGTAGGCGCGGGCTTGCGGACGGTGAGCAATGGGTAGCTCGCCGTCCGATAGGGACCAGGCCCGGGTCGACGGCGCGTTGTGTTCCACGCGCGCCTCAAAGAGATGTCAGCACCAAGTGACGGGGTCCGGAAGGGCCAATGCCTGCCGGGGTTGCGGGTTTGTCTGAAAGGGATATCGCGACCTCGGCACACAGGCAACGGAAGGAACACGGGTGGGTTTTAGTCAGTAAAAGTCTGACACGCCCTCCCGCTCCACCCAGAGCGGGAGAAGTTATTTGATAATTTCCCATCCAAAAAAAAAAAAAAAAAAGGACTTTTATAAGAATACTAGCAACCCCTGCCCCGCATCGCATAGTTTTAACGACCTGACTAAACATCGAGATTTCTTTAATATACACATAAATCTTTAAGAATAAATAGTCTGGATGATGGTGAAAACCAGATTGAAATTCGTTGCGTAGTTCAGAAGAACAACGCGGTCACACATATAGACGAAAAGCTACTTTCTTTTAAACAATTTAGACATAAATCTGATTTAGAAGAGAAATCGCAAACAGCACAATCTGTCTTATTATCAAAAAGTAATATCATCAAAAACATAAACATACCACAACATACCAACAAACCAAAAATGTTCGTCACATCTATCAATTTCCGCAAAAGAAGAAATCGAGTCGCTTGATCGATCGCCAGATAGCCCATTAGAAAAATTGCTCGTCCCGTTTCTGACGGCCGTTAAAAAGAAAAAAAATAACCGATACGGAGGAGCAACAAAATGAAGAAATTAACTGGGAATCGGTGAAACAGAGTTGAGATAACTTAATCGTGGGCTTGAAACCGGTTCGCTGAGGTCAAGCCGGGTTGTTTGTGATGCCGAACCACGGTGATTGTTTTCATTGGAGTATCATAAAACACTCTTGTTTCTTTGTTATTTTTCTGACGTTAATTTTTGTGTGAATGTTTGAGGGAGGGATCCTTTTTAGGATTCAGCAATTTGATGGTTTTAATGTTTAAGGTGTTAACGAATTTTACTGGAATTATTTCCTACATATTAATTACATTTTTAATTATTTTGAGAAAATGAGACTCTCTGCTATTACGCTGAATGGAATTATTATTATTAAAAAAGTTGTCACTAAAAATATTATTAGTGCATACAATTTCTGAGTGTTTTGAAATAGTTGTCTCATAGATAAGGAGAATTTCTAAGATCAATACAAGCACTAATGACAAGTATTTCGCCATGAAGGTGTAGAAAAGAAATCATGTTTAAAATAAAGAGTCAATAAATATACAGCCCTTTTATTCAGAAAATTCGCTGAAGCAAGAATTCAAGGAAAAGCAAAAGCTTTCATTGATAACCAAAATGTATTGGAAAGCTCAAGACTTTATAGAAAAAAACTAAGTCAAGGTGATACCAAGTGCATTTGAAGAACATATAAAATACGTGAGAAGCCTGATGGATTAACGCCAAGCAATTTTGGACCTTCCACTTTCGATTTTGAATTATGTCTCTTTAAATTGGTTTCTGAAAATAGACTTAGATAAAACTATTAATCTTTTACGTGGTGTAAGTTTTGGGATGGAAAGAAAACAAAAAATGGCCGCTGGGTGTTGTCTAGCTCAGTTTTTGTATCACTCTAGTAATTCAATAATGTATTTATTGGTGTCTGCGAAGCTTTTTTGGTGATTGATTCCTAGGATATAACTTTTATTTTTTGTGTTTATTGTTATCTAGGTATAAGATACTGCTCTCATAAAAAATATATTTATTTCAATAATCAAGAAATGAAGTGAAGAAAAACATGAATGCATTTAGCTTCAAGCGTGTTGTCTCCTCTAAAACGCTATCGGTGACGTCTAACGTTAAAGTTCATAAAAGTATTTTGGCTGGCCTGGAATGAGGGTCATAAAATTACCTCAGCAACCACCTTTACGCGGCGTGCTACGGTAAAACGCTGTCTGCAAATGATGACGATGTTCACAGGATACTTTTGACTTCACCCTAAGACAAGGCATATTCGCAAGAGGTACAAAACAATATTTCAAGACAAAACTCAACAATAAACACAGGCTACGTACATATCCTAAATTTCCGTTAACTCCCTTCAGAAAAGGTATAATACTACGAATCAACATTCAATGTTCTAGCAGCATTAGTCAAAGGTGCAAAATGATACATGCGCCATGAATTATGTTTTCTAGCAGGGCGATAAGTCGGCAGCGTGCTCTCACAGACTCGCAGCGATATTGGGTCGCCACTCGCTCACACTGCATCACGAGCCGTGTTTGGACCAAGTTATAAGCTGAGGCGATAAGATTAGTTTTGTTCTACATGATTGTTGGGGACTTTACTTGACAGAAACTTACCATAGAAAGTCGGGTAAATTAATTGTGTACAAAAGTAACTATCAACTTAAATTGTCCGTACATTCAAATTACAACTATCATATTTTAATAGTTAAACGAAATGGCTATAACACGGCAAATTTACGTAGTGTGTCAATTTGATAAGCAATAAATTTCTTGGCTGTATTTTTAATCTTATTTCTTTCAATAGTGTTAATATATTTACAGGAGCTCGTGGCTAAATAATAACTGCCGCACGGGTCGATCCATCAGGTTAAACTACGCTTGCTGGGGTTGGTCTGTGGATGGGTGACCATCTTTACATACCGAGATTCCTCCGTGCCTCGGATAGCACGTTTAGCCGTTGGTCCCGGCTGTCATTCTTTGACAGTCGTTACCGGTCGTCAGAAACCTGAAAGTCTGACAACCAGTCTTACCAAGGGGTATCGTATTACCCAGTTACTGGGTTGTGGAGGTCAGATAGGCAGTAGCTCCATGTAAAATACTGGTATCCAGCTGCATCCGGTTGGACTGGAAGCTGACCCCAACATAGTTGGGAAAAGGCTAGGCAGATTAATACTTTTAATATATTTTAAAGAATCTACTTGATAATATTTGCTGCAGAAAGTAAAGCTAGTGTAACACAAATGAAACAAAGTTTCTTGTTTTAAAAACATGAATGATAGTTGAAGCAATCATGTTTGTAGATAAGCTCAATCGTAGGGTCGCCTATCCTAGAGTATAAGCTGGAATCCCAAGGCTCACCTGCGCATCTCAGGTTTCGCCACTCCAGCACTCATGCTGACGTAACGAAAACTGGGGTCTGTAAAATATAACATAACCACGTAGGCATTTTGAATTACAGTCACGGAAATTAACTGTTATGAAAATTAACACCCTACGTCAATTTGCCGTGCTATAGCCATTTCTAACGACTGTCAAACAATGAGAGTTGTGATGTGAATATACGAACAATTTAAGTTGGTAGTCAAAAACAGCTAATTTTACTTTATAGCTTATCCAGTTTTTCAGAACAATCTACCAAGAACAATAAAGTAATACAAAACCAAGCAACAAGCATCATAAAATGAATTTATCATCATCATCATTTCAGCCGAAGGACGATCACTGCTGAACATAGGCCTCCCCCAAGCACCGCCACTACTACCGGTTCTGTGCTTCACAAGGCCGTTGGTCCACCTTGTCGTTAAAATTATTTTATAGTACTTTTAAAATCAAAAACATTTATTCTGTCTTCCATCTCGCTCTTTCCTTATGACTCATACCACACCGAGTTGAGACGAATTATTATTTTTTATAGTCCGCGGTTCTCAGATAGATTGCTCGTGATTTGAGGCTTTTACTGACTCGAAGCCGGCGACTTTATCAACTTCAAAATATGGATTCTGAATCGTTCTGTTCACATTTTATTGATATTAAGTTTTTATTTTTAAAGTCGTTTAATGGAGTTCTGGGAGGAAAAGAAGTCGTCAAGATTCAACGGTTTTGAATGGATGTTTATTTTTTAGCTTGCTTTGGTGTATATTTTTATGCCTTGTATCCATTATCTAGGTATTATTGTGGGCAGAAATAACAGTTTGTAAATAAGTCATATAAAAAGTTCTACAATCAAGCTACAAAATTGTTATAAATGATTATGTCAAGCATAGATTGGTTTAATCCTAACTTTCGAACTGATATTGAAAATGCGAAAGTGAGTTTGTGTGTTTTTTACGCTTTCACAATAAAACGGCTGAACGGATTTGGGTGAAATTTGGCACATGGGTGGACCATGACCTAGGTGATGACTTTTTATCCCGATATTTTCGGGTGAAACCGCGGGGCGCAGCTAGTTGTAAACAAAAAACAACACGGAAACGTGGTCTTGTTTACATGCGTTCAACTAAAATTATTATCATAGATGTTCAGTTGTCATGGTTGCTCATTTTCTCTACTGACTAAATATATAATTAAAACTCCTTTCTATTCTAGAAATGTCATTATATTACATCTTACCATTCAGCTATCTGGATGATTTTTTTGTGTCGTCTCTATCACCACATGCCAAGCCTCTGTAACACATATCTAGAACTACCAACTTCGATAACTTCCTGACACAATTCCACCCACCGACCTACCTATCAAAAGTATTGAGGTAGTCCTAACCTAATTAATAACCATAAAAACGTTGACTGATCACCACGACATTGTGACGCCTACTATCACCATAAAATAGAACGATACAGAAGGTCGGCTCGAACGACAACAGGCGCACGCACATGTTCAGGAGTACGTACGGAGATTTCAAAAGCCCGCAGAACACGTTGGACGAGCCCGTCGCTCGGCCAAGCCAAGCGACGGGCCTGTATTTTGGGTGTACATATTTTGTTCTGCGTGATTTTGACACGCAAATCACGCAAAAAGGCCCACTACACGTTGGGCGAGCTCGTGTCCACCACTGACGAGGTAGCGACTACAGCAACGAATTTTCACTCAGGAAACGTACCTACAATCTTTTGTACGTAAGGCACAAAAGATTGTAGGTCGCATGTAAGTAAAAGAGATAGGTACATATTAATAGTTTGTTGCTGACTGTTCACATCGCCTGCCAGTGAATACTCAATGGTTGCAACGATAAGAGCCAACAAAGAGTACTCGTTCAGTAACGACGACTTTCGCTTGGCGGGAAGACACTCGCTGAGAGACTCACGCATACCAGCGAGTACTTGCTCGTCGATGTTGCGACCTCGCTTCTCGTTAATCGTCTGCGGTGGAACAGGTGCCTATGGTCTATTCCAATCCTGGTTTCCAATTGATGCTATTTCCACTTAACAAAATATCAACTTTATGTAAGTGTTAATTAAGTTGATTTTAGAATTACTAGTACTATTGAAAATGTCATAAATTATGTTGAAGTTGTAGCGCATTCAGTATGCGCTACAACTTCACGACTTTATGCGTAGGTTTTAAAGTTATCTTTCCAAAAACTCTTATTTGTTTACAGGTTTGGAAATTTAATTGCGAACGCACGTAAGCGTTTACACTCGATAAATGGAGGCGACCTTCTGTACATATATTTTCTGTGTTGACACCACGACGCCTGCTTATCAGAATGTCACAAGTAGCTTGTTACTTCACTTATCATTTTGTAAATAAGGGTAGACAGGACTTATTAGCAGGAAGCATGTTATTTGATGGAACGAAGATGGATTGTGAGTTTTATCATTTTGTTTGGTGGTGACGTGTTTTGATATTGTGAGTGTGTTTTGTTTATTTTAGGGACGTGATTTCGATTTCTTCTTTATTTTTTGGTACGTACCATGCCTGACCACTTTTCGACCTTATTGCCTAAGCATTAAGGTCGAAAAGGGGTCAGGTGCCAATGTCCGCGATAGTACTCATTTTAATCATATGCTTGAAGTTTTGTTCTAGAATAGTATAAGGTTTGACTTGTAATAGATGGAGGGAGCAGGAAATGAAAAGATGAGAAAGAACTTTTTTTTCTTTTTTTTTTCTTTTTTCTCTTTTCATATCTTCTGGATATCTGTATCCAATGTACCATATAATCAATATTCTAACCTATTGACTATATTATAATATGCTATGGAGTTCCAGGCCTAGAGTAGGCCATTCTAATATACAAGCAGAATATTTTACATGTGTAATGTATGTGTATTTTGCATGTGTGTGTGTTTTACATTTGTGTGTGTGTATCTTAAAAATAAAGTTGAGGTGACAATTGTCATTTTGACAATCTTCGCTCTATATACTTGTCCGAATTCATAATTATCATCGACCAGAGACCACTACTTAAGACGCAGATAATGCCAGTGACCTTGAGTGGTTAGCTTGCGTGTTCTGTACTGAGCTTACGCAACGCGTCGAATGTCCAGCCAGTAATAGAACTCGCCCATCATGGAGCGCTGTCCCAAATAAGACGCAATCTTAATTGATTAGACATAAAACGAAAGGTATTAAAAAAACAGGTTTACTAATATATTTTAAATTAAATTATCTTTAAAATGGTGAAGGTTTCAGAAAAATACGCTTGATAGATTTTGCGTGATTCTCAAGATTTTTATCCGCGTTAGACATAACTTTACAAATTAATTTCACTGTGTAACTTAAACATAATATAAAATATTCATTTATTTAGTTATTAAGAAATTACTCTTATTTAACATATATTTTTTCCAAATCATTAGGTAGTCGTTTTGACGTAATCTTCAGTATAAAATCATTAAAAGTCAGTTATCGTCGCCTTAAGGTATGAAGGCAAACAATTTTCTTCAAGTATAGTACCAAACATGTAAAAATATATATACCTACCTACACATACCAAAGAAAAACAATTATCACTCCACTCATTCTTGCACCAACATTCCAGACTAGTGTGGAACATAAATACTAAACTCGATATCGATGAATACCAAAATCCGTTAATTAAGTCATTTTGCGGTGAGACTTTAAACGTTCTCTACCTTAGTAATTATGGAAAAGTATTCAGGGACTTATACAGGTACCAGGACTAAAGTAATTAAGTGCTATATTTATATACCTTCGGTTCCAATTGAGACCAGTTCTTACGATAATTACTGTTAAACGCGTTTGAAAACGCTTAGGGATGTAACTTAGAATTGTCGATTGTTTTTTAATTAGTTTTCTGCGTTTTTATGTGACTTAATTGCTTAATCGAGTTGCTTGCTGGATAGATACCGTTTTATTTACGGTGGATTAAATAATTGATTGCTTTTTGTTGGTTGATTGCAGCTGTGTAGAAATAATGATAACATAGATGCACTTTTGATTATTGTGTCAATCATAATTATACATATAATGATATATTACTTAAAAAATATATTATAATACCGCAGAAAAATATCAGAGTACTAACCTCAATCCATCCCGCTAACAGAAACGAGATGAAAACAAGTTACCGCATAATCGTTATCACAAAAGCTTATCAAATAAAATGTACAATAAAAATAAATGCCAACAATACTATCGCACTCGAACACGCTTAATCGTCACCCAATTTGGCCGGCCACTCTACAAAATAAACACAAAATTTTCTCACAACTCCATCTGAAAGTAAACGACAGTTGTCACGCACTTAACAGAAATAAAGTGCTTGGATAACGCGCGAATTACCCATTTCGTCGTCCCGAGAGCCGACGATAAAAAATATCGATGTAAATTTTCCCATCCCTAGGCGCTATTTAGACTCTAATTTTCATGTCGAGAGAAACAAAAGTACGAAATGTGTTAGCCACCTTTCTTTCTCCTTCTGATCTGGGAATTAAATTGAGACGCATTTTTTGCAGCTTTTATTAAATGCAAGGCTTGAGAAGATCGTGGGAAGGGTTAATTAAAAGTATTTGCTTCGGAGACGATTGCTAAGAGCTGATTACTTACTGGTATTATTTCTACTTCATTTAGGTATCTGACCAGCTATCTAATTATGCCACACATTTTCGTAAACGACAACTAATCTGTTTCATTTTGACAGTTTAACAATCATTGCGTTATTTACGTTGTTGAGCAGATTTTTAAACTTAAGAAGCAGATAAATAGATTAGCAATCTGTTTCAAAACGATTCAGATTCTGATTGATCGTGTATTATGCAATTAGGGTACCTACTGGAGAATATAATTTGTTGGGGCTTCTTTTTTTGTGATAAAAATATTAGTCTGTAGGTAAGGAAAAGTAAGGCAAGAGCATGCCCAGCATAGCACAGAATTGCCCAGCAACCTAATTGCGTAACACACATTTTCTTTAACAAACCGAAGGATTTTAAAAGAAATTCCTAATCCATTGCTTCAATTGTTTGAAAAAATCGTCTGCTTGATAACGTAAATAAAGCAATGAATGTTGTCTATTGTCAGAATGAAAGGAATTGCAATTGTTAGTGTGTTATGCAATTACCTATCCCGCAGAGTGCCATTATTTATAAAAATCGAGCGCCTTTCCGTACATTGGTTTTTATAATTATGCTTCTGTTAACAAAATCAGTACTCAAACCTTTCATCACGGATATATTAAATTGGTTTAACCAATCCATTTAAAAGTACATACATAAACATTAATGATTTAAACAGATTGTTTGTTTTATTAATCATTCATTGAACGAAACAATTAATGTATTTTCGCAAATAAATTCTACTATTTACTGTTCAAAGATACGGAACGAAAATGGTGGTTGACCGACCTTTTAGCGTGCAATTTAAAATGGCCGCTGAAATGTGAAGTTTGTACAAATAATTAAAGCGAATTTAGATTTAAATTGATAGAATAATGAACGTTGAACAATGCTTGTTATTTAACTATTTGCTGTTGAAACTTATTCAGTTTCAATTAATTAATTGTTTGAATTGTTAATTAATTTAAAGTATTTTTCGGGCTCCTACTATAAAATCCAGACTGAATAACTTTATGAAGAATAATTGCAGATACTATGTAGGTATAGATAGATAAAATATACTTTTAAGTCATTGTATACACGGTGCTGCCAGCCTGTATACTGTATTGAGATACCATAAAATTCTACCCTTTAGCCATGCCAAACTTAAAAAAAGACGCTGTGATATAGTAGCCCCTACATACTCAGCACGTTCAATTTTTGCTAGTCGCCAAAATGTAGCTCAAGCCCCACGCGTTTATAATAAAGTAAATCGCATACTTAACATTTAACTTATGCAGCTGTACGAGTGTAAGAAGATATTGAAGGAATGGCTCTTCACACTTAATTATGATGCCGTGGAAGACATTTTGGTTACACAGGGTTGAACGTCACGCATACACACACACTCACACACACACACCATCTCACTCACTCACACACACTCACATACACTCTAACTCACACACACACACACCCACACACCCACTCAAACACACACACATACACACAAAATATACTTTCGCACGCACATAAACACACATTTACACGTTTCTTCCATAAGCATGATTTAATTAATTTTCATTTTTCTTTTTCTTTTTTCTTATTGGTTTGTTTTTATTAGTTTTTAATTTTTATTGGTTTTTAAAAATGTGTAACTTATACCTAATTAGCACAACGAAGCAGTTGAACTAATCGAGGAAGAGCGAGGTTTATCCCATCACAAGTATCTTCGGATTACTTTCTGGGAACCCCGGCAACTTAATTGTATCTAGATTTTAGATAATAAACACATTTTTTTTATTTTTTTTTTGTATACAATGACTTAAAAGTATAAGGGAGGTTCAGAATCATGTACTAAATCCATGGTAACAGTTTTCGCGTCGATGTCCCTGACACCCTGTATACAATGACTTGAATATTTACTTTGTAAAGTTTTATATTATTTTAATTATTGTGAATGTGAAGACAATGTGGGTCATTGTTTTTTTTCTAGTTTTTAACTAAAAATATGATTGATGAGTAAAAGTGTTTGTAGGTACAAACCTACTTACAGAAATAAAATCATTTATCATGTAATCTGCACCAAAATTAGGTACAAGAAGTATTTGAGAGTAGATTTTGATTGCACTTTTACACTTTATGAGCTTTCATCGCATAACTCATGAACGACATGAGCCGGAGAACAGGAATGTTGGATCCTGTGCTATTCAGGTCATCGAATACCCGACAAATAGTTTATAGAAAGCCATTAATCCGTTTCTGATCAATGGCGCCCATGATGTCACATTATTTGAACAGCTTGCAGTGAGGACGACAAATATTGATTGTTTGATACATTTTAGTGAGCTCAAATATCCGTGGATATCCGTTGGGTGTGGGTGAAATATGTTCCGATCTTTATTTAATAGTTTTTTTTTTTTATCATGCTGTTCAAAATTTAAAGAATCATTGTTTTAGAAAAGGAACCATTCAATAAAGTAGTGCTAAATTGTACTTTTAAAACAATACTTTGTAGGTGATATTAATTACAGTAAATGTGCTCTAGATTCTATTTTCATATTTTAGAGAATGAAATACTGTTTCATTACGGTTTGGTTCAATTTCTTTAGAGCACACGGTGTATTATTAAGTAAGTACGAACCGTCGACGAGCGTATACTTCCTACAAATGCAACTAGTGTTGCTTTATTAGAGAGAATTCGTGTCGTCGCCGTCGTCCTACTGCGCCACACGCCTTTTTTTATACGCGCGTTCCAGGAACGAACGCGCGTATAAAAAAACGCCGTGCATAGAATCTTAATCATGTATTTTACGAATAACACTCTCCACGGACATCCAATTCAACTTTACTAAATAATTTCTTCAGCACCATCCCTCTACAAACCTACATACATACACATATAATTCCTCCTGTTTTGTCTAACGTACTTAAGTCTGACCTTTCCCAAAGTATGCCATTCCATCAGATTGAGCACCAAGGGTAGCTATTGACAGTTTTATCTGATCAACTATCAGTTCGGGACGGTTCCCTTTCGAATTCTTATTTGAGGAACGGTTTAACCCTATCTCTGAACTGTTTCGACGATTACGGAATATATTTTCATGTTAAAGTAGTTTTATTTTTTGGGAAGGATTTAGCATCCTCTTTCATAAATCAAAGCCAACTATACTATAAAATATATATATATATATATATATATATATATATATATATTTCTATAGCACTCGGCAATAGTGTAGATTTGTAATAGAGAAAGAATTTTTGAAATCGGATGAGTAGTTCCGGAGATTACCTCCTACATCCAGCTTACGAACTTTTCCCAGTTTATAATATGTATAAGTTTAGATCATTATGCATTCCATGTTATATATCTAATGTGGCAATGAAGTGAAGAGATTCGCAGGAGAACCAAGATAACCGACATAGCCCGAAGAATTGCGAATCTTAAGTGGCAGTGGGCAGGGCATTGCTCGCAGAACAGATAGCTGATGCGGCCGAAAGGTTTTGGAGTGGCGACCGCGTACCGGAAGACGTAGCGTTGGAAGGCCCCCACAAGGTGGACCGATGACCTGGTGAAGGCCGCAGAAATCCGCTGGATGAAAGAAGCACAGAACCGGTCGAAGTGGCGGTGCTTAGGGGAGGTCTATGTCCAGCAGTGGCCGTCTTTCGGCTGAAATGATGATGATGTCTAATGTAGTTGATTCTTCTCTCGATTCAGCATGAACTAGGTATACCTATTATGAGAATAACAGCTCATTTATTTATTTATATATACTTTATTGCACACCAGATTATACATTACATAAAGAAAAAGTAACACACTATAAAATATACAATGGGCGGCCTTATCGCTTACTATCTCGCTCATTATCTGCCTATCCTTTTCCCAAGTCAGCCAGTCTAACCTGATGCACCAGTATTTAATATGGAGCGATTGCCTGTCTGACAACCATAACCCTTCATTTATTGGGTTACACAATATCTCGTGGTAAGACTGGTTGTCAGACTTTCGGGCTCCTGACTTCCCGACTGTCAAAGATTTACGAATGTCAGCCGGGACCAACGGCGACAACGTGCTATCCAAGACACGGAAGGGTCTCAGTATGTGTATATGAATAGTCATCAACGAACAAACCTCGGCAGGCGTAGCTTATCCTTTGATCGACGTGTGCGGCTGTTATTATTTAGCTGGCCTGTTATCCGTGTTATCATGTTAGCCGACCGAATAACAGCAAAAGCAGTGGTAAAAATGTCAGTCAGCAAAATGGTAGCGGAGCTGATAGTCCTGAATACGCTGGACGTATCTGAAGTGATTATAAGAATAAACTAAATACTCGTACTTACTAACGGCCGACCCTAAAAACCTATCTATCACCAGTTTTGGCATACTTTTTAACGTCCCAATAATCTGTCAGAGAATTAGGAATCTTACGGAATGACATTCAATGACAGAATCATACTGTCCACCATCAATAGCGATAGCGATCTGTCTTTTATTGAAAATAGGTTATTGGGTTCGGCCGTATAAAAATACATTCTTTTTCCGACTAAAAAGTATTCCAAGATTATTAGCCGATAATTTCTCCTTTTCCATCTCGTCTAGGAAATTTTCCTTTGTTTTCATATTTCAGTGTCTTCACGAAGATTTTATCTACCTATAAGTACTTTGAATAAAATTTGACTCGTTCCCGAAAAATCTACGTATATTAAGTATGCATAATTCCTTGGAATCGTTCTAGATTTTATATAAAATATCTAACTACACGAGTGGGTGATAATGGTAGGAAATAAAAGTAACTTTAACTGTTAACGTTTTCTTATAAAAAACAATGACTATAGGTTCTGCTATCTAATTAAGTAACATATTTTCGTAAACGATTACGACTAATATTTTTCATTTTGACAGTTCAACAATATTCATTGCGTTATTTACGTTGTTGAACAGATTTTTTTTCGAACTAAGGTAGCAGTGGATTGTCAATCTGTTTCAAAACTATTCATTCATCGTGTATTACGCAATGAGGGTATTGGTTTATTTTCAGTTCAAATGACATGTTCAATGACTAGCTATCATAATATGTATTTATTTGTATAGTATGTAATAATTATGAAAACCTTGTAAAAATCTCAATAATATCGCTGGAATACCGTAAAAAAAAAACATTATTTAAGCTAGAATTATATCAACAACGACCCATTGCCGACTGTACTTGACCGAAAACGTACAGTCCTACCTTTAAAATAAATATCGTAACTTTAAAGTCACACAGCATGTAGAGTAAATTGATTTACATATATATCCCGAAAAGCACTTACCCCTAGGTCAGAGACGGAGATCTTCTCCTTAAAGGGCTCATTTTACCGAAGTCAGATATCTACTATCTGTGAAATTAAATTGACATCTGACAGTTTTTATACGGTAGAACTGTCAAAAATTCAAAATTTGTACGCAGGAGTAAAGGTTTGGTCGAATTCGCCCTAAGAAGTGTAAACCTTCTTACACATTTAACTTAACCGTGTGGAAAGTAACAATAGAGCAACGATCCTAAATGTCATATTTGACCGAAGCAAATTGTCAAGGCGGAGTGAATGACAATTTTTTGGTCCCATTCAGTCCCTACTCAGTCGAGGACACTTTGATACACGATCTATTTCTTTAGACAAACGAGAGTCCCAGGTAGGTAGCATTTGTTTGGGATGCTGCTTGTATAGTAGCTGTATTTGGTTTTAAAAGGGATTAGTTCCAATGAAAATAAACTAAGTAGGTGATATAAATACAGATATTTGTTGTTATTTTATCTTTAATCTTCTATATTCGATATTGGATAAGTGTTTTGGCAGACGCTCCGTTCGTATGAAGTTATTCAAATGTTTCCGCTTAAACTACAGGTTATGGACAACGTAACAAAACGAAAACGTGTAAAGTCATATTATTTTCTAGCTTTTGCTCAATTTTGGACTAACATCATCGTCATCATTTCGAAAAAATGATAATCATCATCCAAGATTTTGTTGTCATTTGGTTTCAGCATTTTCTCAAAATCTCAAGGGAAACATCGAGAGGAAACCGGCATGTCCTAGAACCAAAAATACGAACCAAGAGGAGGCCTGAGTATGTCCCAGCAGTGGGAACATCATAGGCTGATTATGTATTTTCTCAAAGCCTGCCCTTTTTTCTCGAATAATATTTTAAAATCATTCTTTATCTATCAATCTTCCTTAAAAAGTTTATCATAGAAACAGATATCTATTTTGAAACAAACTGTTCTAGTTGGCACAGACTCAATTGTTTATCTATCCTGACACTAAAGGCGAACATAGAGATTCATTTTGTAAATGAAACAAGAAATTAATTCCCGTCTGCAAGCAAGATATTAGTGTCACCACTATTTTCTACAGTTTTATGTGTCATGACTGCAGTATTGCAAAGGGAAACGTTTTTGATGTAGTTAGTATTGTAGTCTGAATAAATAAAGATTAATAGTAAAGTGTCGGATGAAATAGAAAAAGTCGTGGGGTACTAATACTTATGTCGAAAAGTATTAAAATTGCATAAATATGCAGAAAACAAAAAAACAATGGATAGCTTAATAAGGCGAAGTTAACCGTTAAAGGCCTGATAAACAACTAATTAACGTGCTAATTGACGTGCTTGAGGGTCACCCAGGGCTTTACCGGTTAATAATATTAGATCCTTTTGTTCATCTGTTTACCCATTAGTTTATTTTAACAATATTATGATAAATGAAGAATTTGTTATTATTTAGAACCCCAATATTAGAGCTATGATATAGGTGTTAAATTTTCGTGTTAGTAATAAATTGTCAAAACAAAGCACAGTTGTGTTTAACAGTGAAGTTAAACTAAATCACATAGTTCTTTTTATACCATTACAATAGGGAAAATGAAAGAAAGAAACTCATTCTCTTTCCATAAAACCAAACCACCGGAATAACGACCTCTTCACGGGCGAACCAACCATCAATGTACTAAATAAGTAAATTGGTTAATTCGCGGTTCTTGTTAAGAAGCGAAACGCCTAATTAGTTTTGTTTAACTCAGCAATTTGACTTGAAAGGTACTTTAATTGAAAACATTTTGATTATTGATCCTCTAATTATTTCCTTTGATATTGTAAAGGCTGTTCGATTTGATGATGAAAGTGATATTGATCTAATTGTGGAATGAGAAGGACATGAATTATTACTTTATTCTATTGAACAAATGAAATAACTTTTGAAAATACTCTCTAATGCAATAAGCAATCAAAGAAGTTCATATATAATAATATCAGTAGAGACTACAGTACCTAAGTACTCTTTGAATGTTGTAAAAATTTAAATAAATTGAATTATAACATTATATCTATAGAACGATGCAGGAGAACATTCTCTACGCATGATGTTACTTTAAAAAATTCCTAACACTGTTATCTCAAAACCTTAACAAGACAGGGGGCCATTAGAAGCGTCTGTTATGAAACCACTTGACTGAATAGAAAATATCTTAAATAATAAATCATACTCAAATAGGTACTGGTTAGTTCAAGTAGCTAGCAGGTGGCTGAATTGTGACTAGTAAGCGGCCGCTTGATCTTTGAAGTTTTAGATTAAAATTAAGATCTCAATATTGGGTAAGTATTTTTTTTATCTATTCTAGGAGTCAAACTTGATGCAGAATGATACAGCTGGTAATCCATCTTTGTCAGTCATGTAGATCTACGGAAGGACAGAGGTACTAGTATTCCAATAGGGAAATGTCTATTTATGAATGATAATGCAATTTTATCAAACCACAGTTCATAATTGGTTTCACGTATTGTTTTGGCACAAATAATTATGGCTGAACTTAAATAACCACAACATAAAATTGATGATAAATAACTTGGTGTAATTTTGCTTGCCAATAATCTTCTTCTCATTCCCATTGATTGTGGTTTTGAAGATGTATTAAAATCCACTTTGTAAAATGGCGGCAATAAAATCAAAGATGAATTCAACGAATTTATGTGTTTCTTTTGTAACACTATTAAGTTTATCATAACAGTTAAACGTGGGTGTCTAATACATAATAAAAATGATGAATGAACATTTACAATCGTAATCGGATATCAAGTTTATTATTATTCAACAGAACGGGAGGATAGAACATTAAAATTCAATGATTTGCGATAAATCTATGATTTGATGTAATAGAAATTAAAATTGACGTCTCAATAAGTTAGAATGACAGGCAAGTGAATTAGGTTTATAAGTTTGAAATCAAATATCTGTTAATTTAATCACATTCTTATTATGTTATAGCCAAAGATAGAAATTGGATTTGATAGAGATTTCAATAATGTTGGGAAAAAATATTGACGAGTTTAAAAGCCGATGTACCATCGAAGAACTTCATATCTATACACCGTAAAGACTATTCTTGCTTGCAGCGCTCCGCGGCTTTAGAACTGGCGGTAACAGCAGATGTAGTCATCGTGTTCACGGGATTTTGTTTTCAAATTGCTTAGATATGAATTTCTTCGATAGTACATATGTGTGGTTTGTAGGTAACAAAATATTTCTAGGTGTGGTGTTAATATCAAGATAGTTCTAAGATGGATTCTTTAATGGTGGCGTGTCTTAGAAATGATGGAAACAATACCTAATAATGGAGCCAACGGAATGTTCTCATAATTATATCTTCAATAAGTTGGCAGGAGTTCCCTTGAACTGGTTATACTGCGAGAAACGCTGTCTGTTGTATTAAATAGGTACTCGTACTTATTTAATTTTGTGAGCACAAATTTTATTGTAAAGGCTTACCTAATTAACAAAATAAGACTACAATTTTCGTTTACCAACTTATTGCAAACGTATGTTTGACAATCGCAATAATAAGATACAAATGATATAAAAGCAAAATTGAAAATCCAACCCCTGACATATTTGTTAAAAAAAAGTATAAACCAATTGATACAAATCCATCAAAAAGGAAACATCACCTGGCCCCACACAAAAAGATATCCAAAGGAAGCGCTATACAAAACGAAGCGAGTCCAACATGGCACCATTCACATGAGCCATTGTTGGCCATCACAGAAGAAACTTTATTTGCTGTCATTTATATTTTTATGCGAAATCTTTGGATTACGACGAATGTCCCGCGGACTTCCGGGCCATTATGAACGGAGAATCATGGGACAATGGCGGTAGGACTTGCGTTAAGGTAACTAACCGCAACATCGGAGGTACAGGCCCATTTGTAGTGAAAGCGGCGAATGAAATATTATTGGGTCACTAGAAACTAATTTGCGAAGTTCCTGCGGGAATGGTTTTTATTGTGACGCATGTGCTTCCTGAGTTTTTGTGATGTACGGGTCGTTAATTTTGGCAATTACATAACTTACTTTTTTCATAAATGTTGTAAAAGAATATTTGAATATTTTAGTTACGTAGTACCTACCTATTCATAACAATCTCAATGGGAGTTATATTTGATTAATTACTGCAGATATTAATTTTCCGTATAACGTTTTTAGAAAAATTGCTGACTACAGACATGACGAAAGATACGATGTTGCACGGCTATCTAATAAAATCATTATCCATTATTGCTGGTTGGCTTAGTAATTTCAAAAGCCATAAATTAAACAAACTGTCACTCAAAAACTGATTAAACCCTTGAATGAAAATCAAATTCAGTTAATACTAAACTATCTAGTCGCGAAATTGATAATGATCATAAGCTATTCGAGCTTATCCTCTAAGCCCCAATTGATTTATAATTCGCACGGGATAATTAGCGAGTAATATATAGCATTTATCTCTAAACAAACTATTTTGGAGCAGGAATTAGAAGCAACGAATGTTCTAGATGATTTGATAGTAAAATTCAACGAAGATCGTAATAATAAAGATAATCTGGGCCGTAGAACCAGTGGTTATGGCGACGATAAAGAAAGCTTAATTGAAACGCTTCCACATGTTCTTAATAGCGATGTTAAACAGGAATACGTTACAGAATTAAAAAGAGATGGTTATCAAAAATTTACTATTATGAACACCAGAACTATTAACCATAAAACGTAACGTGATACTATAAATATTCTTGATGACGAAACATTCATTAAAGTTATAATCTCATTTTTAAATATCATGAACTCCTGACCACATTATAATAAACATTTTGTGTCTTCTTATAACTAAATAATAAAAAAAATGAATAAATATGAATAATAATAATGAAAAAAAAAAAAAAAATGAATGAATGAATAAGATAATTTAAAAACACTCTTTCTCACCTCTTCAAGACCAAACTTGATCAATGGCGAGTTTTCAATATTCCCAAACATTCGTTTCTTTAATCAACAGTTACCTATTATGGACCCTTTTAGAACGCTTAGTCAACCCCAAAAGTTTATTTATAAGCCATTTTTAAAACCAGTTTCTGACCAAGCTGAGTTACAGCTATATCGTCTTCAACCCCTCTATAATATATTCCTTTTAGACAACTTTATTGAGCGTACAAACGAAATAATGACAGTATTATTTCTTGTACCTATCAAAAACAGGTTTACTGAAATCAGATATTACTATAGTCAAGATTTTAGTCAAAACAAAATCAGCGTGCTTTTGTTAGCGATCCACTCCAGCCGGTGTCATATTCAAGAGGGTTGAAAGTACGGTTGGCAAAAATGCGTCTCTTGGTAAAAGTGAACCTAAAATATTTACCCAAGTATGGTAATTTGTTTGATCGTATCTTTAGTGAGTTTGGGATAAAAATCAAATAAAACAGCTATTATTACAGACTGATAATAAACGACTTAAAATATCAATTTATGCTTGTAACTTGTTTGAATCAAACATGGATACGATCCGCAAATAAAGTTTTAAATAAATCTTCAATTTATACACGTTTGATGTTATTGGAATTAATTCATTTATCTAACCGTTACAAACCATTAATATGAAATATTTCTTTGCTGACTCTCCAACGAAATATCCCGCGAAAACAGGACAAAAGATAGTGTGTCGTCGGCATATAAACAGCATTATACCACGGAATCGAGTTACATGTGTCGAGTCATTTACGCCCCCCATTATGGCGGCCATAGAATAAACCCCTTTGTACCCCCTATTCATATCGAGAAAACGTATGAATTTTTTTGTACTAAATACGCAGCCTACGGCTGGAGATTTTGGCTCACAAAATTTCTCGTCTTGAATAAGAAATTCACGTGTATGAGGGTACGATTATTAGTATTTTGGAATTACAATCTTCTCTTAAGCATGAAACTGTTTAAGGATCGCAGTTATGTTGATTTTCACCTACTTTATAATGCTGCGGCCTATATTGGTCGCCATTATTCTTGGTTCTTTTGTTTTTATTAAATGCAACACATTCAATCTTTTATATTTTATTATTTTTTAACGCCATATGCACTGTTGCAACTGTTGTCAACAAGGATAACTAAATGTCCTCATCTAAAAATACTTTGATCAGTTAATTGCAGTAGTGTTGCAGATCATTCATCATCATTTCTTCCATCATCGTTTACATCCATTTTATGACTCATTGTATTAAGAATTTGCTGTGATGGTATCAAAGATTTACAAGAATCTACTGTTTGGTTTAGCTTCTCAACAGTTGAAAGCATTGTAAAAATTATAATATATGGGATGAATAGTCTTCCTAAACCAGATTTTGCTGAGACACTGTTTTGAGTTGTCTTATACTAATCTACTTCACTTAGGGATTTTACATAGACATTCGATTTTTTCTAACCTACAGTGTATCTGATGATAAGCACAGTCTGAAAATATTAATGCTATACAAATATTCAAAGAGCGATTTTGAGAGAAATCGTACGGTTGCAGGTGAAAGAGGTAGATGTCCAAAAGATGTGATAAGATATCTCAAGTAGTGTCAAATCTACTGTGAAATGAATAAACAAACATGAGTCATGACTCAAACTTCTAACAGACGGTTAGATAAGTCAGAAGTACGTAGATCGAGACAAAACAATCTTACACGTCTAATAAAGGCAGACAGTTGTCATCATGCGGGACAATGCTCAGATTGGGTCAGACGTTGCAAAGTGGCGTGTGAATTTGGTACATAGCTTGTCAATAGAAACGGGTTGGTGGTTAGTTTTATTATATGTAGTTGATAGGAGTAAGATTAAGGACGAAGAAAAGGAACAAAAAAAAATTTATTAGCTAATCTGACTCATCTTAAGAAGGCAATTGATAGTATTCTCAAATTAGATACTTTATGTAGCAAAATGGAATTTAAAAACACAGCTAAGAGTATTTTGATTAAAGCTTATGGGTCGTTAATGTTATTGCGAGTACAATAATCGAGATGGATCGTTTGAGTGCAAGAGCTGATTCAATAATATTACGTAAACTTCTACGTTGAAGGAAAACATCGTGAGGAAACCAGCATGGATTGGTGGATGGATTATGGCCCGCTCCCGGTCACCGAAAGGAGGCCTGTGTCCCAGCAGTAGGAATTTTATAGGCTGAATATACTTATGCGCAAACTTACTGTAGGTATAGGGGCCACCTTAGAGATTTTAATAAACAATTTTAAGAAACTACACATAATGACTAGAGCTATGATTATGACACTTAAGTACGCTTAACTTCGCCCACGTTTTAATAAATTTTAAGAATACTCTTAGTGACAAACTTTTATATTTGAATATTATAAACTTATAAAGATATAAATTCTGTTTGTTTGTGTATCTCTCGTTTTACAGATAATCTTCAAAACTACTGGCCTGATTTGAATAATACTCCTGGGTTGAGGATTTTATTCTAAAAGCTGAGGTTTATAGTATTAAGTGTAGTATTTGGGAATTATTTTTATGAGTTTATTTGCTTAAAGATTATGTGACAGTGTCACCTGCATTTATGCTTTAATGGCGCTTATTTACACCGGCTATTTATAATAGTACATATAACCAAGATATTTTTTATGGAGCCACCTCTCTCAGTTGTCGACGAAAGTTGCCTCCTAAACATATCTAGGGCAGTAAGTTATTGCATACCTTATTTGTTTTGTATCTTTGTTTATATTGTTCTTTACTGTATTGGTTTGGAACAGTAATAGGCAGTCTGTGGTATTACAAGAGGTTGTGAGTTTCAACCCCAACTAATACACTATAGGCATGAATCCACTCTGAGTAAAGTGAATTTAGAAGGATAACAAAAACGGGAGTATACGCAAAACACACTGCTATCAATCTTGAAAAAAATCTCCAGCACATTCACTCAAAAAATAATGCAGAATATATATAACACACAACTATCATAAACAATCCATCAATAACATCTCTCCTATCCCCATATTCTCATTTCATCCGACAGAGGGTAGTCGGATCCGACAAAAGGCAAACATAGGGCAAAATAAACAAACATGCTGATCCCAGGCATCAAATTACGAGATATTGTACTCTCGACGAATGTGCTTTTATCCTACTATAGGCTATAATAGTTTTGGTCTCAAATGACGACATATCTTTTAAAAAGATTGCAGCGATATCTTTGCGAAATCATATTTCTTTTGAGTGATGGAGTACCTACTTGGCAGGTTAGTCTCGGTTGTCGTGACAGTCTATGACAATTGACGATCGAGTAGAAGGCAAAAGCTCTGCCAAGTAATGTCAAAGTGGTGAAAAATGTTTCATTCTATGTCAATGTTAGAAATGATAAAAAGTCAGTAGCCCCCTTATTAAGGTGGGTATTACACTATCATATCTATGATCATAGATATATGATCAAAGATATAATGAAATTGTAAAATAGACATAATTATGGGTCATTTGTGAGCTTTGTAAATAGGTATATATGATATAATATGATAGTGTGATATCACCCTAAGCCCGATATATTCATAATTATGTCTATTTTACAATTTCATTATATCTTTTATCTTAGTTATGATAGCGTACAATACCCCCCTTAGAGTGTTTATTCTCTTTTGATTAATTTGGCAATATTACTGTATGGAAATATGAAATATCGATGACTAGTGAACTAGAATATAAATAAAATGAATTGCAATCATAACACTGATGTTGTAGCCGTTTTAGGTGTAAAAAGCCATGTGGAAAGTTTCCAAATACTTTTTTACATCTAAAACTAAATATTCGGTGTTATGATAATTGAGATTATTGCATTTCATTATCAATATTTTAGTTCACTACAGTAATACTGCCAAATTAATCAAAACAGCGAAATATTTGACATTTATTTGCGATGTTGCCGACTTTCAGAACGCACGCAAAGTGAAATGTATGGTAAATGTGTGAAGTTTGTAAGTACTGGTTGTACTTCACTCATTTACCATACATTTTACGAGGTGCAAGTTTGGCATAACTTAACTGTCACTAACGAGACACGATATAATTTTTATTGTTATCGAATTCTAAAGGCAATTCGACAGTTGAGCGGTAAGGACAGGAGTTTTGGTTTTAAACTATTGATATATTGAACAATATACCTTTAAATAATTGTTACTGTTGTTACTCACACCAAGATACTAACAATTATGGACCTTAGTCTTAAATAAAGTACAATTTAATTTAATTTTAATGATAATTTACTACTAACAGCAATCAAAATCGAAAAGACGTAATTTTAGCAGTTGGTACACTGACATCATAAAAGATTTAAATCTGGAATACAATTTTTTTTATATCAGATCTGACAGATAATTTCAAAAACACTGTTTTACGAACCATTCTACGAATTATCTGATACGTTATTCTCATCCAAAAGCAATGAATCAGGCACGTAATCTCCTATAAGTGGCTGGTAAAGCCTGTAACCTACACCCCAATACTTAGCCAGATGTTTGAACTGGACGCAAGCCCTTATATAGTTCGGGAACGCCAGAGACCGAATAAACATAAACAAAGTGTGCTGAAATAAATATCGATACGAGAAAAAGATGGATGCCACAGAAGATCAAATAAAAAATAAAGTGAAGATACTTGTATATCATATTGATTTGATATACCCAAGGTGAACGATATTAAATTGAGTTTTGTTGATAATCGTGTTTTAACTGGCAACTCCTCGACTAAAACTTTAAAAAGGCACAAACTTTAGACTTATTTTTCATAAATGTAAGATGAGACTTAGCTCATATTTTATTTCAGGCTTTTATAGTACAATAACGTGTTTCTTTTAGCTTTATAATATTATCATATTTTTATTTAATATTCCTTACCGAGCATAAGTTTTCCCCCAGAGGTCTCTGCCGTTAAATCTGCAATAAGAAAAAAAAAACATTTCAATTTTTAAAGTACTATAAGTCTAGTATTTTTTTCTAAGTTTTTAAGTCGCTAAAACTTTAATGCACAAATAGTTTGTAAAATTCAAAGCCTCAGGTAGTCGAAAGTTTTTTAAAGACCCTTTAGATCCTGTTTGGGGTTAAATTCGCTTTCACGGTAAATCGGTTCGCTGAATAAAAAATCCTTTGAACTGGTAGAAAAAATATTTTTTCAATTATTCCTGACCTGTGTTTAGTTCAAAAAGATTTAACAGAATATAAAAGAAATGGGTATAGGAGTATGGTTTTTTTCTTTAGTGGATTAAGTTTTATATTAAGTTATCAAATGGGATGTAAGATTTTTTTGGGTGTCAGAAAAAAGGTAATCTTTAAAGACTTTCCTTCCTCAGTAAGTAGACAGGAAGTTTTTTGAGTTTTGTATTATATATATAAACAGGGTGTAACACAATCAGTTACAAAGCCGTCAACTATACATTCTGTATATCAACCTAAGTAGCATTGCACAAAAATAATTACTAGAAAATAACATTTATTTTTGGTGCGAAAAATCGCTTTTTACGGTAGCGGTCAATGTAAGGCACGTAAGACGGTGCACGGTGTGCTTATGGGTGCATGCAACGGTACAGTCGGTCGATTCTGTAAAAATATCACCGTGAAACTTAGGTGAAGTGAGCGTGAAATGAGCTGTCAATAGTGTTAATCCCTAGCATCCTGCCGGTCGATTTGTGACAGTGACAGCTCACTTCACCTAAGTTTCACGTTGATATTTTTACAGAATCGACCGACGTGGGTCGTGGGGGTATTTAAAAGGTAAGGTATAAACATTTAAAACTTGTTTTGGCAGAAAAATTTCTGAAAAAACTGAAATTTTGACGCTCAATATCTCCGTAACCATAAGGTTAGATAGTCATTGAAGTTTTGTTTTTGTACCGTGCCTGGGAAAGGCACGGTACAAAAACAAAACTTCAATGACGGAAGATCAATTGACTATCGGCATCGTTAAGCGTCTTATTATATCTAATCAATCTGCTGCCTAGCCTTTTCCCAACTATATGAGGGTCAGCTTCCAGTACAACCGGATGCAGCTGAAAACCAGTATTTTACATAGTGCGACTGCCTATCTGACCTCCACAACCCAGTTACTGGGTAATACAATTATACAAGTGATAGCCTAGTAGTGTGACCGTCGGACAGCCAAGTCCATAGGTCTCGAGTTCGAACCCAATGCCCGCACCTCTGACTTTTTGGACTCATGTGCGTATTGTATAAGTATCACTTGCTTCAAAAACGGTGATGGAAAACATCGTGAGGAAACCGGCTTGCTTGAGAGATATTTCTCGACGGCATGTGAAGCCAAGTCAGAGGCCCATGGGCGGATTTAAACCCACACGAAAAGAAGAGAACAAGGTAATACGATACCCCTTGGTAACACTTTCGGGCACTTGACGATCCATAATGACTGTCAAAGATCCACGAATGACAGCCGGGAACAACGGCTTAACGTGCTTTCCGAGGCACGGAGGAGTCTCGGTATGTAAAGATGGTTACCCATCCACGGACAAACCCCGGCAAGCGTAGCTTAACCTGATGGATCGACCCGTGCGGCTGTTATTATTTAGCCACGAGCCCCTGTAAAGTAAATAATTTAATTTTCATTGACGTTATTGTACGTTCTTATTGTATTTATTTTATTCTAAAATACATTTATGGTTAACTGATTAGGGACCTTTCTCTTACATTTAATTTTAGTTTCGAAAATTGAATTGTGAGAACTAAAATGACTCTGAAATAAAGTTCTTTGTTAATATTTGTTTTCGTATAGTAAAAGAAAGAACATTACTATGATTGAACTTAGAGATCTTTCGTTAAAAATACATTTGAGCGTGAAAAGTGAATTTACGTTTTCATAAAGAAATCAAATCAAACATATAAATGTAAATCTTAAAATGTATTTTCAAGATGCAAGAAAGACTTTCTTTAAACAATAAGTAAATATTTCAAAGGTCCACTTTATTTCACAATGCCTGAAATAATATTTGTTTTTAGAAAAGATAAATTCATAAATCAATACATACAAATCATCTTAACATCACGCATGTATTCCTCTGCCTAACAGAGGTGTAGCTATAGTAGGTACACCCACGTTTCGCCAGTTATGTTTAAGTCCCATTTAATAAGGGGCGAGCATCTATACTTAATATATTAGCATACGAGTAGCATTGTATAATTGCATAGCACATGTGTGAGTACTATGTACCGACTATAAAGCTAACATTTAGGTACAGGGTATATCTTTCATTGACTTGAATGTGTCCTGGCGGCTGAGAGTATGTCATGCTCACTCTAATGTCTCGCTGGCGGTGGTGCGTGTGTTGGATCATTTAGCTCCCTTCAAAATGGTTAGGCTGAATGGTGCTAATCCATGCGTCAAGTTCGTGAACGGGCGCCGTCAGTAGGGACTGGTCATCTCTTAGCTACCACGGCTTATTTTAATTTAATTTAATTTTTTAATTGTTTATTTCTTATTTCTGTTACGGACGCTTTTCACGTTTTGCATCGTTCTCACATGTATAACTTCAACATGAATGATGTTATCAATATTTTGTAACCATATAATGATTTAAAAGAGGGTCCGTGGAGTTTCTTGCCCGTTCTTCTCCATAGGTACCTACTAAGCTTTGGAATGGGCATCTAGCTTCATATTTCTGAGTGACCGACCCTCTTGACAATTCGGAAAGAATATAGAATTAATTCCGGAAAGTTTATGTGTAATACAGTCATATTAAACTTACGTATAATAAGGTAATATCTATGTTTTGTCAAGTAGTAAATACCCTATGAAGCAGGGACGGGTTGCTAGTACATACATGTCAGTACATCTCAATGACCTAGCTAGGAGAGATACCATTTAATTAAGATTGCATACTTTGTAAGTCCGTCATATAATACAAAAACTTTATGTACCTACCTAAATAAATTATATATTATTATTATTTTGTTTTTTAAATTTATTTTCTCAGGTTCCTAGAACCTGGTATTTTATTAAAATCTCACGGGTGTAAACCAAGGTGAGATTTTAAGTTTGAGTAGATAGATTAGGGTTTTGTACTGTATTGAAATGATTGTCAAAATCTAATTATAGGAATTTCCGTACTATGCGACATGTGTTTAAAATAGCTGCTTTCTGTAGTGTAAGATATGTATATTTGGAGAGATTGATTGTATTTAAACTGATAAATAGTTGTTTTGGGAAAATACCAGTTGTTGATACCACTGTTGGGACTATGGTTACTCTGTTCATTTTCCAGACCCTGTTCATTTCTTCTTGTAGTTCTGTGTATTTTCTGATTTTCTCGGTGATAGTTTTCTGTATATTATTGGTATTTGGGACTGCTATATCTATTATGTATGTATTATTATTATAGTTATATTTGTTTTTTTTAACCACGAATACCCATTTACTTTTTTAACGTCGACAAGTTTAAAACAGCATGTTAAAAAGCAAAAATCTGCTTTAACCACTTCCTAATGTCTTTTTATTCTTAACGTTTCTACCAACAAAAATTCCAGTATAAAGTAAAATATTTTCTTACAATGCATAATTCTCTTTACAAGGGCCAGTTCAAGTAGAGTTCAGTTTTAATAAATTCATTACAGAACCATTGGTATAAATCATACGGTAACATTAGGCTGCTTGCGCACTAGACTGTAACGATCATGGCGACATTAATGGCTGCAGTGGTGTGCTGCGGTCAAGATTAATTCTGGGACTGTGTTTAGTTGTGTTGGGAGCTGGAGATGTGGTGTATGGATTTACTTTGGTAATAGGAGGTAAATAAACTTTAAGTAGCATAATTTTTTCCTTGAGACCTTTGTTTTTCATTGAGATAAAATTACACAGAACGGCGTAATAAAGTGACTTCAGATTCTAGTAATCTAGGCATCATATCTATCGTAAATGTTTTGTTTGTTTTATTGTAAGGTCAACAAATACTGGCCTATATGAATGTTTTCTTATTAGAAAAATCGTCTAACAAGGTTTTGAAATAAGACACAAAGAACAATATATCTTATCAGATACACATTTTGGTCCATTATTTAAATTGTCTGGTAAATAATGCCAATTTAAATGCCTATGAAACAAATCGAAAGTATTATATTTATACATATTTTATTTATTGCGAATCGCATATAAAAGAAAGTACATACACACAATCCAGTATTAGTAACAACGACTGAAAAACTATATTAGTAAGAATTATAAACTAATTTTAGAACAACTCATAACTACGTGGCTCAACACATGTTGGCACGTGCCTCCGTACTCAGTGCCTAATAAAGGGGCTGTCCACCTTTATTTTACTTATCACTCTTCTGTTTCATAATGTACAGAAAACATTCGGACAAAAACGCACCAATTTTGCCCAATTACACAGCAGTGCACAAGATCCCTAAACAAAAAGTGTACCGAGGAAGAGATCACGACCGCTCCTCCGCCATCACAAAACGTGATACACTAACAGACTAACAGAAAAGCAGTCACGATGGTTTATTAGCTGATCCCTCTTTATAAATCGACAGTTTAAATATTTATTACTGATATTACTGTAGATTGCTCTATCAATGGTGTTGTTGTTATACCCACGCGAATTTTTGTGACGACAAAATAAGAATATGACAATTTGTAGGTTAGAGTCTATAGCAAGTGTAAAATTACTACATTAAGTAGTGTTTTCGGCAATAGCCCAACGTTGTGGGCACTGACTGGCGAACAAGAGGTCATAAGTTCGATCTCCGTTTTAAGTATACGTGAATCCTCCCGAATTGTAGCAGGTGGCATTTTATAGTTTCTGCCCATCCCATGGGAAGAAGGCGTGAGTTTATGTATTTACCATCGCAGACACTGGCGCCTGACCCGACCTTATTGCTTAAGCAATTAGGTCGAAAATTGGTCAGGCACCTATGTATGAATTCACTCCTAACCCAACGATAATAATCTAAAATCGGATTATACATACATTTGCTGGTTCACAGATTAAACTTTATCGAACTGTATTTGGGTCATTCGAGCCAAAATCTTTATTTTCATTAGTGATAATCATGTTAGCTTTGAGAGAGCAGTGTTCGCCCAGTGGTAACGGCCACGACTTACGAGTTGTAGGTTGTGGGTTCGAACCCAGGCAGGGGCTTAACTTTGTGTAAATAATTTAATCACCACTGCTCTCAAAACGGTGAAGGGAAACATCGTGAGGAAACCGGCATGTCCTAGAACCAAAAATTCGAAGACATGTGACATCTACCAACCCGCACTGGGCCCGCGTGGCAGATTACCCACTCCCTCTCGAAGAGATGAGGCCTGTGTCCCAGCAGTGGGAACATTATAGGCCGATTATGCTATGTTGCCTTTGACCACTATCACCTAATGGTAAGCGATGATGTTTCTGACGGTGGAGCACGCTTGCCTAGAAGTAACCTATTCGCTCTCAAATTGAAGACCTTAAAGACATCGTTTAAGATGTAACACTTTATCATGACTATTGTCAATCAATTATAATCACAACAACAAAATGCATTTATATTGCTATAATTTACTTCCACACAAAAAACGGTCCTTGTCCACATCCACTTGACTCCGGAAACGCATTCATAAAATCAAAAGATTATTCTGTTACGGTACTGTGTAACAAGTGGCCAACATTAGTCACGTCCGAAGAATAACGGTGTAACAATGTCTAAGAAAGACGAGAAATACTGACCACTTGCTGAGAGATTTCTGTATAGCTCATTGTCTTTGTACCATCGAACCAGTCTCTATGGCTCTTTAGAATGCCAACTTCGATTTGCGTTTACGAAACTCCAATCAACAAGACATCAACCTTATTTTTTACTGTTTAAGATTGAATATCGTGTTGTTGTGTTTTTTGGGTAGTATATGCAAGGTTGTCAGAAACACTTGTACATGTCATAGTTGTCTGTTAATTTGGAATGTTGAATAACCTTTTTTTTTACAATGCGCTGAAAGTTTTGGAGTGTTCATACAAAAAGGTTTGTTATTTTTGTGTTGATTGCTGTTTTGTCTACGGTTTTTTCGGCTAAACTGTTAGTAAGAATGACTTTTTATTATGTAGAATAGTGCAAGCTTTTAGTTCGATGTTTTGGGATCTGAACAGGGTTTGATAGACGTGTTATGAATTATTGATGGATACGAAACGATTGGGGTTCTAATTCTTTATAATATGGTGATTGTGTATTATTTTCAATTTGGAATCCTTGACAATAAAAAAAACAATGGAAATGGTAGTCATCATTATAAATAAATGCATCTGTATTTTTATTATTCCGCTATAAATGGGAGAATATATTTTACCACAGCACTGGTACATACAAGACTTGACAGAGAAATTAAAAAGAAAATAATTGGAAAATATTTCAACAGTGATAATACTTAAGAGTCACATAAAAATCATAGCAATAATAATTATTATGATGGTTTGACATTCCATCGATTACAAGCCTGTTAGCTAATCAATAATGACCCTTATTCCAATGCAATAATTGTGTGGGATGGTAAGCATAGATTATCTCTATATGCCGCTGGCAATATCAGTAATATTATACGCGATAGCTGCTTGAAGATTCGTATAATAACAGCTCATAATATTAGAAACGATAAGAAAATATCTTTAGGCAAATTCTTGTGCCGATAGAACTGAGATAGGTACTTGGTGAAACTGTGACGCACTTTGACGTTTTGTTATAGTATAGAAGACTAGCTTTTGACCGCGGCTTCGTCCACGTGAAATTTCTTGTTTTAACATAAGATATTTCCTTTGATACGCAGCAATACTGTAGCTTCCCATTACCTCCTACATACAAACTCATTCCACTTTATAATATTAGTATAATATAGACTAAAGAGATGAATAAATAGATATATTGTCTTTATTAAGAAAAGGCTTTTCTTTAGAACATTGTAATTATGACATAATAAATATTAAATAATAATGTAATTATATAATTCTCTACAGAGAATTCAGCTATGACATACATACATTTGTCATACATTTTATATGATTTTTACTTACTTACACGTAAAAATCATATAAAATGTGTAGCGCAGTTTTAATCTATTTACGTTTTCTAGTTTAACGTTTCTTTGTAAGTTATTACAAACCTATTTTTATACGAAATCCCAATTCCAAAATTGAATAACTCCACATTTTTCACAAACATAACCTCAAACAAAAATAATAAACCCTTACAAAAACTATTAAAAAAAACTAACTCAAAATACAACCCCTCACAAATCCAGGTACATAAAATGTATTTTCCAATCACGTACATCTGTACATATATTAGATACAAATCTATGGTCCCAAAACTTTGTATCGAATACTAATAAGCTGTTGGAAAGGCCTGGCTTCAAAGGATATCTGCGGCCGCAGAGTTAAGCCGGTTTAAAGTTAACAGTTTGGCCGGGGTCATTAATGTATTTGGTATAGAATTTACAGGTTTTAGAGTGGAAATAAAATGAAAATTAAAGTGAAATTAATCAAAATATCTCTGACAACGTGAACAAAGATTTTTCAATTAGCTGTTTAAGAGGCTTACAACAGCTAAAGCGCGGTCACTGTCGGACTGCATAGAAAAAAAAGAGCAGCGTGATGACACAGCGCAGGTAATTTATTCCAAAATATGAAGCAATTATCTAAATTTACAAACAATCTTTTTGATTGGATTAAAAATTAAAACACTGACAAAAATCTGAATAATTGCATGTATGATTTTTAATCGTTAAAATAAATTTTTAGAGGTATCTTCGTGATTTTTTCGATCGTGTCATATTAGTTGTAAGTATTATGCTTTCAACACTATCTTACAAGCATATATCCTGAAAAATATCATTTATATTTTTGTTTACTGCAGTGGATCATATACTTTTAAAGATCTTAAAACTTGCGTTTAGGAACGTTTAGTTCCTGTAGTCCTGTATTTCCTAGAGGGTTAGGCAGAGCTGTGGCTATAGTAACACCCACATTTCGCCAGTTATGTTTAAGTCCCATGTAATAGGGGGCGAGCCTATTGCCATCAACCAGGCAAAAGACCAGACTGCTGCTGAGAAATTTTAGATAGAAAAACCCAATTACACATTACCCGACCCGTGAATCGAACCCAGGACCCCATGGTCAGCAGTAGCGCTTGCGACCACTAAAGCAACGAATCAGTTATATTTTTTAATGAATTTCCTTACGTTAATTACTGATTTGCGTAGTAAAATGAGTGTGCACAGGAACGGACCAAAGTGAATAACATAATTGAAGCAGGCCCTTTGCCTAGCTTTAGTAGATAAATAAATACCATTTTTCATCCTGATTTACTCGATTGGAATCGTATTCATAGTAATATTATAGTCCACATTATACGCTTTACAACAACCCAGCAATGTACTGCCAGAGCGCAGTCTATTGATTTATCGATAACACTCGCAAAAACGCTAAACACAGCACTAAACAATCATTTCCGTCCTCGTCATTCGCCGCGATCCTTCAAATAATTCCCAGACAATCTTCCACTATAGAATCAATTGGCCCGCAGTAATGAAGACATTACTGTCTGTTTCATCGACTATCGACACTCGATCGAAGATAATCGCTACACGATCGCTGGTACCGTTCGCAGAATGACGCGGCCATTTTGATAATCGTTTTTCGGGTTCCGTACCCAAAGGGTGCCAACGGGATCGTATTACTAAGGTTCCGCTGTCCGTCCGTCTGTCACAGGGCTGTATCTTTCGAACCGTAATAGGTAAACACATTACTATGACCGCTATAACAACAAAAATGTAAAAATAAAATAAAGTTAAAAGTTAAAGACCATATAAGTAATTTGTTTTTTCGGCGGTTTTTGCTCGATCTTAATCATGGAAAATAAAGCACGGTGGTTCAGAACCCTTTGTGTGCGAACCCGACCCGCACTTGGCCGATTTTATTTTGAAAAAAATTGGTACTGGCTATTAGTTGTTATTAGTTATTGTTATTTTTTTGTCACATTTTTGTGATGGAGTAATCATTGAGGAATTGTTGGAGTTTTCGTGAGGGACTGTCGTTGTAGATTGAAAGTATAAATAAAATAATTAGAAAATTCTGATAATACTGGAATTTTTGTGAAGGTTTTTTTACTGTAGTTTCGCAATTCTGTCGTGGGAAAAAGAACATAAAATATATAAATCTACATATCCTAACCAGTAAAGTTCGTACGTGCTAGTTATAAGCTTCTTATAAGGTAAATTGGAACTTCTTATCGAGATACACGTAGCAGACTATGCGTTATCAAATTATTTCAATTCGTACGGTACTCGAATAAGTATATTTTACAGCTACAGTAAGATTCAATAATCGCTAAATAAGACCTATAAGACTGAACAAGTATTTCTATAAAAATATCATGTTATTGAAAATAAGAGATCCATGAGTTTGAGTCAAAGAAAGCTTGTAATGTAATATTGTCATAATTTAACTTTTTTGACTTTGTAACAATTTATTTTATTTAAAAGAGTGTCCGTGGAGTTTCTTGCCCGTTCTTCTCCATAGGTACCTACTACGCTTTGGAATGGGCAACTAGCTTCATATTTTTGACTGACCGATTCCTTGACAATTCAAAAGTGCCTGTAATGGTTTAATTGAAATAAATGATTTGAGTTTGAGTTTGAGTTTAAACACAATCAATGATCTGCTCTACTTCAAAAAGAAAATGTTATTTTTGACGAAGTTGGGAGAGAGAAGAGATATTCTGTAATTTTATTTTATATAGATACTAAAAAACCGCTCATCTGGCCTAATAATATATTTTTACCATTGACTCGAAACGAAGACCGCTTGATATAACTTATTGAACATTACAATATCAAAACTGTAACACAGAATCCCAACTAATCAATCAAACGCCTCCAATAAATCCAAGACTCATCAAAAACAATTTAACAAACATAGAACCTCCAACCAAAAGTATCAAAACGTATTTAGAAGCCTCTCAAAGCGTTCTTCATTCAAAAGGTATGTTAAGCACACATACAGACGAAAGTAGGCCTATTAATAAGCCGTCAGTATTGTAAAAGAAATTAGACAATTCATTAATACTCATTGTCATGTATGAGTCAGCAGTCAGGAAGCTATGCAACGTCTTGTCCCAAATACCGTATTTCAAGATGAAAGTCTTTGGACAGTATGTATTGCCAGTGATGACACCTACCAAATCATACCTGTATGATTGGTGACAATAGAAAGTTTGAAGAATGCTCGAAGTCACCAAAAGGGCAATGGAGAGGACTATATGCTTCAAGTTTCAAGAGGATATTCCGAAGATAACCAAGTTAATCGAAGAATTGCTAAATTTATTGATAAATAGCCCGAAGAATTGATACATTTTGTGGTGGTGAGAGGGATACATTAGTCGCAGAACGGAAGGCCGAAGTAGGCTCCCCACAAATGGGTGAAGGTCGCGAGAGTCTGTTGAATACAGGAAGCAGGATATTTGTAAGGATGCTTGAGAGAGGCTTATGTTCAGCAGATGAAGTCTTTTGGCTGATGATGATGAGTCAACAACGATGGTAGGTAATGACTGAAGGTATTAACAGACTCATGCACTTGGTATTTCCTCCGTTTTGTACGAGTATTTTGGCACTCATTACCGTCTGCGGTTTTCAAGATTACACTCATTGTTAGTTTAGTTAGTCACTTTTTTATTTGAATGAAGTGAAGAGGTAATCATTGAAATGAGTGATGTGGTTTTTTGGAAATTCTTTAACATACGGTTAACGATGTGTCAAGTTATTATTAATCATAGTCTTGTGTCATTGCTAAAGAGTTTTTGTTGTCAAGATTCTTGGAATAAATTACGAGTTTGGTCCGTAAGAACACAATTTAATATTTATGTATATTTGTATAGCGCTAATTCAGGCAATATTTATTAACATAATTGAAGTTATTCTGAATATATAGTTTTCAGGAAGGATTTTAATAGGTTCAGCTGGATATCAAAAGTGACATCAAACGAAATGTTAGGACAAGTTTATAGATACCCAAATGACGCCATTTGGATTCAAACCAGACATTGCATCGTTAAATCGTGTGTATTTTCCAACTCAACCCCATTCATTCCTCACTAACCAGTGCTGGCTAGTGTTATCCTATACTATTAAATGAGCAATATTTGTATAAATATATATTTAAATATATAAAATATTTGTACTGTCGATCTCGAAAACGGCTCTAATGATTTCGATGAAAGTAGCAATATGGGGTATTAGCGAAAAATCGATCTAGCTAGGTCTCATATCTGGGAAAATTCGTTTTCAAAGCCTCGGGAATATTATACAACGTTCGTATACCTGGACGATGTGTTGATCTATTTTCACCCGAGTAGAGCTCGGTCAACCAGGTACTAATGTGCAATATGAGAAATTATAAATCAGATAGATATTATGAGAACATTCAATCATAAAATTGGACTAAACGAACAATTGTATTAGGTGCGTGAACTTTGTATATACCTACTCTTCTACAAGCATTACATCCTCTCAAAAGGCATCTTGGGTTTTGTTTTACAAATTAAAGCTGGTTTTAGTGTTCTTTCTCATTTCTACACTATTTTTCAGTTCAATATTAACATTTACCTTCAGTATTATTACCTGATTGTATGGCATTATTTTTATTTTAAATCTACGTGAGTGCCAGCCTAGTATCAATGTATAGAAATTAAGCCTTTTTGAAAACGTCAGGCACTCTTCAAATTAAATGTTCCAAAGCGTAGCTGAACAGTTAACAGGTCAATTGATGAACTCAAACTACGTCAAGTCAAATGCAAATTAAGTTATCCTTAACCTTTTTCAATTCACAGAGCGTTAACTCCGTCCAAACGAAGTCTTATCGAGTTAGTATTTAAACTAAAGATTTATTCAAAACAGTACAGCCGTTTACTGACGCGTCTTTCATATAAATGAGGAATAATTCTATGATTCTAATAAAGGTTCCTGTTGGAATATTGGTTTCTGGGTTTATTTTTTTTGAGCAAATAGAATTTCAAAACATACTTTCCTTATTGGTATATTTTAGGATTTTTGGATCTAGTTTTTTTAATAATGAAAATTTAAAGTCACACTGTGGTCTCTGTATACAAAATTTTTACTTTCCCTACACAAAATTCCACATCTTCTACTCCATAAATCAGAACTCTTTATTCATTTCGTTTACCATAAAATTCATTCTCATTACAAACCCATTCTTTTCTAGCTTCTACATTTCTTCAATCACCCTGATTACCATATGAATATTCCCGACTAGCAACTTAAAAACATTAGTCACATCCCCGGTTTTCAAAGCTGCTCAGATTATTTCTACCACACCGCCTTTGGAAATAGCCGTTTAGTATTCAAAGAGCACATGCTTCATAATTCCCCTGCTGCTTAATACGGCCCCATACTCGACCACCGCGATTCAAAACCAGATTTGAAGACCTTCCCCACCTCTCTTTTATATATAGAATTTTTGTTGGATAGGTAAGCGGGTATAGCTAACGAGGGGTCATGTTGTGTTGGATGTTTTATCTCATACTTGCCCTCATCTCTTTGTTTCACGAAAACGTGATATAAAAGATTAACTTATTAGTATTCGAGGGAGGGCTGAGATCGGTCGGCTCAGATGGTGTGTGAAACGGTTTGAACTTAGCGGTATGACTAAGTCCTATTTGGGTCTGTGTCAATATGTTTCGGCTATCCAAATGTGGGTTTGTCATTGTTGTTTCTCTGATTCGAATCACAAAATGTTTATTCTGTATTTTCGTTTTTGATAGCTTTAACGTTACCTGAGTTACCTCTGTAGTCTAGATTAAGAAAACTTTTGTAAAAGTCAAGGCTGGCCTTTACCTTTTCTCTTCGAAAACCGTTGAGTTATGTAGATAAAAGAGATTCTTACGTTCTAAAAAAACTTTTTTTTTATTTCTTAGAATCTGATAACTTGAAAACTTTTCTTAGATGCTCAGAATTATCTGTTAAAAAGACTATCTTTGATAATGTCTGCCTCGTTTTTTGCTGTCAAGTTTACATTTTGGAGCCTAAAGATTACTTGGACATTTAACATTTTTATTAAATTACATACAGTTTCATCCATCTCAGTAATGATCAGTTCGTGTTAATTGCTGGGAACATTAATTACTTGCATCTACAACTTGGAAAATGAATACAAAAGATTCAAAGGCATTCACATACAAGAGTCCGATTTCATTTTAATTAAATTAACACCTATAAGCTAAAGATGAATGTATGTACGAACGAACAAGGAATTTATGAAAATAGTTTCCGAAGAATCTTTCATATAGAAGATTCTTATTTACATACAACCCTTTGCATGAATGTAAAATGATTATATAGAGTTGGAGAGATCAGATTATTATTGATTAGATTAGATAGAGGGGCTTGTGGCTAACGTAACGTAATAACGCGAGATCGCGGAAAGCGATAAGGTCGCCCATTGTATGATTTGTAGTGCTTATTTTTTTTTTAAATGTATTTTAGAGGTGTACAATAAAGTATATATAAATAAATAACAACAGCCGCACGTATCGATCGACCAGGTTAAGCTACGCTTGCCGCGGTTGGTCCGTGGATGGGTGACATCTTTACATACCGTGTGCCGTGGAAGGCAAGTTAAGCCGTTGGTCCCGTCTGTAATTCGTGGATCTTTGAAAGTCGTTAGGGTTCGTCAGAAGCTAGAAAGTCTGAGAATCAGTAAGACTGATTACCCACTGATGACCCAGTTACTAGGTAATACAATACCCCTTGGTAAGCCAAGGGGTATTGTATTACCTAGTAACTGGGTTCTGAAGGTCAGATAGGCAGTCGCTCCATGTAAAAGTATTCAGCTGCATCAGGTTAGACTGGAAGCCGACGCCAACATAGATGGGAAAAGGCTAGGAAGATGAGGAAGAGATTATATAGCCGACTGTGGGAAACCAAAATATACACTTAGAAGAAACATTATTCATTCCGCTCTGAGTTACTATAAGAAACTTCTTAGAAACTGGTTAAAATCTCTAATAAGTCTTTAATACCACAGTTGTAAGTTGACGATGAGTAAAGGCTTCTACAAACAGGCGCGACACGCGACGCGACACAAAGACACCGCACGTCGCGCGCCGAGCGGTGTCTTTGTGTCGCGTCGCGTGTCGCGCCTGTTTGTAGAAGCCTTAAAGGTGCAGAACAAAAAAACTTAATATAAATGTAAATTACTTTGCCCAGTTTTTTAACACGTTGCTCACCCAACCTTCCAATATTGTCCCTGATTGTTACCACCCTCCAATAATGTATCCACCTTAATAGGTTCCTAAACTTTGCCATCATAAATAAAACTTGCTTCGGAACTTCGATCTAATGAAAGAAATAAAGTACTTTAATTGCATCTTAAAGATGGACGAGAAATTGCCGGGCTCTCGAATATTACTCTGAGTCCAATAATTTCCAATCCATTAGTCTTTTCAGACTCTTATTAATTCTTGAAAGGTAATTTGAGAGTACTCAAAATTGTATTGTGGAAATTTAACTTTGTATTTGAAATGGTTTTTGTTCAATTTGATTTCTGAGAATCTGTAAAGGGAAATAAAACGTTTATCGAAATGAGTCATCCGGTATTAATAAGGGAAATAATTGAAACGATTAAGGTTTCTTCCTGCGTCAAGATAATATTAAATGACTTTATTTGCCATGTGATCGGTCGTCATAAAGTTAGTGATGTTAATAGTGGATAAGTACGGATAATTGCTGGCTCATGGCTTTTAAATTGCTTGGTAGATTTACACTGCACTTAATGACATGTCACCGGAGTATCTTTAGGAATTGCGAGTTTTTGTTGACACAGTGGAATCATATCAATCTGCCTAGCCTTTTCCCAACTACATTGGGGTCGGCTTCCAGTCTAACCGGATGCGACTGGATACCAGTATTTTACATGGATCGACTGCCTATCTGACCTCCACAACCCATTAACTGGGTAATACGATACCCCTTGGTAAGACTGGTTGTCAGACTTTCGATGGTCACCTATCCACAGACCAACCCCGACTATAAGGTGATGGCGGGACGAGCTGGACAAAACTAACGACCGGTGGTCCACATTAGCACTGGATCGCAAGCGCTGGAAGTTATGGGGAGACGCTTCTGCCTAGTGATGGAAGGATACAGGCTAACAGTAATAGTGACTATTATTCATTATGATGACGATATTATTATCCTAAAAACAGATTCATAAAAGTTGTAAAAAAATATTTTAACAACAATGTAGTGTTATTAGTGCCTTCCAGTCACGTAGTCTGGTTTGGTTTTTTACAATCAAAATTTTAGGCGAAAAACGTCAAATTCAGAATAGCAAAATTGCCATTTTCACTAAACTAAAAACTCAGTACTATCTTAGTGCTGTCAAACTAAAATATAGTTAAGTTGTGTCACTTTAATATATTTCAGAATGGGAAATCGTCGTTTGACAGGAATAAACAAAATTTTTGTGATTCTTAGTCTAGTTTAGAGGCATTCGTGACAAGAGAATCGGCACCATTGTCAGTCTCTAAACATCTAAACGTCTCTAAACTCAGTATAGAATCTAAACATCTAACGGTGTACTCAAAACTGTTTTAAGTTATAGACTTAAAACGCAAGTTCATACAAAAGCACTAGTACCTAATAAGAAAACATATTCCCACAAAGAGAACAATTTCGATAATAAAAACGCAGTTACAAAAAAAATAATAAGACTCCGTTCATATTTCATCAAATAAAGCACATAAAAGTAGAAACAACAGCTTGGATAAAAAATAATCTCAATTTATGCGAGGCAAACTGCCAAAGTTTAAAATTACGAGCATAGTAAGCCTATATTTTGAGGTAATCAGAGCAGCAGCAGAAGTTTGCCTGTAAAGTATCATAGGCGTCTGGGTGTGTGCCCAGAAAATAAGCGTCGGAAATGGAGCGAACTGAAATATGTAGTTATTTTCATTTTTCTCAACGAAGTTTGTTTGATGTACCTGAAGTAGGCACGGTTTTGTAACTTGAATTTTCTGCTAGTTCGATTAGAGTTTGTAGATTTTTCCAAACTACGTGTAGAACTAACTAGTGATTAAAACTGTATGTAGTTGTTCATATTTTTAGACTCCTAAACAGAACTTAAATAAGATAACTCATTGTCAGTCTGTCACAGACGTTTGTATAAGAACCGACTAGTATCTAAACATCTAACGGTGTACCCAAAACTGTTTTAAGTTATAGACCAAGGGTATCACGATCAATTTCTCGCACAAAAACGCCAAAATACACCTAGACCTAGTCACTTTATATGCAAAACTACCTTTCTCGTCCGAGGCATCGCAAATTTCACGTCTGCAATGAAAAGCAACCAGATATGGCCGAATCAGGAACGTTGATGGGGCAGCAAAACACCATGAATAATTTGATAGTCTAGGCTCGCGTGGAGTCATGACTAAACATAGCATGTCTGCTGTTGTAACAGGAATAGTTCCGAATATACCTCGAGTGGGTTTTTTAGTTTGAAATTTTTCTGTGTGTGTGCAGAAAGTTCTATCTTTTATTTTCTCTTGATCGCGTTCAGTTTCATTGGTGAAATTCACCCTCAATGTTCATAAAATGTCAAATCAGTTTAGTAAAAGTATCGAAACAGTTTCAAAATTAACTAGAATTTACTGAGTAGTCTGATTAGTGGACCAATCCGGTGATTAGTCCACTAAAAATCAAGTTGCGCGGTTTCCCATTAGTAGATAGAATACGTAGATTTTAGTAACCAGTTGGTAAACCTACATTGGAACGTTTTCGAATATTTCCGCACTCTTGCCAGTACCTATGTAGAACTTCTAAATATAAATACATGGGCGAATATCAAATTCAAAATAGTTTCTCGAATTTTGAAGCATGTTATCAAGTCTAGTTCATTCAAACAAGTGAATAGCACGTAAAACATTTTATTTGGACAGGCTTTTAATCTTAGCATATAAACATTATTCTTTCTTTCTTTCTTTTTTTCTTTCTTTCTTTCTTTCTTTTAGCTAAAAGTCTTCAAGTAAGACAAAACAAAATGTGCCTTCGAAGAAAAACAAGCGCGGAAATAAATACAATCCAACGAAATTAGAGCGTTCTCCGTATATTTTCTCCACAGTAAACAACATTAAGTTAATCTCACAGTTTCTTTATTATTTCAAACGCTCACTTTCAGGAAGTAATGCTTGGTTCGAAAATAATAGCGGCCAGATAGCCTAGTACGTGATCCAGTTTAGTTCAATAAGGAATTGTAAGTTCACGATTTTTCCTTTACGGGTAGGGCAGAATTTGGAGTAGTGTTAATCAATGGAGCCATGTTTGTCGTGGGTTCAAGTTTTATCTTTATAGACATCGATTTTAAATTGAAAATTTGAGACAAGAGAGATACTCGTAGTGCTGTGAAATAAGAGAATTTGGTACAACAGAAGTCAGCAACGCAACTGTCAAATATGAATGGTTAATCTCTTCACTCTTGTACTCACTCTTCACGTATTGTAGACATAACAGACTGTAGATCTGTGGACCATTTAATATTTTGCTAAGTACCTGGTACTTGTTGATGAGCCTACACTGTCCTCTCATACCTTTTAACACTGTAACTTGGAAACATTGTAAAAACCATTTACTTTTAAAAGAGTAACCGTGGAGTTTCTTGCCGGCTCTTCTTCATAGGAAACGACCAATTGGAACCGTGCACCTAGCTTCTGACGTTTCATAAGTGCCCTTGTAGGTTTATGCGAAATAAAAATATTTTGAATTTGAATTTGAACTTGAGTTATGGAAACAAACATTCAATAAGAAATATCTCAGCTACAAAATGCTAACTTTTGGAGATAAACACAAAATACATGATATTTTTGGATTGTAAGGTACTAATAGGTAGGTGATAGGAAACAAATCACACTATAGTATTTTAGTTGATTTTATTTTGATAATAATAAACTTTTACAGTGGTAGCAAACATCTCAAAACTCCAATTCAAATGTAAATAATATTGCGCCTAAACCAAATTCGATTACAATCTACAGTGATGTTATAACATCGATACCATTTTATGGCAAAGATTATCAAAACAGATAATTTTTAATACCTATTTTACATGAACAAAACGATGACTCCTCAATTTGGAAGCTTATCTCTAACATTACGAAAGTTTTATTCGAAACAACTGGTTTCGAGAACGAATAATTAGGTACAACCATTTTAGAGAGACCTTTGACGTTCCTTTGAACTTGTATTACAATAGAATTTACTCATATTAAAAATCTAACAAAACATTTTATTTTTAAGGAAACCTTACCTTGATTTTCTAGGCAAAAAATAAAGCGTTCTTTTTTTTTCCAGAAACGAGGATGACAAATATGATAGCTGAAGAAATTTTTAACTTAGGACTGGCTGCTTCCTATCATCATACCATACAAAAAGTAACAGCTGACCCACCAAGTGCTAAGGTTATGATTGGAGCATCAACACCGGAAGATAATATTAAAACGTATTTAATATAAGAAAGATCTTTTTTCAACAGCCGCCATGCAGTACAATCAATAAACCAATAGCGGAGTATCAAATTAAATTGGACAAGATAAGATCATTATCAGCGAAATCTCTAATTGAAACTTGATATCTAGTTTATTTTGCCTCCTAAACATTTAACTTGTTTACGTGGGCTAAGAATTTTTCGGAGTTATGAACTCAACGTGTTTTGTATTAATATAATTTACGACATGTAATTTTTAGGTTTTATAGCTTTAAGCAGAAGTACTTATACGAACCATAGTGTTTACGCAAATAAATTCTTGGAATGCCAAAGCTTTGTTGGAAGTCAATATTTATTTATCGCTAACTAATGAGCTGAAGATAAGTGAGTCTGAGAATTTCTATAACATTTTTCCGGTGGAAGCTGATATGAGTGTCATAAAAGACTAAGTTAAAGAAGTGGTGTTTGAAGATATTTTAGGACATGATTTTGGTATAGATTTCAATGTCAAAATGAATGGTGATACGGGTAGAACCTGGCACAAGAGCGTAGAGATAGGCACAAACTTAGATTGGCTCAGCCAGTGGTTGAAATCGGAATGTGGGTGATGATAATGATGATGCTAATAGTAAAGGCTGTATATGAAATTGATTTATGAGTAGATCAATTTCATATACAGTGCATAATTATTGGGACAGGTGTCTTCAACACAGGTCAAGCTAAAATAACAAAGAATTCACCGTAACCCAGCCACGACTAGGGTTACCATCTGACAGGCATTTGCCGCATATGACAGGCATTTTACGGTTAAGACAGGCGTGCGGCCGGCGCTAAGCTGAGACAGGCATTTTTCAATCTTCTTACTACATACGAAAGGAATCGCCTGACAGTAGTCGGTAAAAGCGTTATTAGTAACTCAAGAAAACTTTAAAAACGATTCGTGAGAAGAATTTTAGAAGATTTTTTTTTTTTTTAAATTTTGTTTTCGGTAAAATATCACACATCACTACAGTGTAGTAAGTTAGGTTTTTCTAAATTAGTTTATTAGTGGTCGATAATTTTCATACTTTTCATTTTGAATAAATGTTAGTCTTTAAAACTATCAGGTGCGTATTTTAAGATGTAAAGTTTTTTTTTACAATATACGTAGACAGGCATTTTTCTGAAAAATCTGGCATTTTGTACATCCTAGACAGGCATCCTCCCTTACATAGATGGTAACCCTAGCCACGACACAGATAATTTCTAGCTCAAATACCTCATAATACTGAATTTCAATCACGTTTCCAAAAACTTGAACGTACCAACGTACCACACTTCCGACCCAATTCTATAATATAGCAGATAAATGTTAATGCGGGAGCTATCTGATTGCCGTATCATTTGGGTCGTATTGAAAATTCATAACTTACCGAAAGCGGTGAAGGGCCCAGCGTTTTAGATAAGGATGTGTGCAATTTACTTTACGTCGTCGTTCAAGGAAATTCTAGTGAGGGGCTGCTTTTAAAAGTATTTTGAGATATTTTTGTGAGGGTCGAAATTGTCTTTGATGTTTGTAAGCACCTTTTAAATAGAGAACATTTCCGATCAGTGTGAGAGTATAGAGATTATGTTAACTGTTTGAAATAAAGCTGATAATGAAAATTTGCCCATTGGAAACAAATAATTACAATAAGAAATAGTAACTTTCTGTACCGCAAAACAAAGGGATTTTCATTGTGTCTTTTCTTCCGTTTTTTCACCTAACCAAGATTTTTATTTTCTACTTCATTATAATGGTTTTTTTTTCAAATTACCCATTTTCCCACAAACAGTAGATAACAAAATTTTACTCAAACACAATTCAATAATACCCAATTTTCTCTAATCTACTCGAGTATTCCACACGTCACGTCACTATTAAAACTCGAGGGTTGGAGTGGTTGTAACAAAGGTTTATCGAAACGTTAGCTACGTTTTCGCCTTATCGAATCTTCACATTACGTCGGATCGTGTGAGTAAATAACAATGAGTATTATATTACCTTTTTCTATTTAGTTTATTGTGTTGGTTTATTTATTAGCAATTTGCTTTGGATTGAGCGTTTCGATAAGGTTTAGTTTAAAGGAGATTTGGACGTCAGTTCAAACAAAGATTATTGGGGTATTAAAAAAACCGAACTGGAGAACGATACAATTGTTGTTACGGCAGTCACATACGGACAAGTATTCAGACGTATCTTTATTTTCTTTCTGAGGAATGACATACTCTTTGAGTATCTTCAAAATTACAAAAACTAGGTATTCTTATAGATTTTATTTGTCGGTAATTTAATATTATTTCAGATACTATACTTTTTCACAGCAAGCAGTATAGCTTCTGCTCCATTCAAAAATTACCAAACCACACCCTAAACTCCATACACATCAGAATTTCAGGAACACAATCCGCCTAATGAAGTCAATTTGAATGTTGCCGTTTAGCATGTTACGGAAAACCATAAAATTAGACATGTTCAGTCCACAATGCGGCAACAAGCGATAACATGCTGACGCAATCTCCCACATCGACTGAGCCCCGTTGGCGATAGCTAAAGACAAAGAGCTGAGAAGATTCTAGAAGCTCCAAAATTATATTCTCTTGTGACAATAAATTTTTGGATTAAGGTACAGTAAGTTAATTTACAGCATCATCTTTATTTATAATACTAACTTTATCGTCATCGTAACATACTTAATATGATATAATTTTGCCACTGCCATTATATATTTTTTCTAAATGATTTCGAATAGCAACTACAATCAAATCAAGTTCCTCTTTTGCACTTTCTACAGTTTTTTTGTCTTCATTTCGTTTTTATCTCACCAACAAAATCTTTATCAATATTGAAAATCTAATTCCCAACCATCTTCACATTATGTGAGTCGAAAGCTTTATCAAATTCCGTAAAATCTTATACAGCATATTCTATCGTGTTTCCAGCTACAGAGTTTCTGTGTTCGCTTCCTAATGCATCAGCCGTAACCGGATAGATTTTATGCAAATACGAGGCAGTAATTGCACAGTAACTCGTGTGCTCATTCATTAGGGGAACTTACGATATCTGAGCTTGAACAAGTTTCAGGGTAACTTTTCCTTAGCTTAGCAGTTTGCTAAATTGTTTTAGTGATCGTGGAAGATTTTATTAGATCGAATAACTTTTCTGAGAAGTTTCCTTAATTATTTTTATAGAGAAAATAATTACTGGTTTTCCGTTGGTTGTAGATTGTAGAACATTTGTATTATTACAATTACAAGTACTAATAGTCTAGTGCCATTAATTTTTTAATATTAGCTGTCGATTTCCCAATACGTCCGAGAAAGAGTTGGATTTGGAAAAATTACGCGCAGTAATCCTTTTATTATTTCGAGTTTACCCAAATTCAGTGCTTATTCTAATATTGGATGAGTCAGTACCTAAATCCCTAATAGGTACGTGTAATCTACCATGTACACAAATTAACATAATATTATCATTGCTGATTTTAAACCAACAATCAAATTCACACAATGATTACAAAATCACCTGTTTAGTTAGATCAATTGTATCGACAATTCGATCCTATAATTACGCCCGCATTGGTTCTATAACAGTTACAGCTACCCACATCTGACAGCCATCGGATGTTCGCCAACTAGATTGATTGATCACGTTTTAGATTTTGATTTGACTGCGGGTTTTCGCATGATGAAAAATGAGTTTTCGGAGTTAAAATGCACTAAAAGCTGGTTGAAATGTGTGTATGTATTCGAGCGTGGAGCGAACTGAAACATTTTGTTTGCATTTTTCATTTGTTTGTCATGAACTTGTATGGGCGCGGCTTTTTCATTGATATAAAAGCCTTTATATTTTACTGATGTAGCAAAAATATATTGTATAACAACATTTAAAAACCTATTCAGTTCATATAGTTGAATCCTCTTCTCTACTGCTCATGCTCAAGTATTTTCTAAGAAATCCTTCCCAGGTCATTCTGTCTGTTTCTAAACTATAATGATGACGGTACACTCAACATTAACATTTGCTTGACCTATTTCGTTTTATCTCTTTTACTTTGCAGGAACTAGACATCATAATACAACCCTTTGATATCCAGAGTAGCGCATAAAACAAACTAATGGCGATATTATAATAAAACGCCGGTACAATATACGTGTATCCTTTATTCCAATATTCCGATACTGAGAACGATCTTCCTTACATTGCTTCACATCAACGTACTTTGCATACCAATATACGCTATATTTATCGCAAAGAATAACGAGTTTTTTAAGTAAGTCATCAGTTAGGATATTAGTTGTGGTAGTATTTTGCTAGCTATCTAAAAATAAATAAAATTACTTAAGAGAAAATATGGCGGGATGAGCTGGATAGGTTCCGTGAAAACTGGAAGGAGGACGCACGGGTTCGCGAAAGATGGAAGAAGTGGAGGGAGGCCTTTGCCCAGGAGTGGGACAGGGTAGGCCAGTAAAAAAAAAAAAAATAAGCTGCTTGCCAAATATTATTTTTCGGTACATCTTCAGAGACCAAGCAAAACACTCATACCTAATATTTATTTAGTAAGTTAAGTAAGCAACCAATTTATCGCTCTCAATCTAGTGACCATAGTGCCTCAAACAAAGGACAAAACGAATAAAAACAGTCCACCGGAAAATAGAAACCCTACGACTTAAGAAATCCTAGCTTTAGTACTAAGGACTGGTTCACAAATAGATCAGTATCTTGTTAAAAAGATAACACAAGATTAAGAAACCAATCTCCCAGATTATTTTAAAAGTATAGTTACAAAATGGAAGCTGCCTAATTATGTTAAAGAAGATATTTGTATGAAACCAATTAGGGTTAATTATGTCGTTTACTTTCTAATGGTGATTGGAAAACTGAATATACGCAAATATAATTAAACAAATCGAACACTCAAAGTAAACATTAACTTACTAGTGTTATCCAATTTCCAATTTCGTTGCCAATTTACATAGGTAACGAAATCTTATTATTTTTATACCTACCGAAACATGTTTTAAAATGTCATGAAACAGCTGAATCAACCATATAGAGTTCAACCTTCCAAAAAAATATAGTAGTAGTAGTAGTAGTATATAATATAGTAGTATGATTTTTTTTAATCCCTAATAATAGGTGTTAATAATCATGAATTTAAGATCATTGAATGATTTCGTCGAATAATAATACTACATAACGATCAAGAAAAGAACCCAGATAATTATTAGTAGGTAACTGATGCTTAATCGGGCAACAATTTTCAAGATCTAACAACAAAAATGAAAGAAGCAAATTAGCAGGTATCAGATCCGAAACTCGTTAAAGACGCACCCAATACTCAAATTACAAAACACACTACAAACAAGCTCAATTCAGGCCATCTAAACATTAAACCAAAAAACGGCTATAGAAGAAAAACGTTACTAAAAACCCAAATTAAAGGGTCCGGTTTTATAAACATCCAGCAGGAAGCTTCAATTAACACAGATTCATTAGAGTATGGTTTAATGAAAAGATCCACTATACAATGTGAAAACAACAGAAGGAACTACTCTATACAGCGTGTATTAAAAATGTGTGGTCATGTTTAATGGTACAGACCATCAAACTGAACAACATTTTTCATTGACCAACATCAAAAAAGTAACCCCAACATAGTAGGGAAAAGGCCAGGCAGATTGACTGCCTGGCCTTTTCCCTACTATGTTGGGGTCGGCTTCCAGTCTAACCGGATGCAGCTGAATACCAGTATTTTACATGGAGCGACTGCCTATCTGACCTTTACAACCCAGTAACTGGGTAATACGACATCCCTTGGTAAGACTGATTGTCAGAGTTTTGGGTTTCTGACTACCCATAACAACTGTTTAAGATCTATCAATAACCGCCGGGACCAAAGGCTTAACGTTCTTACTGAGGCACGGCGGAGTCTCGGTATGTAAAGATGGTCACCCATCCATGGACCCTTGCGGCTGTTATTACTTAGCCTCGAGGTCCTCTATGGGACAAACATCATAATCGCAAGAAACGTAATACATTTGGGTCAAGCAGGTATTGAAGTTTTGTATGGGACGGCTGATAATTTTTTGGCGATAATTATGTTGGTCCCATGGGATCAACATGGAGGGTGGAGCATAATGGGGTTTCTCCATGGAGAAGGTTTTTCAGTTTGATGGTCTGTACTACACCCTTAAATATGACCACCATGTCTGATACACGCTGTATAGTGGTAACACACTTTCCGTACTAAATTGTTTTAGTATCCCGACAAGTGATTTTTAGAGCGACAATGCACAATGGACTTGGAGTATCTCGGTTGCTTTTATTGGCACTTCTGGTGCTTTGTTGCCGCTATTGTTAGTTCAATAGCAACAATAAGTCTTGTGGATTCTTTTCTCTTTGAAGTTGATACAGAATGTAATGTTGGGAAAGGGTGTGATTTTTTTGTATATTTTTTATATTCTGTATTTAAATAGATACGTTAAAACTCACAATAAAAGTATACTTTGTAAACAAGCATATTTCAAATTATAGAGGATTATATTCAAGATAAGAATGCTTGGAAACATGCTGGTCCTGTTCCATAGAACTATGTAGAGTCTAAAGATGAAAGATGATGATGGTTGCTAATTTAGTTGTATAATTTATTATTTTTATGACATTGATTTTACATTATGTGATTACTTGAACTCACTGACTTATTAGTTTTAGTTTACACCATTGAGTCTATCACATAATGAATCTATCTGTCGTTTGCTTCATTTAAATTCTTTTTACCTTTATTGTATAGTAATTTTATTTTAGGTGCATCGTCTTCACATATAATTAATGTGTACAAGATAAAGTAAAACATTTTAAAAGAGTAACGGTGGAGTTTCTTGCCCATTCTTCTCCATACGAAAACTACCTTTTGGAAGGGGCGACTAGAACCAATTCTATTTTTTTTTGCCGTTCATAAGTGCCTTTTATATGATTAATTGAAATAAATGATTTGACTTTGACTTAGAACATTTTTTAAATATGTACTTCTAACTACTAAGATTTTTGTCTATTCTTAACATATCTATTGAAAAGTGACTGTTCTTGTAGAACATAAAATTAAGACCAAAATTACCTGCAGTTTTCTAAAGTGACAGCGTGTTCTCACATAATTAACTACATGAAAACGTAACACAAATTAATGTTGTTAATACCTAATCTATCAACAGTTGTTTCTATTGTTCTCAAAGATAGTCTAGACTATAGATAATTTATGTCTAACAGCATTAGTGATAATCTGGAGAAATGCTTAGCTATAAGACCGTACCTACTTCTACATTAAGATCTACTGATCCACTTGCCACAAAGCTAACCAATTGTATTAAATCTCAAACGTTGAATCCCAAGCTTATCGAGATTATAATATAATAGTTCTCAACTTGCTAACTTAAAATTAACTTAACCTTGATCTATTCATGCGTGTCAAGTATAATATCTTGTGTCACTCCAGCCTATAATTTGTAGGGAGCAAATAATTATTATAATTCTAGATTTCAAACTACTATCTTAAGTACTAGCCTTGTGGCAGCCTTAGTTTATTCATTAACATGCTTGTCATCACGTGTGTATTTTCATCCTTTTCCTAAAATCTCTATCATCTGATATCTCAGTAATCAGCCTCTTTCTAACTACATCACCTGCATCATATTGAATTGATATTGTTTTAATTAATTTGATACTTCACGTAACTGGCTCGATCTTTGGCCAAAGAATTAGCATTGCCATTCAACGTGGCAATGCTGATAGTTTTCTCGGCACGTTTCCGAATGACAGCAATGCGGACGAGGACTGACGCCTAAGTTTTATTTTGTTTTTGTATTTATTTGTATAATTAGTTGAGTTAGTCATTTAATTTAGTACCTACCTAGTGTAAATACTAAATAGTTCGTTGTGTTAAATATTGTTTCTAAGTCTTTCGACATCAGTAAGATTCTCCTTGTTTAAATTCCATTTCCTTAATCTTAGTAATTACTCTTACACTATCAGGAATAGGTGATTACTATTCTCCAAACACCAGTGTTAATTAAATTATGTATAACTTCCACAAGGATCACCTCAGCTAGTTAACTTTCTTTTCGGAATAGAGATGGCGACATATAAATAACATAAATTGGTCGTTAGCCAGCGCAATAAGACCACACGTTCCAACTACAGTACGTAAAGTATTTTTAATTAGCTAATTAAGTGATAATTAACTGAAAAGTTTGTTAACGAATGTTTTAAAAGTATCTCAGGGTTCTTACTCACCTCATTTGGGATTCAAATTGATGTAAAAGTAAGATTTATTGTAAATATATTTTCTTATATACATATTTATTGTTTGTTTCAGAGGCAGAGGCTGATGTCGACGTCCCCCTGTTCTTAATACTTTGTGGAACAGAACATTAATATTGCTGTCTGTCCTTTTATGATATCTTTGTAATTTGAGCTGAAGCCATGAACGAAATGTCAAAAAATATTTAAATCTTATAATTTCATTCACCTAAAATTATATTTTATCACATAATATTTTTCGACCTAAAAGATGACTCAAAAATCGTTTCGGAAATTGCCTCCACCATATTTCGTTACCAATAAAAGCTCCCCGTTCAAAAAGCCATAAATCAAAGGCGCTCATTAAAATCGTCATCGGCTGTCTGCACCATAAAATATTCCCATGCGTTTCAAAAAACACAACCAAACTGGCATAACTTTTATGCATTAAAAAAAATAAATGAATATTTTGATGTGTGTCCTTTAGGAGAGTACAGGAAGTGAAAGTGATTGGTGCAATTCGAATTGAATAGTTTATTTAATTTATTAATTGAGTTTGTTTTAATTCAAGTGTAACGTCTCCATGAAGTAAAATGCTATACTATTAAATGAGCAATATTAGTAATCACGTTCTCGAAAATGGCTCTAACAATTTAAAATTGGATCTCTTGTATATAAAATTCGTTTCCCCTATTTTCATCGGAGCAGAGCTCAGTCGCCCAGGTACTATCATTACTACATGAACCATAATCAAATGAATATAGGTAGGTATAGCTGTTCAAATACCTACTCTTTTTGTAGCTTTAGGATTCAAGTCCATTCATTTTCATGTTTATATTAACACTGACAAGTCTGCCAACATATTTAGCCTTTTAAAATATTCCTGTCAAATCTGGTGTAACATGTTTTTGGAAACTGATACGTTTCCAAATTGCGACATCGCCATATTAGTGTCAGTTCAACACGATCATCGTTTCCAGAAGTTATTTTAAAAGTTCCGGTCATAAACGTTTTACACACACTCAAATAATACGCCACTGATGTATGTTTACGTACAATTTCGAAAACATTTATCCAATCCGGCGTTTTAACTTTGAAAGTTTCTAATTTTAGGCCTTTGATCCCCTTGTGATCATTTCGGTTTACTTATAAGGAATTTTAATGCATAATGGGCTGAGATAGGTTAGTCGAAATCAGGGATTGTTTATCGTTATTGTTGTTTCGATCAGTGTTGGTTTTATTTGCATTCCTTTTTGTAAATGGTAATAGAAACGGTAATGTGTTTTGATTGATGAAAGGTTTGGCTTATTCTGTTTTGATTATGATTACCTATATTGATGTAAAACCGAGCCCAGTATAGTTGATGATGATGCCTATATTAATGTACCATCGAAGAACTTCATATCTATACACCGTAAGGACTGATTTCTGCTTGCAGTGTTTGGCGGCTATAGAACCGGGGCGGTAACAGATGTGGTCATCGTGTTCACGGGTTTTTTTTTTTCAAACTGCTTAGATATGATGTTCTTCGATAGTACTCCTGCATAAAGTAGATAGGAACGATTTAAAACGACATGATCGTTCAAACATAAACGAAATACGAAAGTTGCTCGACGAATGAAGGCCAAAAAAATGGCCCAAAGATGTTTGCAGACACACAAATTTTAAATACGTCATAACTATCGACTAAAACATCAACACAGCCCAACTATTTATTGCCAACGATCAATTAAACGATATCAAAGCAAAACAACCAACAAAGCGACATTATTTTTATCGCCGAAACTCACAAACATATTATTTTTAACGATTAAGGAGTTATTTTTATGTCACGAGGCGAAGCATCTAAAAGTTGCTTCCAGACAGATATTCCCCGCCCGACAGATCAAACTTCCGTTGAAGAACATCAGAAAAACAGATCATGGCTGTGATTTATGACACAAATATTGAACAAAATTTGTCGTAAAGCACACTTTATTGCTCTGTGCCTCTATTCGAAATTTCCCTGGTATTATATTTCAATCCTTATTAAATTATGGTGGCAATAAACAATTTTAAAGAGAAATACTGACGCAACCGTAAGCAATTATGGTCGTGAATGAACGATATATTATACATATTGATTTACAATATAGATTTAATGGGTCGGATTAAGTTAGAATATAAAATTGAGTGATGCCAGCGAGTCCTTTGAATGGTTGAGTTATTTTAAATTGAAATGTAAAGCCAAGTTTTGAAAATAAAGTTGTTTTATTAAAGGCGCACGTAAGCGATAATAAAAGGCTACTGTTTGTGAAATAGTGTAAGCGATTTTGATAAGTTATTGTTATTGTAAAAAATATAATACAATTCGAACGGCAAACAATAGCAATATTGTGGAATTCAATATTGTTTCAATTCATGAGGCCTAAATCAATAGAGCATAACTTTCTCCTGTATATAACACAAACTTCTAGGTCTATTCAATTTGCGATTCTATGGGTGAATTCTACGCAAACGTGCACCATAATCAGCCTTATCACCGCTTAACATCATGGAAAAAGAAGTCAAACGCGGGATAACTTTACTGATATCTTAAAAACTTTGCTCCCTTCTAGATCACAACGGATTACAAAATTAAATTAAAACGGACCCAAAAAATACGACGTACACAAATTGCGAATAATAAAACTGGGATGACGTCATAAAATATAAACGACACTTCTTGGTTCGGTACATATTTTATTAAAAAACTTTCGCTATACCGACACCGCAGGCGTTACAAGTTCTTGAGATGCCGATCTCACTCTATATTGAAACATTTTACACACAAATTCTTCGGGAGGGCAGTGTGAATGTCCCCAACTTGTCCACTAAGGGACGTAAATTCACGAAATTGAGTAGGAGGATTTCTATAAGCTGAAGACACGAAAATATTGAACTTTTAGCATTTATTTTTCGGTTTCTTGAAATATGACACCCAATTGTGTTGAGGCTAGGCTAAATAAATAAAAAAACAGATCTATTGGCAAGAGAAGTATTGATTTCTTTAAGTTTATTGATGAACCAATCTCTACGAAAATTACTTCTCAAAAGATTTGTTTGTCAGATAAAGAAAGTTATTTGATAACAAATGATAATGACATCAAGCGAGAAATATAATACAATGTAGGTAGAAACAGCGAAGTTAAATCAGTGAATAACAAATCACGAAGAAAATGCACCATCAATATTGAAATTAAGGGAGCTCAGAAGAAAAAGACGTCCATTCATATTTAATAAACCCACAAGGAAGTTGGAACCAAGTCCATCGAGAAACATAAAGCTTCCAAATTAAAAAACGGAGAATATAACTCCCGATGTTGATTCGTTAAATATGATGAAAACTTTTAAGTAACGTCGTTTGAAACTTCGAAACTCGGAAATTACTCGTCCATCTTCGAGGTATATGATGATAGCTCTGTTGATGAAGAGGATGCCACTGGCCTGTGGCGAAGGTTCGATTCTGATTGTGGTATTAGCATTATGATGAGTATCATTTTGATTATGGCAAAAATACCTACTGTCAGTTTTTATCAACGTTGGTTATAGAAGCAGCTCTTGATGTGACAGATGTGTTCAAACAACGTTTCGAGTTTGAAGATTTTGGAATTGCAGGTTCAATTCAGTCATTTCAAAATTTCAAATCAACCAAAACTGGTGGACGAATAAAGGTATTGTGAATCGATTTTTGAGTGTTTAGCACAACTTCAATCAAGTCGACTAAAACACTCTACAAAGACATCGGCGAACAAGATGATGAAATATTCAAAAAAGTATTTACATTCACTCTTCAAGGAGAATATTTTAGCAGTAAAGATACTTAATTTTCTTATCATCAAAACGAAAGACGAAGTTGTCAAACAATTCCAACAACGCTGTGTAAGTAATCATACATACGTCAGTAGCGTCTTAGCACAGAATAGATAAGTACAGAAGGTCAGCTCCATACAACGATCGAAAATGCACGCACACATACACACTTCACGTACAGTGAATGTAAGCGCACTAGCGACTGGCATTCGGTTGAGATTCTTGACATGTTTGAGGTAGATAGAGATCGCCGTACGTACTTACGCTTCTATACATAATAAAATCCTTATTTCCCATTGATATTATTTCCATTTAAACAAATATCAACTTTATATTAGTAATAAATTAAGTTGATTTCAAGATGACTAGTAGTATTGAAAAAGTATTAAATCAAATAGAAGTTGTATATTGAGGCAATTAAAGTTTTTTGTTCCCATAAACAAATTTATTTATATTTTTTTGGCAGGATATATTTTGTGCGCCTGTTTTCGGTCGTCATATGGAGCCGACCTTCTGTATTACTCTGTGGTCTTAGTTAACTTTACTTTTAAGATCGCTTTCGCATCTTCCAACTTTGTTTAAGAAATGCGAAATAAGATTATTATCGTCTCGAATTTTTCTTCCTTGTAAATTATGTGGTTGGATTACGTTTTTTGTGTTTTATATTTTGGGGTGTTTTGACAGGCATATAATAATTGGGGTTTTCATTTGGGGGATTTGTATCATTATATTCAGTTGTATTTCCGGAAAGGTTAGGCAGAGGTCTAGTTATAGAACACCCACATTTTGCCAGCTATGTTTAAGTACCATGTAATAGAGGGCGAGCCTTATTGCCATCAACCGGGTACAAATCCAGACTCTGGACTGCTACTGAAAAATTCCAGATAGAAAATTCCAATAACACTTTCCCCGACCCGGGAATCGAACCCAGGTCCTCAAGCTCAGCAGTAGCGCTTGCGACCACTAGACCAATGAGGCAGTCGTGATGCAGACGCAGACTTGGAAGAAAATACGTTTTTTTATATATATTAATGTTACATTTGCAATACGTACCGTTATATCTTATTCCGTGTGGTGCCGGACGTAAAGAATAGTACCATCCCATTTCTTCCCGTGGGTGTCATAAAAAGCGACTAAGGGATTTACTAGAGAGTGGGCAGCAGCGTCCTCTATGCATTTTAACACCATACTGCGATCGCCAACCCGCCTGCCAAGCGTGGCGATTATGGCAAACCTCCCCATTTGGGGGAGACCTATGTCCAGCAGTGGACGTCTTTCGGCTGAAATGATGATGATGATGATGATATCTTAGGATTCATTGCCATAGTTATGTGTCAATGACATTGAGTATTGTGGAGTTTCAACATTACCAATGACTCTGTATATTTCATCGAAACAACCGTCTTCTTGTTTTCCTGTGGTTAGTGACTGACCTGGTGTCAGAATTTTAAAGCCGCCCATGGGCTTCGGACTTCGCTTCACATGCCGTCGAGAAATATCTCTCAGGTATACCGGTTTCCTCTCGATGTTTTCCGTCACCATTTTTTAAGCAAGTGATAATAATACAATACGCACACGAATCCGAAAAGTCAGAGGTGCGTACCTTGAGTCCGAACTCGACTTGGCAGTCTGATGGTCACACCACTAGGCTACCATTGCAAACAACCGTAATGATATTTCATTCAGTTTCTCACACTATTAAGTAAAGATACTTGAATGAGTTAGTCACAGTCCTAAACAAGTCGTACTAGAACTATTACCTTCCAGTATTTATGCCTTAATTGGAAGGTAGCACAGCCTACGCGTACTCGCACAATCTTATACTAATGAATGGGTTTCGCTAGGATTTCCTTCTTTGTGTTGACATTAACGTTGTAATTAACGTTTGTAAACAGAGAAGTTAACCTAGAGTCCATACAGCAATCTCCTAGGGCTCCATTTACTGTACCCTTTTTACTTAAGTGATTAGTAATTGGTACATTTTTGGGTCACTATATCGAGCATTAATATTGATAACCTAGGATCTCTCATAATATTGGGTTCCCACCTATGAAATTGGCGTTTTTTTTCTCACAAATAAAGAACCTTGTCACTTCTATGATTTAAAATATTCATCAATTGCTTGGTATTATATCGAATAATGACCATCATAGACAACTACCAATAGTAAAAAAACCTTATTACTTATAGTTTTCTAAACATAAAAAATACCTTAAAAATCCTTACGACTCCTCATTTTGTTAGCAAAAATGACCACTATTTGTTTTAACTTAGCCAAAACTTTTTTTTGTCGCTTATTCTAAGTAGCATATTACGTTATCTTAGTTTTTAAACATTAGTGCATAAAAGTTTTAATACATTAGTGTTCATGGTTGTTATATACGAGTAAGTTAAGAAAATGTTAGTATGAAAAATTCAAGTTTTTTAAAATTGTCCATACAAAACGCTGATTTCATAGGTGGGGACCTAATACTATTGAATAGTCATCAATGCCAAAATTAGCAACTTAACTAATGATATGTCTCCTTTGTATTTTTTTTTAAGTACTAGTGATGTGTAAAATTTGTCTAAGTAAGCAAAAATTGGAGGTACCGGTGGTATTTATTTTACGACCTCTTGCCCACAAAAATTTATATTAACAAACGGTTATAACCACAAAAACACTCATGGCTTTACAGTTTTGTGTAGTACTCAATGTAAGGATGGTCCCCTCGGCCTAATATACTTACGCTAAGAGTGGCTTGAAATTGACAGCAAAGAGCCAGTTCAACCAAACTGTGTTTGACACCTAGTGATTGGGGTATCATCAATATAACACACATAATATATCAAAGGTGTAATCTGATTAGATGGGGCCTCCATAACAGGTATACCTATATTAGTCCTTAAATGATCGCGAGTTAGGTGAATTAGCGTGGGATGCCCTTCAGCTAGAATAGATGGACGGATGACCTTACAAAGGCGACGGGGGCAGGCTATTTCCTGAAATAGTAGGCTGTGTGTCGTACACCATGTAGGTGTAGGGGCCAACCGTTTTCCTTAACAGGAATCCGCCTTTTAAGCTACTAAGAATTTTCTAAGAACATTTTTCGCAACTCATAGGTAGAAGGAACACACTGTATGTGTTGTCCTGAGGGCCAACACCAGCATTGGAGACTGACTTAAGCTTCTGTGTAGCTTTAATCAGTCCCATATATTTTTAGGATGCCAAACGGAACTCTATTAATAAGTCTCCGGTGTCCGTTCGTCTGTCTGTCATCTCATGAACCTTAATAGGTAGTATTTCTAAAGTAAAAAATTATAATAAAGTTAATAATTAAAAGGGGCATACAAGAAACGTATTTTTTTGGCGTTTTTTGTTCGATTTTAATACGGTACGGAACCCTTCGGGTGTGACTCGCACTTGGCCGGTTTTTTACTTTTTTATCATCGTTATCGCTGAACGGATGTCACCGTATCCAGGCATTCTCGTCTGCTCACTCAGCAGTCGCATTTTTCGACTTTTAAACCAAAAAGACAGGCAAAAAACTAAAAAGTAACTCCCAGATTAACCCATTTAATTCGCTCATTGACTCTTGATGTTAACCTAAACAATGGCGCCAAAATAATCAGCTATCTCCAACCGTCTAAACACCCAAACTAGTTTTAATCGTCCCTTTCTCGCATTACCGGGCAAGCTTCAGTAATCGTGAGTTAAATCTTCCTAATGACTGGCCGGCCTCATTTGAGGCTCGCATCATTATCCTAGCTAGGGTTATCACACCTTCAAACCTCGGTGAAGCATTTGAATGGTGTTTCAAAATGGAGGTCGCGTGATTTCATGATGATGATAATGTGACATTGTGTAGACATATAAGATTAGCTTCGGACTTTTTTAAATCAAATAAACTGTTTTTCGAAGGTTTGGTAACAATGCTGGTAAGATTTTTTGGAATTTTTCTGGAAACTGAAGTATCTCTTTAGTAATTGTCACTCAAACGTTCCTATTTTTTCCTCACCATTGTCTTGTTTGCTGTGTTTCCACAGTCACCATTTGTATATCGTATTTTCACCAAGATATGCTCGAACTCCTATCCTGCCCTCTGTGGGCCAAAAAATTAAAATAATTCCATGCTGCCATGATTGCAGTTACTTACTAACTCCATGCTGCGTTGATAGTGGGTACTTACTAATTCCATGCTGCCATGTAATGACATTCTTGAGACATCTTGTTCTAAAGTTTGAGCGACCGAACTCTGCTCGGGTGAAAATATGAAGAAAAAGATTTTACCCTGATATGAGATCTAGCTAGATAAATTTTTCGCCCCCGTAAACCCATATAGTGCAGCTTTCATCGAAATCGTTAGAGCCGTTTTCCAGAACGTGATTACAAATATATATATATACAAATATTATTCGTTTAATAATATAGGATTAACTATGAAGGTTTGCCAACCCTGTTTTGTGCTATCTCTTTAAAGTGGCGATGCCATGTCGTCGTTTTATCTGCAATGTGAACTTCTAGGCTGACGCGGTCTCAGTACAGATAGATATCTTAGTGCGATGAAAATTCAATTTGCGGTTGTTTTAAATAAGATCGATGGGCTGTGGTAGTGGAGAGAGCTGTAAATTTATAAGAATAAGTATTTAATTTGACTATCGTGCTTTGTGGTGACTACGGATATTAATTAATTTAGAACCCATAAAATATTGTGGAATAATCTCCCAAATTTCATTATTTTACTAGACTCAATATTTTGTTCGTCCTTAACATACATATCGTCAAATATTTTTGTGCTCAGCTATATTTTACTTTCATAGCTATATTTTATTTATGATAAAATAGTAGGTACAGCGAAAATTTAATATCACCCTACTCTCCAGGAGTAATATAATATGCACGATATTTACCTACCTCGTCTTTTACCCCGTCTTCTTTCTCTTTCTAGATAAGCTTTCTCCTTTCAATATCAACCTCCACCAACCACTCACAAATAAGAATGATCTCCCATCAGATCGACTGAACATTTGCCAAGACTTCGAAAAACCATCACATCATCCAAACACGAGAGCAATATTTCAGCTAGTATCGGATTTAAATTCCCGACTGGCACGTATAATCGCTGGATCTGACCAACTTTGAAATAACTAACTTAATGTTATTCAAAACGTGTCGCTACATTTATCCTAACAGGGAGATCGGGCACGACTTACTGACAGGCAACTCCTTATAAATCTTATATACTGCATATAAACTTGATAATAGTCCCAAGCCAAGTCTAAAAAGTTTTTGAGGATTTTGATGGGAGTAAGGTGTCACGTTCGGGTTGGCTATTATTTTACTTATTTGATTTGGTGACTAAGCTAGCTATCCACAGTGGTAACATTTTAACTATCGTCACAGTCCCCACCCAAAATAACGTAACATAAAAACGTATTGTAATTTAACAATACAGGGTGTATCAGAAGTGTGGTCAAATTTAACGGCCACTTAAATTTGACCACACCTTTCTGATCTCATCAAACTGAACAACTTTCTGCCTGGGACCAAGATTGTAATTACTGAGAAAAAAAAATCAGCCGTCCCATACAATACATTTAGGTCGACTAGATATTGAAGCTTTGTACGAGACAGCTGATAATTTTTTCTCGATTACGATATTGGTCCTGTGGAGATATTTATTCAGTTTCATGGTCTGTATCACACCCTTAAATTTGACCACACCTTTTTGATCCAGCCTGTATATACCCGTGCATATTTTCCGGGAAAATTCAAGAGTTCATTAAAGCCAGTAAAACCTTAAGAACGTATCATAATATCCATCCATTTGCACCTCCACGTGAACTCACAAAAATATAAATAAAAATATTCTTTTGAATGAAACACGGAAGCCCACAATGAACAGACTTTTTTATTTCACATTTCTCATCTTCGGAACTCTAATGATCTTAAATGAAAAGGAGCCCATATAACATTCATTTTTTTAGGGTTCCGTACCGCCGACCGTCCCGTCCGTCTGTCACTGGGCTTTATCTAATGAACCGTATTAGACACTTGAAATTTTCACACAGTGTGTACTAGGTATTATGGCTAATACTCGTAATAATAATAAAAAAGTTAAACATTAAAGGAGGTCCATTCAAATTCAAAATTGTAATTCTATTTATTTTATTCCACATAAACAAGGGCACTTATGAAACGTCAGAAGCTACGTGCACGTTGCTAATTGGTCGATTTCTATTGAGACGAGCCGGCAAGAAACTCCACAGTTACTCTTTTAAAAATAAATGACTATTACAATGTGTTCATTAATATAAGAAATTAGTTTTTTTTTACTTAAGTATTTAAATATTATTGTATTATGTATTGTTAAGTACTGTAGGGTGGTACGGAATTCTTCGCGTGTGAGTCCGACTCGCACTTACCCGTTTTTTTACCAGTATCCGCCGAATGTTTCATCTCAATATGGCCGATCTATTATTTATACTCCAATGCTTTTGAATAAAATATAGACAATTCTTTTAAGGTCAGATTTGGGAGCACCTGTGGCTTCAGGATCGAATGCTTCAAAAATATGGAGTGGTTTCGAAATAAAACATGAAGTATAAAAGTCTTCAAAGAGCCTCTGGCTGCGGATATTCGGAAATTGCTTTGATGTTTGGTCAAACTTCAGCGTTTTAGAATGTGGTTTAAACGTAACAATATCTACCGGACTATTCTCATTTCCTATTGTTCATTTTTCATTGTATACAATCGTAGAAAATAATTTTGGAATATTGATTCGCATTTTGGCAAAGAAAGAAAATTACCTGACTTAGGGATCTCGTGCACTAGACGTCCACGACCACGACCAGTGGTCGCAGCGACCAGGTAAACTATAAAAACCGATACGAATCGCGCACTTGGTCACAATGGCCAACTGGCCGCAGACCATACAATACCACTAGAAGGCCACGACTGGCTGGAGTCGTGGCCGGCTAGTGCGCGAGATCCCTAAGACCTGTATTGGCACTTCCGATACTTACAAATATTTATTTTCTGTGTTTGATTGCTGGTTCAGCTTACATCGATACATAAACAGCCATTTTATTGACATCTTCACTAGTAAGGTGGTCTAGATGTCGCCCTACCTTTATAAAATACGAATATTTATTCAGCTTCATCTGGTTAGACTGCAAAAAGGCCAGGCTTTCTCTGATAATGATAAGTGACAGGTTCCAATGCTATAATTTAAATTACGATGAAGCAAGTTCTGCTATGAAATCTACCAGTCAATAATAAATTCTAATCGTGAACATGAGTTGTGTTTCGAACGGCGAAGATGACGCCATCTTGCGCTTTAGACACGAAACTGCAATGCAACCAGAATAGGATTGAAATATGACGTTCAGGATCTTTGATAAAAGAAAAACGAGAAATAATTTATCGTAGATCCAAGACAATATGATAAAACTGTCGCAATAGAATATAACCTTACTATGACAAACGACATTTAACATTTTATTAAGATTAAACATCAATACACTCACATAGACACTGTTTGCACAAGTGTCTAAGTTTTTTTGATATGAGCCGTAGTTTTCATAAAAATCAAGCAAAACCATGTCGTTGTATTCTTTGATTTAATTTTTATTTCATAATATAGGTAATGAATGAATAAAATTCACCGACCCCAGCATGGTTTAACCAGACTCGATAAATCGAATGAACCCCAAGATTTGCACTAGCCCCTGAAGCATCATGCTTCATGGGACTACATAATATATCATCAGGCCTGTATTCCCAAAGGCAGCGTACCAAGAGTGTGAGTGGTGTGTGGGGGTGTAGTACCTATCATCCACATCTCGCCAGTGATGTTTAAGTCCCACGTTATAGGGGGCGAGCCCATTGCCATCCACCAGGCACTGTTCTAGACACTGCTATTTTTATTTCAACAATATCATCAACATAAGTATAAAAAATTTCAAAGTTCCAAAAGGTGCCGTTGTGTAAAAACGGGTTTCAAAAAAACTCTGCGGTTACGATTTTTCCCGAGTATCTAGATTTCTCGATAGTGTTTACATATTCCAGTATTGGCACGTTTGCGTAGAAAGGACTTTCTTTGAAAGCGGTGAAAGCGAGTAAAGTTTGCGCCTTAGCTTTCTGAGCCTATGTAGGTAACTTACATAGATATATGTATATTTATCCATAGTCTAGTAGTTCTTCGTGGGTCTACCCGTAGGTAAAAGTAATTTTTTCCGATAAATTATTTTTTAGTAATAGATGTAACATACAGCTCTTATTAATACTTTTACAGGCAAAAAGACAGGAAAACAGAAGTAAACCGTTATTCATTAATAAGTCTCTACACTATCAGAAATTGTAGTCAAAAGTCAATAACATTATAGTCATCGACTTACCTTATCATAAACAAAATCTTATTGTTTGAGAAAATGAACAATGACATGCTAATGATCCTCAAAAATCCCAAAAAGATCCAACCTCACTAAATTAAACCATCACTACAATGCCAAACGAACATTCTCAACCTACTACCGCGTACCAAGCTCGAAGATCCAAAAAACGTTAGCCTAACAAAACGATATAATGGCATCGCAATCGTGCCACATCCATCAAACTCTTAAATCGGTCAGCTATGCTGTGCGGAGTACACACCGACGCACTTGTCTAGTGCAAGAAAGAAAGAAATAAAGAAAGTTCTTGAGACAGTTACAGGTAAAGTAGACTTAATTTTTATTAAGAAGGTAATACGTAGTTAGGAGAAGTAAACAAGTAGAGAGAGAGAGAAAAGTAAAGAGAAGTAAATAAATAGAAACACTTACCAATTTAGAGATGATGGAGGAGTATTCATATTTTTTTGGCCTGATCGTTCAATTAAACATAAGAACAAACAAAGAATGAGTGTAGAATAAAACATGAGAACAGAAAATTCTATAATCACCTTCATCAAAAATCCATAAAATAATACAGAATTCCACAATACTCCCTCAATTACTAATCCAGTCTTTAACGAAGCTAATCAAATTTCAAAGAATAACACTCAGAAATAAGCGTTGTAGATATACTGGTACAAAACTTGCCAAGTTGTAGAAATTAACTGAGGAGAACTTTCCCGCCTCGAACAAGCTAAAACTCAGAAGGAAACGAAGCAATTTATCGGTCGATGGTCTAATTGCAAATAAATCTTTATAAGACCGACTATAAGTTGAAAGTATGTGGGTACGTCAGGTAGTTCACTTTGTATTGTCTTAAGACATTATGCTGAGCTGAGACCATTTTGGCGTTATAATAATTGTTTTCTGTTTTTATAGTTTTAAGTGTATTTTTCTGGTGTAATGCCAATAAACGCATTTTTCTTTCTTTCTTTTATTTGATATCGTTTTGTGAGGTGCATTTAGTAGCTGCTAGAGGCAATTTCAACGATATTTCTGGATCAATCTCGACTCAATATAAATTTTTGCAAATTATTCCTTTTTGCCAATGATTGTGATTGGAATGTACGTACGGTACTGATATAGGTGCAAGAGAAATAGGTTTAGTAAGGATATTATGTTGTATTTTTTCAATTTTAATGTTAATTCAATAGTTTATTAGTTAATTTACTTTATGAAATATATATTTTCAAGAAAGCATACATTAAAAAAACGGAATATTGGTAATACTATACTGAACAAATATAATCTTAGCGATTATTTCACAATATCCTAAAATTATACGTAATATCTTTTGACGAAGCTGAATTATTTGCGGCACGACCTTCAACTCGTGTGTACTCAGCGCTATGTCTAAGAAAAGAGAGCGAAAACTCCGATCAATGTATAAAGCATTTGGAGCAAGTGTTATCAAGTGCTATCATAGTATCCTTCTTTTTTCTAATTAGATTGCGGAAGAAGAGTTAAATAAGTTAGTTTTTTAAAAGGGTAAATCGATGTATTGCGATTAATAGAGATAGGTGACAGCATAATCAGGCTATAAAGTTCCCTCTGCTGGGACACAGGCCTCCTCTCTTCGAGAGGAAGTGGGCTGTAACCTACCACGCGGGCTCAGTGCGGGTTGGTAGATGTCACATGTCTTCGGTTTTTTTATTCTAGGACATGCCGGTTTCCTCACGATAATTTTCTTAACCGTTTTGAGAGCAATGGTGATGAAATTATTTACACAAAGTAAGCGCCTGCCTGGGTTCCAACTCACGACCTGCAACTCGTAAGTGACCTGACTGGCTCGACTTACGAGTGATGGCTCAGTGGCCACCACTGTTCTCACTGAGTCACCACTGTTCTCAAGACAGAAGAAGATAAATTGGCTGAAAAAGACATACTGAGCCGATCTCAAATAAAATGGAATAAGTGTAGGAGGGTGATGTTGAGATGATGATGATAATGACGACGATAGAAGATAAATTCTAACATCCACCCAGATTATGAAATCAAACTGAAACATTCAGACAGCAATAAATAAAAATTAAACAGGAGGTCGAAATCCTTAAAATGAATTCCTAGAAATCTTCTAATTAATATTCCAGTCTAAGAGGTTCAATGTTCATAAGAAGAACCAATTTTCTTTTAGTACCTTATTCCACTCATAAATATCTCCACAATTCTATCCAAGAATTCAGAGCCTTGTAACTAAACCTTTCAGCACTTTACAGTATTACACCGAATGTTTTACGTGAATTTAAAATGAAAATACGCAAAAGGTAGGTCATATAACAGGCAGAGCGAAAACAAGTATCGGCAACGCTTAAAACCATGTATGGCAACATCGTGCTGTTCTAAGCAGTTGTTGGAAAAATCGAATAAGGAAAACGGAGTACTTTTACCTGGCACTTTTACGATACCTAGTTCTCCTGAAAATACTGTTACTATGCTCAATATCGTTAGTGTCTGTCCAATGTTTAGTAGGTAGGTACAATATTGCTTTCACAGAAAAACAAATTGATCCTTCATAATTATGTTGCTTTCCTAAGCCTACAGGAGGTAGAAGTCAACACTGATGAAGATACTTTTAGAATCTGCTGCAATACTAAAATAATTATCTGCAAACTACAACACAACAACCCAACAACCCGGATAATCCTTGGCCCTCGAAAGACAAAAAAGATGAAGTCTGGCTGTATCAAGTCTGTTGTTGTATTATTGTGGACCAAACAAAGTATTTATTTCTAAAATGGATTATAATTTCAAAAATTCTCACCATTTTCGCAATATCTTATGACTAAGAGCAGGAATGATTGAATTAATATTCATAACTTGTATTTCACTTCGGCGGATACAATAAATATCCAGAGTATCTTACTAATTGCTGTCTATGGATAAAATAATTTCCCTTTAATAAATTTCATTGGAAGTTAAATTTCCGAAATAAGTATCTCCAACGTAAATTACAATTTTAGCCGCCCAAGCTTGAATTTCCAGAAAGTTTCGTGTCAAAGATAAATTCAAAGTAATCAGGGAGAGTGTTAGTCATTCAAGATATTTATAGAAAATGAAATTCGAGAGGATTGCAAAAATATTGGCAGGTAATTGGAACGAGAAACTTACTACATACTTTATATTTAATACATAATAATAATATTATATGAATAATAATTAGGTATATATTATTTAAATTGGTAAATATTTTATTTTTAAGTTTTTATAAAAATAGATAATATTATAAAATTTAATATAAGATATACATATAATATGAAACAGGCTTTGGTACCTATAAAAGAGACGTTTGAAATAGAAGACATTACATCTAGATACAATCAGCTGCTTATTTTCCCGCGCAAGTCGTGTTAATTATAAATTCTATTCACCATGTGTGCAAAACCTGGTTTTTAATTAGTTCCTCGCTGTTAACTACGTCTTGTTGATATTGATTAACGCAATAAGCGTGCATTTGAAAAATTTATAACGAAAATAGAATCTAATAGGAATTTCACAAGCTTACAGAAGACAGTCTTAAAAGGATGGTCTACTTTAGGGAGCTCAGAAAATAATACCCACAGAAACACTCTTTCAAAGCAAAATACATTTTCCATTTACTTACATGTAAAATAATTCCTCGAATTTTTTGCAAACTCCACCAACGTATGTTTTACTTTTTTGCAAACCTTCGTCACTTTATTTTTATGTTCAGTAAGTATCAAAGAACTGTCATTGATCGTTACTGTCTCAATTATAACTGTAAGAATGAAATGGTCAATTTGATGGTCTCACGATGCGTGGGTTGAGATCTGTTCGACTGTACTTTGTGCTGTATCTTTGTTTATAACATTATAGTTTATATCATTGACTTTGTCAGCTTTCTTTTTTACTTTAAAATGTGGGTCTCCAACATTCTTTCTATTCCTTCCTAGATAATTTTCTTCAACAATTATATAGTGGGTAATTGGTCTGCAAAACTTTCATGGAACGAGTCTAATAAAAGCCAACTTTTCAAGCCAGCTCTTTTTAATAATGTTGAGTTTTAGAGCAAAAAGTTCAAAAAGAATGACTCCTTTTCAATTTGAATTTGAACAGCGAATGAAAGTTTTGTGGCCACTGAATGAGCCGTGGTTCCTAGTTTTATGTTTTCATTCATACTCATTTTATGATTGCTTAAACTATGAACTTTAATTAGAAACCCATTGACTAAACTCAAATTATCTATTGTTACATTAACGCGTGCAGTATTGTCTTGCCTCCCCGAAATGATTATCAACGCTTGCTTGTACACAAATAAAAAAAGTAATTTCCTAACGAAAAAGCTCAAACTCAATCACAAACAATACTCCATTGTTATAATGAATTGTTTTGTTGCTTGTTCAACATAAAACCGCCTGATCATTGTTATCTTTTATTCCACCCACATGGTTTTTAAAATAAATTAAATCAATTAGTTGTTCAATTGTTTCCTCATCATCTATTACAAACATTACTTTCAATCTATTTCAATATTTAACAGTCGCTTCAATTCCTTCAACACTTTACAGACTAATCATCATAAAGTTTTATGCTTCCAAAGCATCGTTTCTCCGGTAATATCATGTTCCACTGAACGTTAAAGTCATAACATTTCGCTGAAACTAAATCATCGCACGTTTCCGTTACCGTTTGTAATACACGTTCCATTAAAGCGAAGTCGGCAGACGGCAACATAGCTTTAATAACGTCTGTCATACACACATGTTTACTTTTGCCAATCAAACAGATCTAACTGCATTAGCCACATCCGCCTACCGTGAGTATTGCAACATCGTAACTGACCATCAAACGACACAACACTTGCACAATATACTCCGCTGTCGTCTACACTTAGTCTCACAACACTAGGAATCCTTCCATTCAGGGTTTGTGTGGCTCACTATCTAGGAACAAACATCCCTATACAAACAAGCCGGACCGTTGCGATGTTTCGAACGCGGGAACGGCGGCCGGCAGCGATGCACCTCCTCCGACGGCCGGTTAGCGACTGGCTGAAATCATGTTTAGCTGTGAGCCACACCGGCTATTGCATCCGAGCACAAACGACAACGGCCGAATGTAATTTTGAGGTGTAAACGGGATAGGTGAGAGATTGTAGGGAGTAGAGAGAGACGGACGCACAGGTGGGGTGGGAAATGGCTGCATCAGAGTGTAGGGGTTTTGTCTATGCAGGTTGGAGATTTAGAGTGCATTCGACCGAGAGGCGCCGACGACTGGAGACGCCTAGGGCGTCAGAAACCCTATCATTTTGTACCATTAATGGATTGATGTCTTCACTGGCCCGAATTGCGGCCAATTTTATTTAATTGTTGAAGACGATAAAGCAATTTTATGATAAATTGGTTTGGAATTGAGATAATTGTTTTATGTGGGCTGTAACTAGCTGGCGTGTGGTACAATTTTGCTTTATTTAACTGATGAAATAACACTAACTGGTAATATAAGTGAGTGATCATTTTATTGTTTAATGGTTTCTTTTGATAATCATCTGGGAATAAAAGAGGATAATGGAGTATCACTAGTAATGTTTGCCGCCACAGCTGAGACGCCATTAATGGGAAATTGATTACCGATAAACTTATGACCATAAAACTAATGACCTCTGTGACCACAAAAATAAAAAGCCTTCTGCAGCGATGGCTATTGTAACGGCTTTATTATGCAATCTGGTTTTGTTTCAGTATTTACCGCCACAGCCTACAAAAACGTATATTTTCAGAAAATTAGAACACTAGAAGGCTAAAATCAAGGTAGAGCATCCTCCCTAGATGAAATTCTAGGCAGGAGGTACTAAAGAGTCATTAGAAAGTCTGTATTTTTGCAATACAAATCATAAAATCCTAAGATGTGCTACACAATTTTATTGCTAGGGTCCGCACGATACGAATCAGCTGGGTGGCAAAATATGGTCATATTTAAGGGTTTGGTATATACGAGTATCAGCTTGATGGTCTGTACCATATGGTACAGACCATCAAACTGAAATACTTTTTCCATGAGACCAACATCGGTATATAAAAAAAACTAACCTTTCTGATACATGATGTACATAAGCAATTAATTAATTTTAATTAAATTATAAACAAGTATAAAGAGGAAAAAAATAAATAAAGGAAGAGCTCATTGGGCATCAAAAAATTCGTCGGCATCGCTGTCAGTGGGAAAATATATATTAGTGTTAGTTGTATAAAAAAAATAAAAAATAATTTAAAGTTTGAATTTTTGTTATTTTTAATTTGTTTGTGTTATTATAATTTTTATTGACTCGTGTTTTTTTTTTAAATGGATGATGGTCTGCAATAAAGATTTTTATTATTATTATTTATTATTATAAGCGACGATGCAACCGTAACTTAAGCTTTAAAAAAAAACTGGAATTATCTCGCATGCATTTATTTATTTAAAGAGGGTTATAATCTAGACAGACTGACTTGACTATTATTTTTGTTACAGGCATACATTTACTTTTTATGTATATCATAATATTATTTTGACTTCACCTACTTACATTTTTCAATAGTCCTCTGCTTATCCGTTTCAGAACGCCTACAAGTGCGTATGATATTCAGGTAGCGCGAGTGATTTGCATGGACGTGGCTCGTATAGATTTTACGTAAAAGTGTGAAGCTAGTGCCTGGGTGGACGTGTTGACGTGTTCTCTCATGTGTGTTATGTTCGAGTAGGGGTGAAATAAATTGGAGTTTGGGTGGCTACATAAGAGTTTAATGTGTTGTTTAATTAGCGAATATTGCTTTTTGAATACAATGTATTCGTTGACATGGCAATGTGAAAAATCAATCATAAAAAGGTGTTTATGTCGTAAAAGGAGTCTCAACGTTTTTTTTGGCTTTATATTGCCTTCCATGGTGGCACATCATATAAGCTCCCTTTTACTTTTTATCGTAGAGTTCGTTGAAAGATTCGTATTTTAGCATTGAAGCCTTACGAGGTGAAATGGTTACACCCAATAGAAATCACGCGAAATGAAAGTTTGCAAATGTAACTGCAACGCTACAAGGTTGTTTTGGCGCGTGGCCAAAAGCGGAACTAACGCCGCCATCTTGTTTTATCTATACAATTTCTGTGTAAATTTTACAAATGTTTACCAACAACGCCACCCTGTCAATGTCATTCAGGCGCCAAATGGACCTTGTAGTATTCTACTTGGCGATTTATAACCGAGGACATACATCATCATGATCATCACCATGATCATCAGTCTCCTGCCCTTATCCCAACGTATTTAGGGTCGGCGAAACATGTATTTTTCTTCCATACTTCTCTTTTATTTGTCGTCATCTCAGTAGTCACCCCCTTTCTAACCATATCACCTTTAACACAGTCCATCCATCGTTTCTTTGGTCTACCTTACAGCTATCGACATTTATACTAAAAACTTTCCTCATGAAATTTTCTTCATAATTCTAGAGTACCTACCTAAACTTGACAGTCAAACTTTTTCACAATCTCCGGTTTCATATAAAATACCAGATTTATATTCCTTCAAGCTGTTGCTTTCGATTCTTTCAAGTATTTATAGCTCACCCCTACCACAGCCATTCAAAATAGGTCCACGTTCGAAGCAATTAGCGTTCTTGTCTTTGCGAATATTTACGAGGTGTCGGTCTGTCTGTCCCGAGATATATCGTAAGTGAAGTGACCATCACCACGATAAACGAGACTGGGTGTTTTGTGAAGTATTCAGGCTGTTAGAGAAATAGGTTTATGCATATTAAAAGGTTATAAGGTAATGGTTAATACTTAGGTAGGTAGTGCGTATAAAAGCCGATTTGGTATTTTCAAGATGCCTTTAAAAAAGTGGTGATTATATTTTGACACGCTGACACGGCACGGCAATCGAAAAAAAAAATTGATTTTTTTAACTTTGATAGTATCTCATTATAATATGTTATGTGTGCTAGACCAGATCTTTTTACGAAAGAATTGCTCGTACTTATTCTCAAATGGTGCTCATTGGAGCTATAAATATAAAACACCATAAATGAGGATTAGCGGCATTGGTGATTACAAACAAAGTGACTACAGGCTTCTTTACCGTGGATTACCATAATCTATAAATTATTACCTGTTTTTTACCTTGTGTATAACATAGGATATCTCAAGATAGCGCAAAAGTCCTTAACAATAATTTTATTTATTATACATACGAGTATAACCACTATCTGAATCAGTATCATACAACGAGTAATACAGTAATATTATGACCTATCATTTTGCATCTTCCCATACAATCTTTACCATTAAACAACGGTTTTATTCAACTATCGCGCTTAACAACTTACAGGGTGAGTAGAACAAGTAAATAATTTAAGAAAAAATGTAACATTACCAAGTGTTGCAATAAAAACTCAATCCTTATGCCACAAAGTGTTGGACATGGTTGTAATGTTGTATGGTTGCAATGAGAGCGAAATTTAAGAATACCTTAGCTCTTATGGTTACAAGAAGGAAATTCCTGAGCTGCTATTGTAAAGCAAAAGTATAATTAATTTAAAAACAAGCAGCTAACTTCCGCGCGTGCAAAGTGTCCCTACACCTACACTTTAGAGGACATCTAAAACGCCACTGATGCCGCAATTAACATGGCCGCGTAAAACGCAGACAAGTAATTTGACAAGACTTAGAAAAAGCAGAAGAGGTAGATACTGCAGATTGTAGAAAATCTTGCCCACAAAAGTTATCAACTTATGACTAAACCCATCGTTGGTTGGAAAACACAGTTGTTCCACAAACGAAGGGACACCTGTGTTCTGCGTGCCCTGATGCCTACACGTTGCAGGAATTGATAGCGCTACTTTTGGCGCGAAATTCTCTAATTTCTGGGCCGACTCAATATACAGGTTGGAGATCTAGGCACCTGTCAAGGGGGTGATTCTACCCGTCATATTAAACAACTGTCACCATGAAACGTATATCTGAGTCGTGAAAAAAAAACAAATTCCTATACAACAGTCGAAAAAATATTTCGAATAGTTTTTTATTTTCCAAATCTTTTAATAAATGTGTTTCATAGCGAAAGTTGTATAGTATCAATCAATCTGCTTAGCCTTTCCCCAACTATGTTGGGGTAAGAAACCGACACGTGTCTCTCAACGAGGCATCCTCAGGATGACGATTGACTTGTTGCGAATCCGGACCCGACGTGTGAAACAGGTGTCAATTTCTTACAGGATTCTTTATGACTCTTTAAGAACAGTTAAGCGGATTAGGTTACTAAATACACTTCGTCTTGTCTATTGTATTTTATAATGGATATCCGCAAAGTCACGCCTGAGTCAATTAACTATCTAGGTAAGAACAAGTTTCTGTTCGCACAGAGATCGAACGAGCATCGATATTCGCTAGACCATTAGCAATTTGTTATCGACCATTCTGACTAACTTTCGTCAGTGGTGTCATCACACTACCTATACCTGCAGTGCTATTCTGTAACCATCTCACCGTGAAAACTTAGGTGAAGTGAGCGTGGAGTGAGCTGTCATTCCACAGGGATTGACACTATTGACAGCTCACTTCACCCAAGTTTTCACGGTGAGATGTTTACAGAATAGCATGGCTGATTTTGAACCAACACCTTTGTTTCTATCTAACTATCAGTTTCTAAAACCGTTGGCCGAGATCAAAAGCCTCGCCTGCTATGCCAAAATTCGACAAATCTCTATCACTGGCAACCCACCTTCCCCGCCCACGTTCCAATACGGAGCTTCGTCGATGTTTGCACGCTCCCCGGTTCGTGGGCGCGATCCTGATTTTATTGCTGAATGCTCTTACTTATGCAGTTCATTTTATATCGCCGTTAAAGTGTGTCTGACTGTTCGTCTGTCTTGCATGTGCTGCCTGATTGGAAGTAGGAGTTTTTTCAGATGTACGTATTGTTGAATCACCGTTTTTGGACTATATGGAGAATTTGCCAAAAAAAAGGAACATCATGACTGCAACTTTTGAAAGGCTATGCAGAGGTCAACCTTTTGCCTGTTATACCTACGTTATGAGCAGTGGTGATCCAGTGGTAATGGCCCCGACTTAGAAGTTCTAGGTCGCAGTCGCTTTACTTTGTGTAAATAATTTCATCACCACTGTCAGCTCTCAAAACGGTGAAGGAAAACATCGAGAGGAAACCGGCATGCTATAGACCCAAAAAAAAAATCAAAGACATGTGACATCTACCAACACGCACTGGGCCAGCGTGGTAGGTTACAGCCCACTCCCTTTTGATGAGAGGGGGCCTGTGTCCCAGCAGTAGGAACATTATAGGCTAATTGTGCTAAACCTACCTAAATATATCGAATAAAATAATCAGGTTGGTACAGAAAATTCTCTGTACCTAACAGATTATTTTATTCACACAATCGGATCTGAGGATTGATCCAGAACTCCATTGTATTTTTTTTTCTATTTTTTTTCCTTATTACTACTTACTTAATATTAAATTAACTGCTAGACAAAAGGAGTATGTACCTAAGGTGGCGTTCAGTAGTTGCTGCCGACCCCCATGGGAAAAACGCGTGAGTTTATGTTTGTGCGTGCGTGCGTGTGTGTGTGTGTATGTGTGCGTGAGTGTGTGTATGAGTGTGTGAGCGTGCGTGTGTAACTGCTAGTTATACAAACAATAGAGCATTTATGAACAAAGGTTACGAAATATTTCCATTACATGTTTTTCGTAGTACTATATTTTCGTAATGCTCCACTATTTGTATGAAAAATATTTCCATCACAATAATGGTACCTTAATAACTGAAAACTGAAATGCAGCAAATAAGTAGAAAAATATAAAATCTATCGAAGCAAATATTTTCTCAGAAATTGTTTTCAAATGAAACCTGATTCTCCTACTATTTTAGTCAAGAGTTCCATGCATATTCCTATTTCCGGAACGGTATTTTAATGATTTTACTTATTATTGTATGTACCTTTTCGTGTTAGGAAAAACTCAAGTTTTATCGTTACCTACCTCGTTGGTCCAGTGGTTGCAATGGCTACTGCTGAACGTTTGTTTTTCCATCTGGCATTTCTAAGCAGCCCGGAGTCTGAATTTGTGCCCGGTTGATGGCAATAGGCTGGTCACCTGTTACATGGGACTTATATATAATTGGCGAAATGTGGGTGTGCTATAAGTGCACCTTTGCCCCCTTCGAGAAATGCGGGCGTGATTTTATGCGTTATCGTATTACCTACTTCTTTTTTCATGCGATTCATAAATAATTTAATAAATTGCAAGTTTTCCGATCTAACTATGATCTTTTAGTCATTATAATAGGACTTGTCTGTTTCTTATCGTTCTGATGGTATATCTATTGAACGCTCTGTTAATCTCTAGTAATTAAGTTTATCATGTAATTTAGTTTCATTGTTCTTCGAAGAACTTTGGGGGCTCGTGGCTGAATAATAGTAACGCATGGGTGGATAGAAGGTTAAGCTACGCTTGTCGCAGTCAGTTTGTGGATGAGCAACCCCTCCGTGCCTCGGAAAGCACGTGGTCTCGGCTGTCATTCAAACAAACATCTTTGACAGTCGTTACGGATGGTCATAAGCCCAAAAAGTCTAACAATCAGTCTTACCAAGGGGTATCTAGTTACCCAGTAATTGTGTTGTGGCGGTCAAATAGGCTGTTGTTCCATGTAAAATACTGGTATTGAGTTGCACCTGATTAGACTGGAACTCGACCCCAAAATAGTTGGGAAAAGACTAGGCAGATTGTATTGTTCTTATAAGAACTTCCAATCACAAATAAATATCAACCAAGCTTCTATATTACTTTGTATTATCACGGCGTTGTAATTACAGCAACCCCAGGATTCCCATTATCCTGTCATACGTATTGGTGCAGTTTTTACGTACAAATGTACTGGTATGACACATTGTAACAGCTCCCGTTCATAACTACTGTCAGACATAAACATTATGGTGTCGTGTGTCATAGGAGACAGTGCACTTGGTAGTAAAAACTTTATTATTAGTTCTAGATATTATGGCGTGTTAAGTGATGGATTAGATTTCTGGGTAAGGCTTTGCTAAGTTGCTAGCCAGAAACTTTGTAGTATCTTTGTCAGTTTTTTGAAGCTGTATTAGATAGAAAAAGAAGAAAAGAAAAAGAAAAGTGTTTATTCTTCACAAATCAAACACACATTACAAAAAAAAACAAAACAATACCACTTTACAGATGAGCCAAAAGCCTTGTATCCATTATTGACACATAAAAGTTTGACAAATTTGATCTATTCCCTGCTGTCAGGGTCAGAGGCCAAAGACAATTACATAATGTGTTGCGAAATTTACAAAAAAAAAAAAAGAAGAAGAAAAGAAAAGAGAGAGAGAAAGAATAGGAGAAGGGAGAGGGAGATAGAATTAATTTGGTGAAAGAGAAAGTCTGGGAAGCAACTACTAACTCTATTTAGGCCCACATAGTGTAATGTCCCAGTTTAATGTTAATTAACCGTTAGTGTTCGTCTATAGGAAGGTTCGGATATATTACAGATGAAGATGTTAAAGCACGTTTACCAGTTTCCATAAAATGTACCATCGATCGATGCTCAATCGGTGCAATGAAAGACTTACCTAGATAAAAGTATTATCACTGATCATGTTCCTGCGCAACATGTTTTCTTCTCCCATTCTCCCCCATCAACCGTGTCACGCTATCATTCACTCCGTCCTCTTTCATACCATTGCTCACACAATCCATTAGTCACTCTTTTATTCACAAACATATTCTTCTTTTTCATTACCTGCCCATATGCCAACGATTTTCTGTCAACTTTTCTGTCACTGGCGCTAATTTCAAGTTTTTCTGCGCACCTCTGTATTTCTCGTACAGCTGGCGATAGTAAAGATGGCATCCGTTGTCCCCCGACCACGCATAAAACCGAATTGGTTTTGCGAAATTTCTTCTCTCAGTTGCCTTTCAATAACTTTCTCCCAAGCATTGTGTGATATTTGCGTTATTCCTTTAAGGTATCGTCACTCGTGGTTCCTATTGTATTCCTCTTAGAGGTCCTCTGACCTGTATAAACACATGTGTTTAGTTGCAAGATACTCGAAACCGCTGTCATTTTGCCACTTAAACCACATCCAGATAATGTCGGAAGTCCGTTGTTTATGGGCCTGACTGTCCACGCATAGGCACGAGCGTGATATTACGACTAAATGGCTATATAACTATTGTTTATATACCGCTTACATAGCTGCGAGTGTCGTGCAGTGGATACTGAATGGGAGCAGGTTTTTGTCGTTAACAGCGCAGATAATTCTGCATTGATGTGGCTGATGTTCTTTGTCAGTCGGGAGCAGGCAGTTCCGGTTGTTTTTTTCTTTTTTTCAACCTTTGTTGTCCAGTATAGTTGGCCAAGGAGGTGTCCCCCACGCCTTTCCACTCTTCCCTGTGTTTTCTTCTCCAGCTAATCTCCCATAAACTATTATGGTTAATTATGAAGCATTAATCAAACGGCAAGTACAAACGTCACTATTTTTAATTAACCGACTTCCAAAAAGGAGGAGGTTATATGTTTTTGAATACTCTCAGTTGGTATAAAAGCTTCTGGTGAAGAAAAACGACTTGGTGTCCAGAAATTGCCAATACGAAGTCAAACTCAAACTCAATGCATTTATTTCAATTAAACCATTTACAGGCACTTTTGAATTGTCAAATAGTCGGTCAGTTAGTCAGAAAGTTGAAGCTAGTTGCCCAGTTCCAAAACGTACATCTTTATGGAGAAGAACGGGTAAAAAACTCCAAGGACACCCTTTTAAATATAGAAAATTACACAATCCTGGGTACATTATTCTTGTTGCTTCTTTAACCGGTAAAGTACTGCGGCACTCACGGACCGGTGGCACCGAATGAGTGCCACTTGAGATCGCGACAAAAAACATTATTTCTACTCTAAAATAAGGTCTAATCTCGTCTGTGGGTGGTTTCACTCTATAGCCAGATAGATATTCTCGTCTACAAAATTATTCATAACAAAAAATATGCACGAATAAAAATTAAAAAAAAACGTTTTTCCTGACAATTTTCATACTTCAAAACTTTTCCTGTAGGAAAATGCTCTGCGTCGAAAAAAATTAAAAATTAAAAGTTTTTAGAAGGCATGTGGCGACATGTGGCTATATTTTCATTTATACGTAGTTATTACACCGTTGTACATAATATTTTCACGACATTGCATCATAAAATCATATTTTTGAATATTTGAATGTTTCGCGAAAAAACCGTTACGACGCGAAATTCTCGCGCCAAAAAACATTATTTCTACTCTAAAATAAATGATAATATTGTCTGTGGGTGGTTTTACTATTTGGCCAGACTGATATTCTAGTCGACTAAATCATTCAAAACAAAAAATATGCACGAGGCAACATTAAAAAAAAAAAGTTAATACTGACATTTCGAATATTCTTCTGTGGGAGCATGCTCTGCATTTTATAAAAAATTCTAGGTTAGTTCAGAGGTTGATATTTTTGTTTATTTCCATAAAAATGAGGTAAGTATTTATAGTAATAAAATAATATAGTTATTTTGACTAATAATAAAATTCTAAAAAATAAAATACTACGTCAAATCAGATTATTTCCCTCCTCAAGAAAATCTTATCATTTTACAATTATAGTGATACATTTTTACGAGATATAGGTAGCTATCAGTCAATAAAGGTCTAGGTAGTATCCTAGTAACATTTTTTATTAGAAACTACTCAATATAACTATGATGAGCATTTACAAAGTCATGCGTTGTAATACGCAAATTCACTAAAAACTGCTCCGCGCGCTATGAAGTTTGTGTTTGAATATCATGAAAATATTACATAGGACTCTCAAAATAATGGTGTTTTTTGATAACTTATCTATTCATAATGTAACTTGCAAAATTTCGTGTTCATCTGTAGCGTATTTTTATCAGAAATAATCAAAACACAGCAACAAACACACTTTCAGCCGGTTATCTGATAACATCATGTTATTATAAATACAATTCTCGTAACATGAGTATCGCTTACGCTTCATAATATGGTCTGTTCATTCACGAAACAAAAACAGTTTACATTATGAGCCTACGGCCGATAACAACAGCAGGCGAGCATTTTTTGTGAGCAAGGTCATAAACATGTCACGCCGGCGATAACGGGCGGTACTTGAGTGTGATGACGTCACCGCGCTGACCGTATTTTACCGGTTAAGTGAGAACAATGTACAAAAAAAAAAATCAAAACAATTCAAAATATAAGATTAAAAATAAGCATTGGCAGATAAGAGATGACCAGTCACAACTGACGACGCCCGTTCACGAACATGACGCGTGGATCAGCACCATCCAGCTCAACCATTTAGTAGGGAACCGAATGATCCAACACACTCGCCACCATCAGCGAGACATTTAAGTGAGCATGACAAACTCTCAACTGCCATGCTCTTTCAAGTCAACATAGATCTTAATAACATAAAATACGGCTCTAAATACAGAACAAACTTTTTACCGTTTTTGTAAATGTGAGTATGGTACTTACTCACATTTACAAAAAATGAAAAAATGCCTATAGTTTGCAGTCTGTCCACTACGATGCCTGGTGATCAATGTTTGTTCTGTCATTATTCTCCTTCCTTTATTCTGCTTTATTTGGGGTCGACGCAACACGTCTTTTTTTTCCATACTTCTCTATTAGTTGTCATCTCAGTAGTGAATTACTAGCCATATCATCTTTCATACAGTCCATCCATCTATTCTTTAATCTTTCTCTACTCGTATAGGCTTCCACATTCATACTCAAAACTTATTCTGTCTCTGCATGAAATAATAGGGAGGCCCTCAGGCCAGGTGGAGCGACGATCTTCGTAGGCTGGCTGGTAGCGACTGGATGAGAGTCCGAGAATCGAGTTGAATGGCGTGTAATTATAGAGGCTTATGTCCGGCAAAGGACATACATAAGGATATAGGCTGATGATCATGAAATAATAATTAGCCTCGTAATTATCTACTAAATAAGAGTGATATCTATGTAGTATAAAGATCATGTACTTACATAAAAGACCACTAGAGTATTATTGGATGGCATGATTTATGGCAGTATTCTCTAACGGAAGCAGTTTTATTATTCACTTTATTTGCCTTTGCATGCTTATGATCCAACGTGTAAACTCATTAATTGCAAGTCTGCTAGCCTTAAGGCGTCTTCTTTGATTTTGAGGTCAAGCAGAGTAAATGTAGCGTTTTGCATTGGAACGTTTCTTTGATCCTACTTGGATAACTGCCAGATTTCTATAGAATTGAATTCACAAAGCGGCGAAAATTTGGCGACTTCCATAATCTAGAAAGTTGGGAAAAACTAACTTATTTAAAAATGTACTTCTTACTATGTAAACTTTATTATATAAGAAATCTATAACACTAAGGAGGAAGGCGTCGAACTGGCTAGTAAGAGAACAGGAGTTTCAACTGAGGTCAAAACACTTTACTCTTCCTTCAAACTATGTTGACATTATGAAAGGTTTTGATGATTCAATGTAAAATACTGGTATTCAGCTGCATTCGGTTAGACTGAACGCCGACCCCAAAATAGTTGATTACAGGCTAGGGGGATGATGATCATGACTAAAAAAGGTTTTGACGAAAGCTAGCAGACAACTGTGAAAACCTCTATAGCCAGTGCGACTAACTTTTTTCTTACGCAATCTATGTATTTAGGATACAGCTCTACGTGAGGTCATCATCAAGCTTTATCACGTGTTCACTATTCGATCCAGTCCTCACAAGATACAGTAGTACTGATTAATTCATGAACCTTTTCAGAGTAACCAACGTGCGTCCCAAAGAAACCACGAATGCAATAAAGAATTCACAAAAAATATCCAAACAGTTAACTAATTCCTAAGGGACAACACACAATTAGTGATGTAAACTGCCATCTATCGATACTAAATGGTTTTTTTTTTTCAAATTGGTTATACCTATATCGATAAATTGTAATGCTTTGGCTCGGACTAAAACATTTAATGTATAATGTAGTCGAAAGTTGTCGTGATCTCTTCAAAATCAAAAACGTTCTATGAAGCTTTAAAGGTCATCTAAATACAATTTGATGGGCAGCAATTATGAAGCACGGAAGTCGATCTGCCGACACTTGGGGAAGGCCTATGTCCAACAGTGGACGTCTTTTGGCTGAAATGAAAATGATGATGATGGGCAGCAATTAGTTGGTGCCACAAAGTCGTTCATAAAAGCCAGTACCGTGACAGGCGAAAAGTATTCGAGCTGGCGAGTCGGTGTTGCTCATCGCTATAAAACTTATGAGTAAAAAGCGGGCTTATTTATCGTTCATCGCTATAGTGCTTTTCTTAGCGCTGGTAAGCTAGCACTCAGTCACATACGAACACCTGCTGGCTTCCCACCACACCAAGCGTTTGTTAACTCCAACTTATTTGCTAACCTTTTCCCCCTTTAACTTCCATGTTTACGCCTTCCAAATCTAAATCAAAATATCGACAACAAACCATCGATTTAGCCCAACCCTACAAATCACTCAGCTCATTTACTGACCTAAACTCTCCGCGATAATGCGAACTAATGAAAGATCTTCGTAATTAGTTACGAGGTATCAATTATTTATAGTCGGGGACCGTGGGGTTACATAATAGATAAAGTCCGGGATCCCGGGCCTGAGGGACGGACGCGAATGTTTTGGATAAAACGGGATTATCGGTGACAATAATTGTCACCGATAATCGAATCCCAAGTCAATAATTATTATTGTGTTCGATTTTGTGTGTTACTTGGGTTCGATTTTGTGGTGATGGATTGTGGGAGCTGGTCATCTTGTGTAGTTCATAAAAAAAAGTTACTCCGTTAGTTCCGTTACTGTTGTATCTGGCAAATAATACTTGGTAACCTAGCCTAGCTGTTCTTGTTGTCTCTTTCAATTTTTACCAGGGTCGTGCATGTCGCACGGGCCGATAGAGGTTAAGCTGCGCTTGCCAAGGTCAGGCCGTGGATCAATGCCGATCCATACATATCGAGACACATGACGAAAGCACGTTAAACCGTTGGTCGAGGCTGTGTTTTGTAGATCTTTGACAGTCGTGTCAATAATTATTATTGACTTTGGTCAGAAGACCGAAAGTCTAACAACCAGACTTACCATGGGGTTTCGTATTACACTGTAATAAGGTTGTGGAGGTCAGATAGGCAGTCGCTCCATGTAAAACACTGGTATTATTTACATTTATTTTATAACATATACTTTATTGTACACCACAAAAAAAAATTACAAAAAAAAATTAAAAAAAATCTACAAAATATACAATAAAGCTATCTCTTCCAGGCAACCTGGTATTCAGCTGCATCCGGTTAGACTGGAAGCCAAGCCCAGCATAGTTGGGAAAAGGCTAAAATTGATTGATTCCTCGTATGTTTACCTTATGTCCCTTCCCTATTTACATAGATAATCTAATTTATATTTCTATCTATATTTTTTCTTTTCGCAAAATGGGTTACACCGACTGTTTACAACATGCATGTATAATGTAGGGGATGAGATAGAACACACATATTTTTATTTTCGTTATGGTCGTCGAGTGCCATCATTTTTGACCCGACTGCAAAGAATGGTTATGTATTTTACATTTTAGTATCGTAGGTAGGGACTTTTGTTGATATAGCAAGGTAAAATGCTGTAGGTATAGGCCACAAGGATCTTTGGGCTCTTGAATGACAATCACATGGGGTGACGTTGGAAAATATTTGTGAAAAATATATTTAAATAACAATATTATGACGGCGTTCCGCTGGCGCTGTTGGCAGGTAAATACACTCGAGAGCAATGAATCCGGGTCACTTAAAGAATGTTAAAAATCTCGGAAACTAAAAATGATAGGTTAATGCAATAAATTGTATTTAATAGACAATGTAATACTCCTTAAATGAAAGTAAAAAAAATATGAGTCACCATACATTTTATTAACACAAAATTACATAAAGAAAAAAACTGCTGATCTCTCCTTAAAACAAAAATAGGAAACATGAAATTTTTGAACTTTATTACGATTTTCTTGAATTTTAATACTTCGTATTGCCTCCTCGTGCTTCCATTACTGCGTTTACGCAGTTTGGCATGCTGTACACCAAGTTCCTTATACGATTTTGGGGAATATTCTCCCATTCGGGGGGAGGGAGGGTTTCGTTGTTTTACGCATCTGCCTAGCTCGTCCCAAGCATGCTCGATCGGGTTGATATCCGGGCTGCGCGCTGGCCACTCCATACGAGTAATGTTCATCTCTTGAAGGTAGTCATTCACAATCCTACCTGTATGAGGTCGGGCATTGTCATGCATAAATATAGCATCCTCACCTAAATTGACCATAAATGGACCAACGTGATCATTGAGGATTTCTTCCACATATCTTACGCTAGTTAAAGAGCCGTTTTCTATGATCACCAGCTCTGTGCGACTTTCAGAAGAAATTCCGGCCCACACAAGTACAGACCCACCACCGTAGGCTACTTTTTCTTCGATGCATGCTTGCTTGAATCTTTCCCCTGGTCTTCGATACACTCTGTGTCTTCCATCGTGCTTGTAGAGCATAAATTTTGATTCGTCGGAGAACATAACTTTTGACCAATCTTCAATACTCCAATTTACGTGGCTCTGGGCATATCTTAGTCTTGAAATACGATGCCCACGCTCCAGTTTAGGGCCGTTTGCAGGTCTAAGGGGTTTTAAGTTAGATTCAGCAAGCCGACGTCTTACTGTCCATGCACTTGGGTTACTTCCTCCGAGGCGTCGAAACTGATTTGTGAGTTCAGTTCCTGTGAGAAAGCGATTTCGAAGCATGGTGTTCACCAAGTATCGGTCTTCTCGTGCTGTGGTACACCTGGTTCTGCCCGTTCCTGGTCTGCGTAGGTTAGAACCAGTTTCTTCGTAACGTCGGAGAACTCTTTGTACTGTTGACAGCGACACACCGACAGTCCTGGCTGTATCGCGCTGACTCCGGCCGGTTTCCAGCATTGTAAGTATTCTGGTGCATTCTTCAGGCGTAAGCGACATAATTTCAGCTTGAATAATGAATATAGAGCACTATCAACATGGTTTATGTACCCACATAAATGACAGATTACAAACAAAAGCAAAACCAAATGCTGTAATTTCGTAGTTCCATCTTCGAAAGTGGCCCTTTTTCAAATTTGATTTTTTTATGATATAACTTTACAATAACTAAGAAGTTTTAATACCTTCATTTAAGGAGTATTACATTGTCTATTAAATACAATTTATTGCATTAACCTAGCATTTTTAGTTTCCGAGATTTTTAGGATTCTTTAAGTGACCCGGATTCATTGCTCTCGAGTGTATTTGTGAGAAATGTATTGAAAAAATAACATGACGGCGTTAGTTTTGGTCACGCGCCAAAAGATCCCTGTACAACTATCAAGGTCAAATTAAATTTGTTAACAAAACTCCACAGTCATGATGTGTTTCGATATCTTAACCACCCCAGGACGGAGGATATCCATGAGGATATCCACCCCGATACCAAAAAACCAACAAACGCGCGAGCCGAGCGAGCGAATGGAGCGGTGCCGCAACAACGGTCGACGAGCGCTATTTCCAAGTTGCTCGCAGAAAATTTTTCGCCATTTGAATAACTTGGCTGAGTCTCGATCAGTCATCTTCAAAGGGCTGACTTTCAATACGCCAAGTTGTTAAACGTTGAATGATTCCATTTCAATTAACTATCGGCGTAGGCTTCCAATTACATGTCGCATAAGCGTTTAATGAACGGCCTAGGCGTCCAATTAGCTGGCAAATTTAACAAGATGGCTGCGACAGAAGTATTATCAAAACACGACATGAAAAAACAAAATAGATTTTCTCAACTCATACTTCAAGTACCTAACAACACTATCAGCGGTCGCTGACCCCCAAAAATCACATGAAATATTTTTAATTTTAATTTTATCGTGTTTAGATATTGATGGTACCCATCACGTCTGCCGAGTTTCGCTGCTTAATTTAATTTGACCCCGTATGTTTCACATAGGTAACTGCAATTGTAATCAAACAGCAACATGAACGATAGATTTATAGCCATCCCAATAATTGCCATCAGACATCTTATATTTACAAGACTCGACAAAAACGCAAAAAAAATATAGAAAACAAGAAAAACAACCATTCACAAAGTCCGTTCTGGTGTAAAGCTACCTACTGTGGGAACAAAATCCTCACGCCCACCATCTTTCTTTACACAGTGGTGGTCGACTCCCGCGCAGATATATGAGTGACGTCATAATACCGTTAAATTTAAAAAAATGCCGGTAATAACATTTCCTTATTATTTGTGGCGTCATAAAAGCGAAATTACACTATTGGGTAGGCAATGCTACTCATCTCTTTGAGTTGCTTATTCTTAATTTCTTTACAGGCAATTTTAAACTTTATCGGCTTGCTCTCAAGGTTCTTCAATATTTTTGGGAGGTGGAGTATAAAGTTTGCCAAATCATTGACTCAGTCATTGTCTTCGGAACATAAAGGTGTCAACAAAAACATATTTGCAATATGGTCCAAGATTATTTTACGGAATGGGAATTGTAAATCATTTCTTACGTTAATTTATTTATAACCATAACTCACTTTATTACTTTAATTTAAGTTTTTCCCCAAAATGGAGGAGGTTCACAATTCGGTCGTATTTTTTGTTTTTTTTTGTTTAATGTTTGTTACCTCATAACTCCGTCATTTATGAACTGCTAGGGAGTTTGTTGCGCCACTTCTTCTTCCCAGCAAACGCACTAGAAAGTGGTGAAGGGTGGGCGTTTTGGGGGACTGTCTTATGTAATTTTGACGTTCGAAAAGTGTTGATTCTCAGCCTAGTTTGAATAATAGAATTTTGAATTTTGAACCGATTTGTATCAACCACAACAAAAGCAAATAAAAAAAGATTTGAAAATTCTTTTTTCATTTGCTTTTGTTGTGGTTGATTATGGGCTAAATAATAACAGCCGCACGGGTCGATTGTAGGTTAATCTTTGACAGTCGTTACGAGTAGCCAGAAGACTTAAAGCCTGACAACCAGGAACTTGGTTGTGGAGTCGCTCCATGTAAAGTACTGGTATTCAGCTGCATACTGTTAGACTGGAGGCCGACCCTAACATAGTTGGGAAAAGGCAAGGCAGATTGATTTGTCATGGTTGTATTTTAAAGAGTTGACCGCAATGAAAGTTGTTTTTATAATTGTCTGTAATTACTGTCATAAGTCTTTTATCCTTTGTTTCTCCTTTCTCCACACTCTTGAAAATAACATCGAACATTGTTCTCAAGTAAATAAACACAAAACTTCACCCATTCACACATCAGAGGAACCTAAAATAAATCCCCTACCATTGTCTCCGGTCCGTGCGAAATCGGCCGCGTGCAATTAGAAGCGACGCGTTCTAGAGTTATTGGCATTTAAATCACTGTCGACGGGTTTATTTCTCATCTAAGAGACACAGAATAGATAGGTACAGAAGATCCACTCTATAGAACTTGCGAAGACAGGCGCATGCGCTCAGACGCGTATCTAAAGTGGTTCAAGGATCTTTTGGCACTTTAATGACATTGACGAGGGGCGTTGATGGTAAACATTTGTGAAATTGTATTGAAAAACAAGATGGTGGATTCCAATTTTTGCCACGCGACAAAAGATTCGTGATTCAATTTCGCTAGTTGCAAGTGCGTGCACATGCGGTAGATGCATGTCTATGTGTGCGTGCGTTTTCGCTACACAGGGTTAAATTAAATTAAATTAGCCAGCGAAACTCCACAGACGCGATGGGTATCTTTTTTATTATTTCGTGTTTACATATCGACGAAACTCATCAGGTCTGTGAAGTTTACACGAAATAATACTATTTTTTAAATGATATACGACATGCGGTTGATGACCCAAAAAAAAACTCATCAAATTAGTATCTTTTTTTTATCTTGTTTAAATAGCGATACCCATCACGTCTGCGTAGTTTCACTAGCTAATTTCATTTGACCCTGTACCTATGAAACTGACCTTCTGTAGCTATTTATTTTGTGTTTAAGAGTTCGATGCGAATTACTAATACAAGTGGTAGGGGACCGGTTTGTATAGATTGATTTATTGAGAACTATTTGTATGAAAACTTCGTAATACGATTATGTGTTGTAATTTGTTGATTGGCACACCGAATTGGATTAGGTTCTGTCTGTTTATAGTCTTTGAAGCTGCTATGTTGTGTTTTTGTCTAGAATATTTTTGTTTGGTCTTTATATGACGACATTGACCAAACGTTGACTGGTTGATAATGCCTTAAGGCGACGATAACTGATTTTTAATGATTTTATACTGAAGATCACGTCTAAACGAGTAGTATTAATGATTTGGAAAAAATATATGTTAAATTAGAGCATTTTTTTAATAACATAATATATGAATATTTTATGTTTATATTACATAGTAAAATTAATTTGTAATATTATGTCTAATGCGGATAAAAAACTAAGAATTACGTAAAATCTATCAAGCGTATTTTTCTGAAACCTTCACCATTTTAAAGATAATTTAATTATTGATCTTTTAGTATACGTGTTTTATTAAAATACCTTTTTATGTATAATAAATTAATAATGCGTCTAATTTGGGACAGCGCTCCTTGACGCGTTGCGTGAGCTCAGTATAGAAAACGCTGACTAACCACTCAAGGTCACTGGCTAATATTTGCGTCTTAAATATGGCATTAAGTCCACCTAATGTACCGCCATTGTGCATAAAAGTGGGACTAAATAAATACAGTACTATAGAATGATTAGGTATTAGTTTGTCCATACCTTGGTAGGTACATTGTTGGAGTCCCTTCCAGGTCAGCAAAATAATTATATTTATTTTATAAACAAGCCATCAAAATGGAGAATTATTTACATTAACTCATAACACTCATGACTGGTTTCGCAACATAGTATTAATTCCTGTGAAACTGAGCAGGCGCATCGTCTGATAGCATAAATAAACATAACGATTAGTCAAAGGATAAGAATTTCCGTTGGTAACTATGTAACTGTTTATGAACTTTATCTTACCTACTTGAGTAACAAGAGATTTTTGTCCTTAAACTTCAAAGAATCAAACTTAATATTATAGTCCTCTAGACCGAATTTCAGCCATGGCGACCAATCTTAGCGGCGACCAGCTTTCGGCGCGGGATATATTATTGTGCACAAGTGTTTGCGCAGACGCAGGTGCACTCTCTCTTCCCTCACTTTCATAGTCCGATGGGACGGCAATCCGACACCACCGGAGATAGATCAGGCCCAGGACCAACGGCTTAACGTGCTTTCCGAAGCATGGGGCTATCACACCGCCAACCTCCAAACTCCGGGCACATCAAACTTACAAAATATAGGTAACTAAGACCTCCTCAGCAACTACGGAGTTTTATGCCCATTCGTCTCCATAGGAACTTTGGAAGGGGAAACTAAAATCAATTCTATTTTTTTGTAAAAACAGACATTCCAAAAAAATAAAAGAGATTGATTCGATTCGGTTCGATTCGATATTTTTTTTCGATTTCGGTTTCGATTCTATTTTCTTGTAAAGTGGTTTTGTATTTTGTTTTTATTTTGTAATGTGCGTTTAGTTTGTGCACACTAAATACTTTTTCTTTCTTTTCTTTCTTTCAAAAGTGCATTGGAAAGGGCTTCTTGAAATAAATGATTTAAATGAGGCTTTGAATGAGGTAATTTCTCGATTAGAGGAAAAAAATCAGTCTATTGTTCAACTAGGTGCAGGCTGCAGGATCTGATTAAAGATGGCGTAGAAGATATTGATCACTACTCGTTTCCAAATTCATTAACAGATACTGTACGTGTGAAAGTGTTTAGCCAAACATCTTTCGATTGGCCTCCATAACAATAAAAAAATCTTACTCTTAATATTCAAACGCTGAATTTTATCCGGGCAAAAGGAAAATTCAAGACCGATTAATGAATTAAAACCTTATTTGACACAATATTTTTGTCACCCTACAAAGGTAATCCTCACACTTCTTAAACCCATTACTACCACCGCTTTGCAGCGCGCACTATCTATTTATACTAGCCAAAACTAACCATATCTTTTTCTTCCTAAGGTGGATAATCCAATACCAAGATTCGACACAAAACACCCACAGAATATGAGAAACATGTGAACTACAAAGAGAATTAAAACCTCAGTGACGCAAAGGTATAACATCTGGAGGTGTTCCCGAGAACAGTTGATGAGACGGGCCAGTGAAGGGGTGTTTTCGCGAAATCCCCCACACTGTTAGGGTTGGCACGCTGTTGGATATTTTTAAGCCATCATGGGAAAGTATACGTACGTACGTACCATCGAAGAAGTTCATATCTAACCAGTTTGAAAACAAAATCCCGTGAACACGACGACCACATCTGTTACTGGCCCGGTTATATAGTCGCCGAGTGCTGCAAGCAAGAATAGTCCTTACGTTGGTTAGTTATGAACTTCTTTGACGGTACACCCCGATTCAATGCGACTTAATGGCGGCTCGGAACATGAGGTGAGTCGCTGCGCAGTAACAAATTCATGGGTCAGTGGGGGTGAGGGGTGGGGTACTGCGCAGCGAACAGCGCACTTCCGAGCCGCTATTAAGTTTGAATCGAACCTACTACCTAATTGTATTAACTTGAAACCAGATCCATATATAAAACTTCTGGAATTAAAGGATAACGTGACTACCATGAATACCAGACGTAGGTAAACTCTACGTATTTTAAAACAGGCTTGGCAACGTTGAGAGCACACGTGTCCCAGTGGAGTGAACATTGTAGGCTGATTATGCTGCTGGCAATTTGTGGTAGATACCTACTTTCTCTTCTATAATGTGACTAGTCTTTCTTGGATCCAGTACTCTGATATTGCCACCACTCAGTGAGCAATCGTGATAATCAATACTCGTTCTTTTTTCATTTGATAAAAAGACTGCAGCGTTTGGTCCCGCCAAAAAAAAAGAGTGATGATTGCCACTCTTTTTTTTTGGTGGGACGAAACGCACCAAAAAAGTAAGAGTGGCAATTATTGCTGGTTCTTTCTGTATATGAAAATGTGTATTTTACCTGCAATAGAACAATCACATAGATAGATAGATAGTTTATTTGGTGCACACCAAAGACCACTGTGGCGGCATCTACATTGCCACATGCGAACTAGGCATCAAACACCTGACGTCAAACAATATCCTGACGTCACACAAATCCTGCATTGCGCAATTAGAGTTTACCGCGCAATGGACATATATACAAGCTCCCGACTTCAACCTCTGGGCAGTTGCTCGCCAGACACGACACCCGTCTGGTCGGAGGATTCTCCCTTTTCTATGGTGGATGAGTGAACTTTACACCCTGTTCCTCATACCACTAAAGCACAACATACAAAAGCACGATTAAGTAATAACTTATTAGGTACACGAATATTAGGAAATGGTTATAAGGTGCCAATATACAAATAAAATAAAAGAAGACATTGTGATTACACTATGACACACTTTTAAATAATGAATCAAAGAACATACAAAGGTACTTCAACAAAGCCATCCAAAAGCGAGAAACGCTGCTCGATTTAATTCCAGTCATGTCATGTCATGTCAAGGAAACGGCTTATAAGTAGTACATGATGGCAATGATCGTCAATTATCATCTTCAGATCATATTCTAAGTGCTGACAGAGTACTAACTCAAAGGACACGCCTATTTCCTTTAGATTAAATTACTTGCGTTGGACGATGTGAGTATGAGCAAACTTTTTTGGGCGTTCGACTATTCATAGATTAGCGTTGAAATGGTCATAATACGTGAGCTATAAGTATGTTTATGTTGTCAAGTTAGATTTTAAATGTTTGGTCTGTCAGTACACAGGTTTATTGCTAAAAGCAAAGCAAGGTAAAGCAAACAGCAAGCAATCAATGCTGATTGCCAAAAGGTACATTTTAGACTGAGGGTGAAGCATCACATATAAATGTAACTATATATGTCACCGTAAGATCGTGACAACCGTTAGTTTATAATTATTTTATATATCTGTATTATTTCCGTTAGATTATAAACTGTCGAAAAATTGGGGTATTCCTTGAAGAGCACCAACTTTGAAACGCACAAAATGAAGCGCACCAAAAGTATTCCTCGAAACCTCAGGCGCGCTAACGAAATCAAATTAAAAATATTATAATTTTATTCCTTGAAACGCACCAACGATGAAACATAGAGAAGAGCATGAAGGATTCGTAATAAATGATATCAATAGACGTTTTAAACGAAGTTCATAACTATACGATGATAATATACAGGCTAGAATTTTAGAATCTCACCTGTAGGGAAAGAATAGAATACTTTCCCTCCAGATGAGGTTCTAAAATTAGTAAAATACTGGAGATAGCAAATTTTACTTACAGGAAACATTCCTTTATTTTTTTAAAGAAACAAATTTGCATTCAAAGATTTTCAAAAATTCGTTTCCTGCACTCGGGAATCGAAACGGCTAAAATCCGAAAAAATAACAGCCTGTATTTTTATGGTATTAATCGATAGAGTCAATCATAAGGATCAAATCCCTCTAACAAACATGTTAAATTCAATGAAAGGAAAACCATACTGTCACCACCATCTAAAATCAATTTCAATTATTAGTCTCAGCAAATTTTACTACGCACTTTATGTCACTAAATAATTTGTGCTTTACGTTCTAGTAATATTGTTTTTGTTAAAATAAAGACATTAACTTAGAGCCAACCCTGGTCCAAGAGGGACATTTAACACTTATTGTGGTAGCGACAACAAAGCGATGGCCGAACAAAAGGCCAGTTTGGGCAATAAATATCTGGATACGTCGCGCTGGATGTGGCCCGAGCAGTGCTATCGGATTTATTTATAGGGTTAAATAAAGAAACGGGTACAAGTGTCTAGTTGTTTAGTAGAGCTTGTTGATTTAACTTTTAGCTAGCTTTAGCCTTTTTTAGAATAGAATAATTTTATTTAGGACAGAGTCCATAGGGTTAGTAACAATTTTACTTAACATCAAGTGTTAGTAGGTACAGACACGGATTAATATAAAATTAAAATTCAGCGTGGAGCTGCATCCACCTCCGTAACATCGAGGAATCCCACCGATTTGCGAACACACTGAGAATACTGTTGACGCCGCGAACACGTGACATCAGGGATGCACATCTTTTTCGATAATCGCGGCAAGACCATCAATGTTATTTATCAGTGCATTATTATACTGAACGTTATATTATATTTGAAGAGTTAGTTTTATTTATTTTATTTTCTGTAGCTTACTACAAAGACGACTGTTTCTATTATTCGAAAGAAATTAATCACAACCTTGGGATTTAATGCATATCACAGCTGCTACCAGCTGTGCTTTGGTGTGTTACTTTGAAAGGCAAACTAATTTAAAATATATAATCTAATTTAAACAATTCAGTTTTATGAATGACAGTGTTATATAAATATCTTATTATCATTAAAATGTTTCATATTGTAATAACATTAATATGTTATTTACCTTTTTAAGCGTTCGTGTTCCTATATGTAGGTAATGATATTTCCAAGAGACTTAAAAACTTTAGATCTTGTATTGTTTAAAAAAATACTTCTTATATGGTTAAACTCTAATAATTTTTACAGCTTAAAAGAATTTAGTGACGGGAAACATTTGTAATGTAACCTATAATATTTGGATGCTAGGATACAAGCTAAACATGTATGCTCTATAATGTTTTCAAATAACAACTTTTTATACCATGTTTTATGCAAATAAATATTATTTCTATTTTCAATTTCTATTTCTCGTAGGTATGAATAATAAGATCCACATAAGCTTTCAGTCTACGAAAAATCTTTCTAGAATTCTATTTCATTTAACGAAGCTACGAAAATAACTAAGTTATAAAAGTATTTCCATTTACTCTATATCCGTGCCACCTTGATCCCAACAAAAGATTTCCACATTACGCCTGCCGACCTCAAGAAGGCCTTATCCGGAAGAGTCCACTTGTAATGTAAATACAGCATTGTGTAGAACTGAGAGGTGTTCCGAAACACTTGGACTGGACCCGATTGTTTAATAAAGTCTGTTTTAATTTAGCGGATCTTGTAATTTCGGATGAGGATTTTGGGTAAGAGAAATTATTATTTTATTGTGCCTTTTTCATGGCTTGGTCAGGAATCAGATGGAGAATGTATACTAATCAAAAATAAATATATATGACCTCTAAATTGCCACGTATTCATTAGGAAACAAAGTTTTGAAACATTGTTCACAACACAAAAACGTGTTCGGGATGCATGTTGCTGGTAATATGTTTTTGTGTTGCGACATACATGCTAATGTTATGAAATGATTGTAAACAAAAGACCATCTAGCAATATATGAACAATGTTGCACAATTGTTGCCCAACATTGTTTCTAATGTTTACGGGACATTAGGAACAATAATCTGTTACTAATTCAAAACCGTTTTATTAAATTATAAATCTACTTCACTTATAAGATTAAAACCTCCAGGAGGCCTTATCCGGAAGAGTCCACTTGTAACGTAAATACAGCATTGTGTAGAACTGAGAGGTGTTCCGAAACACTTGTACTGGACCCGATTGTTTTATAATGTCTGTTTTAATTTAGCGGATCTTGTAATTTCGGATAAGGATTTTGTGTACTTGGGACGAGAAAACAATGGATGTAAGTGTTTGAAGATTCGGCTAAAATGGCCCGGTAAAATCTGAGTAATGAAAGGACAGCTTGCCAAATTAAAAGTGTAATTTAATTTTTGTTAAAAAAGGAATGTTTTAAGAGAAAACAGTTAAAAACAACATTAAAAATATTACTCATCAACGACATTTCTGTTCAAAATCTACACTGTTTTAAGACTAACTTGAAACTTTACGGAATAAAAACGCGTGTCACATACAGAGACTGAACTAATTCCTTTTTTTCCAAAATTGTAATGGAACACTTAAAAGCAGAAGCAATAAAGTTCAATACCCCTCAGCACAGGCTTGAAAAATTCTACACTAAATACTTTTTCCACATTTCTGCACTGCCACACACGAAGCATAAAAGCTCCATTATCATTTTTAAGGCATAAAAGAAAACCTGCATACATATGTAAATCTTGGCCAAGGGTGCCGACGTCCAGTAACCCCTGAAATAAATAAGCATTATGTAATCCTGAGTCAGCGATTTTGAAGCCATTAGAAGACCCACAATGGGGAGTGGCGATACAAACACGAATAAATCTGAAGAGGAAAGATCATCCTTGTTGAATGAATGATGAATGATTTTAAAACGATCCTGAGCTACGGTGACGAACGAATTTTGGATGTGGTAAATTTTGGAACTAGGAATGATTTGAATTGCAATGTGATAAGGAGGTGTTAGGTTTTGACAGCTCCACGAAGCTACTGAAAAGTAACGTATTACTTTTGACATCTGTGCTTCTCGCATCCAGCAGATTTGTGCGGCTTTCACCAGGTCATCGGTCCACCTTGTGGGGTGCCTTTCAACGCTACGTCCTTCGGTACGCGATCGTCACTCTAGAACCTTTCGGCTCCATCAGCCATCTGTTTTGCGAGCAATGTGTCCTGCCCACTTCAGTTTGGCAATTCTTCAGACTATGTTGGTTGCCTTGGTTTTTCTATGGATCGCTTTATTTCTGATTCGATCACGTAGGGAAATTCCAAGCATAGCCCTCTCCAATGCCAATTTGGGTGACTTTCAGCCTTCTAATGAGAACCGGTCGAAGTGGCGATGCTTGAGGGTGGCCTATGTCCAACAGTGGACTTCTTACGGCTGTAATGATGATGACTTTTGAAATACTAGTGCTGTGACATACTGGCTCATTGTTGGTTTGAGTTTGTAACGCAGTACCACCTTGGGCGATGGGTCTTAAGGTGCCAGCGGTGGGTCAAAGTCGATCAATCGATTTAAGTCGCCCTAAAATATTAAAATATTAATCAATGAAAGTGATCTGCAGAAATAACTATTATTTTCTAAATACAAAATATATAGGTACTTCCTGGACTATTAGTAGAGTTTGGCCTCTAAGGACCATCTTTAGTCCTACTCAGAGCATAAGCCTCCGATTTAAATGTGAACCTAAAATACCACTAACAAAAATATAATATTTTATTCCTCCATAAAAAGATTTAATTGGCCTTTAGGAAATAATATTATACCTTCTCCAGAGCACTCCAATTTTTATAAGCACTCCGTAATAGTCATTGGATTGTCGAAAATAATAAATCTACAGGTTTGCGGATACCGTATCGAGATGGTGGGCGTTAGCATTTTATTTATTTTTTGTTCTTGGTTTTGCGAACCACAATGAAATGTACGAAAAAGTGTCTCCGACCTTTAAGAGATGAGCCGCATTTTGTGGTTATTTAGAGGTCCTTTTTGTAATGATATGGTAGGGTTTTTTATTTTGTGGACAGGTCAAGAACCGTGCACAGGCCAAATATAGGTTTCCTTATTTATCCATCCTGTTTAGAGGTTTCTTAAATGTAGGCTTCGTAATTGCCACCATTTTCGACAATAATTTTTAGTACCTAAATTGTATCTTCAATAAGATTTACAATAAACTGTCATAATAGGCAAATTACATTGTCGTTTTATGACGTGCAACTGATATTCAACCTTAGGGTAAATATACTGCAAGGTCGACTTTAATACAGTGTTGAATTCTAAAATGATATTTTAATTTTTTTGTACCAACTATATTGAAAGTTATTACGCATTCCCAATGCCATTTTTCGTCTCCAGATTTTAATTTGAGATATCTTCAGAGCAATATGGTGTGCACGAGCAGTTTCTTTCAAACTTAGTGTTACCAACTGCTTAAACGGACTAAAAAGGTATTTTTTTTAAATAAAATAAAATTATGGAATCCAAGGCTTCTGACTTGATATCATCATAATTTTACAGTAAATCTCCGGGATCTTTTGCAAGCCTTCATAAAAAGATTTTTTCATCCCATTTATCAGCATTCATATTGTTAACTTTTTGCGATATATTCTCAAATAAAATATATTGTGAGTAAATAAATAATAATGTAGACTTATAAATAAATAGAGTTGCCTTCACAAGTCGAGCTTATTCTAGTTGAATCTATTTGAATAGGCCGTACCCGACTGTCCGAAGCCGTAAAGGAGTGTTCATATTAAACTTTTTTTTTACAAACATAGTACACAGTATATATTAATCATCTCATGGCTAAATAATAACAGCCGGATGGGTTGATCGATGGCTAAGCTACGCTTGCCGAGGTAGGTTCGTGGATGGGTGACCATCCATTACATATTGAGACCCCTCCGTGCCTCGGAAAGCACGTTAAGCCGTTGGTCCCTCTTTTCATCTCCGCTGCGCGCCGTCGTCAGCTTGCGAGGCACAGCTCACTTCGCGTCGATCGCGCCATAAAAATATGATACATCTTCGCTCAGGGTTGGGATAAAAAGTAATCTTTGTCCCTAACCCAGGTCATGGTGTACCTGTGTGCCAAATTCCATCGATAGGCTGATTAATGGTTATGGTATTGGTCACACACGACACATCTCCTCTCCTCTGGTCTCATCTCCAGTTTGGTGGAGTTCCCTTTTTCTAAATCATAAGCATTCGTTTCCTCATGAATTATTTTTGTTTATTCACTTTTCACTGTGAAGTACCCTTAGTGGAACAACAGAAATGCTCAAAATGCCATTCCGGGTGGCTAACCGGGTTCTATCGGGACGGGTCACTTTATATTAACCATGCGATTTAAATAGGACTCCCAAACCCCAGTCCCACTGAAAAGTTGGCTTTTTGCGGTCTCTCGGCCCCTATAAAGAGTTAAGACCAAATTTGTCGTTTGATATTAATGTACAATTTAAAAGGTTGTTTCGAAAAAGGTGTTTTAATTATTCTGAAATGTTAATGGCGTATTTGGGGCTTTTCTTTTGTGGTCTCGCTTTTAGAACGTTTGGACGGAGGCTTTGTTTTTAAGCTCTTTTAAAATTTCAAGTAAGGTCTGTAATGTAGGTAGTTAAATTGGCAATATCGGGAATTCCAAATAGGTAATATTATAAATGCAAGAGTTTTTTTTTTCTTGTTTCTCCTTCAGGCTAAAACGGCTGAACGGATAAATTTGGCACATACCAAGACGTTTTTTTTATTTATTTTCCGTTCCGAAATTCTCATAGACACCCTCCGTCTGGGAAGAACAGAGGATTATGTCAGACTCCTACCGACTAAAACCCCACTTTTCCTTCTAGTACCACGAGTCGGGGGCCCGGAAGATACTTAAAGAAAAGAAAAGAAAATAAAGAAAAAGTGTTAAGTGTTCTGTGTTGTTTGTATTGTGTGTGTGTGTGTGTGTGTTTGTGTTATTGTGTGTGTGTGTGTGTGTTGTGTGGTACTTGTACATTCGCCGTAAATCCCACTGGTATCAGTCCGCCATACCTGACGGGCATGGACCGCCACACCTGACCTAGACCTGGGTTAGGTTATAGGATAGGATAACTTTTTATCCCAGTAGTATGTTCCCGTGGGATAAATTCAAAGTAAACAATTATACATGGTATACGAGAAATCTCAAAGTCACCATTCTTCTCCCATATCCCAATTTATTTGGGGTCGGCGCAACATGTATTTTTCTTCCATACTTCTCTATAAGTCGTCATCGCGATAGTCACCTCTTTTCTAGCCATATACCTTTTTGAAGTCGGTTAAAAATAGGGTGACATCAAAAACTCCTTTAAGCACTAATCCGAAATATTACCTATTTACAAGTTGTACATCGTATATCATATCCATAAAGCGTAGCCATATTTTATCCTTAACATCATAGGTGGCATTACATACCGTTCTAAGCTAATAGGTACCTACACGTTCTTCTATACGACCAGGGATTACCGTCAATCCAGCGATAAACGTAATCCCCAAACACAAAATCTGCACTATACTGAATTATTTCATAGTGTACGGTCAACGGCAAGTCTGTGAGAAAACTTGAACTACAACAACCAAATTACTGTTACAAAGTAATGGCGCTGTCCATGTAGAATTGTAACCTTGTCATGCAGTTGAGTGTATGCAATTTTCATAGATCGTGGTAAAGGGCTTATGCAAGATTTTTGGAGGGATATAGTCGGGGAGTCGACGAGATGCATAGCGCATAGGCAAGGAGTCAGGGAGATGCATAGCGTTGCGCTACGTCAAAAATAACACCTTACAGCCAAGCGGCGGACAACGATGACTGCCGCCGCAGGCGGCTGGGGTACAGGCTGTTTGATTTTCGGTGTGATTGGATCCTACAAACGAAAAATTTTGAAACAAAAGTCACAATACATTTGAAAAGGTAAGCGAGAAGTTGCTTTAAAGAGACCGTCCATTTTGTTTTTCATTGTGACCATTTTGAACAGTTTTACGGACACAGAAAAAAAACTTGGATTCAAGGACTACTTTACAAATTGTGTATTGTGTACATTAAGTAAATTGTGCAACTTGAAAGAAAAATCATGCTGGAAAAAAATTGTGTCATCTTAACAAAACTGCAAAACGAAAGAAAAACTTATTTAATTTACAAACTAGTAAACGCAACTGTTCTAAAACCACTAAAATAAAGCCAAGTTACTCTTTCAAAACACCCTATACACAGAATGTAAGCTTATAATGTGAAGGAGCAAGCGATGGAGCGATAAACCGAGATATAAGCGATTTTATTCAGTGCCCAGCATTTGATTTATATCTATATTGTGAGATCGAGCCATTCACTATAAAATAAAATAATACCTGGTAGGTATACAAAACCTGTTAGTTTCGAGTTTATGAGGACCATGGTTACATGTGTACCTAATGTACTTTGAATGTTCTATTTCAAGTGGAGTTTCTTGCCGGCTCTTCTCCATAGGAAACGACCAATTGGAACCGTGCACCTAGCTTCTGACGTTTCATAAGTGCCCTTGTAGGTTTATGTGAAATAAAAATATTTTGAATTTGAATTTTGAATTTGAACGTAGGTATATTTGCCAACGGGCAATGGAGAGGGCTATGCTTGGAGTTTCCGTACGTGTTCGAATCAGAAATGAAGAGATCTGGGAGAACCAAGGTAACCGACATAGCTCGAAGAATTGCCAAACTTAAGTGGCTGTGGGCAGGGCGTGTTGCTCGCAGATCAAATGGCCGATGGGGAAAGGTTCTCGATTGGGGACCGCGTACCGAAAGTGTACCGTTGGAAGGTTCACAAGGTGACCTTGTGAAAGCCGCAGGAATCCGCTGGATGCGGGAAGCACAGAACCGGTCGAAGTGACGGTGCTTGGGGAGGCCTATGTCCAGCAGTGGACGTCTTTCGGCTGAAATTATGATGATCATGATTGTTAGCTATTTATATACCTACATTTTGTAGTTTTAGGATAATTATTATTTTTGAAATAACACAATAATTGTATTTGGTAATATTCAAAAGTAATTTGATTTGTTTAAAATGCTAAAATGGTGCTACTGGATATTATAATGTCAATTGACTATTTGAGTCTGACAAGGAACCCTCATTTTTATAGTTACGAGGTAGCGCCATTTTAGCAAGCCAGTCGTTGTTGAACTGGGAAAGTGTAAGGAGCTCTGTAATACTCATGTAAGTACTGAGAATTGTAATAATATAATTACAAATGTAGTGACGTAGTTCTTATATTTGTGCTTTTATTTATGGTTTGAACCCAGTAAATAAATCATGCTTATTTGTTTAAATGAACGCTTTTTATTTCCCTTTTGCTCTGGCTAGTCCAACGTGATAATAACATTTGTCGAAGGTTGTGGTATTCAACAACAATCATCATAACTTCACCTGAAATCCGCGAAGGGTTTGTCAGAGGTGTACCTTAGTAGTACACCTACATTTTGCCAGTTGTGCTGGACACCAGTTATGTTGGTTTTCCTGAAATAATAATTACATTTACTCCGCGTTGCATTCAGTTGTTTAGAGTTGGAAGATAATAAAACAAGTTAGTCTATGCAATGCACCTATACTACATTTGAAATAAGATTAGACATTTAAACAAACCTCTTTTACAGTCAACCGATTCTGACTTCTATACCGTAGGCATAAGGATGGCATTAAAAGCAAAAAAGTGGTTACAATACTAACTGCTTACTGAAACTGTCATTGGTTATGCAACCAACACAAAAGAAGTCAAAAACGGTTGAACGGACTGCAAAAAAGGTTTGGTTAAATTTCAAATCTTATTTCAAATGGAGTATAGATCTCTTTCTAGGGCGTTGGGATATTTCAGATGTAATAGGTAAAATTGTCACATAATCACACACAGCACGCATTGTCACTGTCACTTTTTTCTTTTTTTGTAACTGTTTTGTAACTGCATTTTCTACTCCTATATTCAATGCATGCCGTGGCGGCCTTTAATTAAGGTTACACTACAAAATGTAAATATAATATGTGTATTTTAACATGTATTTTTGGTGTATGCTTTGTTGGTTGTCCTTAAATAAATAAATAATGTCAAGAAAGTCACAATAATAATGTCGATTCCGTCACTTACTAAAATAAACAAAGAAATGGATAATAATCCTAACTTGGTACCCAGCACTGTAAAAAAAAAAAAAAATTGTGCATCCTACTAGATTATTTACGAGTACCAACTATTCTTCATAAGTTCATGTATTTATTACAATAACTTGTATTTCTCATGATAATTTAATTGTATTCTTTTGAGGAATAAATGTCTTAAGCCGTATATTCATTGCTGAAACACCCATAAGAATTCAAAAGTCAAAATGACATAAGATAGTCCCCCAAAAACGCCCACCCTTCATCACTTCCTAGTGCTTTAGCTGGGAAGAAGAAGTGGCGCAACAACATGGAAATTCTAATACAAAAAAAAGCATGGTATGAGCGCTTCCTGCGACATTTTTTTTTTGTCCCTACCCCATACATAGAGGCAGCAAAATGGATCCAAACTAATCTATCTTCTAAAAAAAACCATTCGGAAGTAATCTCTTTCACATTGATCCAAAGAAAACATTCGATCAAAAAAGTCGTACGGCATCTTTTTGATTACATTTTCCGGATGCTACCTGCAAAGTTTTTAAACAATTTGATTGGAAATCGCTGCTCGGCCACCATGAAACTTTGCTTTATGGTTACACATAGATAGATAATTGATTTGTTCCGTGACGTCGGTTTTGCCCGAAGGCTCATGTGAGGACAGCTTGGATTTAAAGGTTTTCTCTGCTTTGTACTGTTTTAGTTTGGGATTTGACATTGTGTTTGAAAAAAGAACATTACTTAGTAGATTTGGAGTGCGAACGTACTTGGAAAGACGTATCATAAGTATAGTCAGCTTATAATGTTCCCACTGCTGGGACACACACCTACACTAAAATTCAAAAGTCATTTATTCAAACTAGGCTGAGAATCAGCACTTTTCGAACGTCAAAATTACATAAGACAGTCCCCCAAAACGCCCGCCCTTCACCACTTCCAAGTGCTTTAGCTGGGAAGAAGAAGTGGCGCGACAAACTCCCCAGCAGCACTGCCATCTGTTCAGTAAAAAAAAAAAACTTGATTCTATACAATAGTATGCAAAATAATTTGCATTACTCAACACAACGCTGAGACGCAGTTGACGCAGGTCCACGCAGCGCAGGGCAGAGCAGTTTTTGTAATGCATGAACGTACTGAGAGCTGCGTACGGTGCGGCGCAGACACGTGCCACACAGACATGTGTCTGTCCTGCTCTGCGTCTCATTGTAGTCCCGGCACAGATTTCTGCGCGACGCGTCACGTGTTTTTACCACACGTCGTACTGACCTGCGTCACCTGCGTCTGAGCATACGCTTAAGCTTATAGTTACGATAAAATAAGACAAATACTACACAATCATTGAAAAGACATACATTTTAAGTGACATCACTGAAATGCCAAAAATAGTCTCAAAGCTCACGAGTTCTTAAATAAAATTCAGTTTAAATATTTATCGATCATAACATGCCTATGTATGAAAGCATATCCATTACAAATCAGTTCTCTCAAACATCTAAACTGAAACTAACACTGTCCAAATGAAGATATCGCTAAACCCTTAAGGAAGCCGCTGGATGTCCAATTAATTAGAAGGCCGATCGCGATAGCAACTGTTGCTATTAATCAGGAGATCGACATTGATAGCCAGCGCTTGCTAACGGCCACACAATGTGGATGGACTAGGGTAGCAGAAATGGGAAACAGTAGATGTGTTATCTGTTTGTTTCACGTTTTGAACTGTATTGCTATTTTGTAAAAACCTTACCGTGAAAACTTAGGTGAAGTGAGCTGTCAATAGTGTCAATCCCTAGCAACGAGAAATGACAGCTCACTTTAAGCTCAATTCACCTATGTTTTCACGTTGAGATTTTTACAGAATCGACCGGCTGGTATAGAATTTGCACCGATATGTGTGAACTTCCGAGTTTCTAATATACATAGGAGTATATCTGCCGGTCGATTCTATAAAAATATCACCGTGAAGCTTAGGTGAAGTGAGCTGTCACTGTCACAAATCGACCGGCAGGATGCTAAGGATTAGCACTATTGACAGCTTACTTCAGGCTCTGACTGATCTCTATGAATGAGGGAGAAAGATCAATCAATCTGCCTAACCTTTTCCCAACTATTTTGGGGTTGGCTTCCAGTTTTACCGGATGCAGCTGTATACCAGTAATTTACATGGAGCGACTGCCTATATGACCTACACGACCCATTTATTGCAGGGTAACACGATACCCCTTGGCAAGACTGGTTGTCAGACTTGAAAGGTATCATATGATGAACTTATAATAACGATCTCACAAGAATGTACCAGGGTAGCAGAAATTGGAAGAAATGCTACTCGTAGATGTGTTACCTAATCGGTACTGTTTCACGTTTTGAAGTAGTACACAGATATGGTAATTGCAATAATCTGTGGGCTTCTGAATCTAGGTAGACATAGGCGCCTCTGACCTTTATAAATGATGGAGAAAGATACGATAAAGTTTAAATTCATTAAAAAAAAAGCAAATTGCACTTAGGATTTCCTTTATAAATTGCAGTTCTAAATCTCTTGGTTACGTTTACCGCGAATATCCATAAAGCCAACATGTACGTCTCTGGATTCATATCGCAAGCATTCGTCATGTTCAGGTTATCAAGACGACACGAACCTTTGTTGAAACAAGTTACATGTGGCGAAATCGTAAAGGTGACAACACACACTCAAGTATACCTGTTTGAGCAACCAAAGTAATGGCAAAACTAACTAAGCGCCAAAGTACGTTGCAAAAAAAGAATTCTAAATTCAAAATACATCTTTGACGGTTTGCAAGTAGGTACCCTTAAACAGTTGCCAGGTGAAATTGATCATGTTTTGCCATCTTTAGGGTCTCATCGTGCAAAGACCAGTGTTTTGATATCCCTAATGGCACCGGTAACCCGTTAAACTTCTGGTTTAAGATGTGATACGATCTCGAGTGAGTCGAGCCGGCAGACACCGCCTTAACAGCTGAATTGTTAATTAATTATACGTATAAATGTGCAACTGGTTTTACTAAAGTGCTCTGCACTGTATTTTGTTTATTTTTTTGTACGAAGGTACTGCTACTGTATTTGAGGGGCTGAGTTATTATCTGGTCGCAAAATTTTAATGTAAAAGGTGTTTCTGGCAGTCTTTGAATTGTGTGGTTTTAAAAATAAGTGGACAAATAATTTTACAGCATCAAAAATTAAAAAATAATACCGTTTTATGGTTGGAATTTAGGTATTATCGTCCTTTTTTCCGATGAGATTATGAATTTTATTAAGAATCATAAAAATATATATTTATTTCATACACTAATATCGTAAAGTTCTTATTATGAAATCAAAAACAGTACCATAATGAGAAAACTTTATCCATGAAATTAAAAAAAAATAGTAATACGCAATTTCTCTAACAGAAGAATGCTTTAAAATAACTTTTCTTTTGTTCTAATAAAATTATAGTAATATAATTAAAACACCTGTGTGATAAGATAAGTAAGGCCTCGCATAAAATCGAATACGAGGCTTTTGGCTACCTTATAATATTCATAAATAAATAATAAAATAAATAATGTTTATTTTATAATGTGCGTCTAATTTGTGAAGAATAAACAGTTTTTCTTACATTCCTTTCTATTCTCCTTTATTTGAGAAAATATGCAATTGGAACTGGTTGGCTACAAATAAGTGGTTTAATTAATGAAATCACAGTCTTTTAGAACAATGACCTTTGAACGTTTAAAAAAAATAGACAAGTACCGCAACGGTAAAAAAACTGACCGTGATCAAATTGTAACCTACCTATCTGTATTTTAAATTCGCTTGTATTCAGTTCACTTATCTCAAACTGCACCGTATCATACTTAAACTTGCGTTAAACACATACATTCGTATAACAGCAAAAATCCCAGCTCACATTTAATTTAATTTAATTAACCGGCACCAAGTGATTTCGCGGGAAACGCACCTATAATTACAACGTAATCAACGACAAAAATAAAAAAAAGAATGCTTCACTTAAAACAAAATTACGGCCATTAAAATCACGAAAAATATCTGGCATTCAACGGGTTCTGCCCATTGCCAGTATCACGGAGTATCACCTGATTAAATACTCAACTTTTTGCTCGGAACCGCTTCCAAATTCAAATTAAGACGTTAAAAGTAACCTGGAGCGTTGCTAATGAGAAGTTCTTTTTTTAATTTTTGCATAAACCCGTGGGAGGTACAATTTAATTCGTCGATAATGGACATTGAGCGTTCCATTTTGGTTTAACTTTTATTGCGATAAAGATTATTTGTGCAAAAGGTTCACTACCTACTATGGAAAATGCAAAGATGATGTCTTTTACAGGATACATACATACTTATGGGAGCAGTAGTCGCCCGGTGATATAGGCCCGATTTATAAGTGGGTCGTGGATCCAAGCACGCACTTTACTTTGTGTAATTCATATCATCACCACTGCTCTCAAAACGGTGAACGAAAACATCGTGAGGAAACCGGCATGAGACATCCACCAACTCGCTCTGGGCCCGCGTGGTGGATTACAGCCTGTTCCCTCTCACAGAGAGGAGGCCTGTGTCCTAGCAGTGAGGACACTTTAGGCTGATTATGCTATGGTATGCTAGACATATTTTTAATATTGTCACGTGAGTATCATTTTCACCATTTCACAAGTAAAATTTCGAGCAATAATACGGCCCGGCAGCTACATCATTGCTTTTAACTATTTTTTCTTTTGTATTTTACGAACTTAATTTACTCGTGCCGATTTTTGTATTTTTTTTGAGGTTGGGAAATTATCAAATAACTTCTCCCGCTCTGGGCGGAGCGGGAGGGTGTGTCAGACTTTTACTGACTAAAACCCACCCGTGTTCCTTCCGTTGCCTGTGTGCCGGGGTCGCGATATCCCTTTCGGACAAACTCGCAACCCTGGCCGGAATTTACTCGTACCGTGAGTTAACAATCAATTTGCATAGACTTTTCCCAACTACGTTAGGGTCCACTTCCAGTCTAAACGGCAGAATACCAGCACTTTACGTGTAGCGACTGCTTATCTCAGCTCCACAACACAATTACTAGGTAACACGATACCCCTTGGCAAAACTGGTTTGTCAGACTTTCGGGCTTCTGTAGGTACCCATAACGACTGTCAAAGATCTACGAATGACAGCCGGGACCAACTGCGAGGCAAGGAAGGGTCTCGGTATACAGTAGTGGATGGTCACTCATCCCCGGACCGACCTCGGCAATCGTTGCTTAACCTCGAAGATCGACCCATGTCGCTGTTATTATTTAGCCACGATCTCTCGTTCCGTAGGTTAGCCTTCTGTATTAATTTGTACTTTGTTGTTTTGAAGAGTAACACAATATTCAAAGAAAGTTTCTGGGTAAATATTAGATTTTTTATTATTTAAGTTTTAGCATGTTGTCGGATTGGTATGCGTATAAAGTGTGGGTTAAATGGATGCATTTAGTGATAATTAGTTTCTTATTTCTAACGTGCACGTCTTTCTACATTGTTCTCACATGTATAATTTCAACATGAATGATGTAACCAATACTTTGTAACAATTTATTTTATTTAAAAGAGTGTCCGTGGAGTTTCTTGCCCGTTCTTCTCCATAGGTACCTACTACGCTTTGGAATGGGCAACTAGCTTCATATTTTTGACTGACCGATTCCTTGACAATTCAAAAGTGCCTGTAATGTTTTAATTGAAATAAATGCTTTGAGTTTTGAGTTTTATGAGTTTCATTTGTAACAATAATTTATTATTGGAATGTATTGCCATAGAATAATAAAGATTCGTTTGTTTCCGTCTAAAATGTTTAAATCGATTAGAGATTTTTTTTGAATATTTGGGTGTTTTTAGGGATCCATACCTCAAAAGGAAAAAAACGGAACCCTTATAAGATTACTTCGTTGTCCGTCCGTCAGTCTGTCAAGACCCTTTTTCTCAGGAGCGCGTGGACCTCCACGGTCTAGTTGAAATTAATATCAAATACGTAAGTAAAAAAATCAAGCTTCTAAGTCAACGTAATAAAAAAATACGGCCATTTAAGTGATATATATTTTGATACTCGCAAATAAATCAAAACCTACAGGGGACTTCCCGTTGACCTAGGATCATGAAATTAAGCATGAAGCAAGGTCTCACAGCACAGGTAAAGTAAAAAGTCCAAAAGTTGTAAATTTGTAGTTTCATCACATAAAAAAATATTATTTTTGGCGATTGCAAATTACTTTTACAGTTGGAGAATCGACCTTCAATATTGATGTACATGTACGGGAGAACATGTACGGGAGAACATGTTTTCAACTACAAAGTTAAGTTTGTTTTTGGGATAAATTTATCCCAATTACGGAACCTTTCATTGTGTGTGGTCCGACACGCACTTGACCGGTTAATTTTTTTTTATTACCTACGGTAAATTATTCGTCCCTATTCCTAATTAAGACAAATATTTTAACCACATAGAGACACTTAAAAAACTAAATATTTGACCACATTAAAGTAACAAATTAAGGTCTCCTGTGAAAAATAACAGCAATATATCTCCGTCTCAAGTTATTTAAGAGTTAATAGTTTAATTTATTCGTATGAGTTCGTTAAGATTCAGGTTTTTTAATTAAGACGTCTTGTTTCCAGTGATTAAGGACTTTATGCTTTTTATCATTTTGTTCCCAACACATACTTATCAACTAAAAATAAACCTTATGTGTAACAACTTGGAGTCCATTTTTTTGTGAGAAAGCCCCTCTTCCGTGGAAGACGCGTGTGATTGTTCTCTTTTTATTTTTTTCGTAGAAAAATGTCTCGAATTACAATAAGTAATGGCGGCTAATGTTAATTTGTCAAATTTTTGTGTTTAATTTATAAAATAATTTAATTATACGTATACCAGAGATAATAATTGGGAGTAACTTTTGCGAAGTTGTTTTGAGAAAGTAAGATATAAGTAGGTAAGTCTTTGTGTATTCCCATTTGGTATTATTTCGATGATCTGTTGAAGATCTACATAAGTTTGTCATCTGTAGATGCTTTTTACACCTTCTAACACAAAACTCACAAACACTGACCACAACAACAAATCTTAACAATTCAGTCTCATAAACTACGGTTAGAGAAAAAAAAAAAAATCATCCAAATATTAAAAGTTTAACTAGTGAGCCCAAGTGGCTGTGGAGCACGACTAGCATTTATCTACGATATAATCATCCAACTTATAATAATGCTTTTCTATAAAGTGTTTTAATTTTTTATTTTACTAATTTTTATTAATTAAATATTTTAGCTTTAAAATTACCTACAGTACTAAAGTACCTACCTACATAAACTTCGCTACCGCCTTCTTGTTATTAAATAAAATAAAATATTATACAACCTTAGTTTTTGTTTACCCTAAACCTTTTAAGGGGTCATTGTACTCATTATTATGAACAACTTTCACTATGGGACCAACGCTGAAATCGCGAAAAAAAATCTGCTGTTCCCTACATATATCTGTTCGTATATCTCGTCGAAATGTAAGGAACAGCAGATTTTTTTGAGGAGATGACCTCTTAAGAGGTTTAGGGTAAACAAAAACTAAGGTTGTATAGAAAAGCATACAACAGCACATTAGGCGCAAATAAACTTATTTTAGTTTTTTTTTTCTTTCTAAGAATTTATTATGACATTAGTCAAACGAATTAAATTATGGTTGACAAACTGAGAATATCCAACTATCAGTAACTATGATTAGCCGGTATTATACAGTCACCCATTTTTTTGGCAAGCGTTGTAGCCGTTGTAGGTAAATCCGGCACTTGCTACCAACCTTGCTGACTGGGTAATCTATCCATTAGGTACATCATAAGCTGCTATTCCTATGTATTTAGAACATCAACGAAAGAAAGAAGGATGCCCTTGCGGTAAATCTGAAATGGATTCAAAACTCGAAAAGGGTTTTCGAAAAGTTTAAAACGATACTAGCAATAATTTTGATAGTCACACAGCGTTTAATCAACCAAAAGATTTTAATGATCCATACTACCGCCCTGTCGAACCATCTGAAACCACACCACAACATCCCATCTTCACCAAAATACGTACCCATCGAACCAAATTCACTCTCACTCTATTCTACTTACCGTTCACTTAATTTCGAATCTAGTTCAATATAAATCTACCCAGCATTCGATTACATCTATCTAGTGTATTGCGGAATAGATTATCTGGAGCGGGGGTACAAAGGGTGGTGGTAACGTCGTTGTGCTATTGATTGGGAGCCAGTGTTTTAAATAACGGGAAAGCTGTGGAAAATTGAAGTATTTCGAGGTGAGTGGAGGATTTTGTATTGAAAAGTTTAGGTTTAATATGTTTGTATATGAACAGTGGTGGCCCAGTGGTAACAGCCCCGACTTGTAAGGTCGTGGGTGGGTTCGAACCTAGGCAGGCGCTTTACTTTGTTTAAACAATTTCATCACCACTGCTCTCAAAACGGTGAAGGAAAATATCGTGAGGAAACCGGCATGTCCTAGAACCAAAAATTCGAAACATGTGACATCTAACAACCCACATTGGACCCGCGTGGTAGATTATAGCCCACTCAAGGTCTGTATCCCAGCAGTGGGAACATTATAGGCTGATTATGTATTTTTGTATAAAAATAGAAACATGGACGAAGTAGGTACATAAGTTTTGTGATTTACCATGTTATTTTAAGATCATGGACTTCTTATAGATTTTCCTGCAATCTATGAGCAGGAAAATCTTAAAGAAGTCTATGATCTAGAACTATTTATCTGTATATTTTTCAAAAATTTTGGCTCAGTAATTTCGTAGATAAGGGGTCAATTTTGGTAAATTTTCATCAATTTTCTTGAATATCTTTAAAAGTATTAGAGTGACCCCATATTCAAAATTCATTTATTTACGTTACACGTCCGTATTTAGGTCACAGAAATACATATTTGTACCAAATTTTAACTTAATCGGTCCATTAGATTCGGAGAAAATTGGCTGTGAGAGATGGATAGACAGACAGACACACGAGTGATCCTATAAGGGTTCCGTTTTTTTCTTTTGAGGTACGGAACCCTAAAAATCAGGTTGGTCTTCTCATCAATGATTATCATCGGCACGCTAAGCATGACCACAATAGGAATGTTGACTGAGGAAAAAAAAACTAATTAGTCCGTCAGTAAGATCATAAAAAAATATTAGACACGTATTTTTTGCTTTATCATATTAATAAAAAATGGTTTAGATAAAACGCATTAAAGTTGGGGAGTGGGGGCTCGCTACGTCACAAGTCAATGTAAAATCTACCGGCCAGTGACGTCATGCCACATTTTAATGCATTGCCTACTCAATGTATTGCCTTAATTTTTTGATTACGTAGAAAAATAAAAAATACGTGTCCAATATTTTTTTAATAATCTACCTGACGGACAAAAAATTACTTTTTTGTAACGCCGGAGAAAATAGACAAAATGACAGATAAACAATCACAATCTGTCATTTTGTCTATTCTTCCATCGACAAAATCCGTAAAAAAACCCGTTTCTATGGTTGTCGTGCTACGCGTGCAGCATGTAGTAGACAAATTGAGTCTGGATGTCGACAAGAGTTACCTATTTAGGGCCTTCCACCATTTTATAGTTTTTTGCCAGTTGCCACAATGTAACATTTAGTCGTCAAAATAAAGCTACCTATATACAATGCATAGTAACTAGACACATTCAGTGTATGAGTTATGACTAAAGACATGATACTCGTAATTCTTGTTGCCGACTGCATTCGCATTGTGTTAAATCGCTTACACAAGTTTTAACAGGACTCATTTACATAAATGATTTAATATATTTGTTAGGGCTTGGCCATGTTTCCAGTGTTACATATACTAGGTTTGTAATATATTCCGTTTTTGGAATGGTAATGTAATGGAGGTGGTACTGATAAGGCATTTTGTTGGTTTCATGGTGTTTGTTTTGTCAATTTATTGGTAATTATTTAGAAATAATTTTGTGTTAACAAAATTAATTAGCTGCGATACAAATTCAGTAAAAGTTGCTAGATATAATATAGAAACAGTAGTTATAGATACTGTATGGATACTAGCTAACTTTTTCATCAAAACGTGCACCCAAAAATTTGATTTAAGAGCGTATATTCTGAAAGTGGGCAACGTTGCAAATAAAAGAACGAAATATTTGATAGCTATTTGCAATAATATTTCGTTGTTTTTATTAGTTTGGCAAAATTAACTAGTGAACTAAAACATTGATTATGAAATGCAGTAACTAATGTCGTAACACCGAATATTTAGTTTTAAATGTAAGAAAAGTATTTGGGAACTTTCTAAATGCCTTTTTAGGGTTCCCTATTAAACAAGGAACCCTTATTGTTTCACCATGTCTGTCTGTCCGCGGCTTAGCTCATAGACGGTTAGTACTAGAAAGCTGTAATTTGGCATGGGTATACATATTAATCACGCCGACGAAGTGGTACAATAAAATTAAGAAAAATATTTTTTCGGGTACCTCCCCTACATGTAAAGCGTTTCTCATGGTGTGGGGTATCGTTAGAAAGTTCGTTCAAATATATTGTGACTTTTTAAAACCATTTTTGGATTCAGGGTTCCGTTTGCGAAATATTAAGCTTTTAAGTCCAAATTTTTGTTTGAGTCTAGTGTCTCCCCCCCCCTGCCAGCTAAATGATTGTACATGGATTTGTGAAAAAATTCGCAGCCCTAGTATGTATGTATAACGAAGTTAAAAGGAAAACTATCACACCCTGACTGGAGGCCTTAATTTATTGAGGCAGCCACAAGATAATCCGGTTAAGCAGTCGACAACCTCCTAGGTTGACAAAAAACATACAAAATTAAAAAACTATCACAGCTAAGTACGCTGTACAGGTTAACGAGTAATAATCGCCCAACCTAAAATTGAAGTTTGAAAAACATTATCTCACATTACGGGAGAACATGTTTTTCAACTACTTACAATGTTAAGTTGGGATAAATTCATCCCAACTACGGAACCCTTCATTGTGCGTGGTCCGACACGCATTTGGCCGGTTTTTACTCCTAAAACGGTTACACCATCAACTTCAGTAATTCATTATTAATATTATATTTCACTAGTTAGCGATATTTCATATTTCCATACAGTAATATTGCCGAATTCGTTAAAACAGGTAAATATTACAAACTAGGTAATATTTGCGACGTTGCCAACTTTTAGAATAAATGCTCTTATGATTAAGTAGAAGATTTGGAAAGGAAGTAGATACAATGCTTATCTTATTCTATATATCGTAGCCTTATAGTGAAAAGCTCGGTAATGCAAATATGACTTTTTATTTTATTACATTATAGGAAAAAAAAACCTCGCAACACACGCAGTTTTGTGGCGGCATCTATATCGCCACATGCGACCATCGTACTGACGTCACGCAAAATCCTACATCGCGTAAGCAAATTTTACCGCGCGATCAGCATATTATATAATATAACTTCCTAGTTGTCCACCAGTTTTTCGCATCTCTGAGGATTTCACTCTTAAACAACGATATGTAGGTACTCAATGAGCGTTCTAGTTTGAGTCTAGTCTGCCAGCCATAACTCTCTAGTGATCATGAATTACCTTATACAACAGCCAACCAAAACCATGTGTTCACAGCCTTACGCATAAATACATCCGGGTGGTACACACGTTAGCCACCTACAGCGTAACCAACGGTCTCTGTTATGTACTATGCTTTATATTTGAATAAGTACCATGTACTGTGCCTTATAGTTAAGCTATTATGAATATTACAATTATGAACAGTAGCTGGTTGTATTTTGTAGGCTGTTATTTAGTACTTTATGCGTTAAATACGATAGAGTGGTGGTGTAATAGTACATGACATAAACTTATAAACGAACGCAGCGACCTGGTTGACATCCACGCAGACTCAATATCGACGTTTGCCAAACGTAATTAGTATTAGTTTTTAATATTACTATCTAGAATTGGACGTAGTTAAACAGAAAGGATCCAACCCACACAGAGTTAGTTTTGAGATACAAGTTTTAAGATCAGATCGTGTTATGTGATTGTATGACCTGCCATACATACGGGTTGGTAACGTATGGTCATAATGACATGATGCGTTGGGATTGTTTTTGTGATATTTAAGTTTTGACTACAAAGAGTGTTTTGGTATACATCACTCATTTTCGCCCATAGTGTGGGTTGGATCCTTTCTGCTTAAATTAAGTCTTTAAAATTTAAGTTATAGTCACAAAGAGCATTTTGCATGCGGTGTTTGTCTGTAATTGGTTGTGCAGTTAGATTTAAGACACTATTACCTATATGTTCCTATCTGTAACAAATGTTGGTGAACCTTAAGAGGCTTACAACAGCTAAAGCGCGGTCACTGTCGGACTGCATAGAAATGAAAGAGAAGCGCGATGACACGACGCAGGTAATTTATTGCAAAATATGAAGCAGTTAGCGATTTACAAAAAATCTATTGACTGGACTGGAAAATTAAAACACTATTATGCTAATATGTAGCTTGTAGAATAATCTGACAAAAATCAGAATGATTGCATGTAAATTAATATGATTTTTAATCGTTAAAAAAAATTTTTAGAGGTATCTTCCTGATTTTTTTCTATCGTATCAAATTAGTTGTATTATGTTTTCAACACACTATCATACTAGCATATTATATCCTGAAAAATATCATATATTTTTCTGATTTTGTTTACTGCAGTGGATCATATTCTTTTAGGCATTATAAAACTTGCGTTTAGGCACGATTAGGTCCTGTAGTCCCCTTAATTAAATAAATAAATATTAAGCAAACCTCTAATAATTCCCATTTTGCGCTCCGAAAAATATGATTGAGCACTCTAATATAATGATTGCGCCTCTTCTTGTCAACCTCAAATATTTCCTATTTTGGGGTCCTAAAAATACATAATAGTCAAGTAAATGCGACCAACTTGGATGTAGCGCTCTGCAATCGCCACAATTCTGCTGGGGAGTTTGTTGCGCCACTTCTTCTTCCCAGCTAAAGCACTAAGAAGTGGTGAAAGGTGGGCGTTTTGGGGGACTGTCTTATGTAATTTTGACGTTCGAAAATTGCAGATTCTCAGCCTAGTTTGAATAAATGTCGTTTGAATTTTGGATTACACAAAAAATGTTGCGATTTTTTTATTTATTATATTAAAATTATAATAAATATATATAATATATTTTCCTTAAAATTTCACATAAATAGACTCCCAGTACGATATATACTTAACAACAATCTCACGGATCGGTCAGGGTTTTTTTACATGTTGTATAATGTTCATATTTTTAGTGTCAATAAATAAAATATTAAATTTTAATTTTATTAATATTATTATATTATTTCCCAATTTATTAGAGGTGTATTATATTAATATTAGGCATGTACGTCTTTTCTTGCCAAGTTTCTGTATTTATTTTCTTCGTGGCTATATTAATTATAATCTGACCATCTTCTCTCTCAACAAAAGTAATAAACATAAAACATTACAAATTGCTCTCGATATCAAAAGTTCGAAACACGAATCAATATTATCATAAACTTTGCTCACGTCGACCTCAGTGAGAAAACACACTTAAAAAAAATCGGTTCCGTAGTTGGGATGAATTGATCTCAATGACAAACTTAACTTGTAGTTGAAAAACATGATACACTCAAACTGCCTTTGTATGCACAATATTGGGTCATTTACCATGTTGCACGCTCAATAGTTTCGGAGATAAGGGGGGATGGTAAATTTTCGTCTAATTACTTAATTCGTCTAATTATTTAAAAAAATAAGTTTCAAATCCTAAAGCAAGCTCTTTTATTTGATATGTCACACGGTACATATACCTAGCAATTTTTTTTTTAATTTCACTCCGAATTTCAAAAATAAATGAATTTTGAAAATAGGGGATCCCTATTTAAAATTTATTTATTTTTATGATTTATTTATTTAAACTTTTCACACTCAAAAAAAGTACAAAGGCGGACTTAATGCCTTAGGCATTCTCTACCAGTCAACCAAGGGTGGTGAAGAGATTAGATGGCAGGTGCTTATTTGAGAAGAACAAAGAAAAAAAAAGAAAAGAAAAATATTCTAATGCATTATAACTAAAATAGATACAACAATACATAAATAGGTTACAAACAACATACCCATACATACATACATTAATTTTTATTACACGTCCGTGTTTGGGTCACAGAAATTGATGTGTACCAAATTTCAACTTAATCGGTCTATTAGATTCGGACCAAATTTGTTGTGACAGACGGTCAGACAGACACACGAGTGATTCTATAAAGGTTTCGTTTCTTCCTTTTGACGTACGGAACCCTAAATAATAAGTACAAGTCGTCACAATACAAAGTATTTCTCAAGGACTTGCTAAGTAATGGTATACAGAAAATTGTTTGTTTATAACATTAACTTACTTTGTTAGAATTCGCGAGTTTTTGTTTCTTTCGTGTTTATTTTCTTAATATGTGGGTGTCGAAAGTATCACTTCTTTGTGTGGGAGTTTGGTTAATCAAACATTTTTTGTTGGGTGACTTTTAGGGGTTCTTTAACCCAATGTCAAACGGTATACTAGGTACTGTTATGTTTCTGGTAGAAAACAGCCTACCCCGTTCCTGTTTAAGAACCTCGTGTAAGGTGTAAATAATTTTGACCTTCTTCACATGTATGGACAACGAGATAAGCAGACTAAAAGAAAGGATGACATAAAATAAAAGAAGAAGAGTAGGAGAAGAAGAAATAGAAGAGGAGGGGAGGAGAAGGATTATGTGAAAGATAGCTACGAAGGGAGTGAACATTGACAACACTGCTAATGCCAATGGAGATATATGCAAGAAAATACGAACTGTGCCGACCCCAAATCCAAACTAATATTATGTAAAAGCGAAAGTGAGTTTGTTTAAAGTATCCTATGTCCTAACCCAGGTCATGGTCTACCTATGTGCCAAATTTTATCTAAATCCGTTCAGCCGTTTTAGCGTGAAAGCGTGTTTGTTACGCATTCCCGATATTCTCACGGGATCGAGACTTATGCGGGTGAAACCACGGGGCGCAGTTAGTAAAGGATAAATGCAAGAAAATGATGCCGGTGGTCATAGATAGGCTTATATTCGGCTTTTCACTGTTATTTAGGCTTCTCAAAGCAGGACTATCTAACTGGGAGTCTTACATTTTCGAGTAACTCTAAGCAAGCAGATAGTATCGTTGACCGCGTAATCGCTTATCATCGGATGAGATAATACCAAGAGGTTAAATGAGAGCAAAGCCAAAAATAAAAAATACCTCGCTGTCAATAAATCAAATATTGGACCATCATCTATAAAAATTAAGCAAACTGCGGCTTTTATCCATTTAGCACCTTAACGTGATGTAAATAAGTGTTAAAATACCTTTATGTTAAGTAATTATGGACTGTAGGGATTAGCATGTGTTCGGTACGCACTGGTGGGCAAGGATGGGTTCGATGATGCCTTTTATCTGTAGTAGCCCAAAAAGGAGAAGAAATGACCTATTTACTCGAAAATTGCAGAGTGCATGCCGTCGGAGTCGAGATCCACCATAACCCAGATCTGCGCTAACGCTAGCAGCGCTAGTCGCGACTGATAACATGATGGATGTGACTTGCGCTCCGGACACGGCGCTGGTCTTAGCGCGGTAGACTCACTGCAATATTCATATGAATAAGTCACTTCTTCTGCTGTTACTATGAATTGGAAAATGATAACGCAGTGCCGGATCCAAATAAATTTGAACCCTGATCCAAATTTATTTGATCCAAACTTATTTGGATCAGGGTATAAAAATTATGTTAAGGTAACTTGTTATAGGTAAGTTTGCAACAGCATTGCTTGCAACATCGCTGGCAATGATTTATGGATAATAACTGATGGAGTCTTTAAATATACGAGTACTTCCCAGTCAAAATAAAAATTCAGCAATGTGCGCCTTCTACACATCCAGCGCCATATCGTGATGTAAATAAGTGTTAAAATACCTTTATGTTAAGTATGTAAGCACTATAGGGATAAGCATGTGTTCGGTACGCACTGGTGGGCCAGGACCGGTTCGTATTATACCCTCTCTTTGGCCACCGCGTGGGTAAGGCTAGCAGAACAATGTGCAAAATAATTTTAGTTGCAATTTATTCAACATAGATAGATATAATACTCTTTATTATCAATCAATCTGTCTAGCCTTTTCCCAACTATGTTGGGGTCGGCTTCCAGTCTAATCGGATGCAGCTTTTATATGGAGCGACTGCCTTTCTGACCTCGACAACCCAGTAACTGGGTAATACGAAACCCCTTGGTAAGACTGGTTGTCAGACTTTCGGGCTTCGAACGACCCGTAACGACTGTCAAAGATCTACGAATAACAGCCGGGACCAACGGCTTAACGTGCTTTCCGAGGCACGGAGAAATCTCTGTATGCAAAGATGGTCACCCATCCACGGACCAAACGTGGCAAACGTAGCTTAACCTGATGGAGCGATCCGTACGGTTACTACTTAGCCACGAGCTCGTCCTCATAGAATACTCTTTATTATGTACATCATAAAACTACAGATATAAATTTAGAAATTTTACATCGGGTGACACAATGCGCGGTCACATCGCTAAAAGCGATCTTTTACAGACGTTTGGATGGATTATTGGGAAAAGGAGACACGATATTGGTGGTGTACCATTTACACATAACATAAAAACATAGATGCATAAAGCAAAATACGCGCTTTGACGTGGAGTTGTAGCTATACCAGCACGTATTCAAAATTCAATTCAAAATTCAAAAGTCATTTATTCAAACTAGGCTGAGAATCAGCACTTTTCGAACGTCAAAATTACATAAAACAGTCCCCCAAAACGCCTATCTATTACCTACATAAAGCATATACTTACCTATATAAATATATATAATAAACTTAGATACATCTTATTGCTTTGCAGTTTTTCGTTATATATCTGAAATCTTGCGAGAATAGATACCTAAAGCTAATGTCTATTTTGTTTAAATTTTTTGTGTTCAACTTTTTAAGCTCCAAGCTGAAAATTTGTTTTTTAACCCCAGACTCTGGCGTGTTACGCTAACGTAGGAACTATAAATAATAACTTTTACCTTCTCAATTTATTGCACTGACTGAAACGCATACGGCTATTTCCTCATTTTTTTTAAAGAAATCATCATAAGGCTGACTTGGCACAGACATTAAATATTAAATCTAGGTTTAATAATCGTTCCTTTAATACAAAATCCACATATTTCGTTCCAAAATATAAAATTTTCGTCTAAGGTACTGTTTCAACACCCACGATTAGGTCCTCGTTAACTTCCTTGGCAGATAATATCCAATTTTTTGGATATTATCTGCCAAGTAAGTTAGTAAAGCCAGGATTAATAACCCTCCCTTTAATACTAAATCCAAATATTTCGTTCTAAAATGTAACATTTTCGACTAAGGCCTGTTTCAACACCTACGATGAAGTTCTCGTTAACTAACGTTAACTTATTTGGCAAATAATACAAATTCTCTAACTAATAATATAATCCTTAATAATATAATTCTCTAACTAATAATATAATCCTTAATAATATAATTCTCTAACTAATAATATAATCCTTAATAATATAATTCTCTAATTAATAATATAATCCTACAAATTCTCTTCCATTTTTTAAATTTATTTGGTACACAAAAACAGCGTAAAAAAATAAAACTGATACTTTTTCACCTATTTATCCCGTCCAACATGTCTCATTATCTGCTAACCGTACCAAAACGCAGATCGCAGCCGTATCCGCTAAAATAAAAGCCGAGCAAGGTCCGTGACCTTTAACTGGATCCAATGGGCACGCATAATCATCTCCCTATCAATATCTTAATTATGAACTTATGTGGGAAGAGATCGGTTTATTTCGCCTTTGCAACGGGTCTGATAAAGTGTGATTCACGAAGTTGAGATGTGGCTTTGAGCAGTTTATGGTTCGATAATATTTGTCCTGGCTGTTATTTTTAGTTTTCTGTAAGTGTGCAAAAAGTAAACAATATTAACGAAGAACATTTATTTTACCAAAAAAAAACTATTAAGAATGACTGATGACTAGGTCAAAGCACCACAAGGGTCCAGCAACGTTAATTTTATATTTTTGAGGATTTATCCATATGAAAGTTTATACATGAGTTTATACATAAGTCTGGCGATCTTGCTCGAGCTGGCACAGGCAAAAGATACGCACCGGGAAGAATTTGATGGAGGTCTTTAACTACCTCTGTGGTCTAGCGGTTAGATTACCTGTCTCAGACCCAGAGGTCCCAGATTTCCAGTAGGGACTATTTTTCCTGCTCGGTTTGGTTGGTGGTAGGCCTATTCTAAGTCCGCCTACCACCATCTTATCTAAGTCTGTCGCCTTAACAACAATGTTGTGTTTCGGCAGTTAGGGGTAAGGTAGCCAGTTCCTCTGTGGTGAGGATTCCGGGTGAAGCTTCACCTTCAGCTTGATCAACACTTACCATCAGGGTCGCAGCATTATGCTGAGCGATGGCCGTTTTACGTGGATGTGACGCATATTTTCCCCCAACTTATCTTTCTTTTGTTTTGTGTTCTTTCATTGCGTCATGTTTACCGCAAATAAACGTATTTTCTTTTTTTTGGTGAGATGCAGGCCATGAGCAAGCCCATTTTGGAAAAAAAAAAACATTACCTACAGTGTTGACTGAATAAAAAAAAAGTGACAATCATTAAAGTGCGCCATCAATTTACGTTCTGAAGCGCTATTCTGCAACAAAAAATGCAGACATAAGAATAAGTTGTCAATATTCATTTCCCATGACCAATACAGGCAAGACAGCATAGGATAAAGTAATTTATTGAATCTTAAATATTTATACCTGAATATATTTGACAACGACTAAGTGCCTCAGTGTCACCAATCAAAAGCATGTTTTATAAAAACATAGCTTCTTACATACCGCGAAAAGTAAATTTACTTAACAAAACGGTTCTGTTGATCCAATGAGGGATAAAAGGCGTGAATGTGCTGTTGGTTTTGTAAATATTTTGGTATATTATGTTTGATTGGTAACGGTTTTTATACATTTTGAGTGGCCTAAGCTATGCCAGAAGGCCAATTCTCGTAATTAATAAACGTGCACATTCGAGTCGCAATCTGTCAAACTTGTCAAAAATGTTGGTAAATTGGTTGTATTTTTGACACATTTCGAATGAGAATGTTCTTAAGAAAGAAAAGAAAAAAGAAAGAAAAAGTATTTATTCTGCACAAAATAAACGCACATTACAAAATAAAAACAAAATACAAAACCACTTTACAAATTATCCATATAAAATATCAAAAGCCTCGTTTTCATTATTAATATTCAACAGAAAAGTTTGACTTTTGTCTATTGCTACCTGTCAGGGCCAGAGGCCAAAGACAATTTGCAATCATTGCGTAATATGTTGCGGCATTATCAAAATCAAAACAAACAATGAAACCTGCAAAATGCTTAAAAATTACGGGAATTGCCCCTATGGTCACAGCAATCACGGGCCATGTGCTGTTTTCATCTGTGGAAGGATATGCTGCTCTTTATTTCGAAGTTCCTCATCAGATCTCGACGAATATTATTTGGATCTAAGATGACATTATCATATTATAAAGGTTATATGGTAATTTTTCTAAAGCACGTTAAGCCGTTGGTCCCGACTGTCATTCGTGGATCTTTGACAGTCGTTATGGGTCGTCAGAAGCCCGAAAGTCTGACAACCAGTCTTATCAAGGGGTATCGTGTTACCCAGTTACTGGGTTTTCGAGGTCAGATAGGCTGTCGCTCAATATAAAAGCTGCATCCAGTTAGACTGGAAGCCGATGCCAACATAGTTAGGAAAAGGCTAGGCAGATTGATTGATGGTAATGTTTTCTTGGTTAAAATGACTTTATTTCGAGATCTGATGAAGAACTTTGAAATAGAGGGAAGCATTGTACAAATACATACAACAAAATTCAAAAGAACACATTTTTTTTTTTAGAGTTTATTGAGAACATCTGACTCAGTCTGCAAGGAGGTATCCCAATGCAAGAGGTTGAGATTTCTACGTTTCAAATTCAGTGTTATATAATATTCTAGTTTACTAGTTAGCCATATTTCTTATTCCCATACAGTAATATTGCCAAGTTAATCAAAACAGGTAAATACTTGACAGCTATTTGCGACGTTGCCAACTTTTTGGATGACAGCTCTTAAGCACACAAGTTGCTAGCTCAGTGTCCAAGTCAACTAACCATGTCAAAAACGACCCCACAAGAAATCCTTTACCTCAGTCAGTTTTAAAATTATGGTAATCTTAATCTACCCACTTCGAAAGTCCTTGAAGATACAAAACACAAACCGTCCATGATCATCTCTGACGTCACCCCACGCACAGACAAACAAACAAAGGGACAAAACTCGATATTTTAACGAGGGGCTCGTTTTAAATTTACAATGCCACCTTCTGTATTCAACACTCGCTGACTACCAATTTTGCAACGCGAATGTATAAGAGAAGCCGATGCTGCTGGCAAAGATGGAAATAAGGGCGTATTATGATTGGCTGGGATTTTTCTTTGAGGATTTGATTTTGTGATAAGTTATGTTAATGGTTTAAAGATGGAAAATAGTAAGTAGAGCTGTTGAATTTAATAAATAAACCCGAAGGCCTTTGCCGCCCTGTGAACAGAAATATAATATTAACAATCGTGTACTATTAAACGAGCAATATTTATATATAATATATATATTTGTAATCACGTTCTCGAAAACGGCTTAAACGATTTTCGAAGAAAGTTGCAATATAGGGGTTAATGGGGGCGAAAAATCGATCTAGCTAGATCTCATATCTGAGAAAATTCGTTTTCTCCGTATGTTCACGCGAGCAGAGTTCGGTCGCCCAAAGTTTAGAACAAGATGGCTACCATAGAATAATGACATGTCAGCATGGAATTAGTAGGTACCTACTATCATGGTAGTATGGAACTAGTAAGTACCTACCTACTGTCATTACATCATGGAATTAGTAAGTACCTACTGTCATTACACCATGGAATTAGTAAGTACTCTACTATTAAATGAGCATTCTCTATTTTAACCAGAGCAGAGCTCCGTCAGATCACCCCGATCTCCATTATATCAGCTCCATATTAGACATCCAAGAATGCATTCATATACTACGAAGGTATGTGTGTCACTTTTTAATTTGTATTCAGTACAACGCCTTGGGATTGTTAACTGTAATGTTATGCATGAAAACTTAAATAAATAAATATTTAGTAAATTCTACGAAGAACTGGTTTCTCAAAAGTTTTAGAACTAAAAATTTTAAGAAATTCCTAGAAAGAAAATGCTAGCGTAGAAAACCATCCTTTACAAAACCTAGAATCAAACATAGATTACACCAATACCAACATTTCACAATACCACCAGAATAAAACATCAAAACAAAACACAATCTGAAAACCGACCCACCATCATTTGGACATTCAATACTCAACAAAGTCAGCTTCATTGTTCGTAACAGTCACACTAAATCACATGAAACCCACATCAAATCAGCAGCTAAACTTAGCATTAATCTGCACTAAGTCGCTATAATTCCCCTTAAGAACAACACAGGACACCATAAAAGCGATTGAACTGGCATTTGCGCCTACAAAATGCATAAGCCTCCCTTACAGGCCATTATTGTGCTAAACAAATCATGGTATTACTCTTGACTAGGATGTGGACGTGGTTTTGCTTGGTGAATTGATCGTAGGCATTTTGTATGGATTGGTTTGATTTTCGTGAATTGATCGTAGGCATTTTGTATGGATTGATTTGATTTTCGTGAATTGATCGTAGGCATTTTGTATGGATTGATTTGATTTTCGTGAATTGATCGTAGGCATTTTGTATGGATTGATTTGATTTTGGGGGTCATGTTGATCTCGAGTCGCGAATGAAGATTAATATAGATTTTGACATTTTTGTCATGAGGTTCTGTACATCCGTTTAATCGATGTCAGTTTAGAAATATTATATTTTTTTATGTGTAACAATTTTTCTCTCGCTTTCCTGCGATCTGTAGGAGTGCTTTCGTGAAAAGGGACGGAAGTGTGTAACAGGCAGCCAGGAAAGCGCGCGCTATTTGATTTGACCAATGAGCACGCGCGGTGCTAGAGTTGGCCGCAGAAACGACCTTGACGAAAGGAAAACGAAAGGGCCCCCCTTTAATGTTGCTTATTACCAAGGTGAGATTTCAGATGTTACATACACATCATAATGCGACTACTGTAAATCTCGCTTGTTTTTCTTAAGACTTGGCTATCGATGGATGAAATGACAATGCACTTTATTAACCGTAAAAAAAAAACATAAATAATTATTAACTAACTCAACGTGCCCCGGCAAATCTTAAAGGATACATCTTCAAACAAACCGCTTCATTTCAACCACATAAAGTAAACCTCCCATATATTTACAAAATCACTACAAGGCATATAATACTCACAGACTTATTATTAGTAGCGGTGTCCAAAGCAAGGCCAGCGGCGCACACGCGTACATATAAATCAAGTTATTCGTTACGCCCCAACCGCATTGTCCTCGCCTTATACTCGAAAAGAGCAAAAAGCATACGAAAGCAAAGGTTTATCGAAAATCGAGCACGTCAAAATTTATTCCGATTGAATCGAAAACGAATTCGGATGCGCTGGCGCACGGTAATGCTGCGGGGATTTTTGATTGTCTGACGTTTTTGGAAGAACTGCTTATCGTTTTGAATAAGTTGAAAGTTGGTGGAGGGAAAGTCGGGTGATTGAGAAAGGAGGTTGATAATATCAGGATTATAGTAAGCTGCAGGTATGGATTGCTGAGTGTTGTATCTGTGAAACAATTTATAAAAAAAAAAATAATTAGCCCTTGCCTCAGACCAAATAAAAAACCAAGACAGAGCGCTGTCAGAAATGAGTGCGTGTGAGCGTGTGTGCACAGAGCGGCGGTGTAGTTTTGGCATGCTTCGTTGTGTTCGCAGCTCTGTCTTGGTTTTTATTATTTGGTCTGAGGCCCTTGCTTTTTATAGAAACTGTTATAGGATTATTAGGACCTACGATGTACCCTGTTGCTTATATTTTCTTCCATCTATACTTTGAGATATTCCAGACAAGAAAGTAATTCAGTACTATTATCTATTCATTAGATAATTATAGTCCATTGTCTTCTTCCTGCTATTTCTGGCGTATCTTTCATTTCTGCCAAGACCCCCTGCCTTAGCTGAATCTCAATCTACTAATGATTGAATAAGAGTCGCAGTTTTAACAAGTACCAATTCCCAGTCAAAATCGGCTCCCTTACTCCTTAAACCTTTAAAGGCACCCGTATCGTTACGCCACAGTCGAAGGTAACGAGCAGGAGTCGTGTCGATCAGAACAATGGGAAGTATCGATGGCACTTGTCAAAAATAAAAATGTTCCAACTGACCGCCAGGAACGATAATTCTTTGTTCACTTATTTGGGTTCAATTATGGGGAATGAGAATATTTTTGGTGATTCTTTTTTGGTTTTTAAATAGTAGGTAATATTTCAAAGAATGCGCAGTTTTTTGCGAGATCTTCGTTTGTCGTACTTCCAATAATGTCTAATGTTGAACCACGGCATGAATTATTATTGTGTGGCTCATGCTGATACAATTAAAGAGGAAGATGATAGATTTTGCGACGACCTTCTTGCTAATTTTGTTAAAAATGGTCTTGTATGTGACTTACAAATTACTGGCCAAATATAGGTGTACCAAATATTTTACCTCTGCCCAACCCTTCGCAGAATTCAGGTGTGCTGTGCTGTTATCATATGTGTTATGTGGTCATGTTAATTTAGATAATAGTACCTGGGCGACCGAGCTCTACTCTGGTGAAATTAGAGAATGCTCTTTTAATATAATAGGAAAGTTCATACTAATTCCATGCTGCCATGATAGTAGGTACTTACTAATTCCATGGTGCCATGATAGTAGGTACTTACTAATTCCATGGTGCCATGATAGTAGGTACTTACTAATTCTATGCTGCCATGATAGTACATACTAATACCATGCTGCTATGATAGTAGGTGCTTACTAATTCCATGGTGCCATGATAGTAGGTACTTACTAATTCTATGCTGCCATGATAGTACATACTAATACCATGCTGCTATGATAGTAGGTGCTTACTAATTCCATGCCGCCATGTCATTATTCTAAAGTAGCCATCTTGTTCTAAACTTTGGGCGACTGAGCCCTGTTCGGGTGAAAATACGGAGAAAACGAATTTTCCCAGATATGAGAGCAAGCTAGATCGATCCCGGAAACCCCTATATTGCAACTTTCATCGAAATCGTTAGAGCCGTTTTCAAGAACGTGATTTCTCGTTTAATAGTAATAGAATAGTATTGTATTTGTAGTATAAAAAAAGGAGTATCTTAAGCTTTGGTGATCCGAAATTAGACTAGAATAAAGCGAAATATACCACAGCCTCATCAAAAAAAATTGCTATCTTTACACACTACACAGAACCTGGCAGAAAAAAAGCAAGACTGCAAGGTTAGTCTGGATATAATTATTATACAGAACAATGGAGTATCAATGGCACTTGATAAAAAATATTAAAACTCGCTACCAAACACGATAAGATAGCTTTCAGTTTGAGCGTGAGAAGGTATTGTGGCCTTCGAATATTTAATGAAAATGCTACATAATTATGAAGGTTTTTGGATGAATAGAACCTGAAGAAATAATCTGAACCCAAATAATATCTGCATCTCAATATAATTTGGATGCAGAAGCCGAAGAGACATACACGTAGTAGATGGTAATTATTTCAATATTAGGGTACCAGAATTTTTTTAAATATTGAGTCATTAATTACTGGTGTTTTATTATTTTACACTTATTCGAAATTATGGCAAAACTGTAAAAAGAATTCTAAGTTATAGAAACTCATATTTTACTGCCAAAGAATCTTCCATAGGTGTACAAGGAATTTCTTCATCTGTCCTTAATCCCACAGATCCCCTCAACATATTACAAAGTAAAAAGGTAATCCGAATAATCGACTATTTTGCTCGACATTACAAATCATTCCTCCTACGCTTACACGCTTATTCAACAAACACGCAATACATTACTATTCTCTCTTTCAATAATACAATTTCAGAGCTAATCTCAATGCCAAAACTGCAAACTATGTAGAACCAAACCTTATTAGGGCAAGGATACCTTGAACATTATAGCGATTACATGACCAAATTGACATGACCCCTGAAACTCCGAACAATTTGTGGACCTCAATGTAATTGTCACTTATGTTTCGAGTTCTCAGGGGTCTACAGACATTGGCGGTGTTATAGGAATAAAATATGGCCGATATAAGAGTGGATAGGCGACAACAATGGACGTTCGGAATTTAAAATTGCGCGTAAAATTTAGGGCTGCGCGTGCACAAGGCGATGTCATTTGTTTCCTTTTTTCAAGAGGATTTTAAATTGATCAGGTTGTGGTAAACTTAGTGCACCTTGCGAAGTGGGTATTGTCTTAAATGTCAGAAATTTAAATTCTGTTTACGCCACTTGCAAATCTAGATGTTATCGTCAATATTATTTAGATACTTTAGAACACTCTTCTTCTTTTCGTGTGGTTACTGACTAACCTGGTGTCAGAGTTTTAAAGCCGCTCATGGGCCTCTGACTTGGCTTCACATGCCGTCGAGAAATATCTCTCAGGCATGCTGGAACACTAAGAAACAGTGAGTACGTTCACATAAATTATTATTTACTAGCGCTTCGCCCGCGTGAAATCTTGATAAATTATAGCCTATGTTACTCAGTGATAATATAGCATTCTACTGGTGAAGAATTTTTTAAATCGGTCCAGTAGTTTTTGAGTTTATTCATTATAAACAATCAAACAAAAATACAAAAAATCAAATCTTTTCTATTATTAGTTTAGATAATACCGTAAATAGAATGTGCACTCCAATTGCGTAAAAATCCAATTTTCTATCACAATCCAATTTTTTTTTTTTTACAAATTTCCTTAACGCCACTTAGGAGGTGGGAGTTTACTGGTAGTAATCGTCACGCAAGGAACTCAATACTCAATATATTCATTGCTTTCATATGTGAACTTAAGCAGCAGGGAAACGCGTTATGCCCCCTTCATGCAACTTTCTATCTCTCTGTCTCTTTCTATTATAAAAATGGATTACAAATTTCCTTAAAAACGTATGTGATCGGGTACCTCGTCAGGAAAGAAGTTCCTAACGCGATATTCACTCAGACACACACACTCGTTTAAAGGGTGACTGGTAATTAGTGACCGGAAAAAAAATGTACCTCGGTCCTTGTATTCCACGCTTCGCTCAGGATTCAAATGTAGAATCCTTCGCTGCACTCGGGATCCAACTTAGTCCCTTGAATTAAATTCCCTTTTTTTTCACTTGTTGTATAATCTACTATTATTACTCAAATATTTCCAAAGAACAATATTCTGATTCACTTAAAAATAAAACACGACACTCCTTCCAATACCTAGTGCTCACAATCCTTTCATTACTCAAACCCATAGACAACTACAGCAGCACTTTTAAAGCAAAACGGATCATCTTTGTGTTTCCAACTGAGCTTCGTTCGATCATCAGTCTTGCCAGCCAGTAATTACTGAAATGGATATTATTGGCTTCTACGCAGCTCTCTATAAATCACTCTGGATCTGTGACATTGCATCAATAGTTCAGTAAAATGGATCGAGAGTGTTCTAGATTTAAGTTGATGGAAGTTTTTTGCTTCGATTTTTAAGTCATGCGAGTTTTGGGCAAAATTAAGACAAATTATTTTTTGATAAGCTTTTATGAGAATCGGGTAAGAGTGTGCATTCTGAAAGTTGGCCACGTTGGAGATTGCTGTCCAATATTTATCTGTTTTGAGTAATTTTTCAATAATACTAAATTAAATGATGAAATATCGCTCTGTAGCGCACAAAAATATTAATTACTAGCTTTTTTCCGCGGCTTCGACCGCGTGGAGGTCGAAAATAATCCAACAAAAAGTATCCTATGTCCTAATCCAGGTCATGGTCTACCCATGTGCCAAATTTCATTCAAATCCATTCAGCCATTTTAGCGTGAAAGCGTAACAAACAAATAAACTCACTTTCGCATTTTTAATATTAGTTAGGAAGTTATTTATTAGAATATTAGTTAGGGTAGTAGTTAGGATGAATCATAATAATTAATATTGTAACACTGAATACTTGAATACAGCTATTTGCGACGTTGCAAACTTTCAAAAGGCACCCTCTTAAATGTTCTGATTCGAAAAAAGGAATTTTTCAAGACTGATCCATAATTAAATACTTATCTAACTAACCATTTTATCGTGGTCATTTTTCAGATACACAATGAATAAAAATGCACAAAAGGTTACTTGAAATTCTTTAAGATTATGTTCTTTATCCAAAAATGTAGTACCTATACGAAACAAATTTTCATTTGACATCGTCAATCAATCTGCCTAGCCTTTTACCAACTATATTAGGGTCGGCTTCCAGTCTAACTGGATGCAGCTGGATACCAGTATTTTACATGGAGCGACTGCCTATCTGACCTCCACAATCCAGTAACTGGGTAATACGATACCCCTTGGTAATACTGGTTGTCAGACTTTCGGGCTTCTGACGACCCGTAATGACTGTCAAAGATCGACGAATGACAGCCGGGACCAACAGCTTAACGTGCAATCCGAGGCATGGAGGAGTCTCGGTATGTAAAGATGGTCACCCATCCACAGACCAACCCCGGCAAGCGTAGCTTAACCTGATGGGTCGACCGGTGCGGCAGTTATTACTTAGCCACGAGCTCCTCTCTTTTGACATCGTTATGGAAGAAATAAATTGTCAATAGATTGCTTATCGCCATCATGATCATCAATTTTATTGACTCAAATCAATTCCCGATCCAGTCACTTTTAAATCCTCAATGGACCCTCAACAGAAACCATTATCCCTCATAGTTTTCGTTTTAAATATCTGTTAATACAATTCCTTTGCAAAATGATCGATAGTTGGCATCTCTAGTACTCGTAGCTCCCCTTTTAAATTATTATCCTGCACTTTATCTTCTGCAACGACATTTTCAACCTTGGCACTTTCAGAATAAAGTTTATTTTCGCCGAGATGATCAGAGAGATTTCTTCGCTTGGACACTGTGACAACTCTATGGATGATCTGTCAATATGGAGACTGTAGAAGTTATCTTAGTTTGAAGTATCTGTCTGTGGGGAGGTGAAATTGCTTTGGTTATTATAAGAGTTCTTTAAAATTGTATTGGAATGTTGGAAATATTTCAGTTTGTGTTTAGAATGATGCTTTGAAGAACTTTTCAAGGATACCTTTATACAGATAAGGTGAACAAGAACATCGAACACTTTGTTGTGCGTACCACTAACGAATATCAAACACTGTGTTCGTCAAAAATATTTGTGGCGATCCAATTTCGAATCCATGGTTATCAAAGAGAGCGGAGCGGTTAAACGCGAACACAAGTTCGCGTTCGCTTTGCAAATTACGTCCACAAGTACGAACTAAATGTTCCATGTTCGATGTTCGTGTTTACCATGTTTTGTTCGTTCCCGCGTAACGCCTCCACGTAGCTTTATTTCGTTGTTTGTCGAACGTTTTGTTCCATTGGGTGATCAAGAACATAAGAAGGCCTAAACAATTGGCAATCGCTTTCAAAACGTTTTGTATTTCTACAACTAATTTGAACAGGATTGACGTAAACTTTTTGGTACCTAGCTTACGTCAGTCTCATACATTTATGTCGTTTCCTTCATTATTATCGCTGATAGAATGTCAATTTTTCTGGGCTCTTAGGCCCTATATCTTACGGAACCATGTCTATCCATAATTATTTTGACTTCATCTAAACTCTGTCCATCATTTCAGTTGTAACTAAACTCAGAAGTGATACAGGTTTGAGATCTTCAATTTTCTGTATTCTAAAATTGAAAATCTTGTTTAAAAAAAAGTTGTATTTTTGTAGCAGCCCTACACAAAAATGTTAGTATAAGTACGACCAATTGGTATCGTAGTCTAATGTTAGTTGTCGCTCGTTATGAGTCGCCGGGGCAAATCTAGGATTGCGTCTGCGCATCTCACAGACGCCGACGCGAATCGCTGTGTACGACACTTAGTAATGGCTGTCTGTTTTATGTTATTGATATTTTTAGAAAAATATCATGTTTGTTCAGGTTAGCTGTTGTAAAGATCAATTTTTGAATAGTCGACTTCTTGCCTTACTTTCCTAAGGTTGAATGTCACTTGCACGCCAGTGTATTTTTGCTTTAAGGGGACTACAGGACCTAAACGTGCCTAAACGCAAGTTTTATAACGCCTAAAAGAATATGATCCACTGCAGTAAACAAAATCAGAAAAATATATGATATTCTTCAGGATATATGCTAGTATGATAGTGTGTTGAAAACATAATACAACTAATTTGATACGATAGAAAAAAATCATGAAGATACCTCTAAAAATTTCTTTTAACGATTAAAAATCATATTAATTTACATGCAATCATTCAGATTTTTTGTCAGATTATTCTACAAGCTACATATAAGCATAATAGTGTTTTAATTTTCCAGTCCAATCAATAGATTTTTTGTAAATCGCTAACTGCTTCATATTTTGCAATAAATTACCTGCGTCGTGTCATCGCGCTTCTCTTTCATTTCTATGCAGTCCGACAGTGACCGCGCTTTAGCTGTTGTAAGCCTCTTAAGATCAATTTGACAACGGCCGCGGCAACTGCAGTCGTCGATGCGTCTACGCCGACGAGTATCGACGACTACAGTTGCTTCTGTCGTTGGCAACGTGCCAATCGTTTATAAGAGCACTAAGTAAAGTTTATATTAACTGATCTTCTTCTTATTTTCGTGTGGTTAGTGACTAACCTGGTGTCAAAGTTTTACAGCCGCCCATTGGCCTCTGACTTGACTTCCCATGCCGTCGAGAAATATTAATTGGTTGATTACTGGTTGTTTTGATTGGTTGGTTATGACTGGATGGTTTATTAACTGGTAGTTTTTGTCAAAAGTGGTTCAGCAATTATTTGGTTGACTATTCGTAAAACTGCCACCAAGCAGCATAGTTGTGATCCGGTTTAAAAGGATGTGGGTGCTAATGAAGTCAAGTACATGAGGTATGACAACTTTGTCTCTGAATAAGGCAAATAATATCTTGTATTAGCTACCTACAGACGGTGGTAACGGCAGTTCGTCAATTAGACAAATAGTAAAAAAAAAAAAACTTAAATAAATGCAGAATTCTCTCACAAAGAAAATAAAACTTCAGAGGGACTTGCATGAAGTAATAAGCAATTACAATACAAGTAGGTCCAATATAAGCGTCACGTATACTCGTAGATATGGATAAAGTCTTCAAATTAAATAAATATTATGTGCGAAATGAGTATTTCAAATTCAATAATCTTTCGAATTTACGTTATGTTTACTTTGCGCGTTCGTGATGGGCCCACTGGTCACCCACACCTTTAAAAAATAATGTTCATGGAGAAGATCATTAATGCAAAAATATTAACTGTGTTTGATTTTCATTCCCATGTAATGCATGATTACATAACGGAACCCGTTGTCGATGTTTTACCCCGTGTCCTAATAGAAAGCGATCGTCGCGCGAATCCACGATCGTTCGAACTTTTTGTTCGGTGAACCTGAACGCGTGGTCGCCCCGACAGAGGGCGCTTTCCGGTTTTCCAAACAAAAAATGATATATGCACGCGACCGTTCGCGTATTCGCGCGTCGCTCGCTTTTAAATAGAACGCGGTCTCATCCTCTGATTACAACTGGTTGGCTCTGACTCACCATACATTGCTTGGATCAATGCAATAATTACCGTGCGGAGGCGGAGTAGTGATTGCAGTATGATGTCATTATTGGATTCGACTGGTTCAGGTAGGACCACTAGTCTCCCTGTCGCAATAGTTACGACCTCGTCTAAGACACTGTCTAAAGCTAAGGTTTCTTTGATCTATAAGTCAAGTGTTTATTACTAGTACAGTATTACTATTTTCTTAATGACCCTCGGCAAACTTCGTGTTTCGTCAGTTGTCGGATTTCTATCAGTGGACCTTTGCACATGGTGTTTGTACATATTGACTCCTACCGCTGCGCCCGTATTGTCGTCAACCATAATTGCCAAGTGCAAAGGGCAATTGATAGAAATCCGACGAAACACGAAGTTTGCCGAGGGACATTAAGAAAATAGGTAGGTACAACTATTTTCTGTACAAAGTTGTTTCTTTCTTAGCATATACCTGCATGGTTATACCTACCATATGGTACGAGAAACCTATCCCGAAAACATTTTTTTTTTTTTTTTTATATATTTCTATAAAGAAGAAAGAAAGAAAGAAAAAGTATTTATTGTGACTCGCACAGGAAATCACACATTAAACTAAAAACGCTAAACATAAATAAAAAACAAAATAACATTAAAATTTAACCGGTAAAAGTCCTGTACGAGGCCAAAAGGCTCCTATCTCAGCATGATGTCGCGTGATTAAAAAAAAAAAAAATGTCGCAGCGCTGGTATTCTGATAGGGCCCGCAGTGATGTCACGGATAGATACAGAATTAAATAAATAAGTTCTGTTATATTTTTTTAAGTCCTTAGGTCCCTGGATAATGGAATATCTCTGGTCTTACCATGGGTATCATTAATTTAGTGACTGGGATGAGACTGAGTAAAAGTTTCGTATATTTGACTTGCATTATTGATTATCAAATTCGTTGCCAGTGTCCACAAGCCAAAAGAATTCGTGCCAAAGAAAAAATATTGTTGTAAATATTTACGCGCGAAGTTAGCCCAGCGTCCACGCGGCGTCAACGCGAGGTTAACTAACGCCAGATGATAAGGCACCCTAATGCGGGGTATTATAATACCAGCTTATGATTGTCCCACTGCATGGCAAAGGCCTCTTCTCATGCACAGAAGGGATGAGCATTAATCACAACGCTTGCTCAAGATTAGTGTGCGATTTCAGACTTATGTAAGTCTAGCTATCTACGTAATTACGTAACATATTTTCGTAAACATTTACGACTAATCCGTTTCATTTTGACAGTTCAACAATATTCATTGCGTTATTTACTTTGTTGAGCAGAATTTGTTTCGAACTTAAGAAGCAATGGATTAGATGGAATGGATTCAGATTCTGATTGATGGTGTATTACGCAATAAGGGTACTGGTTTCCTCATGACGTTTTCCTTCACCGATGTCAATGATGTCCAAGATAAAGAAAAAGTACATAAGAATTAAAAATAACTCATTCGTACTTGCCCAGATTTGAACACATGACGTCGTATTGATGGTATAGTACATATTAGTAAGGCCTTGTACTACGGCCGAACCCAATAACCTATCTATCACCAGTTTTGGCATACTGAGAAATAGAATATCCTATCTATCTATGGTTTTAACAGAGAATTGTCAGAGAATTGTGGGACGACATTCAATGACAGATAGAATTATACTGTCTACCATCAATAGAGATCTGTCTTTTACTGAAGATAGGTTATTGGGTTCGGCCGTTAGTAGATACGTAATCTATAGAAGTGGGTACACAACTGACAGCACTTTGCCAATGACATCACAGACACCGCGCCAGCAGTCAAAGGGTAATGCAGACGTCAGTTGAATGGGAGGCTCTAGTTTCCTACCTACGGTTACGTTACGTCAGTTGCACTAGTTACTTAAACATCGACTAAATGCTTTTCGTCTGGAAATGCTTTGTACCAAAGGCAAAGACAAAGATAAAGATTCGTAGAATATAGTACAAGGTTAGTAGGTAAAAGTATTCTAACTGAACAGACAGCAGTGCTGCTGGGGAGTTTGTTGCGCCACTTCTTTCCAGCTAACGCACTAGGAAGTGGTGAAGGGTGGGCGATTTTTGGGGGACTGTCTTATGTAATTTTGATGTGAGAAAAGTGCTGATTCTCAGCCTAGTTTGAATAAATGACTTTTGAATTTTGAATATGTTCAAGACACGACAAAGCAGCGTACGCATAATATGTACGACTAGGGTTACCATCTATGTAAAGGAGGATGCCTGTCTAGGATGTACAAAATGCCAGATTTTTCAGAAAAATGCCTGTCTACGTCTATTGTAAAAAAAAACTTTTCATCTTAAAATACGCACCTGATAGTTTTATTATTATTATTCATTTATTCTCTCAAGTTACATGACTCATATTATACACATTATACACACAACAGACAACACATAACATTACAATACAATACAAAACAACCATAACACTATTAACACTTACATAACCGACGACTGTAGGTGACGTGCAAGTCACTGCAGTGTCTCATGTATGGACAGTCGAGCCTGTCCGCTATCATCATCAGCACGCTGTTGGGGCTGCCGCGCACCCTGCGCACCAGAGACGTGCTCCGCTTACGCATCGTTGCATAGAAGCAGTCGACGCTAGCTTCGGCAAACATGCCCGAGGCACTACAGTGTCGCGGCAGCCCCATCAGCGCTCTGAAAGCGTTGTTATATTGGACACGGAGGGCTTCGTATGCTTTTTGGGTGTGATTCACCCACAGGCTGCACGTGTACATTGAGGTACAATAAGCTCCAAAAAGGGTATGCTTGACCGACTTGGAACAGCGTGCAAACCTGCGGGCTATCATATTAGCTCTAATTGACAAAGCCCTCCGCTCCCTCTCAATGTCAGTATCGTCCCTGAGACCGGCAGTAACTAAGTGCCCTAGGTATTTAAAGTGATCCACTTTTACCAAGGGAACCCCGTACAGTTTGATGGGTGGAACTGATATAGGACATTTAGAGCCGGCCTCAAAAACCATAAACTGACTTTTTGACACATTATATTTTAGACCGTGTTCTTCAGCATATGCCTCACAAATCTGCAACAATGTTCTAATGCCACAAACCGATGCGCTCAGCAGCACCATGTCGTCCGCATAGCTGATATTATTCAGGCAAACTCCATCAATATGACACCCGACATGATGACTGCTGAGAGCAACAATCAGCGCATTAACATATAGGTTAAAAAGTGCCGGGGAGCTCAACCCTCCCTGCCTCACCCCGCACTCCAACCCATATGGTTCCGACAGAGAACCCGCCCATTTAACGCAATTGATCTGGCCCCCATACCAACATTTAAACAAGTTGATAAGTTCCATGGGGAAATCTATATCCTCCAACTTCTTCCACAGAACCTCATAGGAAACCAGATCAAAAGCCCTGGATAAATCGAGGAAGCACGCGTACACTGGAGTATGTCTGTCTGTATAGTACCTGACGGCCTGCTTAACACACAGTATGGCACTTTCAGTGGACAGTCCCGGCCGAAAACCAAACTGATTATCGTGCAGATGTAGATATTCATTTAGCTGTGTGTTGAGCAAGCCGTCAAGCACCTTCGCAATAACAGTCGCTAATGAAATAGGCCTGTAATTTCCTTTATCTGACAGGTCCCCCGTTTTATTTTTCGCTACTGGCACTACTATTGTCTTAGCGAGGTCAGCGGGTAGGTATGCATGACTAATACATAAGTTAAAAAGCATTGTCAACACTCTAGGTAAGTGATGTCCAGCCTGCTGAAGATGTTCAACGCTGAGACCGTCATGGCCAGGGGAATTGCCTCTGGACATTGATTTAACAACATACGCCACATTTTTGAAGCTAATTCTTGTACCCACTGGACCATAACATGTCTCAACATTAAACATCCCCAGCGAAGGCGGCCCCAGGGGTGATTTCACATGAAAATGGTCTCTAAAGAGATCAGCAATGTCCTTGGAGTCACTCACACCATTGACACTCACAGGGCGGCCAGGCCGATGTGCCATTTTATTTGTGCCTTTCCAAAAGTTGCGGAAATCCTTTTTTGAATGATGTGAAGCAAGGATATCCATTTTAATCTGGTGCTGATGGTTTTGACACCATTTAAGCCTAGACTTAAATATCCTTCTACTCTGACACATCTCGTCATAAGCAGGGCCAGCAGAAGGGTTTTAAAGACTAACATTTATTCAAAATTAAAAGAATGAAAATTAACGACCACTAATAAACTAATTTAGAAAAAACTAACTTACTTCACTGTAGTGATGTGTGATATTTTAACGAAAACTAAATTAAAAAAAAAAAAAAATCTTAACATCTTCTCACGAATCGTTTTTAAAGTTTTCTTGAGTTACTAATAACGCTTTTACCGACTCTACTGTCAGGCGATTCCTTTCGTATGTAGTAAGAAGATTGAAAAATGCCTGTCTCAGCTTAGCGCCGGCCGCACGCCTGTCTTAACCGTAAAATGCCTGTCAAATGCGGCAAATGCCTGTCAGATGGTAACCCTATGTACGACTAACAATTCACATAAATATTTACTTACTTTAATATAAACGCGAAAGTTTGTGAGGATAGATGGATGGATGGGTGTTTGTTACTCTTTCACGCAAAAACGACTAAACGGATTTGGATGAAATTTGACACACAGATAGTTTATTGCCTGTAACACATAGTAGATATTTTTATCCCGATATTCCCACGGGATTGAGACTAATGCGTGTGAAACCGCGGGGCGCAGCTAGTGAACATATAAAATCTTACGTATACTACTTAAACAATGAACAATATAAAATAAAAATACTACAAACAACATTTACGAAGTCGTTATAAATTAACAAAATCTAATATTTATATTTACTACCCCTATCATCAATAAATTCTTGAACTGTATAAGAAATATTTTCAAGAAAGCACGTTTTAGACTTTTTTTTGAAGAAACGAAACTTAACTCTCTTAATATTATTATCAAGTTGACTGTGGAAGTTATCGTATACCTAGGAATTAATGCAACTAGACTCGTCATCATCAGCAGGTACGTAATATTATTATAGACCTGTCTTTCTCTCCTTTTCCTATCCCGTCTACTGTCTTTGGCCGAAATCAGTTCCATTTTACTTGTGGCAAAACCTCACGGTGCTGGCGGTAGAGAGTAGTGGTGGTAACTTACGAGTTGTAAGTCGTGGGTTCGAACACAGACAGGCGCTTTACTTTGTACAAATAATTTCATCACCACTGCTCTCAAAACGGTGAAGGAAAATATCCTGAGGAAACCGGCATGTCCTAGAACCAAAAATTCGAAGAGATGTGACATCTACCAACCCGCACTGGGCCCACATGGTAGATTACAGCCCACTCTCTCGAAGAGAGGAGGCCTGTGTCCCAGCAGTGGGAACATTATAGACTGATTATGTAAATCCTCTCGTCTGCAAAATAACATCGTCTACTTTCTGTAATACCTTAATCTAAAATTAAAAATACCTGAGCCAGCGCAGCGTCAGAAAAGCACTGACGTCAGATAGTTAATTTTAGATAAAGTAACATAGATGATCAGCTCTGACGTATACTTCTTTTAAAAGTATTAAACTTTTGAAATTAACTTCTGATCCAGATTCCTCGCTGCACGGAGACACAGTATAATAAAGTAACAGTATAACGTCTCTGTAGTGACCTTGAAAGAATTACCTGCTACGGTCGCTTGGTAGATAAACCTTGCGCTTCCGGGCGTAAGGGTGCGTTTCCACTGAAGCGGAGACGTACGGAGCTGAGCGCAGACGTGCAGGAATCGTCCAATCACAGACGAGACGAGAGACGCGATGAAGATTTCAACCATTGTGATTGCACGTCTCCGCTCAGCTCCGTACGTCTCCGCTTCAGTGGAAACGCACCCTAAGGCTGCCTGTCGACTGGAGCGGAGAAGAGAGGAGAGGAGTGGACCTGTGCCTATATTAAACAATAGAATCTAAACTCTGCTCCTGACTTTAGATTATATTCGTTAAATATTGGCACAGCTGGGCGGAGCTGTGCCGTGCTCTTCTCTCTTCTCCGCTCCAGTGGACAGGCAGTCTAACTGCCGCGCACTCGAGACTGTTGAGTAATGGTAACAACTGAGATTTCGAAGCACGTCGTTTCGGCCGTTTTCAATGAAGACGTAGTACTGTTACTTATTTATACTGTGACGGAGTTTTGTTTAGAAATTTTCTAAACAATATATTTTCATTATGACAAGTTACTTTGTAGTTGGAGTCACTAATAACAATTCTTTATGTTTTGTAGTTATGTATAGAGGTAAGTTGTACTGAACTTTATGCAATTTATAATGCTACGAATTTACATGACGGAAGCTTAGATTTTAGACCGTTCTATCTCTAGATCATATACAGCATGTATCAGAAAGGTGTGATCATATTTTAAGGGTGTGGTAAAAATCATCAAACTGCACAACTGTTAAAAATACAAAAAAATATCAACTGTCCCATACAAACTTTCAATACCTATTCGACTCAAACGCATCGCTGATAATTTTTTCATGAATAAGCAAGCTGAAGTGGCAGTGGGCCGGCCATGCTAGTTGTAGAACCGATGACCGCTAGGGACGTGACGAGACGTGTTCTTGAGTGGGGACCGCGAATAGGCAAACGTAAGGTAGGACGCCCTCAGGTTAGGTGGAGCGACAATCTTCGCAGGGTGGCTGGTAGCTGGATGAGAGTTACCGAGAATCGAGCTGAATGGCTTGCAGTTGGAGAGTCCTATGTCCAGCAGTTGACTGCTATAGGCTGATGATGATGTTGACCCCATGGAGAAATTTCTTCAGTCTGATGGTCTGTACCACACCCTTTAATATGACCACCGGTTTCTATCTAGAGTATATTGCTCTAGTCATAGAAAAGTAATGTGTCCGTCTGGATTGAGGAGCCAGAGTTTTATTTACACATGAATAATTCTTCATCAATCAGTACTTAAATGATGAACACTATAAAGGCTGTTAAAGAAATTGCGTGCCATAGTTGAGGGGTAGGTTCAGTATTGCATTCACACTACTAAATCTTACCAAATTTCCTAGCCAGCTAAAAAAACAAATGCCTAAGTATTACGTTTTTACAAGACAAAAACGGAACTTCTGCACAAAACCAGAATCTAGCATAAACGCTATAGACAAGATTTCCATTAATTTCCGCACAGATCCTTATGTAAATATAACCAAATCATAATATCTTTAATATTAACCGTATATTTGAGCAGCATACCGTCTTTATTATGACACAGTCGGTAAATTACCGCAGCAACATAATATTAACGCGTTGCGTGCTTCAGATAGCTCGAGGAATTACTCAATACGCTGAAGATACAATATATGATAGGAGTTCAGATAAATAATGATTATTTAAAATTTAATTTCAATTGTCGGATTCATCTACGACACGAATATGGCATCTTATTATCTTTTGTAAAATATGATTTGAGATTTCAAATTATCACAGTTCCTAAGATTGAATGAGCTAAAAGCGAGTAAATTGTAAATTAATAAAACAAGATTTGTTTTCATATTTAGTTTCCCCTCTAAACCATAAAAAAACATTAATTACTATTTGACACAAAAACACTATGTCCTACAAAAATACCAGCATATAAATCAACCTTATCTAAAAAAAAAAAACCTACATAAAGAACAATGCCAAATTCACGCTGGATTTAACAAAATATTTTACACATTCTCTTCAAAACACACGTTTCTAAAGCGAACAAGCTGTGGCCTGCCATATTAGTTGAAACTGTTGAACGCCGGGACCCATTTCTAATATTAAGTCCAGGAGCTGCACAGTCACGCCATCTTGCGTGACGGCGTCGCAATTACATGTGGGTTTTATCCGAAATAGTTTAGAAGTTCGTATTAGTGTCTTATTTAGGATTTTGGTTTGATTTAGATTGATTCAACAACTTTTGTTTTCTTTGCTGTTTATTGGGTGTCAAAATTAGGGAATTGAAACGTAGGTTTTTTTTTTTTTTTTTTCACTTCTTAGTCAAACATCTGTGTAGCCCTGGCTCTTGTAGTAGGAGTTTCTGTATCACAAGAGCCAAAGCTAGAGGAGTTTAATAAAAATAATTCATACGTATATAGGCTCATTTTTGTTTGTTATATAATGTCGAATGGGTGAAAGAATACGAGTAATGCCGAAAAAATTCAGTGTTACTAATCGCGTCACGGGACAAGCTGTAGACAAGATCCAGACGCGTCAAAAGGTGAATAAGAGCAATTTAGCACAATGACAGGTAATAGATGTTTCATTCACTCTATTGTGTACTCTTCTACACTCTGAACGAAATCATTACATTCTTCTCAGAAGTATCTTACCAAAACACACACCATATACTACGGTACTCTGTATAAATATTTCAACTGGAAGTGTCTCAGTGTTGACTCGGGGCTAAAATGTTAGCGATCAGCCGATTGCTGTTTTAAGATCTTATGTAAATAACTTCGTTCGGAGGCGCAAGTTTGTCGTGCTACCGTCGATCCTGGTATTCGCGAGGATTCAATAAATGGGGGAGGTGGTATTGAGCTTCGTCTATGAATCCCTGAAGGAATTTTAATTGGTTTGGCTATGTTTATTAGGAGGAATTTGTTAAGGTGGAGGAGGCGGATGATTTGATGGATGAGGCTTCGATTGGATTTTGAGTTAGTTATTCATTGTGTGTGTTAGGATTTTCTATGAGACAGCGTTGCCATTTTCTTTCACTTAATTGCTATCAAAAACCAATCCATCTGCAAAAAATATCAAAAGTTCATTTTATCAGTCTTTTCAAAGTATAGTTTAACTACATTTTTTTTTTTTTTTGGGTTTGGGAATATATCAAATAACTTCTCCCGCTCTGGGCAGAGCGGGACGGTGTGTCACACTTTTACTGACTAAACCCACCCGTGTTCCTTCCGTTGCCTGTGTGCCGGGGTCGCGATATCCCTTTCGGACAAACTCGCAACCCTGGCAGGAGTATAACTGCAATAACGATAAAATCTGTGCTGTAAAACGACCATCATCTAATATGCCATATCCAAACCCTACATTCCCTGGAAACCTCTTGAAATATCGATGCCACCACCGCCGGCGCCTTTTCCGTGTTTATCTTAGAATATTTTTGCAGATTTATAGAGTAATCTTCGGTCCGTATTGCTCACTCTTTGGTCTGAGATAAGTGAGATGTTAGGGCCGAGGAACGCCATAGTCTGCTCGATATTATGGTTCCTTATATAGAGTGGAGGTATTTTAAACAAGGCTTGTGAGAATAAATGGTTTTTATGGCTGATAGCGTTTCGTTCACTTTAACTTACAAACGTGATTTCTTCGCTTGACGAAATGCTTTTTGCACAGTAATTTTTTTTATTACAAATCATTAGGTACCATTTTTTTTAGCGTTTCTACATGTAAACAAACAGAAAAGTTGTTGAGAGTTTTGCAATTTTATTTTTGCCACAATCCCAATGACCTTTCTCCGAAAAGGTTAATTCCAAGATCTTGTTTATCAGCAAATATAACTACTGCCAATTCCTACTGGTAATCCATCAGTTACAAAGTCTCACAAAAACAGCACTCCAATAAGCGTAACTCACTTTAACCACAATCCGAAGGATTATAATGAAATTCCTAATCCATTGCTTCAAAGGTTTGAAATAATCGTCTGGTCAACAACTTAATATAATGCCATAAATGTTCTTGAATTACTCTCAAAATGAAAGCGATTGCTATTGTGGGGTACGCAATTACCCCCACGGATCGTGTAGCATTAAACATTTTCTAAAAGTCAGCTACGTTCAATTCCACCCCTACACTGAGCGCAGGACCCATCCAGTAAATTTTCACTATCTTCTAAAAACAATCGCACGGCAGATATAGCCTCATTTGAATTTAATTATCCACCAATGTTTATTTAATAGACGAAGCACTAAGATTTTATTCGGCTTCACTCGTGTGGGTAGTGTTGTAATAAATGAACCCGTTTATGCAGTAAAGCGAATGTAATTTCGTGGGTAATGGTGCGATCTAATTTTTAGGATTTGTAGCCCACTGCTTGGTGATAAGTTAGGATTCTATTTGATTTCGACTTGCAATGTTGTTGATATAAATAAATGTGAGGTCTAAACTTGTCAGTATTGGTCAGACTTTTGGGCAAATTTTACTTCGATCGTACCTGACCTATTATTGGAGTTTATACCTTAAGAAGCGATTTTCATACAAGGCCCGGTATGGAAATTTTATGAGGAGTGAAATTTAAACTAGCGTTAACTCAAAAGCGATACGTTTTTTTGCGCAACATACCTTGCACCTTTCACTTTGAAATCATGTGTATACTAAGGTAGGGATTTTTTTAAGAGATGCTTTTATTTATCTTCTTTGCCTATTGCAAAGACAATCGTATTAACGAGTAAACTCCAGTAGTGCATCGGAGCTGACACACACACACTTTTTAGGGTTCCGTAGGCAAATGGAAAAAAAAACGGAACCCTTATGGATTCGTCATGTCTGTCTGTCTGTCCGTCCGTATGTCACAGCCACTTTTTTCCGAAACTATAAGAACTATGCTGTTGAAACTTCGTAAGTAGATGTATTCTGTGAACCGCATTAAGATTTTCACACAAAAATAGAACAAAAACAATAAATTTTGAGGGTTCCCCATACTTAGAACGGAAACTCAATTTTATTTTTCATCATACCCATACGTGTGGGGTATCTATGGATAGGTCTTCGAAAATGATATTGAGGTTACTCGTATTTTTTTATTCTAAACTGAATAGTTTGCGCGAGAGACACTTCCAAAGTGGTAAAATGTGTATCCCTGTAACTTCTAAAATAAGAGAATGATAAAACTAAAAAAAAATATGATATACATTACTATGTAAACTTCCACTGAAAATTGGTTTGAACGTGATCTAGTAAGTAAAACTACTTACTAGATCACGTTCAAATCAATTTTCAGTGGAACTTTGTTACGATTTATGACGTATTAAAAAAAAACTTTTTTAATACGTCATAAATCGTAAAAAAGTTCCAACGAACTATAAGAACTTTTATATTATGTTACTTGCTGCTACGGAACCCTTCATGGGCGAGTCCGACTCGCACTTGGCCGCTTTTTTTATATTTAGCACACACTTTTTAAATGCCAACTTGTATTTAGCAATGTGCTGGCACCCGCAACTCAACATCGAAAACTCGTTTTGTTTCGTACGGGAAATCCCACTTATTAGTTTTAAATACAGACATAAATTAAATAATGGCGAATTCATATATTGACATCTTTGGAGTGGCGGCAAGATGACACTATTAGCATAACCATTTCATTGGTAATTTATGAGTGTTCCTTTAAAACGAAACTGCACTAATTGACCCACGACACGTTCACTACCATTTACCATTTTGAACAGCCAACACTAAAAAAATCGAGACATCACGGCCATTCAGCGAAATGCCTTTCAGAATCCCCTAAATCATTCCATTGAAAGCTAAAAACTCTTCCGTCCCATTGGCGATAGTGGCATTATGAAAGGCTACAGCAAATATTCTGGCAACATTAGCATATGAATGATATAGGGTAAAAAAGAGCCGCTCTCCCTCCCTCAGGTGGCATGCCCGGGCCGGAAATAGGTTCGAGCGCAGCCACCGTAAGCTTCCTTTAGAAATAGGGTGTAGTGGACTGCGTTTTGTGAACGGTGTAAATTTTCATTGATTTATTGGCAGTTTCTGAAGTTTTGGCAGCTCTCGATTGGTTTGTTTTTTGAAATGGTTTTAAAACAGAATTGTTATTTTAAGCCTTTTTTTTCAAAATACGTCTATAATCAATCAATCAACCTAGCCTATCGCAGGCACTGCAGCACCCGGAAACGGGTTTTGTCGACGGAAGTATAGACAAAATGACAGATTGTGATTGTTTAACTGTCACTTTATCTATTCTTCTGTCGACATAACCCGTAGAAAAAACCCGTTTCTATGGTTGTCATGCTACGCGTGCTGGACATGGCCACAACACCCTGTCCTCGACCTTCCGTCCAGCCTGTACCTGTCACCTTTTTAAGGTACCTAATAATTATGCTGATTATATTTTAATGACACATAATTTAAAATTCAACTCGCGTCTATTTAAATCCTCGTTTCAAATTTATTTTGTTTCCACTTAAACAAACATCAACTTTATACTAGTGAAAATAAAGTTGATTTTAGACTGAGCAGTACTGTTAAAAAATGTCATAAAAATATGAAGTTGTAGAAAACTGAACCTTATATGTACGCATTACAGTTGTTTTTCCTAAAACTGGTGTTTGTTTATATGTTTGACAAATAAATTGCGAACACAGAGTAGGTAAATGGCAACAAAAAAACAAAAATAAATAAATTATAAAAAATATTGGACCAATTCCTACATAGTCGAAAGCGCTACTGCTGCGCATGAGGTCTACATATTTTTGGGCTTTTCCATCTGGAATTTATCCATAGCCTAGCAGCTCGGAGTCTGGATTTGAGCCCGGTTGATGGCAATACGTTCGCCCCCTATTACATGGGACTTAAAAATGAAATTCTAAATAGTAAACTACAACTCCAACTATGTTTCTTGTTTTTCAAAGAAAAAAAGAGGAAAAAGTAAGTAAAAAGAAAATGTTACTAAATCCTTAGCGTTCATTACCGTCTATAGAAAATTTTTCTGCACTTAATAATATCTAGCTAATGATTTTACGCAGCACTTTACGTTGTGTGGTGCAGCAGGTTGGTGCAATTCAAAAACTGAGAATTCAGGAACTGTTATAAAATACATCTATACTAATATAATGAAGAGGTAATGTTTTTTTGTTTTGTTTTTGTTTGTTTGTTTGTAAGTTTGTATGTATGGGGTAATCTCCATAAACAATACTGCCCTGCTAAGCCAAAAGGCGGTATCTCAATCGGAGTAAGTTTTGAGAAAATTGACTTTTTGTAAATTGTAATTTAAGGAAACATAAGGATACAAAGAACTTCTGAGTGTTTTTTTTATGTTTTTAGTTAGATAGCGGTATGTGGCTTATACCATTAGATGTGAAATTATTATAGCTATTGAATGGTGTAAAAAAAACTAAAAGGGCGTATTTCAGAGATACCGCCTTTCGGCTTAGCAGGGCAGAATAGTGTATGCATAATCCTATTATTACTTATCGCAGTATATTTTCGACTGCCTTGATGCGTTAATGGTATGTTATGTTGTAGGTAGTAAGATAGGTCTTGGTAGGTCTGAGAATAAGCTTTCAGCAGCAGCAGCTGCAGCAGTGCTTTTCGTCTCCTATATTCAGATATTTTGCAACGCTGATTCTATGTTTGACATTACATTGGCAATCGGATAGATTGTCAATGTAATGTCAAACATAGAATCACAAACCTAACAAAGAGGAGCACAGCATTGCTGCTTAGCGTTACAAATAATAAGAAAGTAAGCACATTGTAAATGGCTGGTACTTATTTAAATTATTTATTACTTTTATAAGATTTTTTTTTTTAATTCAAAAATGTAAAGAAAATACAACTGATGGCAATCGTCATTTTGTTTGGGTAAACGATTATGAGATCGATAATTGGATAACTATTTTGGATTAAAGTTCATCCTAACTATCCTATCCTAACTTTAAATTATAAATGCAAAAGTGAATTTGTTTGTTTGTTACGCTTTCACGCTTAAACGGCTAAACGGATTTGGATGAAATTTAGCACATGGATAGCCCATGACTTTGAGAAGGACAAAAAATACCTTTTATCCTAATACTCCTACGGGATTGAGACTTATGCGGGTGTAACCGCGGGGCGCTGACGGGGTCCGGAAGGGCCAATGCCTGCCGGGGTTACGGGTTTGTCCGAAAGGGATATCGCGACCCCGGCACACAGGCAACGGAAGGAACACGGGTGGGTTTTAGTCAGTAAAAGTCTGACACGCCCTCCCGCTCCGCCCAGAGCGGGAGAAGTTATTTGATAATTTCCCACATTCAAAAAAAAAAAAAAAAAACCGCGGGGCGCAGCTAGTAATTAACATAAAAAGGTACTACAGGAAATCAACTGCACGGAATTTAAAACGCTGACCGCTCATCACTCAAATACGACCCGACAAAGAACATGCGGGGCACGTCTAACCCCGGAACGATGCGACTGCGCTGATTTCAGTCTCTTTTTACTTTCTCAATGATAGATAGATTCGATTCTTTTATTAGAGGTGCACCGTTCTTTTAACGGTATCCTTTTGTTGCGGTCTTCGGTGCAGGCGGCTCTATTTTTGCACTTTATAGAGGTGTAATCGAATCTTGAGTTTATTTGAACAGCTACGTAGGTGTGATAGTGTCTGGATGGTGAAAAATCTGCGAGTGAGAGGGAATGATTAACGCCGCCATTGTTGTACGATTGAAAGTATTATTAAAGTGGTTCTTAAATTGGTACAAGAATCTGCGATTCATATATTATTATTTATTATACTGCTGCTGCTTAAGATTTTTCTGTATTTTTTTATATTCTCTGACAATTAAAATACATAATTCTTTATTAACATGACTGGTATTTATTTTATAAAACATTTCTTATTAAATCCTCTTCTTTTCGAGTCGATGGCGAAATTAAAAATATTTTTTAATCTCGGAGACTAAATTGACAGTGTTCGGTACCTGTTTTTAGCAGTTTTTAAATAATGATGTACTTACCACAATCGAATTTTTCGGTAACAATTTTTAGTATTTATCGTTAAATGACGATGTTCATTTAGCCCTAATCATTTCAAGTCAATTTATATTTTTAAGTATTCTTGATTAATTCATACTAGTTAATTATTTTAGATGAGTTGGGCCCAGTAAGTGGCGACGCCAATCGCGGCATCAGTGACTATTACGCGCGTGCCGTTTGTGTTTTTTTTATGATCCAAGCGACCGCGACACGCAGTGCGAATGTGGTGGCCCTGATCAAACCATGCCACATATATGTTGGAGTGTCCAAAGTGACCATACACCTGCACTTCTGAGGACATGACAAACGCCACTGATTTAATTATTGACAGGAAAACGATAGGGTTTATTAAATAATTCAAAAATAGAGTTCCTTAAATCAAAGATAAAACCACAAAAATAAATTCAACAGAACTTCAACAATTCTCACAACGAACTTCTTCATCAATTTAGTCCAGTTTCTATAGGTTAATTCAATAAACATCGAAACTGCATCAATGCATTAAAAAGTTCAGCAAAAAAAGGCAATTTTATTCCGCTGTGACCACTCACTTATCGAACAGATCCAGCCTCAATTAGTAGTATAAAAGAGTTCTGCTTTGGGATATCTAGGTTAACTAAAGAGGTCTAATGTGTCTGATCTAAAATAGTTTTTTGCTGATACTTTTGAAATATAAAAAGTTGAAGTTTTAATTATAAAATCATCTTATCGAAGTTTCTGCAGATATTTAATTATTTATATCTGAACTTATAATTAATAATGTGGGAATATGAGGTTGAATAACTGGCAACATTATTAGAATGGGGAGTGATAGCCGATCGGCATGACAGCACAGAGTGGAAGTAGGTGACCGATGACGAATGACGTAATGACGGTTAGAGGAAGAAGTAGGTAAATTAATTAAAAAATAGAAGAACTAAAACAAGGCAAATTGCACTGAGCGCCCTGATCGCACAAGAAAAATTAAAAAAACATAGCATAACTCAAATTAAAAATAATTTGGTTTGCAATAATAAAATTAAATATATGACTTATTTTTCTTTACTTTTTTTAACTTACCTTAACTTAACTTTTTTTACAGATTATATTTTAAATAAATCATAATTTATAAAAATAATAAGTCTCAATAAATCATCTTGAAGTTATAAAAAAAATACTTCTAAACTTAATTCCACTTATTATTATGACATCCTTAAAACCCTCAGCTGTACAAATATTTAATGTTATGCCTACCATTGTGGTTGATGGCATCACATAATCCGCTTTCAAACCATTAAGTACCCGCAGCTACCACGCGAAGATTTTCATAAATAATTACAGATTAGTCGACGAGATCAAAAAGACTATTTCGCCTTTAAATGTGAGCAGTCAGAGTGAGCACAGACTAATGAATGAGACAGAGAATTAACTCGGCCGGAATATTAGTAAAAATGTTGTGAAAACAATAGTATGTAGTGTAAATTATAGGGACGTAGTTGTTATAGGAGATTTTAATTTGCATTCTTGTAATGATAATGTAGTCAATTATTACGAGTATTTTATTTATTTTTGTGAATTCATACAGACAAATAAAGTAACTAATTGCAATGGTCGACAGTTAGATTTAGTGCTGTGTTCATTGGGTGGGGCGAGGTGCGCGTGAGTGAGGCAGACGAAATTCTTGTGCCGGTGGACCCCTACCACCCGCCGCTCGCAATATGCGTACCTGTAGGCAAGTGTGAGCGTTCGGACTGTAAATATACAAACTCCATCCCGCCTCATACTGTTGTTGCAGAAGCGGGTGGTTTGTGGAAATTAAAGATTTGAGTGACTGTGCACGGTTGCAGCGTGATATAGATAGTGTGGCAGAGTGTAGCAGGAAGAATAAGCTGCAATTTAATGTTAAAAAATGCTCGGTTATAACCTTTAGCAGAATGAGAGTGCCACATCATCACGGGTATGCGTTAGATGACACGCCAATTGAGCGGGTAGAAAAGGTACGCGATCTGGGGGTGCGCCTGAACACCGAGTTCACATTTCGTGAACATATTATAAATATTTGTAAAAAATCATATAGAAGCCTGGGTTTCATACTCCGTCGGGCAACGGGTTTTACAAACATTACAGCGGTAACAGCATTGTATAATGCTCTGATACGAACTCAACTTGAGTGTAATGCTGTCATATGGGCTCCACATGAGATTAAATATAGTCTTATGTTGGAACGCATACAGAACAAATTTATCAGGTATTTGTGTATGAAACTTTACGGGGTCTACCCCTTTTATCCGTTGATGTACCCAACCTTGTTCGTAATTGGCATGGTTGGGTACAACAAACTGGAGACAAGAAGGGACCTGGCTTTTACCACGTATATTTTTAAGCTGTTGCGCGGTAAAATGTTTAATGCTGGTGTTTTGAAGGAGATATGTCTGAATGTGCCTGATAAGTACGCATTGCGACGCAGACGGCCACGGTTGTTAGCAGTGCCACGCACGCGAACCAACCTGCTCAGTAAAGCGCCCCTGACGCGAGCCTTGCATACACTGAATGACACTGCTGATAGGATAGATTTATTTAATGCTCTCTGTATGAATTCACAAAAGTAACATTGTTTGTATTATGTTATGCTAATATAACTAGTAGCTTTAATTGTAATTTAGAATGTAACTAAAGACCACGCTACCGCATTAGGATTATTGCCTGTAATGATAGTTGTGTTTGTGATAAATAAATAAATAAAAGTATTGCTGGGGTAAAAGTTTATTAGAAAGTAGATTTTTAGGGTTCCGTACCCGGTCAGAAAGGGTGCCAAACGGAACCCTATTATTAAGCCTCCGCTGTCGGTCCGTCCGTCTGTCGGTCAGTGGGCTGTATCTCATTAACCGTAATAGGTAGACAGTTAACATTTTCACAGATTGTGTATTTCTATTGCCGCTAGAACAACAAATAAAACAAGAAACGTGTTTTTTCGGCGTTTTTGTTCAATATTGTACGGTGGTACAGAACCCTTCGTGTGCGAGTCCGACTCGCACTTGTCCTTTTATATTATAGTTTTTACATACATTATTATACAATACAATACAATAATGCCTTCAGAGTTATGTTGGGGCTGCCGCGCTTTTGCAGTGCATCGGGGATGTTCGCGGAGAATGGCGTGCCAGATTTTTACGCACTGATGCGGACACGGATAGCATCCCTGATGCGGCGAGTGCGCGACAGCTCCAACAACTTGGTAGCTATAGTAGCCGACAGGATGGACAGTCCAATTATGTGGCAATGGATGACCACTCATCGTTCGTCATTCCATTATTTAAAATAAGTTGTTTTATTGTATTTTTTGTGTAGGTATATGTTTTCATGTAGGTTTTTGTGTATCAAATTGTAATGTGTGTTGTTTATGGACTTATGGTCTGAAATAAATTTATTATTATTATTTTGGTAAACAAATTTTGTTTCTTAGCTCTTTGGCTAGTTTAAGCTACATTAACGGGCCAAGCCAAGTCAATGTAGCGTGTGTGGGTGTGGTGGTCATGAAGTTATTATTATTATTTATATGTGTTATGTATTTCGGGACCATAGGGTCCCGGTCCTTTGGAAGGCGTACGAGGGGCCGAAGCCAACTCGCAGAGGCCCCTTAGACAAATTTAAATGGAATGAGGAATGAGGCACCAACCGACGATTATCCCTGTATGCACTTGCAAGTGCACCCAAGGACAACCCCCGGTTGGTGCAGGACTATTGCAGAACATAGAAACAAAAAATATTGGGCTATGGGTTTGGGTGGCTATAGTGGATTGGTTACCTAAAACTATGGAAGGCCTATGTCCCCTGCCTGATCAATGTTAAGATATACACAGATAAAATGGCAGGGGGTGACTTGCACACTCAATAATGGGCCCCCGAAAACTGTCGCTAGCACATTGTGACGTAGCGACAAGGGGGCAACATGTCCTGAGGTGCTTGAGGAGTGGAGAGGTATTCCACGGCTTTCAGAACAATCCCAGAGCCCGGAAGATGGTCAAGATCCCTACGAGCACTTACTGGAATACTTCCTTCCTCCGAGCACGTTTGCTCTTGCGAATCTCCACTCAAGCCAGCCAATTAAGGCAAGAATGAGGTGGGAGCTCTGTTCCTCGTCAGTGTTCACTCCAGTCGGCCAATAAAGGCAAGCCAGAGATGAGGAACAAGATTTCTCCCGGGAGATAGGGTCCGTGGGGTCGCTACTGCCCAACAGCTCGCCACAAGCTGCCCTGCGGGTTTCTGTATCTCTCTTGGTCTGGCTCCTCATCCTAGACCTGTTCCGGCAAAGTAAACTCTACCGGCACAGACCTAAAGTTTGGAGCGCGCAAGCCCCACCACGACGTCAACGTAGAGATACGGCGGTGGGGTTATTATTATTATTATTTATTTATTCAGATCTCAGTACAATTTCCTTACCTTCAAAACGCTAATAAAATGCATCAAAATAATTATACCGACAAACTAAATTTTTTTTTTTTACCAAGAGCCGGTCCCCACCCCCACACCCTAAAACTTAAAATAAAAATGAAACCCCTAGTTTCTGCCCTACTGGTTACAATCATATTTAAACGTAATATTTTATCTTTAACTGTAAACAAACTGTAAATCGTAATGGTAAAGTTTGCACTAGTCTACTTAAGAGCATTTATCCTAAAAGTTGACAACATCGCAAATAGCTGTCAAATATCTACTTGTTTTGATTAATTTGACAATATTACTGTATAGAAATATGAAATGTGGCTAACTAGTGAACTAATACATTGATAATGAAATGCAATAATTAATATTATAACACCGAATATTTAGTTTTAGATATATAGAGTTTTAGAGACTTTCCAAATGCCTTTTTTACACCTAAAACGGTTACAACATCAAATTTAATGTTATAATTGCAATTCATTATTGATATTCTAATCCACGCGGGTGAAGCCGCGGGCAGCAGCTAGTATGTAAATACAATTAAAGTGTTTGTGTTTGCTTTATATCATTCACCGGAAACTTATTTTTTCCATACAGTCGGTCGATTCTGTAAAAAGATCAACGTGAAACTTAGGTGAAGTGAGCGTGAAGTGAGCTGTCACTGTCACGAATCGACCGGCAGGATGCTAGGGATTAACACTATTGACAGCTCACTTCACGCTCACTTCACCTAAGTTTCACGGTGATATTTTTACAGAATCAGGAATTGTATCTGCTCGCTGGGCGAATCATACACTGCGTCAATTGAGCCGTAATTACACTATTACAGACCTACCGGAGTAAGAAAGTGAAGCTACTTCTTCTCAGTTTCAGTCGTATTGTGATGGATGGCTCCGTCTAGACGTTCTCGAGGGAAACTCATTATGTCTTGTTCGCAGTGACTGATATTTAGTCATACTTCTGCTTCCATTGGTGTATTTGGTAAATACTTTGATGAAACTTTGCTTTTTTTGAGGTTTGACGTTTGCAGCACGTTAAAATCTACTATTAGTAGATTTTAATTAGCCGTGCGTGCTAGATTTTAAAATCTACTATTAGTAGATTTTAAAATCTACTATTAGTAGATTTTAATTAGCCGTGCGAGCTAGATCCGTTTAGGAAATTATCAAAAAAATAACTGCTTCTTTATTGTCATCGAGTTGACTACATAATTAATTTCACGACGTCTTTTGCAATAAGGGAGCTCCTGTGGCGTCTACAACGCCACATGCGAACTACGCATCAAAGACTTGACGTCACACAAAATCCTGCATCGCGCAAGCACAGTTTACCGTGCGATCAACATATAATTATATAACTTTCCGCTATCAATCTCTGGGCAGTTGCCTATCAGACAGGACACCCGTCAGGTCGGAGGATCCCCCCTTTTCTATAGAGGATGAGTGAACTTTACACCTGGCTCCTCATGCCAAAACTCCTAAAGCAGCAAGTCCTCCCAGCCAGTCATGAAATTTTCTCATAATAAACTGAGCTGCTCTCAAAACTATGAATGAAAATATCGTGAGGATACTGAACCGGGCCGTAGCTAGACTGAATTTAAGATAGGGCATTTAAGATAGCTGTTGTTACAGGTAGGGCGGAAGTAAAAATTTTACTTGAGCTGGGCTGGTCAATCAATTTTTGGCTTTCTTGACCTATGAACATGTTAATAAATACAAGAGTTAATTGTCGGGGGTGATAATGTATATGGTGTTAAAAAAAATACTTTACAAGCTCGAACTGAATAACTTGTACTGTAGGACCAAAACGCAAATTGCGAAAAATAAAACTGCTGTTCCATACTATAGTTTAATAACTACTGTGGTTAAACTGTATGGGACAGCAGACTTTTTTTTTGCGTTTTCCAAGTTCACTCCTGAGACCAACTTGGAAAACGCAAAAAAAAAGTAAATGATCGTTGAGAAGTAGATGGTCTATGTAGGTTATGGGTATTTTAAGGTAGACCATTGCCCCACAATGTCCCTTCGCTACGGCCCTGAACCAAACTAGTTCAAAGACGTGTGACATCTACCAATTTGATAGATGCAGATCTACTGTGCCCACGTGCTGGATCACAGCACGCCAAGGAGTGTGCTGTGATCCACAACACTCGAAGAGAGGAAGCCTATGTCCCAGCATTAGGAACATTATAGGCTGATTATGCTTAAATGCTAAGCTAAACATAGCCCATGCATGCTATACTGGCAGAAGAAGGAAAACATCAACATGTTCTTAAATAATGTCAGTTGTTTAGTGGAAAACCTTAAGGCCCTTTGTACACACACGTTTCTCTTGCCGTGAAAAATTACGTTTTATACGCCGTGTGTAGGCACGGTCGTCAGTGTTGTATGGATCACTATGGAAACTTGTTGATATACACGTTTTTTCTATGGCGCGGTTTATATGCCGTAGGTATGTAGGCACGGTAGTCAGTGTTGTATGGATCACTATGGAAACTTGTTGATACACACGTTTTTTCTACGGCGCGGTTTATATGCCGTGTGTAGGCACGGTCGTCAGTGTTGTATGGATCACTATGGAAGCTTGTTGACAGACACGTTCTTTCTACGGCGCGATTTATATGCCGTGTGTAGGCACGGTCGTCAGTGTTATATGGCTCACTATGGAAACTTGTTGATACACACGTTTTTTCTACGGCGCGGTTTATATGCCGTGTGTAGGCACGGTCGTCAGTGTTGTATGGATCACTATGGAAGCTTGTTGACAGACACGTTCTTTCTACGGCGCGATTTATATGCCGTGTGTAGGCACGGTCGTCAGTGTTATATGGATCACTATGGCAACTTGTTGATACACACGTTTTTTCTATGGCGCGGTTTATACGCCGTATCGTAAAGAAACCGGGCCATGTACAAACGGCCTAAGGTTGTTATGGTTGTCTGATTAATTAGTCAAGGTGCACGCTGTGGCCTGAAATTCAACTACTAATCTAGAATATTCTGATTATCTCCAGTACGTACCTACTCGCAATTCAGTATTCATGTTTCAGGAATCGCAAACCAGTCGAGTGTTCCTGAAAACGTGACAAGATTTTTATCAGTGTTATATTCTAGTAATATTAATTCTGTCTGTGTCACAGCACCTTACAACAAAGCATACAGTTAATTTAAATGACTTTAATCTTTTAAATTAACTGTATGCCTAACTGACTTGAATTATCATTTATATTTTTTTTTAACACCAAGTTATGTGACACTAAGGAAGATTACTTCTTCTTACTATTTAATACTAGCTATACCCCGCGGTTTTACCCACATAAATCTCGATCCCGTAGGAATATCGAGGTAAAAAGTATCCTATGTACCACAGATAAACAATCACAATCTGTCATTTTGTCTATTCTTCCGTCGACAAAACCCGTTTATACGGTGGTCGTGCTACGCGTGCTGGTCATGGTCTACCCATGTGCCAAATTTCATTCAAATCTGTATAGCCGTTATAGCGTAACAAACAAACAAACACACATTCGCATTTATAAATAAAACAGTTACTATTAGGATTAGGATTTCCTTTACAACAACACTCAGTTTTAATTTAAACCGCTTAAAATCACGACTTGAACAAGCGACAAGCAAGAATTCCCTTGCGACTGGTCGCAGTGCCCGTTGCGTTACGATTTATTTGCGCCGGAGTGAGGCGCACTCATTTATCGGCCCAATAAAATAAATCAGGCGCGTTTAGCTTGCCGACGTTTATGCGCCGTTGACACGTCGTTGTTGGTATGGCTGGTTACAGACGTACGATTTTTGTCTTGTTTGTGACTTTGATTTTGAAAAGATTTGAGACTGAGATTTGAGTTTAAAGATAAAACAAAGAAATATATTATAAAAAAAAGAAAATGTATACCTATATTATTTATATATTTTTTTGCAATTTTTATTTTGTTACTTGTATTGTATGTTTAACGAACTGTGTTCAAATAAACTTTAATATTTCTTTCTTTCTTTTAATGTTGTGATTTTTTTAGAAGATTGTGCCTTTTATTTACACCCTAATGTGTAACACGTTTTCAATCACAATCCGAGAATTTTGAAAGATATTGCTAATCCATTGCTTCATTGGTTTGTAAAATTCATCTGCTCAATAACGTAAATAACGCAATGAACGCGGGTGAAGTGTCAAAATAAAACCAATTGCGATCAGTTGTCATTTTATATGTGTGTTACGCAACTACCCGACTGATCTGCAACTACAAAGCCTTTTAACATAACTAAAAATAAAACATCAATTTAAAAAAAAAAAACATTAATATAACATTGTTTACACTTTATAAACATGCATGGATAATATGCAACAGAGTATCATAATTATCAAACAAGATTATTGTGTTATTTTCGCGGAGTCGTAACAAACTAATACCTCCATGGGGTTGCCCATGGAGGTATTAGTTTGTTACGACTCCTTATAATCACTCATGCAGATCTTAACTTTATCACAAAATGATATTACTGTTAGTCTGTGGCATATTCCTTAAAAATAATCCAAAACGATTCTTACCAACCGACACTAAAAACGCAACGCTCGTGCCAGCCTAACCTGTAGAAATCTCGGCTCAAAATAGCATCGTTTCCAACATTCTGACAGACTCAAATTATTAGGATACCCACTGAAACTACACGTTACCTAACAATTCACTTATTTTTTGTTTACATTCCTCTCAAAAATACGGCTTCCCGTTTTTGAAGTGATTATTAACCGTTTATTTTGTAAACTCTGTTTTGGATTTTTAGGATTCTTTGTGATTATAGGTATTCTTGAATATCCACCGATCTAAGATTAACATTTTAATAGACCAATTAATTAATTGTTTAATTGTATTTTTTTTTTAACCCCAATGTGGAGGTTCTTGGCCTGCATATCACCTGATGGTAAGTAATTATCAAGCCGAAACTGGAAGCGCGCTTCACCCAGAATCTTTAACCACAGAGGAACTGGCTATCTTACCTCCAACTGGCGAACACAACAATGCAGTTAACATTGTTGTTATGATGTTCCTTCCTTCAATGCCACTAAACCATAACAAACACGGTACCCTGTTGACCAGTTCTTCAATTTAACAATACAAGCCCTCATCCTCAAAATCTCAATATCATTATTAACTCATTTATTTCAGATAATTATAACCCATACAATACATTAAATTAAATTAAAATCAATTCGTACATATTACACAAACCTTACATACAATTAATATACAGAGTAAATTTGAATTAGCTAGCGAAACTGTGGATTTAGCATGATCAAACAAAAAATAAATTAATTTGATGCGTTTTTTTTTTGGGGTCGTCAACCGCAGGTAGTGTAGTCACTTGAAATATCAGTTTAAAAAGACAGTTTTTGTTGTGTTTACTTCACAGACGTGATGGGTATTAAAACTCAAAAACTCAAAGCATTTATTTCAATTAGACAGGCACCATGACCATTTACAGGCACTTTTGTCAAAAAAATAAAATAAAATAAAATAAAAATTGACCCTGTATTTATATATTATTATATTTCTATTTGACCCTGTATTTGAAATCTACGCAGCATTACCAGCACTATTTTCCCACCCAAAACGATAATCCATACCCAAAACAAAGCAACCCTCAGCTTTTCAATCCCCTATCAGTTCCAAAACCCTTTGTTTCTATTATTTGAAAGCATTTCAGCATAAACATGAACAGGATTCCATTCCAACATCCCTTTGCACTCCAACCAATATCCCAGTTTCATATGTGAAGGAAGAACGTTTCAATATACCTCAAAACGCAATACATTCCAAAAATCCCTTGGATACTCATCAAAATTTGCATCCAACCACGCAAGACAATCACTTACTCTAAGTAATTGGCAAGCACCGTTTAGATAACCAATCAAAGGCTCGTGACCTCAAAGACGAGATCCTACCATGCAAAAACGAACCTAAACCACTGGTTTCTAAATCTCAAAGTCCTGTATCAGAAGATCCTGAGATGTAGGTAATACCGAGATGGGAAGCAAACGTAAAGGCCAGATATCGGCCTAACAGCGTAATTGAATATCGGGGTTGAACCACGATTGACCCAGATATGGAAAATTCCAACTTGATTTGTGGCTGTGGAGTCGTTTTTATGGATCTGGAATGGCAACGAAGTGGACTAGAATTTATTATTATAGTCTTATTTCATCCTAAGTTGCAGGTTATCCTTGTAAGATGTGAGGGTTTCAATGTCAGTTTTTGCGATCAAAATAGAGTACTTATACATATACATGTAAAAAAAAACCCTTTCCAATCAGTGAGGGTGTTGTTAGGTATCGTACTGAGAGTATATTTATGTGGTAATATTCAGGAAAAAGAAAAAAAAAAGTCGCTATTTTTTTTTTCAATGGTAAATTTCACCGGGGTTATTACATGGGGCGCGGACGGCCCTCGTCGTTTAGCGGGTGTCTACATGTCAAACTAATGAGACCTGTTGATTAAAAGAAAATCTTTAATGGGATTGTCGTAATTTTGGTACAAAAAATTGTGAATTTTAAATAGCAATAACTTTTTTATTTTCAATAAAAAATATTTTTGGTAATGTATTACTTCTACTAAAAGAAATAGGTTCGTAATTACACCTTGGTTGACCTGACCAAGAAAACCTTTGATGATTCCATCAAACAGTTTTTACTTTATTTTACTTTTATTATTTGTTGTTATTGCGAATAAAGCCCATATTCTGTGAAAATCTTAAGCGTCTACATATTAGGTACGGTTCATGATATACAGCCCGCTGACAGACAGACGGACGGACAACGGAGACTTAGTAATAGGGTTCCGTTTGACACCCCTCAGTTACGGAATCCTAAAAAGTGACAATCGAATTAATTTTAAATGTATTAACTTCCACCAAAAGAAATAAGTTATTACACCTTTGTTGACCTTACCAAGAAAATCTTTGATGGAATGAAAAGATGCAATAGCGACTCCATTCAGTTGGAAGTATTTAATAGTAAAATGGAATAAAAACACTTCAATCTTAGAGCTATTAAAATAACCCAGTTTTTATTCCATCAAATAACTGCAGACGTTCCTTCGATAGAATTTTATCTAGATTGCTTATTCCGTTAAATTATTCTTAGACTGAACTGAATAATTTCTTCGTGGTACTAAAGTTTGATTTTATTTTTATTTTCATGCTCACTCTAATGTTTTCTCTATTGGTACTGACGACAACAGTATCTTAATTTTGTTTTAATTGTCATTAATGTCTCATAATAAAAAAATACAAATGAGTTCTACTTTTACATCTTTAATGGCTGTGAATGCAATTATTATTAAATTGAAAGATAATACAGACATCGTAATAAAGATTAATGGTTAAAAAAATAAGCAATTCTAAAATCATTATTATCCTTAACAAACCCACTCAGTTTCGCAACATATCCTACTATCCTACTAATATTATAAATGTGTGTTATGTGTAAATAGGATATTTTTTTTCCCGGTAGTACGTTCCCGTGGGATAATAAATTTCCGACCTCCACGGGGGCGAACCCCGGGCGAAAGCTAGTAATATTACAAATGCGAAAGTGAGTTTGTTTGTTACGCTTTCACGCTAAAACGGCTGAACAGATTTCGATTAAATTTGCCACATGGGTAGACCATGACCTGGAAAAGGACAAAAGATACCTTTTAACCCGATATTCCTATGGGATCAAAACTTTTGCGAGTGAAAACACGGGGCGCAGCTAGTAATCATATATTATAAATGACAAAGTAATTATGTCTGCCTGTTACCTTTTCATGGCTTAACGGCTGAATAGATTTGGATGAAATTTGGCACATGCGTAGATCATGACCTGGGTCAGGACTTAGGATAAACTTTTTATCCTGGTATTCAAGGGAAGCCGCAGGCGAAAGCTAGTAAAGAATATAAAATACTAATTCGATGTCCAATTCTAATCTACATAACTTTACGTCTAATACTGTTAAATTTCACTTAAATACTCCCAATCCCAAGATCTCCAAGAACATCCATTATTCAATCCTATTAACATTTAATATTCCTTTGACAGTTGAAACAGTTGTGTTGCCAACAGTACTATTGGCTATGATCAAGTCAGCATTTTAAGTAAAAACGCTGGTAAGCGGACGTCGGCGTCGGTAACCGAGTCGAGTGGCTTCCTACAAATAAAAATCTATTGTGCGCTCACTAGATTACTTGAGGAAGTAATCTAAACTTCTTGGATGTGGTATGTTATACGAAGGCAAAAGGGTTTGTAACTTTAACTTTAGGTAATACGGGCTGATATCCGCAACTCCACGACTAAGCGCGTATTTTGCGTACGGGTGGGAAAATCGGTTATTCGATCCACCCCAGCTCCACAAAGAAGGCCAGCAGGGCCTTGGTGTCACTGACAATCTCACGTAGGGTACCTGGGTAACTTTAACTTTTTGTAGTATTTGAGTTTTGTGAAAGGCTCTTTCAAAGATGAACTACCATTTGCCTAGCCTTTTCTCAACTATGTTAAGGTCAGCTTGAAGTCTAACCAGAGCTACCGTTGTTCCGAATTCTTCTACCAAACAGCAATTCTGTACTACGGTTTAAAAGTTCTGGTGCAGTTGAGCGGCCGAACAGCAGTATGTACAGGCATTCAAAATCAAATCAGTACCTAAATCCCTTGGAGTGACTGTAACCTTCATTAAGTCATCAGATAATTGCACAAACCTTTTTTGGGACTATTTCCAGACGAAATTTTCTGTAAAGCAACGTGTATGTTTCAGTTCCTTTCCTTTTCCTGTCGAAGACTTATAGGTTCAGGCTGGCTGGGACATCGACGCGAAAACTGATACCTTGGATTCATTACATGATTCTGAACCCCCTGAGTGGAAACTTTTTATCGGTTATAAGAGAAATGCCTATGGCATTAAGTCCGCCTCTGTACATTTTTGTGCTTGAAGTATTACTTAAATAAATAAATAAAAGGAAAAACTTATATTTCATAGAAAAGTGCAATCAATACCTACACGGTCAAAATGTATGGAACAGCTCATTTATTTAAAAATAATGAAGAAAATTTTTAACGCAGGGGGTTCAGAATCATGTACTGAATCCATGGTAACAGTTTTCGCGTAGATGTCCCTGCCATCCTGTAGACCAGTGCGTAGCGACTTGCAAGCCTGTAAAAAAATGGGAATCACTTTCAAAACGTTTCCTATTTCTACAACTATTTAAACAGTATTGTTATAAGCTTTTCGGTAGCTAATGTCAATCTAATACATTTTTGACTTTTCCATCCTCGTTCTCGCTGACAGAATGTAACACATATTTAGACATATTTAGAAAATTACACATTTTCTAAATACGACTAAATATGTGTTATAATATATTCACACATATTTAGAAAATGCCTGCATGATAAATAACTAAATTAACCTATAGGATGGAATTTTTAGAAGCCTAGTTTTAAAGATATTATTTTGTTTTCCTCTTATCGACTCACGGAGTCTTTGTCACCTTGTAACTGCATGATTTATTTGTATATCTCTTAAATTAAGTGAACTGTCTTGTGTTCTTTATTATGAGAATAAAATTCATTAAACTGAAACCAGCCGGTCGATTCTGTAAAAATATCACCGTGAAACTTAGGTGAAGTGAGCGTCAAGTGAGCTGTCAGTAGTGTTAATCCCTAGCATCCAGCCGGTCGATTTGTGACAGTGACAGCTCACTTCACCTAAGTTTCACGTTGATATTTTTATAGAATCGACCGACTGTTGTCACTTTGTCTAGGCCTCTACGAATGTCTCAGTGAAAAACACCAAATAAGCCTCCTCCATTTTTTCTTCCCTCCCGTCGTCTCCAGTTCTATTTGTAGTACAATCCATTGTAATGGCCGACGAAGGGGCCTTAATAAACAAATGTGAATATAATTGAAGCTACTGACATTATTTGTTTACATATAACTACATTGTTAGTATCGTTAGGGTCTTAGGATTGTGGATATGGGTCGATGTTTGATGTTGGAATGTTTTAGTTGAACCCGCCGTATTTTAAAATTAAGGCCAAAATACTCATTGATAAAACTGATCAATCTTATGGTATCGGTATTGCTCAGTATTTGGGTTATGGATGATATAAGTCTGCATCTGCACCCTGATTGTGTAACACGCCATCAATCACAATCTGTTTCATTTTGACAGTTCAACAACATTCAACGTTCCTAATGCAGTCTGTAAGTTTGACACTTCGTATACTTTGGTCCATAGCCCGTTGGCAGACTCCAAGTGCGGACTTTTGACACTTTTTAAGAGGCCATGTTTGCGCTCCGTAGATTAAATTGCCTAAAACTCTATTTCTGTGCCCAGTTTGACCATTAAAGACCTACTGGGTCCAACTCATCACATCACATCGAATCGAAAAGAAGAAGAAGAAAGACCAGTAAAGATTTTTATTACCATGTAGACCGGATATCTACAAATGCTGCTTCTTAGTGTAAATAGGTATGATAATTGTAGTAGGGTACCTAATCTCTTTTTTTACCATTATGACCGACTGGGCCCAACTCATCACATCACATCGAATCGAAAAGAAGAAGATGGAAGACCAGTAAAGATAAAATTACCATGTAGACGGGATATCTACAAATGCTGCTTCGTAGTGTAAATAAGTATTTACTTTTACGAATATCTTGTTAATAAGCCCATAACAGTAATAATAAATAATCCAAGTAATATTGCGTTATAATTGTGTGTTGCATTGTATCTACAAATATTTTTATAATATTCAATCCAACTAAAAGCTTAACAAAAGGCTTACTTATCTGATTGTTTTCATACAGTTTGATATTTCTTTTTTCGCTTTTTCAGATCAAACCATCATATCCAATCACCCAGTTCATTTTATTTGTGAACAATAGTTTGATTACAATAGTTCTCATGGAAATTTCATACTAATGTTTTATTATATTGAAATATCACGCATAACTGTCATTAGGGGAACTAATAGATAGGCAGGGCAATGAAATGGGGTAACTATGGGAACCATTTGATGAGTTATAATGTGAAGTAATTACCTTACACAATATTAAGGGGATTTGGTCATAACTTTTGTTTTGTTTACTTTTCGTCAATAATATATTTGATGTTTTGTAATTTACTTACTTAGCTTAGTTTTCTAGTTTGCTTATTTTGATTGTGTTGGTTTCATTAATGTATTGGCATTACATAAACATGTAGCTACATGAATAAAACAAAATGTCGTTTTACTGATCAATATTTTTAGGTCTTTTTTGTTATTTAATTAAATATTTCTGTACTTTCCATCGTATTTGTGAACATATTATCTCTCTTTTTATTTTTTTATTCTGTAAATAAATCAACTAACGTAACTAAAACTTCCTTTAATCATTAAGTTCTCTGCTAGTGCTGTGCACTTCTGTAAGTGACGAATTCACAATACCTAAAACTGTATGTGATTTTTGTATGTGTATGTTTTAGTGAGTAAGTCGTTGAGGTACCTTACCAATAAATAAATAAATAAATATAAATGCCCCATCCGTCATATAAAAATTTATACAGAATCGTTAGGATTCTGTATAATTTTTTTATTATATATTGTTATAATCCTATTATTATTATACATGTGAAAGTATGTGTTTGGATGTTTGTTACTCAATCACGCAAAAACCGCTGAACGGATTTGGATGAAATTTGGCACACATATAGTTTATAACCTGTATTAACATATAGGATACTTTTTATCCCGGTAGTACGTTCCAGTGGGATAATTTCCGACCTCCACGGGGGCGAAGCCGCGGGCGAAAGCTAGTTATTTAATATCAATCGATTTGATGACTATTGTGGGGCATTTTGTACGTAAATGTGAGCCAAAGTGACAGTATATGTATTGAGACAGCCTTTGCACAATTTGCATGTGTCTAGAGAGAACAAGTTGTGATCTAAGGGCAAGATTCACAGATCGCAGTTTGCCTTTACTATGTAAAGCAAGCGTTCCATGCGAATATTGACCTTCTATGCGTATGATATTCATATTCATATAAGCATAATTATGTGAGCAAGTGCTTCATTCAAATTTGAACTTTAATGTTTAACGAATAGTGTGCTCATTTGTATGCGATGTTTACTTAGTCCAGTGAATTCAAAGCGCGTTCTATGAATCTTGCCTAAAAGTAATATAGGAACAACAACGAACTAATCTTATCGATCAAACTCGAACAAAATAAGAAGTCATGTTTATTAAAACGCCTTGCCATTATCCGGTCCGTTACAAACATATCTCTACCAATTAGCGACCGTACACTGTCGGCCCGATAGATTGGGCCGTGTGAATGATTATGTTTATTTTCTGTAGTGTATACTTGGGGTGCGTTGTATTGGCCACGTACAAACTGTGCAGTTGGCAAAATACGTGGGGAAAAGATGCAAATATTTTTTTACATTTTTTTAAAACAATTTAGCAATTTTTCTTATGAGTTATGCAAACGCATAAAATGTCAGAATCTCTTCTAGAACACAGGATATTCTGGTATTTATGAAGACGAACCCATTTGTGAGATATTGTGAAAAAAGTGTTACACGTCACACGTTCAGAAGCAGCCACATAACTTTTTAATTTGTCTGACGATAAAACTATTTATATCTTGCATGATTTAAACCAACTCGTATTGAGTTATTTATATACTTATTACTTCCTTATCTGTAAAAAAAAATGCGTTATTATGGGAAAGTTACAGTGTGGTATAGAAAATTGAAGATTCTACCTTTTTCTCAAATAATAGCCAATATTGCACTTATTCTTGCATAAGTAACTTTCACTCAGCAAATATTTATTTACAAATTAAAAAGTTTATTTGTAAATACCCTAGCATGTCATATGAGCCACAGATATTAAGTAAACCCAAACAAAATCAACTAAAGTTAATGACGCATCAAAAGGTGAAATCAGAACCTAGTAATAAATAAATACAAGCACACTTGACCGACGAAAGTTATTTGTAAACAACTCAAATGTTTTCTGAGAAACTAAAAGAACGGTGTAAAAGGCATTTGGTCGTGCAATTTAGGACCGCACCCAGACTTTTAGTACTCATCTTAGTGTTTACTGTAGCTGTTTAGCTTTGTTGAAAATGAGCGGTACAAACAATGTTATAGTTCGTTTTTTTAAGTTTTGAGTGTTTTTTTTTTATGTATAAAAAAAAAAACATTTACTAAAACACATAAAATCTTCTGCACGATAGCCAACTATGTAAATACGCTACGTTAAAGCTATTTATATACTTATGAACTGAAAAAAATCAACTGAAGATAATTATGTTTATGTATACTGACTTTATTTAAACTTGTGTCTTGTTAATAGAATTCCCCTATATATAATTATAATTGAATGCAATCAAATAGAAAAAAATGTATATAAAAATCCAATTTAAGCACATAACCATTTTAATTTTCTCGTTTTTTTGCTGCACCCGTTTAACTTTTTAAATCACTTACATTTCAAAAAAACATATTCCCATTTTTATTTAAATTGGCACCCCAAATTCTTTATATCAAAAACTATTTTTGCATACAATAGACCACTTTAATTGCTACACATGAAGTAAATTCGCTTTTTAGAGTTCCGTACGCAAAGGGTGCTAACGGGACCCTATTACTAAGGCTCCGCTGTCTGTCCGGCCGTCTGTCGCAGGGCTGTATCTTTTGAACCGTACCACAGCGTGTAGGTACCGTTATAACAAAAAATAATAAAAATAAAAGGTGGTTAAGGGGGGGAGGGGTGCACACAAGAAAAATGTTTCTTTCGGCCTTTTTAGAAAATATTGTATAGTGATAAGGAACCGCTCGTGTGTGAGTCCGACTAGCACTTGGCCGCTTTTTTTCGATGCCAATTCGGACAGTCGTGACTATAGTGATTGATCCATTATTGATAAGAAATGCTCTTATTTCCAATGTAATTGATCGACACTGAGATACGCTCAACGCGTTACCTTTGTTTTTTGTTTTTAGTGGTTTCGTTTCGATATGCAATATCGAGCTAGTATTGTTTGACGGTTTTGTCTATTTTGATGTAGGTTTGTAAATACAGTCAGCAAAAACAGCCCATTCTAATTGCCACTTTTACATACCTTCAAAATTGATAAACTGCTTTTTAGCTTTTCATATACTTACTAAGAGTTAATATTCTTTGAACACTTCTGTCATGTTATTTCGTTTTTTTTTTTACATAATTATAGAATATTTTTTTAAATATGTCTTAATAAAGTTTTTTTTTTGTTATTGTTGTTATTCATATTAAAATATTTTACTTAATAAGTAAGTTTAAAAAAACTGAAGTGAGAATCGACTTTTGATGCTATTTGAATAATTCGACCAAATAATGCCAGGGTACTATGTACTTTGAAGCCCGTATAAAAGCTTAGAGAAGATCGTTTTTAGTTCACTTTTCATGCTCTTAATTTCAGGTTTTGGTAAATATAAATAAGTGTGCGTAGCTCATTTGTAAGAAATATTCTCGCCGACTGGTCGACTCTTCACGTGACCAGAGGGCTGGCCGTTCTTGGGCCAAAGAATTAGCACTGACATTCAACGTGGCAATGCTGCCAGTCTTCTGGGCACGTTTCCGGATGACAGCGATGCGGACGAATACTTCAACGCCTAAAGGTAGAATTCCGTAGCCGACAGCAGCAGCAGACGACGTGTCGTCGCGACACTACTGATTTATATAATATTTCTATGAAAAAGACGTGTCGCTAGCTACGGAAGGTATTTCATAGAAATAAAAAAAATATACAAGACCATGATTTAAATTATAACCCATTATTTTGGGTATTCTATTATACATTCATACAAGTATAATAAAAACATCCAAACAAACTATATTTTCTCCACACAGCAGTTACAAAGTTTAAGTTGCTGTTACACGCAAAACTTAATATTGAGTAAGTGTTGACCTTCCTCCCTACTGTTCAACTCAATATATATAGTTTTGTTTTTTTTTTTTTTATAATTTTGATTCTTGTTATTTTTACTTTAAATTGTATACTTTATTTCCATATTAATAATTGATTGTTTGATATCTTAATGCAAGCTGTGGTCTCCTATAGTTGAAGATGCACAAGGATTTGTATCTTTTTATGTTTTATTTTTAGCATGTAAGGTGTAATCTTTGTTGGAGATCCAAATAAATAAATAAATAAATAAATCAAACGGTTACCGATACCATTAACTATTTATCATTGAAACATCTATGTTTTGTGATGAGTCAACACTTTTGTGCGATCGCATCTGTCTAAAACGTTTGGCTAGCACAGTGATACGGTCTAAATAAAGGTTATTTGAATTTCGACACCTTTTTGGTTATAGTTTTAACTTTTAATCGTTTGTTTTTAACCTCCTTGTTGTTGCTTTTAGAGCGTGAGAGGTTCTGACTTTTATTTGAATGATTATCTTAATTATACCAAGTACTTTATTTACACACGTATTTACATGATTTAGAAACTAACAGATTTAAAATAATAATAATTTATACAAGTATATAAAAAAGGGGAAAATAATCATAGGGAATCAAAACTTTCGTCCGAATGATTATGTTGAATTAATATAGAGATATATTAATAGAGGGCTTGTGGCTAAGTAATAACAGCCGCACGGGCCGATCGATCAGGTTAAGCTGGATGGGTGACCATCTTTACATACCAACACTTCTCGGTGCCTCGGACAGAACGTTAAGCTGTTGGTCCCAGTTGTCATTTGTAGATCTTTGACAGTTGTTACAACCAGTCTTACCAAGGGGTATCGTGTTACCCAGTAACTGGGATAAGGAGGTCAGATGGGCATGTCGTTCCATGTAAAATACTGGTATTCACGGTTATACTGGAAGCCGACCCCAACATAGTTGGGAAAAGTCAGATGATGATGATCCTGAATTAATATATGGAAAGCAATTCTAAAAAGAAATTGTTTATTCAATTTTAAAAATAAATAAGGTAGACGAGTTGCCTTTTCTTATCTGATTACCCCTGAGAAGAAATGACGAAACAAACTCAGGTTTCAAAGTCTCTTTTAAAGTCCAGATATCATCTTGGTCAGATCATATACGGACCATGTAGGTTAGTGTCTGAAACGGTCTTTTGAGGAAATATCCACACAGATTTTGAGGTAGACCTGCTCAATCAGAGTCCCACTAAACTTGTCAGTAATCGTGTAGCTCAAAGCAGAAATTAAGGAGCTCAATGACTCGACGGACAATACTAAAGAAAGGACATTTAGGTAGACCGCATTAAATACTCAAACTGCCAGACCATCATTCAAACAAACAGAGAAAGAAGTCAAAAAAGTAATAATTATAATGAATAAATAATTACTTTACAAATTAATTTTCATGTCTGTTCTGGGACAGTAATCAAAGAAAGTAAGAAAACAATTACTGATCAAATCACCTGTAACTTTTCTGCTTTTTGGAACGATTACCTTACTAATAAGATCGCTGAAAGAGACTTTGTAATGCCATAATGCTACAATGCAGATGGACCCCCGAAAAAAGCACTGGTAATGGTAAATTGCCTAAATGTTAGCCTTAACAAAGTTAAGAACTACTACTACTACTTTTACGTCAACAACGATACAAACTAAGATTAGGTAAGGCTACAGCGTAAAGTGTTAACACTCCAAACAGCTGTTACACTTAATATTTCTCGAGTCTAGGTCTGTCGATATTTCATAACATAGCTGTCACAATCTTGTGGACCTAGCACAAACGCGCGGAATAAACGTAGAGTGCTACAAGCACAAGGATCTTGCGGCTCCTGAATGACATTGACAGGAGGCGTTGTTGACGAACATTTGTGAAATTGTCACAGAAATTGTATTGATAAAACAAGATGGCGGCGTCAGTTCCGATTTTGGCCACGCGCCAAAAGAACCTTGAAGTGTAGTAACGTAAATTCGAACGATTAAAAAATCGAAAATACTTGTTTCGCACATAATATTTCATGATCATTATCATCATCAGCCTACAATAGTCCACTGCTGGACATAGGCTTCTCCAATTGCACGCCATTCGGCTCGATTCTCGGCAACTCACATCCAGCGGCTACCAGCCACCCTGCGAAGATCGTCGCTGCACCTAGCCTGAGGGCGTCCTACCTTACGTTTGCCTATGCGTGGTCTCCACTCAAGAACACGTCTGCCCCAACGGTCATCGACTACGGCTAATATAGCCGGTTAATTGCCACTTCAGCTTGCTTATTCTGTGAGCTATGTCGTTAATTATTACTACAATAGGTTGTACATAATATTTGCTTCATTTCCAAATTTTATTCAAAATGCTATAGGACAGTTTTATTTTCGATTCAAAAATTGTTCGAGGTTACGCGTTATGGTACGTCGCGCATTCGTGCGAGGGCTTCTGTGTTAGAAAAAGATAGGGTGTTACTGTCTAATGGTACGACACAGAGTTTTAAGAGGCTTTTATAAGCCTCTTAAAACCCTTGTATTTGTGTCAGTTTCGATCTTTAAGTGAGGTGTTTTGATGGAAACCGATTTCTATTATTGCTGTTCAAAAGACAGCTGATTGCCTAAAGAAATACAGCGTCAATGTATTATGGGATGATAATTAGAAAATGAAGCTAGAACTCAAACACACCTGGGCAGAATCAGTAAGAGATTTAATTTGGGGACGGTGAAGGAAAACATCGTGAGCATACCTGAGAGATATTTCTTGACGGTATGAGAAGCTAAGTCAGAAGCCCATGGGCGGCATAAAATCTCTGACACAACGTTAGTCACTTAACACACGAAAAAGAAAAAAAGATATGTTCGAGAATGAGTTTACATAATTTAGATTGAGAATGTCCTAACTAGTCCTATGCCTGCCACCTTTTTTTTTTTTTTTTTTTGAGGATGGGAAATTATCAAATAACTTCTCCCGCTCTGGGCGGAGCGGGAGGGCGTGTCAGACTTTTACTGACTAAAACCCACCCGTGTTCCTTCCGTTGCCTGTGTGCCGAGGTCGCGATATCCCTTTCAGACAAACCCGCAACCCCGGCAGGCATTGGCCCTTCCGGACCCCGTCAGTTGGTGCTGACATCTCTTTGAGGCGCGCGTGGAACACAACGCGCCGTCGACCCGGGCCTGGTCCCTATCGGACGGCGAGCTACCCATTGCTCACCGTCCGCAAGCCCGCGCCTACGGTGGCCGGAAGTCGGCTCGCGACTCCCGACGCCCGGGGCGTCTCCTGCGGCGACTAGGGGCGCGAGGGGGCGCATTTTGCCTCTCCCTCGCGCGCTCCGCCTCCTCCTTCGCGAGCATTACTGCTTCGCAGAAGGAGGTGACGGCCTCCCATGCACTCTCGCTCCGGACCATGGCCTGAACCAGGGCCGGACGCGAGAGATCGCCGCCGCCGATCGCCTCCGTGAGGACACGGCGGTGCTCCGCCCAAGCTGGGCAGACCTCCACCGTATGCTCCACCGTGTCCTCCGGGCGATCCACACAGTGGTGACACCCGGGCGTTTCCTCCCGCTTTATCCTGAACAGGAACCTCCCGAAACAACCATGTCCGGTGAGGACCTGTGTCAGGCGGAAGGTGAGGACGCCGTGGCGCCTCTCTAGCCACTCCTCAAAGAGGGGACTTATCGCCACAATTGTGGCGTGCCCAGCGCTGGGTTGCGACAATCGCACTCTCCATGCCGCCATGAGATCCCGCCGGAGCTCTGTCCGCTGTGCCGCGATTTCTCGCGGCAGCGGAGTTACGCCCCGGCGTTTCGCCTCCTCGCGCAACTCCCACATGTGCGCGAGGACTTTTGCCTCCAGATCCCATAGCGGTAGTCCGGCAAGGAGGCTCGCCGCCTCACGGGAGACCGTGCGGTAACCTCGGACCAGCCTAATGGCCATGACCCTTTGGGACGCGTTCAACCGCTGGGCTGGTCGCAGCCTCAATGAACGCGCCCACACCGGTGCCCCGTAAAGGGCCATGGACCGCACGATCCCCGCATAGAGCCTCTGGCAGGAGGCGTTTGGACCCCCTAGGTTGGGCAGAAGCCGCTTCAAAGCAGCCCCTGCCCTCTGCAGTTTGGGAGCCAAACGTCGGAAGTGCTCCACGAAGTTCCACCGGCTGTCGAGGACGAGTCCCAGGTACTTCATCGTCGACTCGACACCTATGTGAACCCCTCCTGCCGTTATCCGGGAACCCGACAGTGGCGCGTTCCGAGGACCATAAAAACACATGGCCTCGGATTTGTGCAAGGCCACCTCGAGTCCCAATTGCCGGATCCTATCGACGATTGTCGCAACCCCGCGTGTCGCCAATTCGGCCGCCGCCTCATGCGACCTCCCCTGCGCCAGGACCAGCGTGTCGTCAGCGTAGCAGACTACACTGACGCCGCTAGGGAGGTCGGCGCGCAGCACCCAGTCGTAGCCGATGTCCCACAGATGCGGCCCCAGGACCGATCCCTGTGGGACATCGCACGACATCTCTCGCCGGTTCCACTCTCCGTGGTGACCGGGGATGCTTGCCACCTACTTAATTAATAGTCCAATTTGAACAACGCGTGACACATTTATCCACGTTTCCCACAAAACATCTAACTCACATTGTTTAACACTGCCCTAAAGGCAACTAAAAACAAACAATGTTTTCAGCTGGAAACAAAGTAGAAATTCAATTTGCTGTGTCCCCGACAAAAACTGTTGAACAAAACGTACGTAGAGCCCATATTTGGGGCGTACCCACAAACAAAGCAACAATAAAATATGTAGTATACACATAGAAGGAAATTTATCGGAAACCGCGGCACGAGGAATGGTCGCATGCATGTCGAAACATGCATTCGATTGGGCCTTAACATTTGTTGTCGTCACCTTTAATGGTTTTTGTGTGAGAATTGATAACGTTGTAGATTTTGGTGGTCGGTTAAGCTGTTATCAGACTTCAGTTTTTATACCTTCGGCTTCTTTCACGCGAAATGGAACACTTCGCATGAAAGGTGACCGTCTGAACACAAAATGAATTCGTTCGTGAAACGATCCAACATTGTTGGGATTCTAGGATAAGGCATTAAATAAACAAATGAACGTTCATTTCTAGTCAATTTTGTCGTTGTCGTGTGAACTTGAACTTCACTCGAGTGAAGCGTCTGATATCAGCTTTATACTATTGCTAGGCAGATTCCTATAATTTACCACACGTTGACCTAGAGGGTGTTCTAGGTGAGCCAATGATCGAGTGGAGTTAGCAAGAATCCGCCAAATTCCGGCAGCGCAGGACCAATATCGAAGTTAACAAAAAAAAAAAAATTGTCCGTCTGGTAAATTATTCGAAAATATTGGACAAGTATTTTTTCTTTCTTTACGTAATCCATAGATTACGGCAATACATTGAATAGGCAATACGTTAAAATGTAGCATGACGTCATTGGCCGGTAGATTTCATACTGAATTGTGACGTAGCGAGCTCGACTCCCGACTTTAATGCATTTTATCTAAACCATTTTTTATTAATTTGATAAAGCAAAAAATACGTGTGCAATATTGTTTTATTGTCTGACTGACGGACTAAATAGTTTTTTTTTTCCCAGTCAACATCGCTATTGTCGTGGCGATGCTTGGCGGACGCCATATCCAAAAGGTTTCCGAATTTTAATACAAACATTACTTGCTTTTGTCCTAAAAAAAATTACCATTCTGTGGCATTGGAAAGCACTGGTCATAATGTAGAGTCCGCATCACCACTCAAGTTCGATAGCTGCGGCGCTAGTGTCTATGCCATTGCATCAAATTGCATGCAAAAAAACTTAGTTCCACAACTTTTCCGCGGGAATTCAGTGGTAGCACGGACTTTAGTTACACACGTACATAAACTGACACCTCCTGCTCATGGGCGGCACACATGGCAGAACACTACCTACTACGATCCTCACACACATTTTTTGTTAATTAGCATCCCACAAAGTCTCTCTAAAATTAATTCCCGTTACGGTTACGTACCGAATCTATTAATTTTGATAAAATAATCATGCTTAATATCTCAACTGGCCGAAAATACAATCATTTTACCGGAACCGATGGTAACGCCTCCACTATTACGGGACCAGTCAAAAGTCCACCTCAGCACCTTTATTTAAAGTCCAATTTTGATTCACTGCCCAATCCTTTGAATTTCACACATCAAAAATTCTAGAAATACAGGCGAGCCCACGCAACGGTGAAAATAATTAATTTCTACTAAATCCATTACTGTTGAGTGCTTCTCTATAAAACTGTTGGCTTAACAATAACACGCTGCTCTTTAATAATCATAGTGCTATTCGATTTTAACTGGTTAGTTTGTTTTAATGCAGTTCTTTTAATATCAGTTAATAGTTTATTAATTTTCATAGTAAAGTATTTGTCGTTGTCTACACCAATATTCTACACTAATAACATTATTAAAAAAAAGGGATACAACAATTTTGAATTAAGTTTCACACATCTTATAACCGCTGTATTCAGCTACATCTGTTAGACAGGAAGCCGATCCAAACATAGTTGGGAAAAGGCTATTGGGAAGGGTCCGAAATAAGGATATTTTCTTTATATACACATATTTAAAAAAAACTAGTCATAAACCCAAAAACAAATGGATGCGTTTAATTTTAATTTCAAGCACGCTGTTATTTTATTTAAACCAGATAAAGGAAAGTATTCATAAAACTACAAAACATTTCTAAATCTAGAATGCTAAAGCCAAAAACACAAGTAAGAGAAACAGTAGAGTATCTGTTCATACCATCATATTGCGGTCTCCACATCAATCCAAAGCCTGACAGGTGGTAGCAATATCCTCTGCGCCAATCAATCCAGCACTGTATGCGGACACAGAATATATAGATACAGAAGGTCGGCTCCATACAACGTGTGAAGCGCACGCACACATAGATACGCTTCACGTATAGCGAGTGCGTTCGCACTTGTGACAGGGTTGCTAGACACTTGTTCGGGTCGACATAATTCATAATTGGCATAGCCGGGCGGCAAAATCAAATATTTTGTATGTAGACATAATCCGTCTTACTACAAAACAAGTTCTAACTTTAGTGGAAGCTCAAACTTTCGAGCCAGTTATTGCATTTTGAACTTTATTCAGAAACCATAATTATTAAAGTTCGTAATACAAAATTGACAACTTGACTCGGGTTTGACGTCTGTTTTTGTAATAAGAACTTTAACTTTGTCGGAATAGAGTTTAAAATAAAAAATTGCTCGATGGCTTAAACATGGGTTAATATAAGCCTTGTTTTATAATAAGGCCAAAGCAGCTTAGCAGAGCTTGAATTTTGCCGAAATTTTTGTGTGGGCTTTGTTATTTAACAAATATTTCTGAATCAAATATGCTGATCCGAACAAGTGTGTAATACATTCCTGGCATACCAGGTGTTTACTCCGCCTGGATAGGAACGGCCTGCGCCTGGTGACGGGCACCATCACGGGCCACTGCTCGCTGAACAAACACTTCCACACAATAGGCATAACGGACAGTCCTCTGTGCAGGGCGTGCATGGAGGCTGAGGAAACCGTCACGCACGTGCTTTTTGAATGCACAGGCGTCACCCAGATTAGAACAGAGACCCTCGGGACACCTAGATCTTTCACAAATGTTCTGAACAGACCAGGAGATTTAATTAACTTCTGGAGGGAGGTGGACTGGTTGGAATAACCACCAACGGCCGCTATGGCCCACGTGCAATGGTCCACTGAAGGACTAAGTGCGGAAACCAAACCCCATAACATAACAATCCTGGCATTCGTTTGAGTTCTCCGTGCGTGCATTTTGTGCGCTCGCTGTATCGAGCCGATCTTCTGTACCTTTATCTATTTGATGGTTTAGGCCTGTATTTGATAGTCTCTTTTTTGGAACAAGTTCTATTGCGAAGTTTTGATGAAACACGCTATTCGTGGCGGTTTTGGGGTTCACAAGCGCACCTCGTACACTTCCGTTTGTTCTATTAGGTGGATTTAGATTTATAGCTTGGCAGGGTCAGAGAATATTTTGGGATTATTTTCTATTTCATACGGTAGCTCTAGGAATCGAGAATTATCTCCTGTTCAATATTTACTTGAGTTTTAATTATGGCTTAAAAGTCATGCTATTCTGTAGAATTCGTGTCACGTTGAGGTGCTCCCAAATCTCTTACATCGTCTTTTTCGGGTGACCACTGAAGATCAGCACTGTGCCATGGGTCCCCATAGCACAGCATCATGCTGAGTGGAAGCCTTCTTGTCACAGTCATGACGTGCCAGCAGCTGCCGACTTTTTCTGTTTTATGGTCGTGATTATATTTAAATCAAATCAAATCTTTTTATCGTGGGCATAGGTTATACAGACAGATGTTAGGTAAATTACAGTTCCATTATGTCTTGCCTAATAGGCATACAATAATTATGTCAACATGCAGTATAAAACACTCTTAGGTATCAGATAAACCTGCCGGAACAGGCAACGGAAGGAACACGGGTGGGTTTTAGTCAGTAACAGTCTGAGACGCCCTCCCGCTCCGCCCAGAGCGGAAGAAGTTATTTGACAATTTTCTAACCTCAAAAAAAAAAAAAAAAGTATCAGATAAAAAGCAAATCTTACAAAATAACAATTAAATATTTATTATTTAAATCTTGTGTTTCATTTTTCTACTCGATTTAATTATCTTTTTGTATGCACGTGTTTCTGTGACAAATACCTAAACTTATATATTTTTCTTTTTCTTTTTCATCTTTCTAATTATAAGAACTGTAATTTATTTAGTCTTTTACCAAAGATCTAGTGGTAGCTTGATTAAGTTTTTAATGGTGATGATTGTGTAATAATTTAAATTCCAATGGTCGACGTCGAATGACAATTTTACCAATGGCATGCTTTGTGCTAAGTGGCAAAAATAATAGTTTAGGAGATACCTCAACACTACCACAACTGTCAAAAATGACAGTTGTGATTTGAACCTACGGGTAATTTATGTTGGTATTCAATTAGGTACGCAATTAGGGATCTCGCGCACAATACGGCTACGACCACGACCAGTGGTTGGTCGGCTAGTTGGCCGTGCGACCAAGTGCGCGATTCGTATCGGCTTCTATATTTTAACTGGTAGGTGCTGATCACTGGTCGTGGTCGTGCGTCTAGTGCGCGAGATCGCTTAATCTATAATAATATTATTCCATTTCCACCCCTTTAGAAAGAAAAAGAAAACAGTGCATTAAAATGACACATGTTATAATATTGTATTGTATTGTATTGTAATTGATTAATTTTGTATTGTTTTGCAGTGCCCTTACAGGGTGCAGGTTTGAAACTTATAATCTTACTAGCTACGCCCCATGGTTTCAACCACTTAAGCTTAAGCACGCGCACCTAGCTTCTGACGTTTCATAAGTGCCCTTGTAGGTTTATGTGAAATAAAAATATTTTGAATTTGAATGGAATTTGAAAATTTGAATTAAGTCGATCGCCCCGATCCCGTGGGAATATCGGGATAAAATATATCCTATGTCCTTTCTCAGGTCATTGTCTACTGATGTGCCAAAATTTATCCAAATCCGTTCAGCCGTTTTAGCATGAAAGCGTAACAAACAAATAATTCACTTTCGCATTTATTACATTACTAGCTGCCCGCCCCGGCTTCGCTCGAGTAGAACTAAGTACTTATCTACGGCGCACCTACCTGCCTACCCTACCTACCCTACCTACCCTACCTACCCTACCTACCCTACCTACCCTACCTACCCTACCTACCCTACCTACCCTACCTACCCTACCTACCCTACCTACCCTACCTACCCTACCTACCCTACCTACCCTACCTACCCTACCTACCCTACCTACCCTACCTACCCTACCTACCCTACCTACCCTACCTACCCTACCTACCCTACCTACCCTACCTACCCTACCTACCCTACCTACCCTACCTACCCTACCTACCCTACCTACCCTACCTACCCTACCTACCCTACCTACCCTACCTACCCTACCTACCCTACCTACCCTACCTACCCTACCTACCCTACCTACCCTACCTACCCTACCTACCCTACCTACCCTACCTACCCTACCTACCCTACCTACCCTACCTACCCTACCTACCCTACCTACCCTACCTACCCTACCTACCCTACCTACCCTACCTACCCTACCTACCCTACCTACCCTACCTACCCTACCTACCCTACCTACCCTACCTACCCTACCTACCCTACCTACCCTACCTACCCTACCTACCCTACCTACCCTACCTACCCTACCTACCCTACCTACCCTACCTACCCTACCTACCCTACCTACCCTACCTACCCTACCTACCCTACCTACCCTACCTACCCTACCTACCCTACCTACCCTACCTACCCTACCTACCCTACCTACCCTACCTACCCTACCTACCCTACCTACCCTACCTACCCTACCTACCCTACCTACCCTACCTACCCTACCTACCCTACCTACCCTACCTACCCTACCTACCCTACTAAAAAGTATCCTATGTCCTTCTCCTGGTTCTAAGCTACCTCCCCACCAATTTTCAGCCAAATCGGTTCAGCCGTTCTTGAGTTATAAGTGGTGTAACTAACACGACTTCACGACTTTCTTTTATATTATAGAAGATAATTATATTATCTAGTTAGGATTAAAGTTTGGATTCCAATATCTACACAACATGTTTGCTATAAACAGATTTGATTTGATTTTGTTGAATTAGTAATAAAATTTCCCGCCTTACCATCTCGTTCAATGTATGTCTATGATATAATCTGCCACTGGTAACACTGCAATAAACTCAATCTATAGTTTATGGTATCAACGAGTTTTTCATTTCATTTTATTTTATTTCCATTATAAAATAATAACGTTGATCAAATATCAAAGTTAACAGATTTGCTTTGAACAGTATCAGAAATAAACACAAAATTGAATGTTTTCGATTACAGAGTTCAAGACTCAAGTATTCACATTTCCCCATCGATAAGGCGAAAAAACGTTTAATTCACTGAACTATGCACTTTCAATTTTATCAAAGGAAATTTTCCAAACACTTACTGTACATTGCTATATCTGCAGTAAGCTTATAAATTTATCCGCACAAAGGTTGTAGGAATCCTTGCGTACTTCCTCGTGGCTCGTGGCTCGGGGCTCAAAGAGCTAGATCGCGATAACGCGGGGAGACGTGGCCCCGTACGTGGCTTATGCTAGAGTGAACAATTTATGCGTTTTAATTTAAGTTTTGGATTGAATAACGGGTTGGATGTGGTTCGTAGAGTCTAGTGGCTTATGCATGTTTTTTTTTTAAGTCGGTATTGAGATTTGGTGCTGTATTTTAATTCCGCTGTGGTATTTGGTGTCTGGCGTGAATAGATAGAAGTTTTTTGATATTATGTTATAAGATGCATACATAGATATATTCACGCCTTTATTAAATGGGGGCAAGCAGAAACAACGCAACCTGCTACTATCCATATACTTACGATGTTATTTAAGTATTCATTCAGTTCATTAACACGACACAATATTACATCAAAAGAAATGTATCCGGGCAATATCTGCGTTAAAACCTACAGACACTCTTGTAAAGCACATTTTATAAATGTATTATCATATTTTTTATTTTATTATTATTGTTGCTAGACATGTTGTGCGATTACGCTTTGGGTGATAATCAGGTCGAAACCTATAATGTGAATCTACTGATATACTGTGATTGTTACCTGTTGTAGTTGCCTTGTAATAAATGAATAAATAATTCTTTAATCTTATATTTAGACATGTGTACACTTCGTGTTTTACGCCACAGAACGGTTATGTTTGTCAAGTGTGCATTTTGTATGGGCCCTAAAATATAATATAATGATAAATTACTTAATAATATAAAGGATTCAAATAATTTTATAACAATTAAGAATAGATTAAAGACTTATTTGATTATCAATAAGCCTATTATAACGTTATTGATTATTTAAGCGATAACAGTAATAACTTTTTTAATTTAAGTAATAATAAATAATAAAATTATAATAATTAAAGAATGTCATGTTAATATTGGTTATAGATAAATGTATGATTAATGTAATTTATTTTTATTTTTATTGTATGGTAATAGATATTTGCACACCTGAAAAGGTAGAATATGGTTTAAAGATCTTCTGTTGTATGTAATTACCTCATGTACCAACCCGTATTCAAGAAAATAAATGATTAGATTTTTAATAAAATTGTAATTTCTACTAAAATTCTGCAAGGATAGACTAAAACCTAAAAATAATATATGACTATTAAAACAAATTACCAGAATCACTACACACAATCTCGTGTTTCTTGTTAACTACCAATGACACTTGACATATTTCTATTATTTTCATAATGGGCGCCATTTTATGACTCATACTTAGTTGCGTGCTAATAGCCTTTGATTTGTCATCGAACTGTCGGACATCTTTTATCTAAAGCATCACCAGTATTGGCCGTGATTTATCGTCCAAAGAAACTCGTAACAAAACAAATAAGTACCTACCTACAATCTCTAATTTGAACTCTAAGTATAATATGTACAAAATCCCGTGAACACGATGACCACATCTGTTACCGACCCGGTTCTATAGCCGCCGAGCGCTGCAAACAAGAATAGTCCTTACGGTGGTTAGATATGAATTTCTTCGATGGTACACATCGTAAAGTATAAAGAGGCTAATATTTATACTACTGCAATTTGTTGATAACCCTCTTAAGGCGACGATAACCGACTTTTAATGATTTTATATTGAAGATCACGTCTAAACGAGTAGTGCTAATGATTTGGAAAAAATATATGCATTCGCTTAATAAACTAATATACGAATATTTTAGATGATTTTTATAATTCATAGTGAAATTAATTTGTAAAGTTACATCTAACGCGGATAAAAAACTGAGAATCACGCAATCTATCTATCAAGCGTATTTTTCTGAAACTTTCACTATTTTAAAGATACTTGAATTATTGATCTTTTAGTATACGTGTTTTATTAAAATACCTTTTGTTTAATGTGTCATAAATTAATAATGGCACATGGGTAGACTTAGACCTGGAGAAGGACATAAGCTACTTTTTATCCTGGATCGCAGACGGAATCCCGGGCAAAAGCTAGTTTTAAATAATCCTTGAATTATCTTGGCGACATCTCACATAAACTGATCCAAACTAGCTGACCGCGCTCTCATATAGCCTAATGGCCAGCGGCTAAATCTTCACATGGTGTTTTACAGTCTCAGTCAATAGGAGCCTCTTCTGGCTTTAATCGTAAAAGTGGAGCTGCATCTGTGCAGCGAGCTGGAGAATGGATAATAGCTAGGTTTGGGATAGTTGTCATTTGTTTACTAATATTTATATAGAGAAAAGATTTTTTTGTTTTCTACCTACTTCTCAAATAATAACCAATATTGCAGATATTCTTACAGATTGTCGCTGCGCTTTCCGTAATCGCTATGTGTTCTTTACACACTTTACAGGAGACGCAAAAAACTGATTTTCTCAAAAAATACCCAGTGTTCAAATAATTTACTTTTACTTTAATACATATTTAGCGTGTTTATATGGAACTTTCGATGTATTGTGTTTGTATTCGTAACTTTTTAAATATTGCATTTATCACCTAGCTGTTTTTTCAGTCTGTGTGTATTGAAATAACAATTCAAACTGCATAAAAAACCGAAAATCACGAAATAACACATAGCGACTTTTGCACGCGCCACGACGCTATGTAACTTTCACTCAGCAAATATTTATTTACCAATTAAAAATATATATTTGTAAATACCCTAGCATGTCATATGAGGCACAGATATTGAGTAAACCCAAACAAAATCAACTAAAGTTAATGACGCATAAAAAGGTGAAATCATCTTCCGAATATAGGTAATTTTTTGTATGTTTGTTTGTAATGAATAAACTCAAAAACTACTGGACTGATTTTAAAAATTATTTCACCAGTAAAGTGCTATATTATCTCTGAGTAACATAGGTTATAATTTATAAAGATATCACGCGGGAAAAGCCGCTGGCGGAGCTATTTTTATATAAAAAAAACGGTTTGTGGATGTGTTTTATTGAGGCAGCAGCATCTTTGTGAGCTAGCACATGTTTGGGGAATACAGGAACACTGAATAAAGGGATACTTAACGCATTCAAAGACACTGAACGAGAGACAATAGAAGTTTTATTGTTATAACAATAGTGTTTGACATTAAACGCCCATGTCTCGATCAATGTCTTTGAATGCGTTAAATATTCCTGAGTTCAGTGTCCCTGAAAACTTGTGCGATAAAACACCTCGGCCTAACTCAGGCAGCACACAGCGACACGCGGGCAATATTTCGCCAGTTATGTTTAAAAAAGCGTGGCCGTGTTTTCAAATTAATGCTAATAATACCTAGGATTTGCTGGGTAGACCCGGCCAGAAATCAGAAAAAGAGTAGGCCTTTGCACAGCATTTGCGACGCTATGTAGACTTTCAAAAATAAAAACCACTGACTAAGTAGCTCCACCGACCATCTGCCGACTTCATGGACGTTAATAACTTCCAGCCAAGTCAGGTTATAGTTTTAATTTGAGTTCGGAATTTTCAAGCACCGTTGAGAACAATGTAATAAAAAAAAAATTAACGCAAAACTTGACATTTGTACAGACAACAGCTACGGAATTAAATAAAACAAAATAATATTTATATAAAAACACTTTAATAAATACTACAACAAAATCAATCTTGCAAAAATTTCGCCAACACAGCCATCACAACAAGACTTACAAAAGCATTCACACCGTATGCACTGCTAGTACTCGGGGACAAGTAACCAAACCTCTTGCCCTGGAGTAAGAGTTCCAGAATCGAGTCCATAACCTCCAGGTTATTGTCCAGGATCTGATCGACAGGAAGTAAGAACCCATAGGTACCAGTGTCTCGGAGCTCATAACAATAGACTAGGGGAACTTTCAGGTGTTCCTTTACCCAGTCGATACTGCCGCCTGTCGCTTTATCTGGGAATGTATAAAATATCTTGATCAGATTTTTGATTTGGGTCACCAAGATACAGGCTGTGTCTAGTTTGAGACCCGCTGTTAAATATGTTCAAGGTGAAAGCACCAGGGTAGTTTAAATTTTCTTAAGTTTTTTACAATATGAAGGTCAGTATAATTCGATTCAAACTTAATGGCGGCTCGGAAGTAAGCCACTCGCTGCACAGTACCCCACCCCTCACCCCCGCTGACACACGAATTTGTTACTGCGCAGCGACTCGCCTCATGTTCCGAGCCGCCATTAAGTTTGAATCGGGCTGCATCGGGTTGTATGTTGATTTGAATATGATTCGCAACCGTAACATGTATGTATTTTTAGAATTATTATTTGTTAATTGATTCAGGCGTGACTTTGCGGAAATCCATTAAAAAAAAAACAATAGACTACGTATATTTAGTAACCACTGCGCTCGACGCTTGACGTGTCCACACGTTGGGTCCGAGTTCGCAACAAGTCAATCGCCTTCCTGAGGATGCCTCGTTGTGAGGTGAAACACGTGTCGATTTCTTACAGGGTTCTTTATGACTCTTTAAGAACAGTTACGCGGATTAGGTTACTAAATATAAGTCGTCTATTGTATTTTAGAATTATTATTATTATTAAATTCATGTTCTCCTTGGTAGTTAACAGTATGCCATGTTACTTGAAGGTATTTTTAAGAACTATGTGTAAGTTAAATAAATGAATTTGAATTGGTTTTTTACTTTTATAATCAAACACGTTAAGAAGACAGGCGCGGACTGCCCGCCAAGCATTTTATTTTCTAGTAAAGTTGTCCTCGTAATTGCATCAACACTTTTTATAATAATTCCCAGTAAATTGAAACTCCAATAAGGTTGAAACTCATATAAACAAATAGACCTTGTGTTTTATGATAAGCAAGTGATATTCAATCTTAGGGTGGTAAAGCAATTAGGTGCGAGGTTGACAGAGACTACTAGCCTATAAAAATAATGATCACGAAGGTTCAAGTACTGAAATGAATACTCTTCATCCCTGAGTTATATAGTTTGACCTTCATAATATGATACTGAACCTTTACATCAAGTATAGGATTACTCACAGATGGCTTCAGCTATATTCCCTGTTCTATATTGAGTACCGTTTCTGACCGACAAAGCACCCATAGCGCGTCTGCCGATTTTCATCTGAAAATTAAGTATTAGAATAATAATAACGAATATTAATAGTCCTAAACGAAACGGTTTTTATTGGTTTTGCCATAGATTCGAATCGTTAGATTTGCCCCTTCAGTAAGTGGTGCATCTAACGATATATTATCTTTGTTTTTTTTTTCCATATTGCTAAAAGATCGTTGGCAAGGGGTGAGCGATATTGTATAAGCTAATAGTCTAACTGTACATTTGTAATCCAAAGATTTCATCTAACGATTTAAATCTTTGGATTTATTTCAAATTGTTAAAAGATCGTTGGCAAGGGGTGAGCGGTATTATATAAGCTAATTGTCAAAATGTACATTTGTAATCGTATAGACTTGAAGTAGTAATGAAATATTCAACGACCGTCTTCTGCCCGTGACTTCATCTGCGATCCAAGATTAAAAGTAGCCTATGTCCTTACCCAGGTCATAGTCTACCCATGTGCTAAATTTCATCTAAATCCGTTCAGGCGTTTTAGCGTGAAAGCGTAACAAACAAACAAACTCACTTTTGCATTTATAATTATTTATGTTAGGATTGTCATCAAATAAAATTGTGAACAGTACCGGCACCCTATTTGCCTTACACATTTTCAATCATAATCTGAATAATTTTGACGGATATTGCAAATCCATTGTTACATAGTTCGAAAAATTTATTTGATCAACGACGTAAATAACGCAGTGAATGTTATTGAACTGTCAAAATGAAAGCCATTGGTAAGTGTGTTACGCAATCACCTTGCCGGACGCCTAATATGACATATCGAACTTGAGAACGACCAACAACGTCAAACATCTTTTACAACTTGATGTGACACATAGACGGCTGGTATAATGTACAGGATATATTTGTATATCTGATTTGTTCGGTTCTCAGTTTTATTGGAGGGTTTGACGTCACCATTTGTATCGCTTAATATGGCAAGGATATTTATGGTCAAGATTAAAGTGGTGATGGATGGAGAGGAAGAGAAAGGCCTAAGAAAAGATGGATGGAGTGAGGAATGATATGAAAAAGAAGGGAGTAAATGACAGTGTGGTGGTTGACAGGGGAGAATGGAAGAAGAAAACGTTTTGCGATGACCCCAAGTAACAGGGGACAAGGCATAAGTTGATTGTACAAAAAAACTCACAGCATCTTCATAGTTCGCCAATGGCTCTGTAGTATTTCCAAAAGGTAATAGCAGCAACTGACTGTACGAATGGAAAGACAGGTACATATCGATCTTGTCTGCAATAGACTCTATGAATGTTGATAGAGTCCTGGTTTCTGGCTCCGAGAATGGTCCAGCACCAGCGTAGGTATCTAGTGAAGAATTGGTACTTGCACCTTCAGCTGTTGATACAAAAGTTATATTATGGTAATATTTATTTAGTTCATCGTTATCGTTCAGCTGAAAGAAGCCCACTATTGGAAAATGGACATAGGCCTCCTCTAAGGATCGCAACGATGACTAGTCCTGCGGGACATTGCCCTAATATTTGGGGCACGAATCGAACGCTTTAGCTTTCAACTTATCATATAGTTTTACAACTACTTCACCAGATTAAAACCCTCTTTCCCTCACCTACTTTGCTCTGCTCGTCTACAATGATCATGTCTGTTCACATTGTGTCACGCCAATAAATATTGAGTACAAATTGTACATTTTAAACTTCGCTCTTACCAAATTTTATCTTAATTATACATATAATAAAGTAAAAAATATTACCGAGCCAGTTATTATTCCAATTTCTGTTCAAGTCGACACCAAATTGATCGCCAATAGGACGCCTGTTTTTACGCCACATTCTATTCTGAAAAGAAAAGGAGACAATCAGAAAACAACTTAATTAAAACTAAACTAAAATCAAATTAGACACAAAGAAATAATAAATTATAATTTTGCGGTAAACATGACGCAAAGAAAGAACACAAAACAAAAAAGAACACGTTGAGGGAAAATATGTGGCACATCCACGCAAGACGGCCATCACTCAGGATAGGCCCTGATAATCTTGCTAATTACTCTGAAAAATCTTGATAAACCGGCTGGTTTAAGATTTTATTTCTAACCTAGCGCTATAACTGCGCAAGCAATATTATCCTGAAGTATGAACCTCGGTTATGTTTACTTGCGTAGTAATAACCCAGCCTGTATGGCTGGCTATCAAAAAAAAAAAACTTACTTGGTCATGACTCCATACATAGCCATCCGGATTCGTGACAGGAAAAATATACCAATCAAAATCACGGGCAGCTGCTTGTGTCTCTCCATAATCACTAGTAAGAAGCTCATTGGTGATAAAGTTGACTGTAGCTGGTGATATCCATTCCCTTGAATGGATCCCACCTTCCAAAAAGATCGCCTTTCTTCCTTCACCATGGGATATCTTCAAACCTATGATTTCTCGGTTTTCAAATGTGGTACCACCAACTATTTTGGTGACTATGTCAGGGTATGTTTCGGCTAGATCGTCAATCCACGCATTGATGTCTTCTAGGCGATAATAAGTATTCCATGACATACTTCTAAGGTTGCTTCTAGTATATGTGTGCACCGTTTCTTTATCTATTGCCCTGTAAACATTATTGAAAGTATTGAAAATATGGCAATAATTTAGGTTTATTGGGAAAGCCTAATTATAATTTGAACATAAATACTTATGCAACTGGTCGGTGTACTTACTCTTGAATATTCGCCAAAGATATATCATAATCCACTTCATTAGAATTCAAAATATATTCCAATTCACTTTTATGGTCGGGACTCGATAGAATGTTCACATATTGTGCAGAAGCAATAGGATCCGTCCAAAAGTCATATCTAGGATCATGATCATGTAAATCTTGAAGAAGTTTTATTTGTTCAGCATTGTTTGGAAAGACTTTGTACAAACTATAGTTGTCAAAACGAACTTTTTCACTAAACACATTTGGTAATGTTAAAACTAAACCTAATAGCAGAAGTTTTAACATATTTAATTTTGAAATTAATTTTCCTACCAACTATTATTAAGAACCTAACAGTCTAGCCCAGACCAATTTATAAATTATCTGGTCAAGTTGAAGTGGTATTATATAATCTATAAACGTTTATTGCGTTAGCTGTTAACATTAACCTGATAACGACATATCTTGCAATAGCATTGGTAGCATTACCTATTTACCTAATCGATTTAGATAACATTCTTATTAGTCTATACTTTTACAACTTCACAATCGATGTGAATTTGGAGGTCCATAGTATTAAAACGGGCATAATCAATATACATACCTACATGAGAAACGGAACAAAGACTTAAAAAAACTGCAGTCAAGCTTACTCCTGTTGAAGTCGCGATTTATTTCAATGTCATTTATTTCATCACCACAGCCCTCACAACGGTGAACCAAAACATCGTTGAGAAACAGGCATGTCTGAGAACCAAAAGATTTGAAGGTAGTGAGTATGTCACATCTACCAACCCGAACTGAGCCCGATGGTGGATGACAGCCCATTCACACAGAGGAAACCAGTTTCTCCAGTTTACAGTGTACAGTATCTAAAACATTACCTATAGGCCGATTATGCTATGCTCCTGTATGTATAAACCATTAGCTGACATATAATAAATGGCAAATAATGTAATAAATATTTTGGTGTTTCGTAATGTTAATTACTTTGGATACTATTGCATATAATGAGGAGGAGGAGCTCGTGGCTAAGTAATAACAGACGCACGGGTCGATTATGCTTGATCCGTGGATGGGTGAACATCTTTATATACCGAGACTCCTCCGTGCCTCGGAAAGCACGTAAAGCCCGGCTGTCATTCGTGGATCTTTGACAATCATTAACACGGGTCGGCAGAAGCCCGGAAGTCTAACAATCAGTCTTACCAAGAGGTATCTTATTACCCAATAACTGGGTTGTGGAGGTTAGATAGGCAGCTTCATGTAAAATACTGGTATTCAACTACATCTGGTTAAACTAGAAGCCGATCCCAACATGGTTGGGAAAAGGCTAAGCAAATTGGCTATTGTATAGAATCAATTTCTTTTAATTAAACAGACAGCTAGGGTGCTGGGGAATTTGCCGCGCCACTTCTCTAATCTTGGAAAATAATATTAAGCTGCTAATTATAATAAATCACACTATCGCCAGACTGATTAATAACTTCGCTTATATCAGGTTTATTGAGATACTGTAAATCGTCATCATGATAATTAACGATAGCAGATATTAATACTAGATTATTCTATAGCACTGAAGCCGAGGGCCCTAAATCCAAGGCAATAAATTTATTTATAGTCATATGCAATATTCATCGAAGTAAAACATAAAATTAATGGGTTAGTTCACGTTTTGAGTTATTTATTGGCTTCGTGGACCATCAGTTAGCATGAGCGGTGTAAAATAGTTCAGAGGTCGAGAAAATAAAATTGAAACTATAAATGTGGAATAACCTTGTATATAGAGGTGCTTTGTTGTTTGCAGTTCTAATTAGAGGTCAAATTTGATGTATAGCATAGGAAGTAAAATCACTCTTATTTGGGGCTTAAAAAAGAAACTGGCGAAATATGGGTGTACTATTTTAAGTACACTTCGGGGTCTTGGGGGGAAAACGGACATGATAATTTTTTATAACTACTTCTATTACTAGCCTACGCTGTCCCACTCCTTGGCAAAGGCGTCCCTCCAATTCTTCCATCATTCGCGAGCCCGCGCGTCCTCCTTCCAGTTTTGACGGAACCTATCCAGCTCGCCCCGCCATCTTCTACCTGGTCTGCCGCGACCCCGCCTTACTGTCTCAGGGCACCCGTGTTATTTGGGCCCACAGTTTGTCCGGCAGATGATGCGGCAGACATATCCTGCCCAGACATTATTTACTCTTGATTAATTTGAAACAAGGAATTTTATGAGTAACTGTCATTAACGTTATAATTGCACACTGCACAAAGCTTCATAAAAGTAAAGGATAGGAAATGGCCAGAAAAAAAATCAAACTATTAACATTACAAAATAAAATTTTATACAAAATCAAAACTTCAATAAGTTCGGTAGGCCGCACGTTAGTGGTAACAAGAACCAGTTTAAGCTGGCCTCTTAGTCTATTGAAACTCCGTACTACGCTAGGCGAGCTCAAAGTAAAAGTGTTACTACTGTAGTACAGGCCAACCACCGTCAATTTTCATCATTTACAAAAACAACTTCACAACTAGAGCAAGACACAATACAACTGATAAATTTAATGCACTTGCGCTGTTTACTCTAGCACTATATGGGACCATGTACCCAAATCTTTTGGCTTGATGCACCATCTCTATGACTGAATCCATGGTCTCTTCACCAGTTGGTTTGATCTGATCTGGGGGCAGCAGATGTCCGTAGGTTCCTCTGTCTCGAAGCTCGTAGCAGTATGCTAGGGGAACGTTCAAGCGTTCTTTTACCCAGTCTATGCTAGTTCCGGTTGCGAAATCTGGAATGGTGAAAAGTGAGATTATTGCATATAATATCTATATCTCTTCTACACATTCTATACAAATAAATTTAATTAAAGTGTCTGTTTGTAATTTCAAAATAACAGCTTTTTACTAAGTCCTTAATATGAAAGTATACAATGTGAAATTTAATTCGTTTGCATCCTTTTAAGGGGTCATTGTACCTACTCATCATTATGAACAACTTTCACTAATGGGGCTCACCCTGAAAATCGCGAGAAAAAAAGTCTGCTGTTCCCTACATTATAACGAGCTATGCGAACATAAATGTATGGAACAGCAGATTTTTTTTTCCTAGCCTAGCTTCTGACGTTTCATAAGTGCCCATGTAGGTTTAAATGAGAAACAAAATATTTTGATTTGGACCCAAGTAACATAGAATCAGGGCAGGAAGAAAACGAAGAGTATACACTGAATATGGTAATTAAACATTCTCATAATATCATTCTATTGAAGCTTCTTTGTTGATAGATCAGCCAGCATGGTGGTCTAACGTTGTCTCAGAAGACAATAGTTTAATAATTTTTGGAAGGATATAGTTGATTGTTACTTACAAATTGCCTCAGCGATATTTCCGATGGTGTACGGTGTGCCGTGATGGAAAGCTAAAGCTCCCAATGCACGCCTTCCAATCTTCATCTGAAATATGAAACATTTGTCATTTAACTGTTTCACTTGACATATCTATCCGTTTTTTAATTTATAATTCCGTACACTGGCACACCCTACCTAGGACTGCGTGATTTCCAACAACGTGTCTATAACAATATCTTCCAACTTCTTCGATTTCTTTAAAATATTTTTTTAGTATCCCCGAACCCGTATCTACTTTTAACATTCAACTGCTAATACTGCCCTGCTAAGCCGAAAGGCGGTATCTCTGAGATACGCCCTTTTAGTTTTTTTTATACCATTCAATAGCTATAATAATTTCGCATCTAATGGTATAAGCCACATACCGCTATCTAACTTAAAACATTTAAAAAAACCACTCAGAAGTTCTTCATATCCTTATGTTTCCTTAAAATACAATTTACAAAAAGTCAATTTTCTCAAAACTTACTCCGATTGAGAGTCCGCCTTTCGGCTTAGCAGGGCAGAATAGTTGTTGTCGCATCCCACTAATAGTAAAGGCCAGGTCATATAAAACATTCAATTAAAAACTAAACACATTAAAAAGTATGATCAGCACTGACATCTAAACCACGTTTAAGAGCTGTCAGTGTCAATTCCATAGCAATGATGAGACTGACAGCTCTTGAACTCGATTTAGATGTACTGATCGCGTTCATTCGCGTCATTGGTGAAATTCGCGCTATAACTAGAGACTATGTAATCTTAAGAACTACTCACAGCATCATAATAATTGGCCAAAGGTTCCGTAGTATTTCCGAAAGGCAGAAGAAGAATTTGTCCAGAAGAGTGGAAAGACAGATATAGGTCAATCCTATCAGCCATGTCCCTGATGTAGGTAGATAAGGTCCTGGTTTCAATCTCCGAGAAGGGTCCAGGTCCTGCGTAGACGTCGGAAGACGGGTTCAAACTGATACTCTCCTCTGTAAATGAGAAATAATAATAATTTAGGACAATGGTGGTAGATTAAAAGGGGTGATTCCAGAAATTGTCGTTTAGAAATAGCATAAAATATAATATTAGGACCGACTGCTTCGTTGCAGCATTGATATAGTTAAGCGGTTTTGAGGAATTTGTTTAACCTGCCGAGAACCGTTGACTTCCATGAGAGCTACACTCAAAATATTTATAATAGTGTCAAATTAGTCGAGACTCGCTAATTTAAGGAAAGCTTTTTTAGTTATAGAAAAAAATATTGCTCCCAGCACGCGTAGCATGACAACCACAGAAACGGGTTTTCTACGGGTTTTGTCGACGGAATAATAGACAAAATGACAGATTGTGATTGTTTATCTGTCATTTTGTCTATTGTTCCGTCGACAAAACCCGTTTTTATTGTGGTCATGCTCAGCGTGCTGGAGATTTGATTCACCATATTATACAAACCGTAATACCTATTATTATATTACATAACATATCATCACGCTTATATTCATCGGACTCTGAGGCAGAGGTGTACCTATAGTATACCCGCATTTTGCCAGTTATGTTTTAGCCCCATGTAATAGGGGCGAGCCTATTGCCAACAACTGGGCACAAATCCAGACTCCAGGCTGCTACTGAGAAATTCCAGATCGGAAAACCCAATAACACTTTGCCCGACCCGGGAAACGAACCCAGGACCTGATGCTCAACAGTAGCGTTCGCGACCACTAGACCTATTATTATGTCCCGCAATATCGAATTTATAAATTGTAATATAATAATTTTAAAGTTTTAATCACAAAAAGTACAAGCACGTCTAGTTCCTACTATCTTTTTTATAGAACAACACCATTTTTTTACACTCTCTCATTTTGTAAATCTTACTTATGGCAACTAGGTAAACTAAAATAAAATATTCTATGTGCACACCTCGCAAAACAATACACAAAAGTTTGACCCCGTGCTCTCTAGATGGCGTTGGCGTCGAATTAGAAGTCGCTATGGTTTCGTTACCGCGGATAATACAAGTACGCAGGGAACTTTTATTCATTCAGCCTAAACTGCCTATGGACATAGGCCTCTCCTATTGCTATTTTTGAAAAGTTATTCACACGAAAGTGTTGATAGCTGTGTAATGAAATAAAATATGTCGTATTTAATGACTATGACATGTAAGTCAAGAGTTATTACTGGACCAAATAATATTAATTTAATTGTCATTGAAAGAAAATTAATATTATGGATAAAAAACTCAAAATCAAATTATTATTATTTGTTTAAATGGCTTTGACATATCTCGGGACCGTAGGGTCCCGGATCTTTGGAAGGCATACGAGGGGCCGAAGCCAACTCGCAGACGGCCCTTAGACATTTTTAAGTGTTGATGCACCAACCGACGGTTGTATGCGCTATGCGAGTGCACCCAAGGACAACCCCCGGTTGGTGCAGGACTTTTGAACTGGAAACAAAACATATTATTATTAACATTATCGTTTTTTTTCTATGGCCATTTGAACATTGGTCTACATAACAATTATTTTGAAAACGTAAGTATGTATTATCGCAGCTACTAGATATTTTGTTCAGAGAATATTTTACTTGAAGCAACTTCAATATTAAAACATATTATTTGGAACCATCATCTAGGTATACCTACTCTTAAACATGACGATCGGGTAATCGTCACAAAATACAGCAGTGCCAAGAATATATTCTACGGGTGGCGATATGTGGTACAAAAAATGTGCTGCACTCAATGTATTACTTGAAAATGTGCATTACAACTAGCGCCACCATGAACTGCAAAGTTGTATTGGGCTTCCTTCAAAGATATGTAGGTTTTTATCTGTTAAGGCACACAGTGCCGCCGGGAAGGTCGCGGTGCACCAGCTTGCCGCTCGGCAAAAACTGCGGCACTGCGTAATAAGCCTTTAGGATCATTATCTGCTTAATTATATTGTGTAATTGTGATTTCAGCTGAAATGATGATGATTAAAAAAGGCTCTGCATTATAATTGACACAATTATTTATACTGTTTCTCAAATGATGAAGTTTGATTGAGAAATAAAATAAAATAGTCAACTCGTTAGATACTTACGTAGCCAATTGTCGTTCCAGTTCCTGTTTAGATCCACGCCAAACTCATTGCCGAATGGACGTCTGTTCTTACGCCATAGTCTGAACTACAAAGAAAAATAATAATAAAAGTAACATCTTCTTCATTGTTGTCATCGAGGTTCAGATGAGGCAGGCACGGGAGTGTCGAGATGGGGTCAAAAGAGAGAGGTCTGTAATACCCAGCAGTTAGTAAAGTCCAGTTATAGATGATATTCAGGAATATTATGATGAAGATCTTCTGTTGGTATTTTCAAAGCTATAGGGAGATCCTCATATCGTTGGGGGCTGGGGGGCGCGGGGTTGTAGGGTTTTATTTTTATTTTTATTAAATGCGTTTATTTACCCTTTTTTTGTTGCCTTCAACGACAATCGTATTAAGGTTCTTTAAGAACAGTTAAGCGGATTAGGTAACTAAATATACGTGGTCTATTGTATTTTTCAATGTTGTATAAGCATTATTTTTTATTTTTTACTAAGCACCTGTTTCTTGTCTGTTTTTATGTGTGTACATATACTGTTAAATAAATAAATTAAATAAAAATTCTTACGCCAACATGACTCCAAATGTAACCATCAGGGTTAGTCACAGGGAATATGTACCAATCAAAATCGCGAGTAACAGCCTTCGTTTCTGCATCTTCACTGTACAATAATTCATGGATAATGTAATTAGTTGTGGCTGGTGCAATCCATTCTCTTGCATGAATACCACTTTCAATAAAGACTGCTCTTCTGCCAGCGCCATGAGATATCTTAATACCCTTGATGACACGACCTTCGTAAGATGTTCCTCCTTCTATAATTGATACTTCATCGAATGTTGCAGCTAGGTCATCAAGCCAGTCGTATATATCTTCTAAGGTATAATAATCTTCCCATCCCATGCTTCTGACGTTATTTCTAGTATATTTCGTCTTCTTTTCATTGTCTATTAAGCTGTAATATTTATTTGTGTCGGTATAATTATTATAATTATTGAGTCCGATATCACTTTCGTTGATGACATAGATTAACTATCTGGCCTTCGCTTCTGTAATTAGGTCTACGTACTATTCTAATTTAGTACTACATTACCTATCATTTAAATAAATAAATAAATCCTTCGCCTCACAAAGTATCAATCAATCTGCCTAGCCTTTTCCCAATTATGTTGGGGTCGGCTTCCAGTCTAATCGAATGCAGCTGAATACCAGTATTTTACATGGAGTGACTGCCTATCTGACCTCCACAACCCAGTAACTGGGTAATACGATACCCCTTGGTAAGACTGGTTGTCAGACTTTCGGGCTTCCGACGACCCGTAATGACTGTCAAAGCTCCACGCAAAGTATACTGTTGCGTAAAAGATAGCTCGGCCCGAGTAAACTCAACCCGAATAATAATATCAGATACTAAGTCGTCAAAACGCCAAAAAAAGTGGTTTATACCGTCGGAAGATCACGGTATTTTATTCGCAGATTTTTTTTTTTCTAGACTATTGTAAATTTTATGTGCAAGAGTGAGATAGAACTTTTCTATTGTCATCAGATCCAATGTGTGTAATTTTCTTAGCAAAGGAGCGCTTGCCTTTTTTAGCCAACAAAATTAAAAAAAAAAAATGTGCTTAGGCTACTTAACTTCACTTTTTTTTTTTTACTTAACTTTGTACTTAGTATCATAATTGAAATAGATGTTCCATTATTATTCGGGTTGAGTTGACTCGGGCCGAGCTGTCACTATCCCAAAGATAGTTCTATCAACCGCGGTTCCAGTTATGTATAAACTTGTGAAAAAGATACTGTTCTATTTTTGAAATTATCTGGTCAATATTACCTAACCGGTGTCTAACATTCAGTCCTTTGGATCTTTGTATGTAGCTCTCACCCGCGATTAAAGTCTTATATTATTAACTGTCTCTAAAATAAAGAAAAAAGCAAAAAAAATACTCACTCTTGAATATTCGGCACGGTAACAATAAAATCAATTCCATACGTTCCCATAAAACCTTCCAGATCATTCTTTAGTTCAGGTTTGGACAAAATATTAATATAATCAGCAGTCGGCACAGGGTCATCCCAGAAATCATACTCCGAACCAGAATTATGCAAATCTTCAAGTATTTTAATTTCCTCTAAGCTCTTTGGCAGCACTTTGTACAACGTATAGTTGTCGAACCTAAATGGTTCGCATGACACACAAATAATTAAAATTGATAAAATAGAAAATATTTTTAACGACATTTTTTGCTGGTCTCCAGTGTCACACTACCATGCCCAAATCAATTAGATATTGATAATGAACAATAAAAGGATAATTATGAGATTGTAAAGTCATAATAACGACAATAAATTTTTACGAGTGCTTTGTATTATTAGATAAATCGACCGAACGTTCTTAATTATATAACATTGTGTAATTTGTTTGGGTATTAATTTTAATATGTTTATAAGGATTTAAATATATGTAACAAACCTACAAATATAATAAGTAATTGACCATGGTCTAGCTGTTGGATTAGTTCTTCAATGTGTTAGGTCCGATAGAAGTATTAAAACTTATAGTTTTTGAGCCATTTCACTTACATTATAAAAGCCCGTAATACCGAATTGAACAAGAAAAATGATCACTGAGATGAAACATTTTCTGGCATAAACTACTTTTTATCCCAAGAAAGTCACGTTCTCAAGCGAAGCCATAGGCACAGCTAGTGTATATTATTAAGTAGAATTGATAGCCAATGGAAAAAATAGAGATAACATTTGTCCCTAATCATAGGTACAAATGTTATCTCTATTTTTGAAGCGAAAACTTCTTTAGGCGCGTTGAGCACTTTTTGGGTGAACAAAAATCATGGAACTCGCGTCATCGTCACCGGACGCTTCCCATGAGCTATATGTATACTGTGTATGTACATAGATGTACAATTCACAAGTTACTTAGTTTTCACTTCTATCGGCAGTCCCCAAAGTCAGCCCCGCATTTTTTTTTACAATTTTATTACTTACCTACTTATTTCTACGTTTTAAATTAAATCTTAGTACGGAAAGTTTATGTGAGCAACAATTCACATCAAACGCTTCCCGAACTAACAGTGCTTCAAGTATTGGTCTATTTATCTTAAAGATGTATACTTAACTAGCTGCGCCCCGTGGTTTCACCCGCATAAGTCTCGATCCTGTAGGAATAACGGGATAAAAAGTATCCTATGTCCTAATCCAGGTCATGGGCTATCCATGTGCCAAATTTCATCCAAATCTATTCAGCGGTTTTAGCGTGAAATCGTAACCAACAAACAAACAAATAAACATACAAACTCACTTTCGCATTTTTAATATTTCTGTATGTCTGGATATCAAGTTCAAAAGTTACTATAGAAGTAAAATCCAGATTGTTATGTCCTCCAAGCATTGTAACATTTAATTCAGTTTTTTTTTTGTATTTAAAAACTGTAGTTAAATGAAGTACTAACCATAAAAAACTTATCTTTTCCATATCTTTATGGCAAGATTGTCTGAGCTGCGTTTTATGACGGTCATTTATAATCATTGGTAATCATAACCTTATCCTAGTTTTAAACAATATTTATATTTTGATAATACTTAAACTGTTTTGTCATGCTGTGTTTGGAAGTGGCAAATATTGGGTTGGGTACTCGATCGAACGATTGCGCATTAGTCCAAGTAGGTACCTTATCTTTTCATTTGATGAAAATATCGTGCACTAGAAAGCTACATACCTACCAATGGGTCTACCCTTTATAGCAGAACTTTTTATGTCATAATGTTCGGGGTCGCCATGGCGTCCCAGTGTGTTAGCGCTCGTAATCCTTCGATGGATAGGCTGGTAGCTTGAAGAACTTAATTTCTGTCTCTCTCTAAGCACGGGAAATTGGGCACTTTTCTTTAGTTGGGTGGTAGCCCATCCCAAAAGGGGGTTGTGGCTAAATGATAGCAGCCGCACGCGTCGATTGAAGGTCAACGCTACGCTTACCGCGGTTGGTTCGTGGATGGGTGAACATCCATTACTTATCGAGACTCCGCCGTGCCTCGGAAAGCACGTGAAGCCATTGGTCCCGGCTGTCATTCGTAGACCTTTGAAAGTTACGTGTTCGGTCCCGGCTGTCATTCGTAGATGTTTGATAGTTTACGGGTAGTCAAAAACCCAAAAGTCTAACAACCAGTCTTACCAAGGGCTATAGTGCTACCCAGTATCTGGGTTGTTGAGATCAGATAAGCAGTCGAGACTGGAAGCCGACCACAACAAAGTTGAGAAAAGGCTAGGCAGATTGATTGATTGAGGTAGGTAATGTTGACTGAACCTAAAATCCTATGTAAGTTTTTAGGTTCATCTCTCATAATGTGCCTCGCAATATGATGCAATCTCCGTATACCTATAGAGGCTTGAGGAACAGGCTGTGAAGGTCACTCATCCTCCATAGAAAAGGGAGGATCCTCCGACCCAACGATTGATGTCGGAAAGAAAAGAAAGAAAGAAAGAATAATGTTTATTTGGACACAGTTCGTGAAACACAAAAAACAAAAAAGTGAAAATAATATTTTAACAATAATAGTGTGTGCCTCACGGCTGCGCCAAAAAGGTTCATTTCAGCATTAATGCCAGACAGGTGCTGTCTGACGCTGGTTTTCTAATGAACCTATAAGTAGGGACCAGTGACGGTGAGTACAAAACAGTTTCAACATACATAATACATAATTTGTATACTTCTAAATAAATAAATAAACTAGTAATAAAATATAAATTACAAAAACAAAAATAAAACTTATATGAAAACAACAGGGGTACAACACAATGGGTAAGCACGAAAACAACGCGTTAAGATTGAATAGACTCAGCAAAGGACGGAAAATCACCGAGCGTGCGCATCGACCATACCCAGTATATTGTTTTGACGCAACAGGAATTATGTTTTAAGCTAAGTAGGTATTGTTTTTCATAGGAGTGAAACATTTAGAGCGACCATATCCAGTTTCTGTTGCGTGTCTATCAGATGATGCCGTAAACGTGTTCTGAACGTGTGGATATTGCCCAGTACCCTTAATGGTGGTGGGATGTTATTCCACACCTTAGATGCAGCGTAACGGAAAGTGCCTCTGAAAGCTGCTGTCCTATGCGAATGTGTTGAAAGTTGTTGTGCACATTGCCTGGGCGCGCAATCTCGTCTACTAGCCATCCAACTAAGCTTGTCGAACAAATACTTCGGTTTCTGTGACTTAACGACACCAAAAAGCAGGCAAGCTAGATGTAACTTTCGTCTCGACTTCATCTTGAGAATAAAATGTTTATTAAGAAAGGGGGTGACATGACTTCTAGGGGGAACAGAGTAGCAGAAGCGTGCACATGCATTTTGGACTCTTTGTATAAGTCGATCGGTACGAGCTAGCAAGCGTGGGCCGTAAACCGTATCAGCGTAATTTAATTTAGAAAGAACAAGGGTTTCGACTAGCTGTTCGCGAAGCTTTTCAGACAAGAATGGCCTCATTTTGTAAAGCAGTTTCAGACGATAGAAGCAGTTTCTTACGGAGTTAGCAACGTGTTTCTCAAATCTAAGGCTGTTGTCCATACATAATCCAAGGTTCCGCGCCTCATTCACACGGTCAACAGGCTCACCCATTAGGGTTAAATTAAGGCTTGAAGGTATTTTTTTCAACTGCTGTCTCGTACCAAACAACATATACTTGGTCTTCAATGGGTTTAATGCCAGACAATTTTCATCAGACCATGCGGCGATTCTTTCTAGGTCGTCGTTTAGGTCTCTTATGGCCGACTCATAATCATCTGGACTGAAAGATAAATACAGTTGGACGTCATCGGCATAAATATGATACTTGCATTTCTGAAGGCACTTTATTATGTCTGCACAGTAGAGAATAAAAAGAATTGGACCCAAAATTGATCCCTGAGGAACGCCTCTTTCTATAGAAGTAAGGGCTGAAGACAAGGTAGTACCATCCGACAAACGCAATTCTACAAGTTGTTTTCTGTTACTGAGGTAGCCGTGGAACCATTGAATGGCATTGTCGTCAAAACCGTAGTATTTTAACTTTGACAGTAATAGCGAGACGTTAATGCAGTCAAATGCACGGGAAAAATCGAGTAGCACCATCAGTGAACACATGCCCTTATCTTGGGCTGATAGAATATTGTCCGTAACATCTAGTAACGCCGTAGAAGTGCTACGCTGTTTTCTAAAACCGGATTGTAGATCAGGCAGCACCTCGTTCTCTTCTAAAAACCGAGTTAATTGACGGCATACTACCCTCTCCATTACTTTTGAGAGACAGGGCAGAATACTGATCGGCCGCAAGTCTTTAACTTCTACAGGGTTTGGACTCTTAGGTAGGGGTCTAACTGTTGCAATTTTCCATTGGTAAGGAAACTTTGATGTCCATATGGAATAATTAATGATGTAGGTAATAGTTGCTAAAGTGTGTGGCAGAGTTAGAGTAAGCATACTTAAGGTTATGTTGTCGTAGCCTTCTGCATTTGACTTTAGGTCAGAAATAATGCGGGAGACATCATTTTGGTCCACCGGAGCAATTGTGAAAGTTGCGTCACCATATCTGTGAGTCTCATAAAATAATATAAGCGATGTGCTAGCTACCGGGTTGCCAGGGACATTCAAAAATGTGCCATTTAATAGGTCTGGGTTCCTAAAATTTGGAGGAAGGTCTTGTCCTTGCTTTGAGGGTGCAAATGTTGATTTTATGTTCTTCCATAGTAATTTTGGATTATTTATTTTATTATTTATGTTGTGTCTAAAATATGCAATTTTTTCATGATACAAGGAACTTTCTACCAAGGATTTTAACTGCTTATAGTAATTTTTTTTTGTTTCCGATTTAGTAATTCTATATTTGGCTAATGCATTGTCCCGCAACCGCATCATGAGCTGGATAGTGTCTGTAATCCAGGGATACGACAATTCCTTAATGCGACAAGTCTTGAGCGGCGCGTGAATATCAAACAATGATGTTATGCAGTGATTAAAAGTATCAACCATGTCATTCACATCGGTAAATTCAGAAACACGGCCTATGTTTGATTGCGACAAATCCATATTAAAACTATCCATACATATGTCTTTCAATGGCCTAAATTTGGTTACATATGGTATAAATTTGTCCCGCCTTATGTGAAATTCGCTAACTATAATGGAATGGCCTGTTATCGATCCAAAGGATTCCACCGTCGTGTACTTTGCCCTGAGATCTGTGCACAGTAGATCAATTAGAGTCTCACTCGTATCTGTGAAATGAGTCGGCACCGTGACAAGTTGAACGAGACTTATGCAATTTAAAAATTCTTGCACTTTTTTGGTTTTAGTCTCGTTTATGTTGAGCATGTTAACATTGAAATCTCCGAGCAATATATAATGGTCACAGTTACCCAACGTAGCAAAACTGTTTGTGATGGCATCGAGAAAGTGATCTATGGCAAACCACGGTGGCCGGTACGCTGTACCAATGGCAATCTTTTTCCCGCTTAGCGAGATTGTCAGCCACATCTGTTCGACGGAATCGAACCTGGGATCAGCCATGCCAGTACAGATGCGCGCGCTCAGACCCCGCCGCAGATAAAACCCAACGCCCCCACCTCGTCCCGCACGGACAGCTGACGGTCGCGGAGTGTGACGCAGACGATAGCCGGGCACGACTGACGCGCGCCCCTCCTCCCCCGGTCGAAGCCAAGTTTCGTTTATAGCCATTATGTCAAAACCATATCTATCAATTGCACAAATCAAATCATCATGGCCCGTACTCAGAGACCCTGCGTTAAGGAAGCCAACTTTAAGATATTTTCCACTTTTAGGCATCATGACTGTAATGTAAAATTGCTACTACAGTTATAACTTGATTTGCTAACATAATTAACGCGCATTTATTAAAACTCGTATCAGTTTTTATAAACCTAAATGATATTGGGTCATAATTAGCTAGAAAAAATACAGACGTAATTGCAAATATTGGATAGTTTTTTTGAATATGCATTATAATAATAATAATAAGTAGAAAAGTAAAAAGGGTTAAAAATATTTCTAGATGTTGGATACTGTAAATAAATAATATAATAATATGAGTATGTCGAAACTGGTCTATGAGCCCACTAAGACGCGCGTCTGCCGCCGCCGTGAGACAAACAACATAACATAACATAATATCACGCCTGGGTCCCCGGAGGGACGGGCAGAACGAACACAGCAGAGAATATAGAAAACTATAGGACCATGACACTTTTACAAAATACAATAAAACACGTGTCATTGGTATGTTAAAAACTAAAAATATACAATATAAATTGAAGCAAAAAAAGTAAAAGGAACTAGTGCAACAAAAATATTTAGGCCATTTGGCCGTCGGTAACCGGTACAGGTATAAAGATGCGCTGCACATCAGCCTCGCAGCGGATTTGGCTAGCGGCGTCACCGAAAGTTATACATATATATGCTGATCGCATGGTAAATCCTGCTTGCGCGATGCAGGATTTCGCGTTCCGTCAGTGTGATGCGTAGTTCGCTTGTGGCCATGTAGATGTCACCACATACCTTTCCTTAGAACTGATACCACATCAAATAAAACATAACAAATATCTCTCTCACTTCAAAATAACTTTAATATAAAAATCTAAATAATTTACAAAACATTAATGAACTTTGCTTCCCTAACTATTGCTAGAAGAGAATCGAAGGTTTCTTCAGCTGTTGGGGTTATTTGGTTTACAGGTAATGTATACCCCCAAGTACCGTTATCCCTGAGTAGATAAGTGGCGGCAACTGGTGGGTTGTAGCGGCTTTTCGCCCAGTCTGACACGGAGCCTGTTGCACCATCTGAAAATAAAAGTTAATGTCAACCGAATCGAAATACAAAGTTCCCCTAATTTCGTTTTCTTTAGGAGTGAAAAGATATCCTAACACAATATAGTCATTTGTATTCGTGCTCATTTACATCTTTTTTGAAACATATTTAAATAATTATCTACGAAAATCATATAAAAATCAATTGCCGTGCACTAATCTCGCAAAAACTCGAAAATGACTCGACTTTTTGCGAGAATCGCTTCAATACTGGGGAAAAAAGAAGGGCTTAGGAAAACCCCAAACGAACAAATTTTGTCTCACGTGGTACGCAGTTCACCGGGTCATCTATTTATTTTTATACAGGGTTATTGGTTATATGTCGGCAATCCATTAAGGTGATGTAGGATAGGCCATTTGCAACCAAACGACCCCTCATGACCCTAAAATGCCAAAGGACTGGTTTTTTTTTTACATTTGCTGAGTCAAAAGGGTTCATTTAGTTGCCAACATATAACCGATAACCCTGTAGGTATATAATAATATGTTTTTATTCACAGCGTTGTCTCTCCGACAGGGATTTTTTTTATATGTACTTATAAAAATTGGTAGGATTGTTCAAAACACCATCATAAATTAAATCTAAAAAGTCCTCATCTATCCGATACCTGGAAAAAAATTACTCGGAGTCGAAGGTCACAAAAACAAGTTTTTCGCGATTTCCAGCAAAACGGTAAGTTTTATTATAAAATTTGTTCAGACAAAAAATGGAAATCAGAATATAATTTATTATCTATCTAAGACGTTTAGACCCAAACCGTCGATGAAAAAAAACTGAAGACCGAATTGTAATTTAGACTTAAGCTTCGTGCAGACCAGCGCGACGCGACGCCGCGACGCGACTCGACCAATACAATTTCTAAGAAAACTTGACGGTATAACAATAGCCGGTGTCGCGTCGCGCTGGTCTGCACGAAGCTTAAAAAGACTCGGCCGAACAGCAGTCATGATACTATGGTTAATATTTATGCATATTAATTTTATATGATCTATATTTTATCTTTTATTCTTTTTAATTACTCGCTCCAAAAAATGTGTCGGCGACTCTGGGATTTCATTGTTTAAATCTTCAAACAAGCGACCTGGTAGAGGGTAGATAGAATTATCTAAGACTAAGGACTTTTAGGATTTCATTTATGATGGTGTTTTGAACAATCCTATCAACTTTGAGCTGGGTGCGAATTTTTGTACCTTCACTCCTATTTTTTTGGTCTAATTTGACCAGAATGATGTGAAGATGGTGTGATTTTTACGATGATAATTTTGCTTTAATTAATTATAATTGAGGTATTTGGTTTAATTAGTTATAATTAAGTCAAAATAAGTCCCTCGTTATAATGATCAGTAACTTGTAAATATCTTTGAAAGTGTTTGTTTAATTTGCGTGATATTTTCCAAGGTTGCTACCTTATTTAAATACGTATAAACGAAGTAGCTTGAGTGAAATTCTTAGAACTTATTAAATTGCTTTCTATGTCTCAAATAAATGTCTCTGTCTGTAAATATGTATATCATTAATATCCAGAAAGTCTTCAGAGAGATCTTTGAAGGAAATGATATAACTAGTAAGTATCAATTAAGAGATATTTTAAGATTGTTGCGCAGTTTGCTTTAGTCAGGGTGGCAGGGAAATCGACGCGAAACTGTTACCATGGATTCAGAGCATGATTCTGAACCCCCACTGATTTGAAAATTTTCGCCTGTTATTAAATAAAAAACAGTTGTTTTGTGGCGGCATCTACACCGCCACATGCGAACTACGCATCAAAGACCTGACGTCACACAACATCCTGACGTCACTCAAATCCTGCATCATTAGAGTTTACCGCGCGGTGGACATATATACAAGCTCACGACTTCAACCTCAGGGCAATTGCCCGCCAGACATGACACCCGTCTGGTCGGAGGATCCTCCCTTTTCTATGGGGGATGAGTGAACTTTACACCCTGTTCCTCATACCCCTAAAGTGTCATGGAAACTGCAATCCTACCTACGCGGTTAAAATGTATGGAACAGCTGTTTTTTTTTTATAACCGACAAAAAATTTCAACGCAGGGCGTTTCAGAAAAATGTACTGAATCCATGGTGACAGTTTTGGCGTCAATGTCCCTGCCACCCTGTATAATAATTGAAATTTGTCGCGCATATTTTCACTTATTTACTTGTAACAATTTTTCTAAAGATTCCTTATATTATACTTGTAAAAACCGGCCAAGTGCAAGTCGAACTCGCACTCGAAGGGTCCCCTAACACTGTACAATATTTAGCAAAAAACGCCGAAAATATCACGTTTCTTATGCCGCCGACCCCTTTAAAGTTTTAACTTTAGCTCTCTAGCGGCATTAGAAATACACAATCTGTGAAAATTACAACTAACTACCAATTACGATTCATGAAGTACAGTCCGCTGACAGCGGAGGCTTAGTAATAGGGTTCTGTTTGGCACCCTTCGGGTACGGAACCCTAAAAATTCACTACTGAGATAACGATATGCTGCGCCGACCTCTTATACATTAGGGCAAGAGAATGATAGTAGAATGATAGTGGAATGATAGTAGAACGATAGTAGAATGATAGTAGAATGATAGTCGCTTTATGTATTTATTTAAGTATATGTTAATTTATTACGTTATACGTGTAGGTATATTTTGATATTTTTTAGTAAACAAATCGCATATTTATATTTTTCTCTGTTTGTTCTCACACACTATTGTCTACATTTTTTTATCATTTCTCCTTTCGCAGGTCCGCTGGAAGAAATTTCTAAAGAAACAAGCAGTACCTTTGTACTCAAATTATAATTATGTTGTATCTCTATGTATTTTACTGTGTGTACATAAATAAATAAATAGTAGAATGATAGCAGAATGATAGTAGAATGACAGTAGAATGACAGTAGAATGATAGTAGAATGATACTAGAATGATACTGAAATGATACTAGAATGATACCAACGAAAACACCGAACAAAAAGTGACATTATAAATTGCTTTTAAATAAGACGCGGCCTTAAGGGGACTACAGGACCTAAACGTGCCTAAACGCAAGTTTTATAATACATAAAAGAATATGATCCACTGCAGTAAACAAAATCAGAAAAATATATGATATTCTTCAGGATATATGCTAGTATGATAGTGTGTTGAAAACATAATACAACTAATTTGATACGATAGAAAAAAATCATGAAGATACCTCTAAAAATTTCTTTTAACGAATAAAAATCATATTAATTTACATGCAATAATTCTGATTTTTTGTCAGATTATTCTACAAGCTACATATTAGCATAATAGTGTTTTAATTTTCCAGTCCAATCAATAGATTTTTTGTAAATCGCTAACTGCTTCATATTTTGCAATAAATTACCTGCGTCGCGTCATCGCGCTTCTCTTTCATTTCTATGCAGTCCGACAGTGACCGCGCTTTAGCTGTTGTAAGCCTCTTAAGTGATTTTCTTACCGTGCACTGTTCTGGAAGTCCCAACTCTGTAGTGTGTTTCGTAACGGACAGATAAAGAGCCCATGGCTCTTCTTCCGATGGTAACCTGAAAACCAATTTTAATGTTTATAATCATATATTATCATAATAAAACGCACAAAGACTGGCTAACAGATTGTGCAAACATAGGTCCTGTGGTAGACTGCCTGCAACGAAAACAGCCTATCACATAACATCAGGCCTGTATTCCCCAAAGAGTTAGGTAAAGGTGCACCCCTAGTACACCCACATTAATCCCATGTTATAGGGGGCGAGTTTTGTTAGCTGTGCCCTGACAGGTTCTACAACGGCTCTTAGCTCTAAGCCTTTTGTTAACATCTTGTTTTACCTTGTGGAACGTAAACAAATGAATATGAATATGAGTTTATTGCCATCGACCGGGCATAAACTCAGACACCGGACTGCTACCGAGAAATTCCAGATGGTAAATCCCAACAACACTTCGCCCCACCCGGGAATCGAACCCAGGACTTCATGCTCAGCAGTAGCGCTTGCGGTAGACCAAAGGGGGAATCATATATTATCAGTTGACATGAATCAAGCCTTTTTTCAGTTGTATTGAATTATTCTTATGATGAGAGCAACCCTGGCAACGCTGAGAGCAACGAGTTTTAGGTCGTGGGTTACCCAAGCAGGCGGTTTACCGATCCCGTAAGAATATCTGGATAAAAAGTATCCTACGTCCTTCTCCAGGTCATGGTCTACCTATGAGTCAAATTTCATCCAAATCCGTTCAGCCGTTTTAGCGTGAAAGCGTAACAAACAAACTCACTTTCGCGATTATAATATTAGTTAAGATTAGGATATACGTCTGAACTCGCCAACATGTCTTGAGCAAGCATGGGGAACAGGCCTTTACCCTTCAGTCAGCAAACAAGAATTATTCTTACCATCTGTTGATAATTGAGTAACGGAACAGAGGTAAACGCAAATGGAAGGAGTAACCGCTGTCCAAAAGACCGGAACGACAGGAATCCAGCTAGTGTATGATCCATGGTAATTGCTTCAATGTAGTTGGATAACAGTCTTGTTTCTGGTTCTGAGAATGGACCAAGACCTATGAAGTTATTAGCAGAGGGACTATGACTGCCGCCGCTTACTGAAAAACAAATAAATAATATTAATAGTTTAAAAAACACTAAAAAACACGCTTTTACGTGCACCTATAGGCGTATTCAGACCTTGAAACCTAATGGTGGTCAAAGTTCATTACAAGACCTGTCTAACAAGTCCAAACACGGCTATGATACGATCATCCATCATGAAGTTCCAGTTCATATCTTCCGGCTCCATCATCAGATCAGCTCGACAGTACCATGTTATTGTATTGTCATCAAAATCACATACAACTGCCAATTTTCATAACGCTACGATCTTTAGAAGATGGTTAAATTCGTTTTCTTAGATTTGATTACATAGTTACATACATACAGGTCGACCTAATAAAAGCATGTTAAAAAAAGAAACATATTTTTACCAAATGATGAGAAGGACAGTATGGTATAGTCCATCACGGTATTCTTTACCACTTTTGACAACAATGCCCAGTAAAAAACTACACTAAAGTTGAAACTATGTAACTGTCAAATAGACAATATTATACCATGTTGTTTCATGACGTCTGACATTCAACCTGGGGTGGGGGGTGAGGATGTGAGGAGGGTGTTAAAGCAGTAACGACGTTGACTAAACATACAATCTTAGCTCATGCAGCAAAAGCAAAATGAGGGAATATTAAAGCTGAGGATAGCAAAACTTTGTCTAAATTTTTTTTTATTACACTACACAGCACTGGAAAGGCATTTATACAGTCCAAATCACAATCGCATGTTAAGGTAAGGTAGCCCACGAAATTCTTTGTTTTTTGTTTTTTGCAATCTGGAGGTTGCATTTTGATCAAAATATGATTCGTGACTGTAACAAATATGTATTTACAGAATCAAAATCATCTCATAAAACAAGTAAAAATTAGCCTTAAATGTCATGATTTCATGAAAAAGTTATTCAGTAGGGTCATTTGAAGTTGGAGAGCTATAAAATATGTAAAAAAAAAACGATCTGAAAGGGGCACATAGGTACTGCAATAATATTAACAAAAAGTAAAAAAAAATCTTATTATTATTGTAAATAGAAAAGTTACTTATTGCTATTTCAAATACACAATTTTAGTGCCAAAATTACTCCATATCCATAAAAAATGCGGAAATTTTTAAAAGGAGTCATAAGTTATTATTTGTAGACACCCGCTAAACGACAGCCGTCCGCGCCCCGTGTACATACCCGGTAAAATTTCCCATTGAAAAATAATTGATAATATTTTTTTTTTGTTTCTTACAATTTCCGCAAAAATATACTCTCAGTACGATACTTAACAACATCTTCATGAATCGGACCGGGTTTTTTTACATCACATCACACATTTTAGTCAACATACAACCTTATACTGACGTGCAAATATCAAAAAACGTAAGAAAATTTGAATTTCGCGGGCTACCCTGGCATTTTCGCCTTAACTCATTCCGGAACACTAAACACCCATAGACGTCATAACAATAAAACTTCTATTGTGTCTCGGTCAGTGTCCCGGAAAATGTTAAGCAGAGTTATTATATTTCGATATTGTTCCATCCGCAAAATACGCACTTTGACGTGGAGTTGCGGATACCAGCCCGTAGTACCTATTACCTATACTGTTCCATCACGCTACTCTACTAAATGTATGGGCGCCGGAAGGGGGGCGCATAGGGGTGCACCTCCCTGGCTACAAAATAAATTATAGTTGTAAAAACATTCAGAACTAAAGAAATAATTATCTGAAAATGGCTAACACAATAATAGAGAATTTAACCTATTCGAGGCGAGATCATAAAATTTTTGAGCTCGCTTCGCTCGCTCTTGCATTTTGCAATCTCTGAGTTCTAAAGCTTCTGTGCATTGGTTGACAAAGTACCGAATTCTTATTTCCGAAAATCTAATTGGCCCTAGGCGGGGTGCTAACATTATCGAGCTTGCTTGGCTCGCTCTTGCATCCTACTCTATCTTAATTCTTAAGCTTTTTTTTATAACTCGACACATTTACTCGTAGTCCTCTTTCTGTATGAATGGACAAGATAAAAATAATCCCATTCGCGGCGGAGATGGAAAAATACTTATTTTTTAAGCTATTCTGCTTATGTCGACTAAGTTACTCCTTGTATGAATGGACAAACGATAACCTAACACTGGACTTCAAAAATGTTCGAGCTCGCTTTGTGGAGCTCAAGATGCACCCCCTGAAAATAAACTTGCCGGCGCCCATGACTAGCATTGATAAGTTTATCACTACTGACAGGAAATCTTACCTCCCCAGTATGAGTTCCAGTTCTTAGAGAGATCAACACCGATAGTGGTAGTCGAGGTAGGCCTCCTGTTCTTGACCCAAAGTCTGACCTGAATGAATTAGTCAGAAATTAGTTTATTAATAAAGTAAGCAGCAAAGAAATAAAGCTCCTAGTTTATACATCCTTCCAAGCAGAAGGAACCGGCATCCCAATTACATAACACACTTTCTCTCGCAATCCGAAGGATTTTGAAAGAAATTCCTAATCCATTGCTTCATATGTTTGAAAAATTTGTCTGCTCGACAACGTAAAGAACGCAATGAATGCTGTTGAATTGTCAAAATGGAAGGCATGGTAACTGTTAGTGTGGTAACTGTCATCGCAGGTTTTTAGCGTAACTTGAAACAGGTCTATGGAACTGTGATAGGTTGAGTTGTAAAAGTAACAAGTAAAAACAATAAGTTATTTCCTAATCATCAACGGATATTTATATATGTTTTTGTTTTAACCTATGTATGACAACGCGGCAGGCTCAGAAAGAGATGGCGTGATGAGCTGAACTCCTTCTTAAAGGATGCAGTAGACCGGTAAAATTTTAAAGATGGAAGGCAGCTTTTGCCCCGCAATGGATTAACACAGGTTTATTCTTACTTCTATACTAATATAATATAATTTAAAATGTATAATTATATTTTATAGAGGTAAAATTAGTTTTTTTTTGTATGTACGAGTATTTCTTCGTAACTACGAGTCGGAATTGAAAAATTATTTTTGTTTTGGATAGCCCAATTCTTGAGGAAGGTTATATATAGGCTAACATCACGCTACGACCCATAGGAGCCCCGAGCCAAAAGAAAATAAGTCGGAAAGAACAATAAGCGAAAACGAAGTAATAGCGAGCGCGGGCGATGGGATGCGACGCGGTGGATCCCGGGCCGAAATTTCACGCGGATGAAGTCGAGGCGGATGCTTGTACTAATAATAATTAAACTAGTGATCCACTGCTGGGCAAAGGTCAACCCCATACTTTTCCAATTTTCTTTGTGTTTTACCTTCTTTGGTCAAAAATATGTGTTTTACCTTCTTCGGCCAAAAATAATCTATATTAAGATAATTACTTACTGAATCCTGACTGTACTGAAAACCATCTGGATTTGTCAGCGGGAAGATGTACCAAACGAAGTCCTGAGCGGCAGCTGTGATTTCAGCATCGTTGCTAAAGATCAACTGATTTGCGATGTATGTGAGGATGGTCGGAGAGAGCCAGTCAGCAGCCACTTCACCGGCTTGCAAGACGAATGCTCGTGTACCAGAACCACGACTTATTCTGATTCCTTTGATTGCTCTGCCTGAAAAAAAAAATGTTACCGGAGTTGGTCCGTGGATGGGTGACCATCTTAATATACCGAGACTCCTTCGTGCTTCGGAAAGCACGTTAAGCCGTTGGTCCCGGCTGTCATTCTTGGATCTTTGACAGTTGTTGCGGGTCGTCAGAAGCCCGAAAGTTTGACAACCGGTCTTACCAAGGGGTATCGTAAAACCGAGTAACTGGGTTATGGAGGTCAGATAGGCAGTCGCTTCATGTAAAATACTGGTTTTCGGCCGCATGTGGTATGACTGGAAGCCGACCCCAACATAGTTGGTAAAAGGCTAGGCAGATTGACCTATGTGCATTGTCTCGATGAAATGCCGGGACCTAAGTATTTATATCGGTGCGGTAACTAACTGGCTAGTAGGAGTTATATTTAGTCAAGTTGATAACTTTTATGCTGCTGTTGTAACACTTCATAATATGCACAGTTATACTCTTTTCCTACAACTGTCAATGAATCACAATTGTGATTTGAATACCTATATGAACAATTTTAGTTGGTAATCTTTGCAATCAATTTCCATGAGTGTACATTGAAAATGACTAGTGGCTATAAATTGGTGAAATCCCAAAACCACGACAAAATGATCGCGTAACTAAAAGCTATCAGAAATAATTTGAACTAAATGATTAGTTTACCTTCAGGAGTGTCTCCCACGTCGACAACAGTGACTATGTTACTATGGTTACTCCCCAAATAGTCGAACCATCCGTAGATATTATCAATAGTCTGATAGTTGGTCCAAGTCAGTTCATGACTGGTATCACGTCTTTTTCTGCTATAGAGTTGGGCGTCAAATGCTCTAAAACATATAAATTGGATTACAAAACAATGGAGATGGTTATCGACTGCCTTACTTGTATCAGACAGTGTAAGAAGTAGCTTTGAGGTCATAATATAATATCACCAATTAAAGATGTCAATGCTAGATTCTGCAAGGTTGCATTTGTAACGATAAAATAAAACTTATAGAAGAGGTGGAAGATTTCTACAAGAGTAAACGTTTTACTATGTAATTGATTTCACAAACATGTTTACTAGCTGAGAGATTGTATACTAATTTAAGAAATTATTTTGTCAACATGGATATAAAACTTTTACATAGGGGTTGGCATAACATAGTGACTGAGTAGATCTGAATAACAACATACGAAATAATGATCTCTTTGCTAAAATTAAAGTTCAAAATCAAAATAAGTTTTTATATACAATAAAAGCTATAAGTTAAGATTGTATTACCTGAAGAAATAGATTACATGAATGAGATTAGACTTCAAGGTTGGGTAATACTCACTCTTGAATATTCTTCAACATGAGCTCTGAATAAATGCTGCGTTTCTTCAAAGAATGTTCAAATTCTTCTCTCAATTCTGGTGGAGACACCACACTTACACTTTCCCCTACATGACTAGGAGGCTTCCAAAAGTCCAGGTTTTCATTCTTCTCCATCAACTCATTAAGAAACTTCAAATCATCTTCATTCGCCGGATGCACTTTGTATAACGCAAAATTATCATATCTTACTTTTTCTGCAGTAACTATTACTACTAAAACACTAAATAAAATCAGTTTCAAAATCATTTTTAATTAATTCCTATTAAAACTACGCGTGAACTGAAAGAATTTCATTAAGAACTTATTTGTTATCATCATTTTGTTTAATTCTATAATCTCTTTATTTTAAATTATCATCTTATTGTATTGGAATAAGATTCAATTTTGTTTGATCTTCATGATAAACTAGTTTAATCGATATGTAGGTATGCCTAAATATCTTATCATTTTTTAATCTGATTAGCGTTGATATACATAATTGAGTAGCGCGAGTTTTAAGATTATTACATATTATATTTAGTTCAAGCAAATTAATAATAGATGTGATGGTAAATAGCACACTAATTGACGCGAATACTCTTATTTATTTAATTGATAATAAACTGGATGGCCGGAGAAGTCGACGGCGACCCAAGCTCAGATGGTTGAATGGCGTAGACCAAGATTTAAAAACAGTTAGAGAAAAAATGCCACAAATAGGTCATGTTGGAAAAATATACTTGACTAGGTTAAGATCCACCCACGGCTGTAAAGCCTTATATGATGATGATGATAATTCAAATGAAAAAATCCACCGTACTCATGGTTCCATGACATTTCGGTACATTGGAAATGGCTCTATTTCATTAAGGCACTTAAAAATCAGAGGTGTGTCCGAAAGGGGTAAACATCTACCCTTAATTATAATCCTATCGAAACCAAAATGGTATCATTTTGAAGCCTTTTAAATTCTCCAGGATCATACTTTTTTACCCATATCTCTTTTCGTTTTTGATAGTGGAAGTTTAAGATTCTTTGAAAAAAGTCCCAAAAGAAACGATCAAAAATTTGAGTTCTTTTTAACAAAAAATAAAAGAAAAAAAAATTGCTTTATTGTAGCCCTTCCAGTAACGCATTTTTTTTATATCATTTTCATTTCTCTATTTTAATAATTGAGGGCGCTAGCCCCCAGTCGCACTTTTCTTGAAAACGGGTAGGTACTCTACTGAAACAATCGAAAAAGCATTTTTCATCAATACAAATAAAACATATTTTATTTCAAATCATCACCTACATGGCAGTAATGAAACGTCAGAAGCTAGGTGCACGGTTTCAATTTGTCGTCCCTATGGAGAAGAGCCGACACGAAAAACACTGGTAGGTTTAAAAAAAAAAACATGCTACAATGTTTTTATATTACAGTGTTAATAACTATGAGAGGAGAGTATAAGCCGCAATTACATATTTATGAAAATGTTTAATTATCAAAGGTAACTTGGCTTTTTGCCCAGGAGACTGCACAACCAAGAAAAAAAAAAATCTTAACTCAATGTTATCTTCAGCCGACTGGATAGAGGCGTATCCAGTCTCATATGGAATACTCGGCTAGACTCCCATCCAGCTTACAGCTTTTTTTTTTTTTGTGTGGAAAGTGATCAAATAACTTCTCCCGGCGGAGCGTAACCGGGAGGGCGTGTCAGACTCTTACGGACTAGAACCCACCCGTGTTCCTTCAGTTGCCTGTACGTTGCCAGGGGCCACGGTATCCCTTTCGGACTTTCCCGCAACCCCGGATGGAATCGGTCCTAGCGGACCCCGTCAGTTGTCCTGACATTTCTTTGAGGCGCGCGTGGTACACAACGCACCGCCGACCCGGGCCTGGTCCATATCGAACGGCGTCCTGGTATACCTACACCTGTATGAAGATTCAATGAGATTGCAGATGAACCCAAAACATTATGTACAAAACTGAACTACTACAGTTCTATAATGAGGTTTGTTATTTCCATTAAAACCAGCCAAAATTGAAATCACCAAAATTTTAATAATAAAATAATTATAGTGAATGCAAAATCCAATATTAATCCTTGTAAATTTTTACCTATGCAAGCGCAAACGATAAATTGAATGTTTGGATTTGTTCATTGAACTATGTATTTCATTTTGGTCGTAATGGTAGCTAGTAAATTCTATAACTATTAATATTTTGCGGGTTTTTTAATTGATGAGATCAGGCGGTCTATTCTGTAAGAATCTTACCTACCGTGAAAAGATAGGTGAAGTGAGCCTGAAGTGATCTGTCATTCAACCTGATGCTTAAGATTGAAAAATATCTTAGGCCTATTTCTGTACAATAGATTAAATAGAAATTAAATTAAATTAGCTGTAAAAAAATAATTAATTATTGACTTACCATAGATTATGCACAGACAGAAGATCTACTTATTGTCTGCAAATAGAACCGCTAATATGCTATTTAACTTTTATTTATCTAATTTTATTTTGTTACTCTAAGTATTTATGCACTTCCTAGCCTGCACAGGTTCAACCTAGTTCAATCAAATAAGCAATTGTGCTCTATTTAACTGTTAAGTTACGTATTGTAAATGTGCCCCTTTTTTAAAACAAAATATTATTGACACTGTTGACAGCTCATTTCAAGCTCACTTCACTTAAGTTTTCACGACGAGTTTTAGCAGAATAGATCGGTATGGGTCGTCATTCAGAATCGTCAATTATTGTGAGGTCAACTTGAGAATGCATAAACTAATATAACAAATCCGTACTCGCGTCAACCCGTTTATTATCTTTATGAAATTTGACAGATAGGTACCCTGGAACCTGGAGAAGGACATAGTGCATAGTGCAACTAGTTCAATGGCCAGTCAAACGCACAAAGTTCCACAGGATGATTGTTTGCCTCTAAGGCGCTGAGCAGATGTTGGACAAATTGTCCGAGAACAATTTGAAATCGTATGGAAATGTAACGCGTACGTAAAACAAAATGCCGGGATTTCCATACGATTCCAAATTGTTTGCGGACAAATATGGCTTTCCACATACGTCCTTCTAAATTCCAACATTACAGCAGTCTCAACGACCTCTAAATTACCAGACAAACTACAAAACGCACATTTATTTACTCCAAAATTAACACTTCATAAAATAATGCGACATAAAGTTGCACACGAGCGACTGCTACATGGCGTGGTCATCGCTAATTGTGATTAATGGTCGCTCCGCTGTCGACGTCATTTGTCTTCGAGCGTCGCACCGGGCACTATACGTTCTACTGTGCAAGTTTGTGACGGTGCAGACGGGCGACTAAGTGATGGTTTGTAAATGAGATTTTAAATTGTTTGGATTTTTGTTAATAAAACTTGAAAGTTATGATTTGTGGATGTTATGGCTTGTTTTAATACCTAAATTTCATTTTATTTTTGGAATAGTGTACAGCACTGACATGTAATGCCATCTTGAAGATGCGGTTGGCGATGTTTATCGCTTGTTCTTTTTGTCACGAATAATAAAGGAAAGACTTGCATTGTCCCCTGCAGGAATAGGTTTATGTCGCCTATGTCACTGTTGACCTAAAAATATCATATCAGTAACACTTTTGCCTAGTCGTGTTACAACCCGCGCCAATAAAGTACACAGTATAATTTACTAGTGAGAGTGAACGATTATCACCGCCATTTTTATTATAAGCCCTTTTAGCACACGCCAGACATCAAAAAGGAATTTGAATCACATCAAATTCAAGTGAATCCTAGACAAGACTTCGAAATATCAAATTATTCATCTCAACTCAAAAGAAGGTGTCGAAACCCGATCGCTCGTCTACCCACCCAACCGCAATGAAGTTAAATCCACCGCTTAAACCGCGTAATTATTGCACGCTCGATCCGTCGGTTGAAACTAAAGTAATGTGTTTGGTACACGAAGCAAATGAACTAAAACCCGTTTTAGAACCGAATTAAACATCACTATCTAATGCTGTGGTTACTGTTGTAATAATTTCGAGCTACAACGCCTACAGTGGAGGATTGTGGCTAGATTGTATAAAGTCGTTGCGAAATGGAATGAAATCATGCTAAGATTTTAAGTGAGTGTTAAACTGTTAACTTGTGTTTTTGTAGGAGTGTTTTAAGGTCTAAATCTGTATACGAGTAAGGTGCATTTAAATGATAAAATGATTTGAGTTCAACTTGTTTACTTATTGATAGGTAGTTATAAAGAAAGCACGAACCCCCAAACTGATAAACCCGCGGCGAATGAGTCTTTTTGCACACCTAAACCACAGTATAAAAAAGTAACAGTAACAAGTCTCGGCAGTGAGCTTGAAATAATTACCTACGGCGCAGCCGCTCGATACTGTTGTGTAACTGCTGTGCACTCGATACTGGTTGCGTAACGATAAACACTGATATTTCGAAGCGCGTCGTTTCGGCCGTTTTCTATGAAGATATAATACTGTTACTTATTTATACTGTGTCCAAACGATGCGATTACTGATCGCTAACTCAAACATGTATTTTTATTAATTCGCTGCGCGTCTGATACTGGTTTGCTGGTATATTCTGCTTCTTTAACTTCTAATTACCTACAATTCTTGACTGGTAGAAAATGCCTCAGGCATTAAGTCTACCTTTGTACAGTATTTTTTACTTGTGCATAAAGTTTTAATAAATAAATATATCTTTATCAATATCGCATTTTTAAAAACAAAATCTAGAAACTGAAAACTTTCTGAGAATCTATTGAAGTTACAATCTGTATTTTCAATTTTGAAGACAATGTAAACATTGTCTTCAAAATTCACAGAACAATCCGATATTTCACCTTTCCAATTATATGTTATGTTTTAAAGAAGAATTTATTTTTGGTTTTGTTTAAGAAGAATTTTTTAAGTTACATTTTAAGAAAACTTTGTTTTTGTTTTATTTTTGTATGTTTCTTTTATTTTTATTTTTTAGGTACCTACATAGTTTTTTTTAAGTCGCTTGCCTCACCAGTCCTGACTCTCTGTATATTTTGGGTGTTGAGTAAAAAACTACAAACGTACGTAGTATACAGGGAAGTTTTATAAAAATGTGGCTGTCATTGTAGTATATTGTGGTGTATTACGACTTCGACGTGAACGAAGTCGCGGGCAGAAGCTAGTAGTTTTAATGAATAAATAAATAATACTCGTTTAGTTTCAAATAAGATTCCTTTATCAACCACATTATAAAATTCATAATTATATTCACAATAACTGTATTTATATAAATTATTTTCACTAACAAACAAAACTTTCTTTACAAGATTTATAACAGAGGGCCTCAGGCTCAAAAGGTTTTATAGTTCTCAATATTTATGAGAGTTTCTGAACCATTTTACGTGAATAATTAATTTAATGGAAGTTCTTGTTGACCTCAATGTAGTGATTTCAATAATTTGCTTTTTAAAACAGTCTGCGATAAAATGGATTATTCATTCAACGGAAGATTTACATTAAAAATGTTTGAGATGTAACTGATGATATCAGAATCTTTACTTTAATTGTGATGAATCTGTTTTGAGATATTAATTTGCTGGATAACATGCTCGTTTAATCTTCATTCGTCATCATTATTTCATGTTGCATTATCTGTACTAACTTTGCTATCGTCAATTTTCAAAGCTTGTTTTTTTAACTAATAAGTTTTTGAGTATGAATGTGGATAAGAGTAGGGGAAGACCAAAGAAATGATGGATGGAGTTTGTGAAAGATGATATGGCTAGAAAAGGTGTCACTACCGAGATGACGACTAATAGAGAAGTATGGACGTAAAAGGCATGTTGCGCCAACCCCATAAATTAGGATATGGGAAACAAAATGATGATAAATGAGGACGTTTTTTATGCAGTCGTCTTTTATAGTTTTGCTAGGTTCTACAAAGTGTAATTGAAATAACCGAAAATCTCATAAGGCGTTATTGTACATATCATTATAAACAACTTTTACTATCAGACCAAACCAGAAATCGCAAAAAAAAATCTGCTGTCGCAAAACTGTTAAAAATTTAGGGAACATAAGTTTTTATTCATCCCATAGTATATGTTGTTCTTCTTCTTCTTAGTGAGTAAATGGCAATCTAGATAGACCCGGCCCTAAATTGTCGGCCCACGTGTTTGGCGCCATCAGTAGCGTCCATCAGTTCCCGTAACGTGCAGCTGACAGACGTTTGTGGAACAGCACCATATTTATACTCCAAAGCGGAGTCGTCTATGAATCCCCACCTGAACAGATTTTCGTTGCTTCTGCTAACCTAGGCCCAGAGTCTGCTTAAAGACTTCCAGGTTACCCAAAGCAACTCAAAGTGTAATGTATATTTTCTTTAACAGGAATATATAAAATGTCATAAAAGCATATTGTATGTTTTTCTGGCGTTATTTCTTTTTTTATTATGTTCTCAAGGCGCTGTAGACCTTGGACGCTATATCTTGATAGAGCTTTATTGGAGTCCTGTAGATTTTACTTTTTATGGTCCTACGCTCCTTATGGTATTTTGGTGGCCCAAAGCACTCATGTCCAGGCGGGAGATCTTCAGCAGGTGGAACAAATGGTTTGGATAAGGAAGCACTGTCTCGCAACAGCTTCAGTCTTTGTTTTGATCGTTCGCCACACTTTAAAAAACAGTTTCGGCTTTCCAGCCTTTGTGTTCTGTTATGTTATTCCTATGACCCCGTGTGGTTTTCAGCTATTTCAATTATACTTTGAATATTCCACCTATACAGTTACATGAGAACTTCACAGTAATCCTTCATAGTACTATTATCCAGACTAGCTTTAATTACAAATTCTAGTAACTTGGAACTAACTCCTTAAATAGTCTGCTTCCATATAAATTATTTAGTCGCACATTTATTTCCATCACACGCCACGTCCAGACCAGAACATGTAAAACAATGACACAGACTTGAAGTGTAAATTACATAGTACATTTATCAGCTACGTCTCTGCCTGCCACAATAATACGGTTGACTTCATCTTCTAATAATTCTCTTTGTCTTATTCGGTCGGCGTTTGCCGTTTTTTCTTGTGGTTTAAGTTGTGAACTTTTAGTACATGTTGCTGATACTCGTAGACTGGATTCTTATTTTTGAAAGGTTCTCTCGTTTCCTGTACCTACTTCATCAGTTCAATTTAATTGTTGAGATTGCAACGAATAACGTGTTATTTGATTTGTATTTTCCTTAGTGCTAATTAAATAATAATGTGTCTACCTAGCCTAATTTTGCACTAGCAAACTTTTTGTTCATCATAATGTTATCATCATCATCGTGATCTGTAGTAAGTATGTTATCTATAATATCTGTTAAAAGTCGTCAAGGATTGGACATAGGCCTCCTCGTTTTAGCAGCCCTCGTTCGACTGTATTCGTCTCTTTGCGATTTGCTGTACAACGATATTTTGGCGCGTGACCAAAATCAGAACTAATGCCGCCATCTTATTTTTTTCAATACATTTCACAAATGTTTACCAACTTCGCCTCCCTTGTAACGTCATTCGATCGCCAAAAGAAAATGGTGGCACTTTAGCTGTAACCCACTGACCTACCCGCTCCAGCTTCTTCCTTCCACCACCGTCCATCACCGTACATCACGACATGTCGTTAGGGGCAGGAGGTGGCCCAATAAATCAGGGGACGTCGTCTGCGCCATCCGCTTGCACTCACTAATGCGAGTCCGTGTAATGAATGAGATCAGATCTCTGATTGTCGGTTTTTAGATTTTATAGCCTTTGCTATATTTGCGGACGTTGAGCCTGCTATGGTTGGAATGTCAGCTAGTTAAATGGTTTTGGAAGAGGCGTCTTAGAAGATATACAAAGTTGCCTGCCTAAATGTCCTTTTGTTTTGTATACAGGGTGGCGATTTAGTCAGATACATCCGTCAGTATGACGGGTAAACTCACCCCCTTGACGGATGCAGCCATGCTATTCTGTAAACATCTCACCGTGAAAACTTGGGTGAAGTGAGCTGTCAATAGTATCAATCCCTGTGGAATGACAGCTCACTTCACCTAAGTTTTCACGGTGAGATGGTTACAGAATAGCACTGCAGGTGTCTAAATCGCCACCCTATATAATATTATATTTAGTTGGTTAGTCAGTTATTTAATTTAGTTTATTATTAATTTTATTAAGTCACGAAATTGCGTGTCCGGGAATGGTGACGAGCGTTTGGCGACGATTGTTCACTGAGACATAGCAGTTGTTTCGTATTTTGTTTTGGTTTTTTCTTTTTCATTGTTTGTCATTGGTATTTTTTTTTTAAACCACTCCTCACATTAGTTTATCTGTATTTCTCCATTGGCCGCTAACTGACTACCACAAAACACTTCCATCCTGATATTCACTTTATTTTTGTAGCAATACACAGCCGTAATGTTTATTTTTTGCCGGTGTCGGTGTCTGCGTCTCTTTACTTGTCACAACGATACCATAGAGTAGGTACCACAGACAAGTAACTGATGTTACGTCGGGTGCAGACTCGCGTATTTCAGTTGTTTTTTTTTTTTGTATTTATTTATGTATCTATCGATCCGTGACATCAATCACTGCGGGCCCTATCAGAATACCAGCGCTGCGACATTTATTATTAAATGTCGCTGCATCATGCTGAGATATGAGCCTTTTAGCCTCGCACAGGACTTTCTTCTTTCATTTTAATTTTAATATATTTTTATTTTTATTGTTTTTTTTTCTATTTATGCATCAATGAGTGTGTTTTGGTTTAATTTGAGATCTCCTGTGCGTGTCTCAATAAATAAATTTCTTTCTTAATAGTCGCAAACTTGGTATGCATAATTTTATGGTCATGATTATATATTTTAATGGCGTAATGAAGGAATAACAAAGTATAAAAATGGCACAGTAACGTCACTTAGTTCTACTATAAAGTTTCTTTAATTATAATTAAGTGTAGGTAATGTTCGCTATTTTGAATTCTTAATTCCAATAGTGTTTACTCTTTCCAGCGATAAGCCGAGCTGCATCAAATTACCAACAAAATTGCATCCGGCGAAAGATTCAAAAGTTGTTTGTTACCGGCTCTCATCCCAAGCACCACAATAACCCAATTCTCCAGCTGGCTTCTGCAATTAGAGCAGGTCAACAAACAACACGTTTCATTTTTCAGCACAACACGAAAACGCAAAACTGCCAATTTGCAAGCGAAAAAGTCGCCAATAAATTTATTTAATCCCAAACTCGACACACAGGGTATCAACGCGTAAAACTAATAAATCCATTAAACTGAACAAATACAAAGTATTGGGATCCCAATTAGGGCAACTGGCAGAATGCCAGATGATGGCCGGAACAGAGCGCAATGCATAGCAATTGGTCGAATTAAGCGGGAGTTAGATGGATGTCCTGCGGTGGCAACGTAAAACCTTAATGCATTTGATATAATGAAAAGTTTGATGCCGCTTTCAATTATGCAATGTCTGTGGAAAATAGGGATGTTGACAATGTTTTTTTCCGTCAGGTAGATTATTAAAAAATATTAGAGACATATTTTTTCTTTTCTTACGTTATCAAAAGATTACGGCAATACATTGAGTTAAAATGTGGCATGATGTCACTCTCCGGTAGATTTTATATTAACTTGTGACGTAGAGAGCCCCCACTCCCCAACTTTAATGCGTTTCATCTAAACCATTTTTTATTAATATGATAAAGCAAAAAATACGTGTCTAATATTTTTTTATTATCTGATTGGCGGACTAAATAGTTTTTTTTTTCGATTCAACATCCCTATTGTGTTTTCCACTATGTAGGTAATTGCAAATGGTCTACATAGTGATGGATAAATTCATTTGGCCAGGACCAAGATTATAAAACTGTTACTAAAATGGCCCAAAATTTTTGCGAATTGCAGTTCCCTGATTGTTTTGCGCAATTAATACATATTCTGAAACAACTGAAACACTTCATTACTAGATTGACTAACACCATTGTTATTAGCATTAACTTTAAAACTTAAACTTATTTGCCTTTATAATTAAAAATCTCATTGATAACACCCAGAGCTTAATCTCTATTCATACTGCAAAAAGAAAACAAGAGAAATGCTTTTAGTGCTAACAATATTTCGGACAAGCTGCATAAAGTAGATAAGTACAGAAGCTCCATACAACAGGCGAAAACAAGGTGCGTGATATTGCGGACGGACGCGGACCAGCCGGCACGGCTGACGACCACAGACACCCACTCACCGTACACCAAGGCTCTTCCCACGGTCCGTGATTGCGGACGAACGCAGACCAGCCCGTAGAAATTGGATTCACTTTGTCATTCCGAAGAAGCTCGCACCGCACCTTTGAAGTTATCGACTCAACGCAGATCGGACGACTGCGACAGATGTGTCTCTGCTACCACGAACGATACTTTTCCCATGGTGCGTAGGTACGGACTAGTCCGCGTCCGTCCGCAATACCACGTACCGCGGGAAGCCGTAAAAGTTAAGTAAAATCATCAGCCTATAACTATCCCACAGCTGGGACTCAGATCTCTTTGTGGGAGGGAGTCCGCTATAATCCACCACAGGCCCAGTGCGGGTTGGCCAAGGATGTCACATGTTGGGCCGGTCCTGCGGGACTGGCTCGAGCGGCCGCACGGGTTCCTCTCGTTCCGTCTGGTGCAGGTGCTGTCCGGACACGGTTGTTTCGGATCGTACCTGCATCGGATCGGACGGGAGGAGACGCCGTCGTGCCACCACTGTGGCGCGGCGGAGGACACGGCGCAGCACACTCTCGAGGTGTGCCCGTCGTGGTCCGAGCCGCGCCGCAGTCTCGTCGCGGCGATCGGGGTGGACCTCTCGCTCCCCGGCGTGGTGGGCGCCATGCTGAGGGACGAGGGGTCCTGGGCGGCAGTCGCCTCCTTCTGCGAGCACGTCATGTCCCAGAAGGAGGCGGCGGAGCGCGTGCGGGAGGACGATCCCGACGCGGCACCGCTCCGAAGGCGGAGGAGGGGTCGAAGGAGACGTCAGTTCGACAGTCATCTCCGACTCCTCCTCCCAGGTGGAGGCCAGCAGGCAACGGGTGCGGGGGCACCCTCGCCTGCATCGCACAGGCCTCCACCAGTGCCGGACGGGAATGGCCAGGTGCTCCCGGCCATTCCCGTAGCCCCCCACCACCCAGGTGGGGGGCATGTGGGGCCCGCCAGCTAGGCGGGCATGCGCCGGGAGGGCTGTGGATGTAAAGGCTGAGCCGGTTTCCCATGGCCCTCCCATCACGGCGATGCGGGAGCACCGCTGAGTTTTAGTGGGTATACTGCATTTAGACAGGAGTCCCACATACCCCGACTCGTCCCCCACGAGCCGGGGATGCGTAACGCATTTCTCAGCGAAAAAAAAAAAAAAAAAAAAAAAAAAAAAAAGGATGTCACATGTCCTCGATTTTTTTGTTTTAGGTTTGGCTGGTTTTCTCTCGATCTTTTCCTTCACCGTTTTGAGAGCAGCGGTGATGAAATAAATTAGATAAAGTAATTTGCCTGCCTTGGTTCGATACTATTGCTCCCATATACGCGTACGTATGGCTATCTCATTCGAAAGTCAGTCGTAAGTGCGCTTACTCTAGTGCTGTATGTAAAGCATCTCTGTGTATGGGTAGGGTGCGTTTTCGCCCGTTTTTTGAAGCCGACCTTCTGTATCTATTTTGTGCTAGCTGTCTGACCCAGATTCGAAACAGAGAAAAAATACATGACTGCGTTTCCTTTGTGTACATTCGTGTTGCGAGAACAATATCGGCAATGTACTGATGAAAAGCTCCGTGTCAGAAATTGCAAATTTTGCGGCAGTTGAATTCATTTTCTATTTTCGCCAGTCATCTTTTATCTGTGATGTTCGAAACTGGAATAGTGAATAGGGAATTATTTTTCTGATGGCCGTTTGTTGAAAATTTTCTTTAATTGAAGCTTGTTTAACGATGATTTTATGTTTAACTTGAGGTGAAATTAAAATAAGCAAAATCGACATGAATATTTTCACATTTAATTTTTGTAACTTGCCTTCTTAAAACAGGATGTAACTTAACTTTGGTGGCACCCACATATAACTACCGTGACGGCTGTCAGGAGAATGAATTTGACTTTACGGTGACAAAAACGCTCTCTAGGTAACCACACTAACTTTCTTTTATAAATAACGTGTTAGTGACGTCATTTGACGGTAAATCAGATGGTATGTGGCGGCCATCGCAGTCTTAGGGAACCCCAGCTTAGCTCGTTGGTTTACGCTTGCTTAATAATAGTAACTTATTCACAACTTGAACACTTCCAGTTTAAAAAACTTTCGGGAAATCGATTTCGGCTAGGCGTAAAAACGATAAGATATTTTATTATGCAATTTCAATATTTTAGTCTTAATTTTTTTTTACTTATTGCTTGGTTGCAGAATCCACTACCAACTTCCCCGCGACCGCAAAATTATGTACTATCGCGGGCAAAAGTACATAACACAATACAGAAGGTGCGATAATATACACAAATACTCGACACGGGTTTCACCCCATCATGTATTCTCAATACTCAATACTTTATTTGCATTCCACACTAGGTACTTAGGTGGTACCTTGAAATGACATTATGATCATTGTGGACCCTTTCAGACTTAGCAAAAAAGTAGGGGAGAGGAAGCTTTTGAAAAATCAGCTTATCGTCTTCTGAATTAAATCCTCAGAAGATGTTGACTCGTCGAATATTTCAAACCAGCTGGCCGACTCTTGTTGCCACATCACCTTCAAAATCTCAAAACATTTTTTTTCCTTTGTAAGTTAGATCCAGCAATATTGTCACAGATGGTGCAAAATTCATGACCTCAAAGTGGTCTCTGTTTACTCAAACTGCGGTCTAAGGCTCCTGGCAGCATTCCAAGCCAGGATTAATTAATTGGGACACAGAGACACTTCCGTGCCGTCTTAGTGCCATTTAAGGAGTTTAATTTTTAAGTGCATTAAGACTATCCGTTCTTAGTCTTGCAGTTGTTTTCGAAAGAAGATCGTAATTGATATTGTTGATTGGAACTCAAACTCAAAGCATTTATTGAAATTAAACCAATCACAGGTACTTTTGATTTGTCAAGTGGTTGGTCAGACAGAAAAATTAAACTAATTAGTCGATAGTCGAAGCGATAGTTTTTTTTTTTATGTAGTTTTGCGGCCGCATCTGCCTCTATCATGACGAAGCTTTGCACAGTGATGCGATACACGCAGGTGTGACCAACCACTATCGGTAATCGTCGCGATAGTTCGGGCTGCGTAGCACTTATCGCCCGGGTGTCGGTACATAATAAACGTGGCCAAGCCGCTAATGTGACCACCGTGTTAGCGCGATAACTTTTTAGCGAGCAAAACATACGAAGCTTCGGCACGCATTGCTTTGTCAAATAGACGCAAATGCGGCCGCAGCATGATAAGTAGGCCTGTTTTTGAATGAACTACTTGATAATGATGGCTTTCCTTGGCAGGTCCTCAGGAACGTCACTTCAAAAGAACTAGTCATTAACTTATATTGGCCTGCATATTAATATAGAGTATTGGAACAAGTAAAAAAACCAGCCACAGCTGTAGCGAAAAAAGACACGTTTCTTGTATGGGGACCACCCCTTTAATATTTGGCAATATTACTTTTTTATTGTATGTTGTTCTAGCGGCAATGGAATTACAATATAGTGAAAATTTCAACTGTTACGTTAAAACTGTTATTACGGTTCACGAGATAGGACTAAAAAGACTTGCCTTTTAACTGGTTGATAGGGTAACTCATATAGCCCAAGGTACGCTGGACGAAGTTTTACGGGTTGATAGTGCAACTCATAACCCAAGATGCGCTGGAAGAAGTTTTACGGGTTGATAGTGCAACTCATAGCCCAAGATGCGCTGGACGAAGTTTTACCGGTTGATAGTGCAACTCATAGCCCAAGATGCGCTGGACGAAGTTTTACCGGTTGATAGTGCAACTCATAGCCCAAGATGCGCTGGAAGAAGTTTTACGGGTTGATAGTGCAACTCATAGCCCAAGATGCGCTGGACGAAGTTTTACCGGTTGATAGTGCAACTCATAGCCCAAGATGCGCTGGAAGAAGTTTTACGGGTTGATAGTGCAACTCATAGCCCAAGATGCGCTGGACGAAGTTTTACGGGTTGATAGTGCAACTCATAGCCCAAGATGCGCTGGAAGAAGTTTTACGGGTTGATAGTGCAACTCATAGCCCAAGATGCGCTGGACGAAGTTTTACCGGTTGATAGTGCAACTCATAGCCCAAGATGCGCTGGAAGAAGTTTTACGGGTTGATAGTGCAACTCATAGCCCAAGATGCGCTGGACGAAGTTTTACGGGTTGACAGTGCAACTCACAACTCAAGATGCGCTGGACGAAATTTTACGTGTTGATAGTGCAACTCATAGGCCAAGGTGCGCTGGATGAAGGCTTAGTACTGCTGTCACTGAGTATATGTATAAATCAGCAAAATCTTTATTAGTGCCCTCTGAAAATCAGCGCTGTGCTATGGGCCCGTTGTACCGCATGCACCATTGACCTGCACCATCAATGATGCAGAGGAGACTAATTAGTTTCGTTTGCACCATGGGGCGACCCATAACACAGCATCGCGCTCAGTGAAAGCCTTCTTGTTACAGTCAAGACGTGCAGCTGCCGACTATTTTTGTTATGTGATTATTCTGGTGATTAGTTCTGTTTTGTTTTTTATTCCACTTAGCTTTCTTATCTTTTTATAAGCACGTGTTTCTGTGACAAATAAACCTATTTCTTTTTCTTCCGATTAATGGACCTTATTCTTTTAATTGCACTCCAAAAGACTGTACTGAAGTCTTTTAAGAATAAGAGAAGGAGTTGATCTTCAGCACGAGCTCATTTATCTTTAATTGGCTTCTCCGAAAGGCATGAGCACGTTTCTTCATCACAAAAAAAATCTGATAATAAATTCCAACTTGGAAAACTAACTTCACCAATTAATATTTCCTATAACTGTTGGAAAACAATTTTAATTGAGACGACGAAGTTAGAAATAATTTCCATTTCTTCTTCTCATTAGCGAACGGTGCAACTTTCCAATTTTGTTATTAAATCAACTTAGTTTGTTAGCCTGTTTACATTACAAGCGTGTTTTTTTATCTAAGTTTGAAACTCAAGATGAAAAATTCGAGTTAATTAACGAGCGTCCATTGTTTTTATGATCTTTGAACGGAAAGTGAAATAAACAAATGACAACAGTAAGTTGTTTTGGGGAGTATTAACTCCTTTAATTTGGTCACTGCTTTAAATAGACAGTCAGTTGAATAGACCGTTTTTTTAGGGTGGGAAATGATCATATAACTTCTCCCACTCTGGGCGGAGCGGGAGGTCGTGTCAGACCCTTACGAAAACCCATCCGTGTTCCTTTAGTTGCCTGTATGTTGCCAGGGGCCACGGTATCCCTTTGTTGAATAGATCCTAAGATTTAAATAAGTCTGTAGGGAATCCAAAGTATTTCTTTATCTTTGCATTGTTTATAAAACCCTTTGGGATAATTACATAACACACTTAATTGAGTAACACACTTTCAATCACAACACAAGGGTTTTTAAGGAATTTCCTATACCATTGCTTCATAAGTTTGAAAAATTTGTCTGCTCAACAACGTAAACAACGCAATGAACGTGGGTGAACTGTCAAAATGAAAGACATTGTGATCAATTGTCATTTTATGTGTGTTACTCAATTAGGTACCCCACAGAAGCTTATTAAATTAGAGATATGTTTTAGCAAGATGTCCATTGCTTGCTTGCTTGAGATTGATCAAGGAAGCTGTGGATGGAATAGAGATTCCAGAACTTGGTCTGAACGCAGGTTTGTTGTCATAATTATTATCTTGACGGTGCTTATAACCTCTCACTCTAGGGCGCTCTCCACGATAATTAAACTGATACATGATTTCGTCGTGGTGTGATTGATTCACACCGTTTTATTACAAAATAAAGTTTTTCTTCCAACCCAAGTTTTATTCCAAGTTCCAACTAATATAATGAACGGTATTTCAATCAAAACTATATAGGTACGTTTTATTACAAAAAAATTGGGTTATCCTTGAAAATTTAACGGCACGATATAACTGAAAACAAAATATCGCTCGTGGAAATGGTGTGTATACTATTGACCAAAATAAAAGTAATGAAAACTAAAATCCAATTACAATAAAAAAGTCGACTAAAAATGTATAAGCAAGACATCACAGACAGACGAATTAAAAATCCAGAGTCACACGTAATTTGTTCTATTTAAGTTAAAGTTAAGTAAGTTATCGCTGTTTAAGTTATTTTAATATAACTTAAACAGCTAAGTACTACAGTACTTACTGTTTGTATTTCCTGTCCCAAATACAATATTTTTCTTTCTTTCTAAGTAACCAGAAAATTAAGAAATCGTCCAATAACATATTTTTTATTCACTTTATGTTAAGGGGGTTGATTCTTGTATTCATTATAATAGTCACCACTGCAGACTCAAATAAATTCCAATTCTTACTCGAAATACAAAATTCAAGTAAGTAGGTTAAATAAAACGATGAACTTAATACACTACTGTCCCGGTTCCAACACTGTACAAAGACGTTTGGAGTACCAGGAGGACCACTCGGGCTTTGGCAAGGATCCCGTTGTGTCTTTAAATTTTCTGCTTAATCCACAGCATTTTCGAGTGATTATTAAAGTTAACGAGATTCTGTGCAGTTCTGTTCTGGCTTTGTTTCACACTGGTGTTGGTTTTTGTGGTTATTTTGTGGCGTTGGGATATCTATACTATACTAATATATATAAAGAGGTAAAATTAATGTGAGTTTGTATTACTAGTATTACTACTATTATATAGTTTTTTTTCTTTCTCACTGAACAGACAGCTGTGCTGCTGGGGAGTTTGTTGCGCCACTTCTTCTTCCCAGCTAACGCACTAGGAAGTGGTGAAGGGTGGGCGTTTTGGGGGACTGTCTTATGTAACTTTGACGTTCGAAAAGTGCTGATTATCAGCCTAGTTTGAATAAATGACTTATGAATTTTGAAATTCAAATTCAAAAATTCAATTTTGAATTGTAGGGGGTAATCATCGGAACTTATGATCCGATTTCGAAAATTATTTCATTAATGGTAATTAAGTTAAGCTTATGATAGCAGGGTATAATGTAGGGATAATGATCTCTGAGTATCATAGGAAATATTTTATGTTACGAGCGTTTATCCTAAAAGTGATGATGGCCGGCATGTCGTGATGGCCCAGTGGTTAAGGCGTCGCCTCTCATGCACGAGATTGTTAAAATCCGGGCAAGTACCAATGTGACTTTTTCAATTCATAATATGTACTTTCTGAGTTTATCTTAGACATTACTGACATCGGTGAAGGAAAACACGTTGAGGAAACCTGGACTTTATAGTTAATATTTGTTCTGAAATTACCAATCCGTCTTGAGCAAGCGTGATGATCAATGCTCGTGCCTTCTCTGTATGAGAAGAGGCTTTTGCCCTGCAGTGGGACAGTAACAGGCTGGTATTATTATTTTATTATTATATCCTAAAAGTTGGCAACGTCGCAAATAGCTGTCAAAAATTACCTGTTTTTATTAATTTGCCAATATTACTGTATGGAAATAAGAAATGTGGCTAACTAGCGAACTAGAATATTAATAATGAGTTGCAATTATAACATTGAATTTGATGTTGTACCCGTTTTAGGTATAAAAAAAGGCATTTGGAAAGTTTCAAAATACTTTTTTTACATGTAAAACTAAATACTCGATGTTACGATATTAATTATTGCATTTCATTATCAATATTCTAGTTAGCTAGTTATCCACATTTCTTATTTCTATACAGTAATATTGCCAAATTAATCAAAACGGCGAAATATTTGACATTTGCGGCGTTGCCAACTTTCAGAATAAACGTTCTTCTAGAAGTTAAGTATGGACTATAAGAAAATCTTTTACAAATATTTTGGTCAAACCAAGACCAACATAACCGCGTCTTTAGAACCACATTTCAAGCCGGCAAGTGAAATGAGGCGTGCGTAAAATTAACAAAGCAAAACGTATTCGGACTTTGTAAGTTATTGTTATTGCTCGCTCATTTATTATATTATTTTTTCGTTTACGTTGATAGGTTTGTGGGTGCGAATAACTGGTCTCGATTTGATGACTTCATTGGAGATAATCTTTGTTACCAGAGTAATCTCCTCTAGTTTTCATCTCTACGCAGATGACTTGCAGCTCTACAGACATTTTACTGTAGCTGACGCGGGTTCTGCAATTGCTGCTATGAATCGTGACCTGGCTTGCATCAGCGTTTGGGCGAAGTCATTTGGTTTGCAAATCAATCCAACCAAATCCCAGGCCATGATCATAGGCAGCAGATTCGTTCGCAGTGCGGCTGACGTTACATCTCTAATGCCTTTGTATCTCGATGGTGTTCGCATTGACTTTACCGAAACCGCCAAAGATCTGGGTGTAATTATTGACTCCAATCTTTCGTGGCGTGCTCAGGTCAATGAGGTCAGTCGAAAGGTACATTTCTCCTTTCATTCGTTGAAAAGCCTTCAAAGTCTCCTGCCCTTGAAGACTAAAATTTCTTTGGCACAATCACTTATTCAGCCGATTATAGATTATGCCGACGCCTGCTACCTGGATGCTACTGAGGAGCTATTAAATAAGCTTGAGCGCTTACAAAACTTGTGCATTCGCTTTGTTTTCGGTCTTCGAAAGTATGACCATGTTTCTCACCTTCGCAAGGAACTCAAGTGGCTCCCAATCCGCCTTCGCAGGAACACTCGGATTTTATGTCTCGTTTTCAACATTTTACACAACCCGTCCTATCCCTTCTACCTGCGTGAGCGTTTTTCTTACGCTCGCCCTAGCGAAGCTCCGTGTAGATCACACCTTAGATCCCTTCTTAAATCTCATCCTCATAAAACAAGCTACTATTCTTATTCCTTCTCTGTTCATGCAGTAAGATTATGGAACTCACTTCCGCCTAGCATTCGTGATTTAAAAACCATTTCACAATTCAAATATCGAGTAAAAGAGCATTACCTTTCCTCTCTACTGTGAGTATTTATATACCTGTAATATGTATGTTTATATATTTAAGTTTTATGTATTTATTTAAGTATATGTTAATTTATTGCTTTATACGTGTAGGTATATTTTGATATTTTTAGTATGTATAAGACTTTGCAAATTTATATTTTTCTCTTTTTGTTCTCACACACTATTGTCTACATTTCTTTCTCATTTCTCCTTTCGCAGGTCTGCTGGAAGAAATTTCTTAAGAAATAAGCAGTACCTTTGTACTCAAATTATAATTATGTCGTAACTCTATGTATTTTACTGTGTGTACATAAATAATAAAATAAATAAATAAATAAATAAATAATTATAATCGATTGTTACTTTTTTTTTGGTATTTTTTTTACCAGTCTTTCCAAGCGATATCATGTTTCGCAGTAACAGGTTCGTGGAGGTGAGATAGGCAGTCTTCGATCCATGTAAAATAATGGTATTCAGGTGCATTCCTGAATCCGTTTAGACTGAGAGCAGACCCCAAGATAGTGGGGTACGGCTAGTTACCTAGATCTTTTTCTAACTGAACAGACAGCTGTGCTGCTGGGGAGTTTGCTGCGCCATTTCTTCTTCCCAGCTAAAGCACTAGGAACTAGTGAAAGGCAGACGTTTTGGGGGACTGTCTTATGTAATTTTACGAAAAGTGATGATTGTCAGCCTAATTTGAATTAAATGACTTTTCATTATCAAATGCCTATGGGTTAAAAAAAAATCTGATTTACACCAACTTCTTGGTAAATCTAATTTTATTTGGGTGAAAAATCACTTTACTACAATTCAAAGTCAAAGTCAAAGACAGATATTTGTTTGCAGATAAATATGGTTACAAAAGTTCTTACAATGGTTTCAGTAGGGATAAGTTCTGACTGAAACATGATCACAATAATAGCAATAAGGTAAGATACTCACTGATTGATAAGTGGACTGTACTTATCAATCAGTGAGTATGTTGGCCGTACGTCAGTGATAATATAATTAGTATAAGTTGGCCTATTATTCTATTTAGGTTGCAGCCCGCTCGTAACCTACCAAGTGTCGTAGATGAACAAAATGCGTTTTCTTTTTATTTACTAAACAGAATTATGTTTAAAAATAAATTATGGCAATAACCATAGAATAATGATAAGTCAAAGTCAAAGTCAAATCATTTATTTCAAATAGGCCCTTGTAAGGCACTTTTGGACGTCCAAGTTTACAAAAAATTGAATTGATTCTAGTCGCCCCTTCCAAAAGGTAGTTTTCGTATGGAGAAGAATGGACAAGAAACTCCACCGTTACTCTTTTAAAAAGTGTTACAATATTTTGTACATCCCGGGCGCAATAACTTGACACCTGGCTCGAAACTCGACTCCCCTCCCGCTAACCCGCGCGAGGCCCCGCTCTCGTCCTGAAGGACGAGACGGCGGGTTAGCGGGAGGGGAGTCGAGTTTCGAGCCAGGTGTCAAGTTATTGCGCCCGGGTTGTATATGTAGGTACATTAGTTGCATAAAGCAATAAAAGATAAGCAATAAAAGTGTGTTTTTTTTTGTTGCACTAAGTGTACATGCGCAAGCGTACTCCCACTATGCCAAAACCTTGCCTAGTTACTTGCCGCCGACTATACTTACCACAATAGGCCAGCTCAAGGTCAAAGTGTTACCATCGACATGCGGTCGACTGTACATAGAAGTGTAATTGGTTACTGTACATGGAAGTGTATGGTTTGACCACGATTATATCTGGACTTGAAAAGAGACTGCGACCTCTGAGTTTGTTTCGGCCTTTCTTCTCAGAATAGTCAGATAGGAAACACCGACCTCATCTAGCTTATTTTTAATATGTTTTTATATGACGTGTAAAAGTGATTCCGATATCCTATTTACAGAATAAACAATTTCATTTCAATTGATTTCGTAATTATTCATTAAATACCGGTTTCAATTTATTCAATGCAATGTTCATTGAATAAATTGAAATAATTGGTAATTTTGATTAAACACATGCCCTAATTATGTCGAACCAATTCAATGGAGACAAAGCAACAATTATATTTGCTTAACCTCCTAAAGGAAACCAAAGCAAACTCAGTATAATTAGTAGAATCATTAATAATAATAATAGAAATCGTATCCAAATTGAGATATAAGCAACAGTCCAATAAATAACAGTAAGCAATTAATTCCGACACAAAAGGAAATGCAACGCCCTTCAATTAACCTATCACAATGAAAATGAAACCGTAACTTGATGCAGCAGAGTTGGAAATTGTTAATCAATAATATATGATTCCACCCACGCTATATTAAGTTCTATAGGTGGACGTCCAATTTAAGTTGAGCTATCATTTCAGGTCATTTTGTTGGAGCTTTAGAGGAGAGGATAGGGCAGCATAAAATGGTGGATCGTACCAAAATAAATGACACTAGATCACGTGATCTGACGATTTGTCGTGACGGCTAAACGATTACACGGATCATTACTCATATTACCACCTTTTGATAACATCATTTTGGGGTTAACATTACAGGATTTGCTACTGAATTGATGTTTTTATTCCTTTTATGGTAAAAGGATCGCGTGTTGCATGCGTGTTCTTTTGATTCTTATCGCTGATTGGGTAATTTTTTATATGATATTTTTTGTAAGGGATATTAATCGGTAAACTTTTTGTGGTCATAATTTTGATGGATACTTCTTTGACAACGATTTTTTTTGCCTATTTTTATACAACATGTAAAATAATTCCATGTCTGAACCGCGAGGGTGTTATTAGGTATCGTACTGAGAATCTACGTATGAAGTAATTTGCAGGAAAAAAGAAAAAATAAATCACCACATTTTTTTTATGGGGAATATCACAGGGTGTCTATAAATCATAACTTATGATTATAACCCCTGTTGAAAATATAAAAACTTTGTTTCGGCCTTTCTTCTCAAAGTACCTAGTCTAATAGGAAACGCCGCCCTCATCTAGTTACTAAAATATGAATGACATGTCAAAGTGGTTGTACGAAATAAAATAATGTACTTATCATTAAATTAAACACAATTCAATCAAATCTCACTATAATAAATAAAAACGCATTAAAAACAATCACAATTATGTCCAAAATAAACTGCGGTCGGCCAGAGTTGTAGTGTGCCTTGCGAAGCTTTCTATAAGTAAATGTTTTGGGGGTTAACAGTGAGATAATCCCGTCCATTGTCTCTCGGCATGTCGGCAGGATCTTATGTACGGGCAATGCAAAACCATAGAACCCACTGTCTCTTAATTCGAACGTCACTACATAGCTGGAATCAGACAAACATTTATGTAAAGAAAAAAGTAAGACAGAAAAATTGTTTATTCTGCACAAACAAAACGCATATATAAAGACGAAATAGAATAATAAAATAAACACATACAAAAGTAGCCAAAAGCCTCGTATTCAACCAATAAATAAATATTTGACAATGTTGTTCATTACTTGATATCAAGGCCACGGACCAGAGACAATATTGCGTAATTAAGCTGGTAACAAATTATCGGACACGTCCGATAATTTCGTCCGACAGTCGCGACCAACAGACGTCCGAACGCTCAAGGGCACGTCCGCGACTTACGACCGATACTTTGCATAGTGTAGTGCTAAATGCACTATCCAGATACAAATAAGCCGCGGCTGAGAGTCGCGGCTTATTTGTGTTATTACGGACGCGTCCGATAATTTGTTCCCAGCTTTACTCTTGCGACATTGGCAAAAGATAACAAAAACAAAATGCCGATTACAGAACGCGATGTGTGAACAGTTGTGACATAGCTGGATTTGTATCTGGTTACTGGCTGCCTTTCAGAGCACCAAATCGCCGGCAGCGTCTGAAGATAGCAGTATTAAAAAGTTCGTGGCGCCGAAAGTGCAGTGAACGCACAACTTTTGTCGTGGACATCATTCAAACCAATTAATCAATTCAATACGTCATGTGTCCTAGTGAGAGTAAAAATGACAGGCTTGGTTTGTATGGAAAGAAGTTGATTATGCCAGCTCTAGGCCCGCTTCGACCGGTTCTATGCTTCCCTCATCCAACGGATTCCTGCGGCCTTCACAAGGTCATCGGTCCACCTTGTGGCCCTTCAAACGCTCCGTCTTCTGGTACGCGGTCGCCAGTCCAGAACCTTTCGACCACATCGGCCATCTGTTCTGCGAGCAATATGCCCTGACCATTGCCACCTAAGTTTAGAAATTCTATGGGCTATGTCAGCTAACCTTACAATCTCATAACCAAGCTTGATAGATGGTAATGATATTGACAGTTGACATTGAGCAGCATGTTTAGGATTACTTAATAGAATACTTTCTATTAAGTAATCCTAAACATGCTGCTGCCCATCCCGATATCCCGTAGTCTTCTAAAGGCTCAACATTTGGGTGCTCCCCCACCGCAACACAAAAATCGTCCTTTATCACTTTCGTATATAGTGAGACTAAAATTATTTTACCATGTTATTATATAAACACCTATATTTTGGCAAATAAATAAATTTCATTTCATTTCATTTTGTATATTTTTTATGAACGCTTTGGATGACGGACCTAATGCTACGGTTTACTTGATGAGCGGTGGCTGCCACATAGCGTCTGCAATTTACAGGCGAATGACGTCACTGAAACCTTATTTATAAAAGTAACTTGTGTTTTCCTAAAGAGCATTTTTTTGACAGCGTAAAGTCACACCCCGCTGCTAAAATTTAACAGCCATCACAGCGGTCGTTATATGGCGGCCACCGCTCTTCTAGAAAAACGTGGCATAAGCTAACTCCTGAACAATGGTTGGTACTTACGGAACTTGATATGCCCCTTTGACCCAACAACCACTGACTCCTGATGTCGTGTAACCTGTTGGAAGTAATAATTGACTTGGTTTAACTATTATTTAAATACTTTACTAACTTTACGCTGCCTTACGCTTGCCGGGGTTGGTCCGTGTATGGGTGCCCACCTTTACTCTCTACATATCGAGATTGCTCCGTGCTTCGGAAAGCACGCTATGTCGTTGGTCCCGGCTGTCATTCTTGGATCTTTGACAGTCGTTACGGGTAGTCAGAAGCCCGAAAGTCTGACAACCAGTCTTACCAAGGGGTATCGTATTACCCATTTACTGGGTTTTGGAGGTCAGACAGGCAGTCGCTCCATGTAAAATATTGGTATTCAGTTGCATCCGGTTAGGCTGTAAGCCGACCTCAACATAGTTGGGAAAAGGCTAGGCAGAGTGACTAGCCAGAATAATTATGAAATATTGCATATTTACAATATTTTTATTTTTAAGGGTGTGTTTACAATGTACCAAGTGCAGGCCGGACTGGGACCGAAGCTAAGTTCGTTTGCTTCGATTATGTAGCTATCGCGTCTTTTCATAGTTCGCGGTAAACTATGAACCGAACTAATTATCCGTGTTTTCGCAATAATATGAAAGAAAGAAAAATATTTTATTTGGGACACGCACAGGAAATACAAACAATGCTTAGGCATTGTTTGTATTTTTTTTTTTGTTTGTTGTTTGGCTAATATAAAATAAAATAAAAAAGGAACATTTACATTTAACAATATCCCTAGGGTATCCTAGGGTTTTCGCGAAAATTCGAATTATCAAATCATCCTACGACATATTATATAAAAAATATATAAAGCCCTTACCAACTGTATCGTAGGCTGTGCCAGTAGTGTACGTGGTTCTATATTTAGTTGCGATTTTTTCTGCGGCTTCCAAGCATATTTCATTCTGGAAACACAAACTCCTGTTAATACTCAATAACTGCAACTGATAATAGCGCCAAGGACCGCTATTGTAAATTGAAATCATGAGTAATTTAGAAAACGGAAATATTTAACTGATACTCTAAAAACTTATGGAGCTTCTAATGAAGCGAACTTTTTTAAATTTTTGAACATCTTTTTACTTTCTGGCCTTTTCTCACAGTAACTAAGCTAGGGTATCTCAACCAACCACTAGCCGAGCGAGCGAAGAGAGCGGTGCCGTGGCAGTGGCCGGCGAGCGCTACATCCAAAATTTGGTAGCAGTTACTTGGCTGTCTAGTATTTTTATGAATTATTTGTGAATCAGAAAAAGAGGCGCAATCATTATATTAGAATGCTCAATAATATTTTTAAGAAAACAAAATGGGAATTATTTGAGGTTCGATTAAACATATGCTTTTAGACAACCTTTTTTATGATTTTATCGATACTTAATACGTATGTGAAATTTCGCCTGATATTTTAATTTGACCAAACGAATAGATCAGAAAACCTATTTTCTTATCCATTTGTTTACATTTTCATCATATACTTTGGCACAGACCATACAATAGGCCCGTAACCTAAACCTATAAATAACTAGCAATAATTAAATAATTAATATTAAAGCCATTTTCGTACTTAAAAAAAAACTTGTCAAAAACTATAGGTAAAGTAGAGGTTTCCTTAAGAATCGATTTTCATAAATTAATATGGAAATTTTATGCGTAGCTCTTGTTTTATTCGTAAATAACACGGATTAAAATAAAAAATAAAAACATTTTACATATTTCACACTTCGATTTATTACGGTCGTTTTTTAAAGAGATGCGCTTATTTACCGTCTTTGCCTTCTGCATATTCAAAGATAATCGTATTATGGAGTAAACTCCAGTAGAGAGTCGGAGCTGTCACACACATACTTTTGTTTTAGACAGATTGAGACTGAGATTAGTTCAAAAATACGCCGAAAATTCGCGGAATTGCCCCTCTTTTTTATTCCTAGTTTGTCACTCACCACTTCATTAAAGTTGTCTAAATGTTTCTTGCTGTCGGCATACGGTATAATCAAGTATTGTCCGTAAGAGTGAAAAGCGAGGTAATACTCTAAGTCAATGCTCTTGGAGGCCACCAAACTTCTCATAGCTTTAGATTCTTTTTCAGAAAATGCCGACGGGCCGCAATAGGTGTCCGACGTCTTGACTGTACTTACGCCGACGGCTGAATAAATAAATGGTGAAACTTAAATCATTTCTTTTCTAATTGTGCCATTTTAAGGCAAAGTTATCTTAGGGTAGACAGGGTAGCTCGCCGTCCGATAAGGACTAGGCCCGGGTCGACGGCGCGTTGTGTTCCAAGCGCGCCTTAAAGAGATGAAAGAACACGGGTGGGTTCACGCTCTCCCGCTCCGCGCAGAGCGGGAGAAGTTATTTGAACATTTACAACCCAAAAAAATAAAAAACCATCACGAAGCCGTGATCTACGCATTCTGTACATAAGACTAATCGACTTAAAAAAACAAGGTTATTATTAACCGGCTTAAAATAGGATCGTGACCATTTTTTTGTTGGCTTACATTTTACTTTCAGCTTAGAGAATAGTGCAATTTTCATCAAAATCAGGTCAGTAGTTTTCAAGATTATGGTATAAGTGTGATGGTCTGGCTAATTGATGCGAGCTACGGGTGTGGTGTAAAAGGAAAAATATCTCAAAATCTTGGTCAACCACAGTTAAAAAGTGAAAAATAATTTTAATTTCGGAAGTCTGTGGCAAAAAATACAGAACCAAAGACACCGACACTTCCGAAATTAAAGTTATTTTTCACTTTTAGACTTAAAAAAAAAAAAATACACAAGCAAAACATTGTGCTTATGGGTGCATGCAACGGTACAGGGTTCGTGAGAGTAAAGTAACTTGGAAGAGTTAAGAAAAATGAATAAAAACTAAAATTTTGAAGTATGAAAACTGCTTGCGCCGGCCAGCACGCGTAAAATGACCACCGTAAACGGGTTTTGTCTACGGAAGAATACACAAAATGACAGATCAATCACAATCCGTTATTTTTTCTATTCTTCCGTCGACAAAACCAGTGTCTACGGTGGTCATGCTCCGCGTGCTGGGTTGACAACCAGCGGTTGTCGCCGCCGACCAGCGCTAGCATATCGGCGCCGACAAGTGCTGTCATATCGGCGCCAATTACCAGCGTTCTACATGAATGTAGCCTAAGACAGACTAATCTAATCTTAACTATTAGTTTCTAGCTAAAAGTATTTCTTGCAAAAACTTACTTCCGAATGCATTGTCAAAATTTCGATTCAAATCTACCCCGTGTTCGTTACGATTTTTTCTCCATAGCCGATCCTGGAACACAAGTTTCATTGTAGCCGAAATAAAGGAAACTAAAAAAAATTGTTTATCTGGTTAAAAAATATATGTGACTGCTTCCTATGTTGGTGTAGTGAGCGCGAGCCGTGGTTGGTTGTTTTTCCATCAAGAATTTGTCAGTAGTACCTACTACTGACAAATTCTTTCGGAGTCTGGAATTTCCTCAGTTGATGGCAATAGGCTCTTCCCCTATTACGTGGGACTTATAAATATACCGTGCGAAATAATAATTTATAATAATAAATAATTTATTTATTTGTCACAAAAACTTATGTTACATTTAGACAACACAGGACAATTAATTTTTTTTCTTAGTGTTATAGTGAAGGCATCTGTGTCTGAACTAGATAAAATGTATTAGTATGTATTAATTTTCAAGTTATCTATCCCTTATGTTGCACCTGCCATGTTTTGTCTCTGCATCACCCTAAGGTTGACTGGTAGAAAATGCCTCAGGCATTAAGTCCGCCTTTGTACAGTATTTTTACTTGTGCATGAAGTTTTATTAAATAAAATAAAATAAATAAAAATATCTGTATCTCAGACATCAGCGTTCTTCCATATGATGACCATTTCAATACTAGCTTAATTAGACATATCTTTACACAGAAAACAAGTTTAAAATAAAATACAATAACCAAACGGGTACATATGTGGAGTGAGTATAGTTTACTATTTCAATATTTTTAATAAGTTTTCTGTCTCTGCATGCATGAAATGTGAGTGTACTGGTGTACTAACCCTTGGCAGATTACTGGCGTCATTTTATTTTATTGTATGTGACTGCTACTACAGTGGGTGGTCAAAGCTTAGCTCATTTATTGGCCCGTTACTATTATGAATATTGTATGGATATCAATTAATTGATTGAGGGGCTCAATATGAAAAAAAAAAAATCTTCTCAGCGTGTCGATGAGAAGTTTTTTTTTTTTTTTTCATATTATATATCATCATCATTCTCCTCTCCTTATCCCAATTTATTCGTGGTCGGCGCAACATGTTTTTTTTCTTCCATACTCCTCTATTACTCGTCACCTCGGTAGTCTCTTTCTAGCCATATCATCTTCCACACAGTCCATCCATCGTTTCTTGCTGTAGAATACATACCTACTTTAAGTTGCGGGTATACTTACCTACTTATTTTCACTCCGCGCATAACACTTTGTCACAACACTAATTTAAGCTTCGTGCAGACCAGCGCGACAAGACAACGCAACGCGACACCGGTTATTGTTATACCGTCAAGTTTTCTTAGAAATTGTATTGTTCGTGTCGCGGCGCGGCGTCGCGTCGCGCTGGTCTGTACGAGCTTTTATTAATATGATAAAGCAAAAATACGTGTCTAATATTTTTTTTATTATCTGACTGATGGAGTAGCTTTTATTTTTTTACGGAGTAGTTTTTTGTTTTTCCCAGTCTACATCCCTATTCAGGTGCAGGAGTCAATTCTTGAGGATGACCTCTACTTACAGTGGTGTGGCTGTACTCATATCCATCAGGGTTTAGAACAGGCACGATGTACCATTCGTAGGTCAATGCTATCTCCTTGAATTCCTCGTTTTCTGAAGTCTGCGATTGTATGATTTCGTTGATGAGATATGTTACGAAAGCAGGACCGATCCACTCTCTAGCGTGGATACCAGCTTCTATGATCACCTTGGACCTGGAGCATAGGCGGGCAGATTCTAGCTACTTATCATGTTCCCACGCTGGGACCCAGGCCACCGCTCTGTGAGAGGGAGTGGACTGTAATCCACCACGTGAAATCAGCTGGGGTAATTGCGTAACACACATACAATCCCAATGCCATTAATTTTGAAAACAATATTTATTTACATTATCGAAGTGCCAAATTTTTCAAAGAAATGAAGCAATAGATTAGGATTTTATTGCAAAATCTGTAGGCGGCTTTCCATGGTATGCGATTTTGTGGACGGACGCGGACCAACCCGCACGTCTCTTCGGGACAACACTGTTGAATTTGCAAAGTATTAAATCCCAAAATGTTGAATTTGTAAAAAGTTGAATTCCATCCGGACCACAGTGTTGCATTTGCAAAATGTTGAATCCAATTTTTTGTTTATCGATAATATTCTATTATAGTGCAGAAGGTGTATTTTTATTTAAGAAAATTTTTTCGGTGATGCCGAAAAATAAATTCTAGGCTACCAAAAACGCGCGAGGGAGAGGCAAAATGCGCCCCCTCGCGCCCCTAGTCGCCGCAGGAGACGCCCCGGGCGTCGGGAGTCGAGAGCCGACTTCCGGCCACCGTAGGCGCGGGCTTGCGGACGGTGAGCAATGGGTAGCTCGCCGTCCGATAGGGACCAGGCCCGGGTCGACGGCGCGTTGTGTTCCACGCGCGCCTCAAAGAGATGTCAGCACCAACTGACGGGGTCCGGAAGGGCCAATGCCTGCCGGGGTTGCGGGTTTGTCTGAAAGGGATATCGCGACCTCGGCACACAGGCAACGGAAGGAACACGGGTGGGTTTTAGTCAGTAAAAGTCTGACACGCCCTCCCGCTCCACCCAGAGCGGGAGAAGTTATTTGATAATTTCCCATCCAAAAAAAAAAAAAAAAAAAAAGGCTACCAAAAACACCGAATATATTTTTGGTTTTTAAAACGTTATTAAAAGAAGCTATCGTCAAGTTGCATGGTGTTTCTTTTTTCCAATTAAGAAAAATAGAAGAGTATAAGCTTTATTATCCGATAAACGATATTCGTTGTTATTGAAAACTTGAAAAGACAAACAAATTAAAATAAGACATAAATGATGATTTTAATTAATTTTTTTACAACTTTTACACTTAATTTTTTTTTAGTTAAATATTACACGTAGACTGTTTTAGTTAATGATTACAGTGGAGTTTTTTTTTAATTTAGTACGTTTATAAATAAAAATACTCCTTTTGGACTACAATGGAATATTCTCGATAAAATAACTTTTTACTATTCGGGATTCAACATTCTGCGAATTCAACATTTTGCTAATTCAACATAGGAGTCCAGAAGGGCGCAGACACGTCTGTCGTGATGCGTACGATCCACCGCAAGTCGGTAACTTCAAAGGTGCGGTGCGAGTTTTCCATCCAATCTAAAAGGGGGCTTCCCACAGTGCGTGATATTGCGGGCGGACGCGGACCAGCCCGCACCGACGCATCATGGTAAGAGTATCGTCTGTGGTAGCGCAGACACGTCCGTCGCGGTGCGTCCAATCCGCGGGGAGTTGGTAACTTCAAAGGTGCGGTGCAAGGTATGCTCGGTTCCTATAAAAAACGAATCCTTTTGCTTACCAATAGTAGCATTTTTTGTGGTCGAACTAGGCATAAACATAAATTCGTAACCTAATTGATAAACATTGGCGTTTTTGGGTTTTACGCAAACGGTTAAATATCAGATTTTAGATTATGAAATCGCTTTCACAATCCGTTTTTAGAAATCTATTTCTGGAGCGGCTCTGGCGCCTCCGCCTCGCATTTTCGATCGTCTCTAGTAATATAATTCGGTTGTAAGTGCATCGATCAAAACTATCCTAACATAAACAAATACTTTCTTACGCAAATCTACTCTTGCCGTGGTTTTCTGAAATCGGTAAAAAGTACTAAGTACTATTTGTTTTATTATGACTTAACGTAACAAAAGGCAACATTAAACAATGCAGTTCCTTTTGATAATGTGCCAAAGTATTTTATAATTTAACTCAATGGCAATAAAGATAGATTTACAGTGACGTATGTCGTATGGCGGTGCTTGGGGGAGGCTTATGTCCAGCAGTGGACGTCTTTAGGCTGAAATGACGATGATGATGATGATGTCGTGTAAACTTAACAGACGTATCGTGCGAAAGGGCTAATGTTGGACGAGCGAACTTTGCAATCCGAACTATTCCGAAGCGAGCCGAATGAACCGTTCGGTCGGTGACTTCGGTGTCTCGCTCGGTGAGATGTATGTCGAGACCTGAGTCTGCGTCCGTCCGCAATATTATGCACCGTGAGAAGCCGCCTGACGTGTGATAAAAAGTGTGTTACGCAATTGCTGGAATATCACTTTTTTCATGATTGCCGGTGATGCCCAGTGTTACCGTCGATTTATTGTGTGCAAAAACAGACTGAATTTACGTCTTTTTTATTTAATTCTAAAATCTGCTTCATCATTACATCAGTCAGTTACAGTGTTTGTCATGTGAGCATCAATGTGTATTACTTTAATCACTGTTCTTGGCAAATGGGTTGATAATAAGTTTATGTTATTAGCAGATTGAAAAATATCCTTTTACTGGTGTCATAATTTATTCCGTGCTTTTTACTCACCTCACCTAAGTTTCCATGGTGAGATTCTAGGAATGCTCCAGTGAAAATAGTTAGATATTCCAGCAGAAAAGTCGAGATTAAGGACGAATTTCGCCAATGAAACTGAATGCGATCAGCACATTAAGAGCGTTTATTCTGAAAGATAGCAATTTCGCAAATATATGTCAAATATTTCGCTGTTTTGATTAATTTGGAAATATTTACTGTATGGAAATATGAAATGTGGCGAACTAGGGAACTAAAATATTAATAATGAATTACAATAATTATAACACTGAATTTGATGTTGTAACCGTTTTAGCTGTAAAAAAGGCATTTGGAAACTTTCCAAATACTTTTTTTACATCTAAAACGAAATATTCGGTGTTAAGATATTAATGATTGCATTTCACAATCAATATTTTAGTTCACTAGTTAGCCACATTTCTTAATTCTAACAGTAATAATGCCAAATTAATCAAAACAGGTAAATATTTGACAGCTATTTGCGACGTTGCGAAGTTTTAGGATAAGCGCTCTTTGTTTAAGAGCGCTTATCCTAAAACTGACAGCTCTTGAACGCGGTTTAGCTTCGTGCAGACAAGCTCGACGCGACACCGACTATTGCTATACCGTGAAGTTTTCTTAAAAATTGTTTTGTTCGAGTCGCGTCGCGCCGTCGCGTCGCGCTGGTTTGCACGAGCCTTTAGATGTGCTGATCCCGTTCAGTTTCATTGGTAAAATTCGCACTTAATATCAAAGAGTGATGAAGTCTACAATACCTCATTTTACATCCTCTCTTAACAATTTTAACAGCCATGATTTCTCTTTTCTCGTCAGTTTTCCCGATGCTCTGAACAGAAATTTCTGAGGGATGAGCCAAGGCTAAGTCAGAAAGCCACTTGTAAATGTCATCTAATCGAAAGAAGTTGCTCCAATCGAAGGAGTTCATATTCCTTCTGATGTAGGTCTTGACGGTCTGCTTGTCAAAGGCTCTGGAAAAATGTTTGAGATACTTTGCAAATGGTTTGACAGAAATTTTGTGGTGTTGCAGTTTTAATTTATCAATAAAGTAAGTCATGTTTTAAACGTAGTTTGTTTGATTCTAACCCTCATTCATAAACGTTACGGGTTAGGGGCGTTTTAACGTCAAAAAATGTATGGTTACGCAGACGCTAATCATTACTTAACTTTAAGCAACTTTTATGTGTCACCGTAAGTTAGTGAAAACCGTTATTTTATAATCTATCCGAATTAGTTTTGATTGAGTTGAGCTCCACGATGACTGTCAAATGCTTGCACTAACTGGACAGTTCCACTCAAATCTGTGTGGTTCTTTTCTCAAAAGACCATTTCAGACACTAATCTACACGATCCTCATTTGGCCTGATCAAAATTATGTCTGGACTTTAAAAGAGACTGTGACCCCTGATTTTATTTCGGCCTTTTTTCTCAGAGTATTTATTTATTTTCATACATACATCTATCTTTACAGTTTCCCCAATGCGATAAAGTAGTAAATTACACAATCAATAAAAAATTATAACAATAAACATAAAACATTAATAACACTAAACTAAACTTAATAACACTTTTTAATACTTAAACAATAATCTCGATTCTCTATAGATAACATAAGTAGTCAGATAGGAAACGCCGAACTAATCCAGGTAATTTTAAATATTTTTTAATATGACGTGTAAATGTGATTCCAATGTCCTATTTACAGAATAAACAATTTAATTTTATTATTTCCGTTAGTTTATAAACTGCCGAAAAATTGTGAACTGGATGAAATTGGTTAGGTTTGGTTAGAACAGTGACCATCCGAGCGTGAGCCGAGCGAGCGAAGCGAGCGGTGCCACGGTAACGGCCGGCAAGCGCTACTTCCAAGTTGCTCGCCTAGGCAGACTATTTAGTATAAGCGCAAATTGGGTCAAGTCGTCGCAAGCATGTTTGATACCAGTCGGTCGATTCTGTAAAAAGACTTAAACTTAGGTGAAGTGAGCGTGAAGTGAGCCGTCACTGTCACAAATCGACCGTCAGGATGCTAGGGATTAACACTATTGACAGCTCACTTCACGCTCACTTCACCTAAGTTTCACGGTGATATTTTTACAGAATCGATTGGCAGTTCACAATTTGTCGGTTGCCCATAGATAGATTATATAAACTATCTAAAAATAAACCGTTAAATTGTAAATGGTTTCTGAAAGTTCACTATTTTTCGACAATTTATAATGTAACGGAAATAATACCGACAGATTATAAACTAACGAAGCTTATAATTGTACGGTGACACATATAAGGGGATAAATTGTTATGAATTATCTACACTAAAGTTATGAAGAGAAAAGATTATAGTACATATTTTTGTTTGTAATTAATAGACTCAAAAACTACTGGACTGATTTAAGAAATTCTTTCACCCGTAGAATTTATAAATATATCTCACGGGCGATGCCGCTAGCGGAAGCTAATGTTAAATAACACGATATATTTTAATTCTAAGTTAATTAATTAATTTATTTATTTATTCATCTTTACCCATTGTTAGTATTACTAAAACTATGTTAGTATAATTAATTAAGACAAATATAAACAATTAAAAATAATACAACATAACTTAAAGAACACTATGTCTATTAAGCCATCTTCTGGGGCTACCTGGCAGCAATACATGCACTGCGCACAGGTGCCCCATAAGGTGGCCTTCAGTCTTCCTAGCAACAATGCTCAGGCAAGCTCGAACTGTTGTCGCTGTCTCGCATCCGACGCAATAGTAACGCGGTTCATTTACACATGATCGCAAAGAAGTCATCTGTACACACTGCTGCGAACATCCCTGACGCGCTACAGTAACGTGGCAGCGATAGCAGTATCCTAGAAGCGTTGTTGTATTGCACGCACACGGCATTGATTTGCGTGTATCTGGTCCACAGACTGCAGGTATAAAAAGCCAGGCAATATGCCCTAAACAGTGTTATCTTGACATTATTGTCACACTTTGCAAATCTGCGGGCCAGCATGTTGCATGGTACGGCTAATACCCTGCGCTCTCTCTCCATATCACAGTTATCAGTGCCATCTTCTGTAACCCAATGCCCAAGGTATTTAAACTGCTTTACTCTGTTTAGAGTTGCACCACATGGCGAGACTGGTGGTACCACCTCATAGGTCTTGTTTTGTGCCATAAAAACTAACAGCTCGGTTTTCTGCGCAATATACCTTAGTCCACGGGCTCCAGCATAGCACTCACATATATGCAATAGCTTCCTGAGGGTACTGATCGACGGACTCAGCAGCACCATATCGTCAGCATAACTGATATTGTTAAAAGACACACTATCTATTGAGCATCCGATGCCAGTGCTGCTGAGTTCCTCGATGAGATTAATGTCGTTAATGTCAATGTGAAAGTGCCTAGAAGTTAGAGAAAAATGGTTACACTCCCTTCATCGTTATTTTACTATTCATTTTACGTCACAGTGATAAGGTTCGTAATCAAAGAACTGTAGGTACATAGCGAATTATGATTCCTAGGAATATATTATCAAGTAGGTCTTACGGATAATTAAAGGAATTTTTTTCTAGAAATGGATACCTACGAACAATTTATCTTAGACATTTTTATGGTACCTCGCATTTTAATCATAAAACATATTAATATTTTAATCTTGTCATGATATTATCATAATCGCGTGCCAGACAGGAATTTTGATTAGATAAAAAGCAATTAATTATTGTTATTAGCTTTCAGTGATGACTTTGAACAGAGGGGCCCGTGGCTAAGTAATACCGCACTGGTCGATCGATTAGGTTTACCTGCACTTGCCGCGGTCGGTCCGTAGATTGGTAGGTACCCATCTTTATATACCGAGACTCCTCCGTGCCTCGGAAAGCACTTTATGCCATTGGTCCCGGCTGTCATTCTTGGATCTTTGACAGTCGTTACGGGTCGTCAGAAGCCCGTAACTCAGACAGCCAGTCTCACCAAGGGTTATCATATTACCCAGTAACTGGGTTGTGGAGGTCAGATAGGCAGTCGCTCCATGTAAAATACTGGTATTCAGCTGCATCCGGTTGGAATTGAAGCCGACCCCAATAAAGTTGGGAAAAGGCTAGGCAGATTGATTTTTATTTGTATAAGTATATATTATATATACAGGGTGTTAAAGTAGTTGCGTGCCATAGCTTCAGGGTGAGTTCAGAGTCGATAAAGGAACTCAGGAAAAAATTAATATCTTAAAAAAAAGTAAACGATCCCAGGAAAAAAAAAAAAAAAAAATTGCAACATCAATCTAATTTAGTACCTACTAACTTAAAATAGCAATCGTTTAGAAGTAAAATTCTTTTATTTGTTTAAATACTTTAATTACTTACTTTCATTGCGTTCGATAGTTAGGTAGTAACTCTAGGAAATTATTTATTAGCATTTAAACAAAATAAAAACGTATTTTAAGCAATTTTTTAATCAATTCTAAACGATTGCTATTTAGTTAGTAGGTACTACATTAGGTTCATCTTATAATAATTTTCGATTTTTTTAACACTTTTGTGTAAATGTATTTATTTTTTATTTTTTATGGGTTTCTTTATCGACTCTGAACTCACCCTGAAGCTATGGCACGCAATTACTTTAACACCCTGTATATATTTGTAATCACGTTCTCGAAAAAGGCTCTAACGATTTCGATGAAAGTTGCAATAAAGGGGTTACGGGAACGAAAAATCGATCTTGATACGTCTCATAACTGGAAAATATCGTTTTCTCCGAGCAGAGTTCGGTCACCCAAATTTTAGTAGCAAGAATAATGACACCTTAGTATAATGACATGGCAGCATAGAATTAGTATGAACTTTCCTATACTATTACTTGAGCATTCTCTATTTTCACCAGAGCAGAGCTGGGTCGCCCAGATACTACAATTAAAACTTATACTGCCTCTTTAATCTGGTAGTCCCAACGTGACTGCTGAGTGTGAGGTCCAAGGTGTGACTAGGTCGGACAAAGCGTCTTCGGGTTTTTCCGTCAGGAATTTCTCAGTAGCAGCCCGGAGTCTGGATTTGTGCTGCCCAGTTGATGGCAATAGACCCGCCCCCTCATACATGGCACTTAAACATAACTGGCGAAATGTGTGTTAGTACCTATACCTCTGCTTAGAGGCCTCGTACACGGCGACTTTTTGTAGCGATGCTGTCGCGCATGTGTATCGATACTGCCGCGATGCTGTTGCTGGCTTTGTACCTTGGCCCAGATTTTGTATTGCTACTACCGCGATGCTGACGCCTCCCCAGCATCCCTCCCTCCGTTCTCCACCCTTCGTTCCCCCGATGTCGTCAGAAACGGTCGTGCGTTTGCATCGATACAGCCGCGTGTTTGCATCGTTTCTGTCGCACGTTGCAAACCCGGCTAACGCGCGATAGTAGCGATGCAGAAGCGCGTTTACAAAACGCGAGACAGCATCGCTACAAAAACTCACCGTGGGTGAGAGGCCTTAAACTTTCGGGGAAAAAAACCGTTACGTAGTTATGTCATGCAAATGCAAAGGAGAAGGCTTACTCCTGTACATCTTCAAGGATCGTTGTCAAGTATATTCCTCGTCTTTCAGCTTCAGCCAAGAAACGTGGCTTGGCCTCAGGACCGACCACAAATTCCACGGGCTTGTATACAAGGCCTGGCTCTCTCCAGAAATTAAAATCACTATTTTGGCTCATATTAATAAAATAATTCAAATGACCTTCCTCCACTGGTATTCCTCTAAACAAAGTATAGTTATTGTACTTTTTACAAACACAAACATTTAAACAAAACGTAAATATGAAAAAATATGTTATAGTTTTATGCATTTTCGTTGAATATGTTCACAAATTTCTTAATTTGCACATTTTTGTAATTATTGTCCACGACCAACGTGATTTTTTTTTTCATTTTAATTTACGTAACTGGACACTATAACGTCATTTGTAGTGACATTACTGACAGAAATGCAGTTAAAAAGTATGGACGAAAGAGAATTACATTTTATGAACTCATCTCAGCTACCTATACAGGGTGGCAGGGACATCGACGCGAAATCTGTTATTATGGGTTCAGTACATGAATCTGAACCCTCCTAACTATAAACTGGACATCTTCAAACAATTTGTAAGGCTTTTTCCCAAATATTACGTCGTAGTATTTTTGTAATTCCAAATTTTGCAAAAACTTCAAATGTTCTGTTTCTGTCGGTTTGGTAGAGTATAGATTAAAATTACCGTACCGCCTACTCTGACAGATTTTTACGTCGAATAAAAGGATCATTATCATGGCTACGGTTTTTGCAGTCATTATTAATGTACTTATATATTTTTACAATAATTTTCATTTGCATAGCGCTTAATTTGATACGAGGAATTCTGACATTTCTTGTACTTCTGTTTCTTATTACTGGAACTAATTGGAGACTTACAAATGCCGACAGTTTTTAAAAGCTTCCAGACTTCTGAAGAGTATCGGCTGTCGAGAGGAATTATGGAAGTAGTGTGTCTGAGCATCTCTACATATACCATAAGCGCATTCAAGACAGTGTTTTAACCTCCTTTTGGCTCTATCCCTACTTGCCACCACATGCGGAAAAAAAAAAAACTAAAACAACTACCTAACTAAACTACGATTTCCTGGAAAAGTGAGAAAAGCAGTGGCCCTATTTGACGGCCGCAGTGACAGCTGTCATGAAAATGATGACAGCGGCAACGATTTAAATCGGTAGATTCGCTCTACCGCGTCAAAAGATAGTCGCGTTTCTGTTTTGTTTTGACACCTCTGACACACAATGACGCAGTGACTATCATGTTTGTCATGGAAACTCTATTTAATAATGTGTGAACTCACTCTTCTCAGTGTGGATACTTTTTCTTGTGACTGAGTACGGTGAGGGCAAATCTAGCGATTTAAATGTTTGGGGGGCGGGGTTTGCTTTACGGGGTCAACAACGCTCTCTAGGAAAACTTTCATAATCAACGGTTCAGTGACGTCATTCCGATGCTGCGTGAGGGGTCACCGCTCTTCTAGGAAACCATAGCTTTAATGGCAGGAGTAAGCCAGAACATACCTGATTTTGACTGGACCGACAGGGACATGACGATCATACTCGTATAAGCTAAATATTGTGTTGTTGAAAATGTGAACCATAAAATATCGTTGATATATGAGTTCTCAAAGACTGTTCAGTCGATGCTGTTGTTGGTAGAGATTTTAACACAACATACTATAAACTAGGTAGATATATAAAAATGTGAAGGAAATAATAACAGAGGACATACAAATAAATTAAAAAAACTAATATATGAACCACAACATTAGGTGATAAGACTATGACAAACGCAGAGAAATGAAACGTAACGTCAATAAAAACAAAAATGACACTGACAAACGTCATGTTACACTACCAGAAAAAATATCATAATTATCATCAAGCTAAGTTGTGAGAAAAAGATAAACGAGAAATAAATGCTTTGGGTAGATTTATAAAAGGAGTAGATTTATAAAAATAACTAATTTGAAGTGTACCTACCGCTAACACAAATTTATCATAAAGCGGTCAGTGTAAAACATGCAAGGGGTTAAGGGGTCATTGTACTCATCATTATGAACAACTTTCAATATGCGCCCAACTCTGAAATCACAAAAAAAAAATATGCTGTTCCCTACATTATAACGAGCTATGCGAACATGGAACAGCTGATTTTATTTTCTGTATATGTCAAGCCAGGCACCCACGTAGAAAAAAAGCTTTTAGGTTTAAATAACAGAAAAAAAAATCACATAAAAAATATATTGAAAACACAATGACAAAAACATTTATTTTAAAAGGAAAATAATAAAAACAGTACAAAATAAGATGAAAATAACCGCTCTAAACTCTTGGGCTCTATTAGCGAAGAGGTTCAGTCTGACCCGTCTATGTTTGGCGACCATCAGTTCGGTGAGACCCGATATAGTCTCTTCACATGTGGGTATGATCTGGGAAGGCGGGAGCGCGTGGCCGTAGGACCCTTTGTCACGAAGCAGGAACGTGAAGACGTATCTAGGAACAGAAATGGTTGTAATGCGGGGGGGTAATTGCGTACCACACAATTGCAATGCCTTTTATTTTGACAATTCATCAACATTCATTGTGTTATGAATGCTGTCGAACAGATGAATTTTTCAAGCATTTAAGCAACGGGAGGTCTTCTTTTCGGGGAAAATGTTGGGATTCAACCATGATTTTGCCCAAAAAAATACTTTAGTGACACCGTTAATGGTAGATCAGTACTCAGTGTATGATTTACAACAATATTTTGGTTTAAAGTGCGTCGATGGTGATTCTAACCCGTTCTTCTTCATTGCAATCTACTACTACGCTTTAGAATGAACAACTAGCTTCGTCTTTCTGATTGACCATTCTCCTTGACAATTCAAAGTTGCCTGTAAATGGTTTTAGTTTGAGTTTGGACAACTTGAAAAACGCAATGAAAATGGTTGAATTGTAAAAATTAAAGGGATTCAGAGAAGCAATTATTCCATTATTTTGTAGGACTCAATTATTTATCAAAACACCTCTAATCTGAATAGCGCGCCAAGCTAAGTCTGCGCTCGACTGATGGCGTGGTTAATTCTATACTGTAATATAAAATATAAAAATATTTATTTCTATAAAAATAATAGTATATATAATATTATTAATCTTATATTAATTAATTTGACTTTACATAAACGACCAGACGGCGGCAAGTGATTGGTTCCGATTTCAGCCGCGTGCAGACTTATCTATCGAGCACTCTACTTACATATTTTGACATATTTTTGTCACTGATTGTCACTGAGAAGAGATTGCGACTAGATTTTGAACGTTTTGAAATACAGGAATTGGCCTTCTCATTGTGAGTGTATTACAGAATTAAGTTGCAGTAACAATAGCGTAGTTGTATCGAATATTCCGTAATATAACAGAATATCCCTATCTTATGACAACTTCCGGGGTTCCGTAGCCAAATTACTAAAACGGAACCCTTATAATTTCGGCATGTCCGTCCATATGGAAATCACACAGCCATTTTACTCGAAGACTATTTGCACTATACCGATAAAAATTGGAAATAAAAATTGGTCTATTCTGTGCACCGATAAACGATAGTTTAGAGATTTACAAAATAAAAAATATAGGACTGGCTGTAAAGCCCCCAAAAATGATTTCGGCCAACATTAAAAAGGATTATGATATTTTCTAAGTGACTTTGCTATTATTTTTAAGTCAATACTTTTTGATATGGAATATTTTCGGTTACAACATGTGTAATAATTTTTTTATCATTTTTTTTAGAAATACTATCAAATACGAACTTAACCTGCTGTTATTAAAATTAATACTGTGAGTAAATATTCATCCCAACTACGGAACCCTTCACTGTGCGTGGTCCCATATGCAATTGGCCGAAACAGGTTTAATAAAAATAATATACACAATACGAAACTCTTTTCGCTTTTTGAAATTGTTTTTTTTTCCTTTTATTTTTTATCCCAGCGTGCTCATTATAATATTCCAAGAAATATGAAACAAAAAATAATCCATACATAAAAAAGTGAATTACCTCACGCCATAAAATTTCTTCACCCAACTGGCACTGTTACCGGAAATACGTAGGCCTTATACAACAAAAAAAGAATTAAATAATTTTCAAACAATATTTTTATAGTAAAAATTCAAATACAATCTGTGTGTATCTATAGAGGTTATTTTTACACTCACCCAAAGTGTCGAAGGTGGTTCCAATACCGTATTTTATGCCGTACATTTTATACATTCTCATTATGGCTTGTTTACCGAAATTTTCCTGAAAAAAAGATTTTCGTATTAAAATAATACCTATCTTAATAAAAAACATAAACCCGTATGAATTGCAAATGTCCTATGAATATTTATTTGGCGTATTTGTTTATAAAGCAAGGGGCCTAAAACGGCCACATAAAGCAATTCCTCTAAAAGCAATTTATTTTCTAAATTTCCAGCGATTCCTCTATGGTGACACATATTTTCGCTGAATCATATTCAATTCAATTCATATAAGAGTCGTATTTGATGTAAACATAGCCGCATCGAAAAAATGAAGACCGTAAAATTGTACTGGATAATTTTTCTTTTCAGTTTTTATTCACTATAAGAGATTTTGACACGTGGGTGTACTTGTGGCGGCATCTACATCGCCTCATGCGAACTACGCATCAAAGACCTGACGTCACACCAATCCTGCATCACGCAATTAGAGTTTACCGCGCAATGGACATATATAGAAGCTCCCGGCATCAACCTCCGGGCAATTGCCCGCCAGACATGACACCCGTCTGGTCGGAGGATCCTCCCTTTTCTATGGTGGATGAGTGAATTTTACACCCTGTTTCTCATACCCCTAAACAATTGAAGCAACAAATGACTTATATCGTCTAAACACTTTTAAATCGATGTTAAAAATTATGGTATGTCATAGGGCATAGGCATTTACATCTCACCATGTAAATCAGCCTTAATTGTCTCACTGCTTCTTTGAAGAATAAGATCAGAAATGAAATTATCCGGAAAAGAACTGAAGGTACCGTCATAGCCTGCAGAGTTAGCAAGCTGAAGTGGCAGTGGATTGGCCATGTTTGTCGAAGGACCGATGGCCGGTGGAGCAGACGAGTCCTGGAGTGGAGACTGAGTATCGGGAAGCGTGGTGTGGGACATCCCCCAGCCAGATGGACCGTTGACCTTTAAAAGGAGGCTGGGACAGACTTAATGAGAAAGGTGGAGGACAGGGTGTTGTGGCGAAGCCTGGGAGGTCCAGCAGTGGGCTGCGAGAGGCTGAGATCAAATTCTGAGATTGAATTCTCAACCACAGAGGAACTGGCTATCTTACCTCTAACTGCCGAAACACAACAATGCTGTTAACATTTTTGCTATGGCAACAGACTTATGTAGATTTATTTATTTATTTACTCCAAACATACAAATATCTTTACAGGCCAATCCCAATGCGATATCGTAGTGCACTTAAAAATCAACTAATTCCACTGCTTGTACCATAACAAATAACACAAATAAGATAACATAGAACATACATAAGAAAACAACATAAGACAACAACAACATAAGAGAATAACATAGATAAGATGGTGGTAGCTAGCCAGGCAGACTAAGAACAAGTCCTACCACCAACCAAATCGACCAGAAAATATTACCGCCACTGGGTCTAATGGTTGAACCACAGAGGTGATTAAACTATCAGAGGGTTCAGATTACATAAGAGAAACATCATTCAAACCTTCACTTACCATCTCACTGTAATTTTCAATATGTTTAACCCTATCACCAAATGGTATGATGAGTTTCTGGCCGTAAGCGTGAAAGGAAAAGTAAAAGCGAAGATTTTGTCTCTTGTTCGTGATAAAGTCTGCCAGTGCATTCGATTCTGGCTCAGAAAAAGGATAACTTCCACAATAATATTCGTTTTTAGCGTCAACACTTGTACCGTATTCTGAAAAGAAAGAAATTTGAAATCTTTATTTAAAGGGCCGTGCATGAAAAGATTAAAAAAAAGATAAAACATAATTTATTTGTCAAACATGCAAATCGAGCACGTTTGAAATATTTTCAGGAAGTTCATTCATATTGAATATGGAGGGGGAACAATAATGGTTTGGATTGGATCGGTGGAAGAACCGATCTCATTTGGATCAGGGGCAACCTCAATGCTCAGATTTATGCAGAGAGGATTGTTTTAGACGTGATCATCCCTTTACAAAGCCGGTTGAGTGATTCGTTTCCACTAATACACGACAATGCACGTCCACACACGGCTAGAATCGTAAGACGCACTCTCGCCGATGCTCGCATCAACGTTCTGCCGTGGCCTGCTGAATCGCCAGACCTCAACCTAATTTAGCACGCATAGGATATGCTCCAAAGAAGAGCTCTGCCGAGTATGGATGCCGTGCATACCCCACAACAACATTTTGACATTTTAGAAAGAACGTGGCGGCCATTCCTCAAAGTGATTTTGATGAACTGATTTTAAGCATGCAAAATCGCTGTGTTTGTATGAATCTTGTCAATGGTGGAAACGCAGATAATATTTTTTTTAATCTTAATAATAAAAAAATCCTCGGTTTTGCCTTTTTTGCCATTTAATTGACGACATTAACTTAAATTAATTTCCCACAATTTACAAAACTTGCACTTTTTCTTGATTTTTACCAAAATAGGGATAAGTTGTGAACTTAAACATAGGAATTAAAGCAAGAAGCCAGTCTGGAAGACTAGATTTGGTAAAGATTAATTGGATAATTTTCTTTGATACTCTGTTTAATTGGTGTATCTTTTTCGGCGTTGTGGTGTGGTTGTGGTGTCGTTGTAGTGTGGTGTTGCTGTGATGTGGTTATGGTACGTCTGTTTGATCCCTTTATCTATAATATCCTCTAAAATACTTACTCCCAAAAGAGTTCTCAAAATTCCTATTTAGATCAACGCCTGTTCCAGACTCTGTTACCCGCCGATTTTTTCTCCATAGACGATCCTAGAAAAGAAAGCTGTTACAATAATAGCACTAGACACAAAAAATATTTATTAAATATTTTGCAAGCAAAAGACGTGTATAATGATTCAGTAGCCTCTGCCTAAAAAATTGTTTTGAATGAAAACGAAACTCTTTGGCGGGTTGCTATAATAGTATACAGGGTGGCAGGGACAGCGACGCGAAAACTGATACCATGGATTCAGTACATGATTCTGAACACCTCTGCGTTGATTTTTTTTGTCGTTTATTTAAAAAAAGAACTGCTGTTCCATACATTTTGACCGCATAGGCATTGCACTTTTCTATGAAACAGCAGATTTTTTTTTTTTAATAACAGACTAAAAATTCCATCGCAGGGGTGTTCAGAATCATGTACTGAATCCATGATATCAGTTTCTAGTCCCTGCCACCCTGTATATATCGAGTATATATCGTGTTACCCAGTAACTGGGTCGTTGAGGTTAGATAGGCAGTCGCTCCATATATCATAAGCATAATTAACCAATTCCCACTGCTGGGACACAGGCCTCGTCTCTTCGAGAGGGAGTGGGCTGTAATCTACCATGCGGGCCCAGTGCGTAAATGACAAATACCTACTATATCAGATTGAATGTAAATCAACCATGCAACACCCCTTAAAAAAAACAAAAATTTTCCTCACCTCTGCCTGGCTGTAAACATAACCATCAGGATTGATAACAGGTATCAGATACCAGTCATATTTTCTGGCCAAATGATGCAGTTGCCAATTTTTTTTATCATTTTGAGCTATTAATTGATTCACAAGATACGTCACGAACTCTACTGCAATCCACTCGTTTCCGTGCATTCCACCTTCCACTATCACTTTTTCCCTGTTGCCAAGTTTCGTGAGAGAGATAGCGTATATTTCTCTCCCTTCAGCAGATTTGCCGATTGATGATAAGTTGACATTAGGATACCGAGCAGCCATGTCTGTGAGCCACTGGTATATGTCTGCTAAAGTGTGATAGTTCGTCCACGAAAAACTGTCTGGTTTATGTCGCGTATATTCTTTTATTAATTGTTGATCGAATGCTCTAAAAAGAAGACAATAAGGTGTTAATTTTATAAAAGAAGCATTTGCGACAGAACGCCATAAATGCCCGTTTTCACCAGTTACACTAGACGATACGAAATAAATACCTAAATTTTACCACGTTGTTGGATTTTCAGCGCTCGGTTGAGCATCGAAAGTTTTAAGTCCAACATCCTAGTGTTAGTGAAAACGAGTACAAAATTAAATGGTTCAAGGGGAGGTACAAATGTCTACCTTGAATGACCTAATGGCCTTGCGTTCAAAGTAGGCTTTTATCCATAAGCAATGCTACTAAGTAAAATCGGTTAGGAAAATAATATTGGTTTCGATTGTCGTTTAACCGAAGTCACACGTAATTATTAATCATTAGCTGCCCGCCCCGGCTTCGCCCGGTAGCACTAGGTACTTATAGGAAATAAAGAAAACAAATATATACCTAACTACAAATACGCTACAGTCAGAGGGAAAATTACTTTGAAAGACTGTACCACTTACTTTCCAACATCATGCAACATCACATCAGTTTTCAAATTGAAGTGATTGGTTCTTTCAACAAAAAGTGCTTTATCAGCAGGACTAACTATAATCTGGACATCTTCAAACAATTTGTAAGGTCTTTTCCAAAATATCACGTCGATGTATTTTTTTGATTCCAAGTTTTGCAAAAACTTCAAATGTTCTGTTTCCGTAGGTATGGTAGAGTATAAAGTAAAATTATCATACCGCCTACTCTGACAGATTCTTACGTTGTATAAAAGGATCATTATCATGGCTATGGTTTTTGCGGTCATTATTAATGTATACTTTAACGATAATTTTCATTTGCATAGCGCTTAATTTTATACGCGAAATTCTGACGTTTCTTACGCTTCTGAGTATGACATTTATATTGGTTTGTCAGCCATGTCTAGCAAAAAGGTAGGGTTTTGGTCAATGTTCTTTTATCGAGGTTACCACAGCTATCTCCAACCTTTTTAGCTCTGGTCAGACTGGATGTGACTGGCACAGTTCAGGGAAGCATCGCACAAAGGAGGCTTATACTCAGCAGTGGGTGGAACAAAGCTGCCAATGATGTTGATGAATCTGTATTCAAACTTCAAACTGAAGCAAGTGAGTTGGATACGGGATGAAATTCGCTTGCGCCGATTTTGTCAACTACTCAACTTGTAGGTACTTCCTAATCGTTTAAACAATTGACGAACGTAGTCGGGCCCCGCGCGGGATTCTTTCGAATCAAAAGGGGAATTAATGTTTATTTATAGAATTTTTATTATACAATACGCTTAAGAATCCAAGAAGTCAGAAGTGCATGCATTTTAATTTTCTTTTTTTTTTGTGTGGGAATTTATCAAATAACTTCTCCCGCTCTGGGTGGAGCGGGAGGCGTGTTCCTTCAGTTGCCTGTACGTTGCATTGCCAGGGGCCACGGTATCCCTTTCGGAATTTCCCGCAACCCCGGCAGGCATCGATCCTAGCTGACCCCTTCAGTTGTGCTGACATCTCCTTGAGGCGCGCGTGGAACACAACGCGCCGTCGACCCGGGCGTGATCCTTATGGGACGGCGAGCTACCCATTGCTCACCGTCCGCAAGCCCGCGCCTTCGGTGGCCACCCAGTGCGTCTCCTGCGGCGGCTAGGTGAGGGCGCGAAATTTGCCTCTCCCTCACGAGTTCCGCCTCCTCCTTCACGAGCATTACTGCTTCGCAGAAGGAGGTGACGGCTTCCAAAGCCCTCTCGCTCCGAACCATGGCCTGGACAAGGGCCGGATGCAAGAGATCAGAGGTGCATGCCTGGGTACGAACTCTTGGACTTGGCAGTCCGACGGCCACACCGATAGGCTATCACTGCTATGAATCTGGAACATACATACAGGCGAACAGACAATTTTTTTTAAAACGATTCTTTCGGCATTAGAATCGTTCCCAGACCTCGATGCAATTTTTTAAATGTTGAATGAACAGTTTTGAATTCACTACGAATTTATAACAATTATGTTTATTTAAGTACAGCAGTGCTATTCTGTAACCATCTCACCGTGAAGACTTAGGTGAAGTGAGCGTGGAGTGAGCTGTCATTCCACCTAATGCTAGAGATTGACACTCTTGACAGCTCACTTCACCTAAGTCTTCACGGTGAGTTTTTTATTTACAGAAAACGTCGGCTGGTTTTCTCACGAGTAATCTCCAAGAAAAACTTAGAAAGTACAAATTAATAGAAAAAGTCACTCTGGTATTTGCCCGGATTTGATCCCACAACCTCGTGCATGAGAGGCAAGGCCTTAACCACTGGGCCATCACGACAGTCAACACCAAATAAATGTTCACAATCCACTTGAAGTGGGATTACACCAGAATTTCTAAAAATTTTCGTTTTATTGTAAAACTTGGGAATACTTTTAAGTATCTGTCACTTGGCTTTGAGACAGCTGATTAAGAAGTTAAATAAAAATGTAACCTGCTGACGTATAATAGGAAAAGTTTTTCGTGACGTTTCAACTTGGCAGATTTAACTGATCATTTTCTTTTGGTCGGTGTTGATTGGGGTTAGGCTTTGATTTTCTTTCTTGTAAGTTTATATTTCCATGTTTGAGCCTATACTCATGATTCTCCGTTATATAAAATACTACAGCATTATTATTTTGAAATAAATATTTGTTTAAGTTGAGGATTAATGCTAAGTGCTATGTTTGACGAAAACACGATTCAATAAAAAATTCTCGGTGGAAATAATCCAAAGCTATCTCCAAACCGAACAATAAACCGCTGGTATTCAAAAAAATACATTAAAATTCAAAAATTCAAAAGTCATTTATTCAAACTAGGCTGAGAATCAGCACTTTTCGTACGTCAAAATTACATAAGACAGTCCCCCAAAAACGCCCACCCTTCACCACTTCCTAGTGCTTAAGCTGGGAAGAAGAAGTGGCGCAACAAACTCCCCAGCAGCACAGCTGTCTGTCACTTCAAATTGGATCATGAAACTTTGTATAATAACTGAACTAACTATAAAGCAGATACTATGCATAATTTGTTTTTTAATTGCCATTATTTTCGCCATAAAAATAAATGACCAAAACTATTGGCGTCTTGGAGCCGCGAGCTCTCCACTCAGTTTAGCTCTCACTCAGTCCGCGAGCAATATGGTGCAAGCGTGTTAAAAGGTGAATTTGAGCTGAGTTACTATGGGGTCTTAATCAATAAATAGAAATCCAACTTATTAATTATTATTTTAAATAGGTACGCCAACAGCATATATATTGCACATTAATTATTAAAGTTAACATATATGGGCTCTTATATATATACCAATTACAGGTGTACACGACGTTTACATACAACAAAGCAACCTTCATAAATTACATATAATTAAATATTAATTAAAATGGAAAATATAATAAAATTTGACTGTCTTCTCAATAATTGCATTCGATTCGTTTTCAATCTGCGTAAATATGATCATGTTTCTGCGCACCGGTCGCTTCTAAAGTGGTTGCCCATACGCCAGCGCAGAGAGCAGAGGGCGCTGACTACCTTGTTTTCATTTCTTGTCTCTCCCACTTCCCCTAGTTATCTAGCCCCCCACTTTCAATACATTTGTGACAACCACAGTAAAAATCTACGGTCTTCAAATAATCGCGTTCTTCTATGTCCCACTCACCGCACAGACTTCATTCACTCCTCCTTCTTCATTCAATCTATCTCCCTGTGGAATGCGCTCCCCCAGGAAATCAGGATGGCAACCAACCGGTTATCCTTTAAAGTTAAAGTTCGCGAGCACATTCGTAAGAAGCTGGCAGTATCATCACAACGTTAATGTTTTCCCATTGTTTGTCTTATTTGTTTTAGTATATTCGTGTATTTATGTATATTTATTTGTGCTTATATTTATATATAATCAGACATATATATTATGTTTATTGTTTGTAATAGGTATATGTGTATCTTTATATATTACTTAAGTTTTTTTATTTTTATTCCTCAATTTTACGTAATTGCACCTACCACTGTTTGTCTCTCCATCACCCAAAGGTTGACTGGTAGAAAATGCCTATGGCATTAAGTCCGCCTCTGTACATTTTTGTGCTTGAAGTATTAAATAAATAAATAAATAAAATCATTCGCAAGAAAAAACAGCGTTGACTTACAACAGACTTACACAAATATCATTAAATATAAAATAACTGACTAAACTAAACTAAGTTGGCCATTAAAATGTTTGCTTAACTGACTGCGCAAGAAGGTTTTGAATTGCGGCAGGGAACCAAAGAATACATCTAAATCAGCTGTGCTATTCTGTAAACATCTCACCGTGATAACTTTGGTGAAGTGAGCTCGATGTGAGCTGTCATTGCACCTAAAGCTAGGGATTGACACTATGGACAGCTCACTTCATGCTCACTTCACCTCACTCTTCAAGGTGAGATGTTGAGAGTATGGATCGACAGCAATACTAGAGACAAATTTTCTAATCACCTTTCTGCTCAACAACGTAAATAACGAAATGAACGTGGGTGAAGTGTAAAAATGACATCCAATGATATCAATTGTCATTTTATGTCTGTTACGCAATTATCCCGCAGGATTACAAAAAAACTGAAATCCGCCAAATACGTAATATCTTCTGTTTAAAAACCAACACAAAATACTTAGGCATTAAAATATTTTTGGTATAGTTTCATAAAACATGCTTTAACACAAAAACGTTTAGTCATTTTCAGCTGAAATTCATGAGCCTATCCTTAGGGTTGTCACATCGAGTCATTACGTTGCTAACTAAAATTATATTAGTATGACTAGGCATTTCTAAATAGGTTTATTACTGTTTCGATACTTTTTGATTGGGGTTTATTTTTTTAAACTCTGATTTTTAATTTTTTTGATCAAAATGATTACTGCCATCGACTTAAAAAATACCCATCTTTTAATTATTATTACAAAGACAACACGCCATTAAAGGTCCTCCTCCAGAGAATGATTCAGTAGTCCTTGGTCAGAGTCAAGCGTCGTGCAGACTAGCGCGACGCGACAACGCGACGCGACACCGGTTATTGTTATACCGTGAAGTTTTCTTAGAAATTGTATTGTTCAAGTCGCGTCGCGCCGTCGCGTCGCGCTGGTCTGCACGAGCCTTTACTCGGTAGCTAAATTATTTACCTACTAGGTTATTATTATGTCGACACCAAATGTAATTTTAGTTCTGCAAATAAAAAATCTGACTATTATGCTGCGGCCACATCTGCGTCTATTGTGATAAAGCAATGCGTGCCGAAGCTTCGTATGTTTTGCTCACTAAAAAGTTACCGCGCTAATGCGGTGGTCACATTAGCGGCTTCGCCACGTTTATTACGTACCGCATGGGCGGGCGATAAGTGCTACGCAGCCCGAACTATCACGACGATGACCGAAAATGGAACGTATGGAATCGTATCACTATGCGAAGCTTCGTCGCAATAGATGCAGACGCGGCCGCAGCATAAGACATAACAAAAAAATTGGTACCTAATGAAGTTTTTTTGTTTCAAATTAGTTTTATTTTTGTTTTTAAAACTATGTTGCTGTATTTTCCAAATGATGATTAGTGGTATAGTGTCGTTCAGTTTGTATTACGAAGTTTTTAAACGCCTATATTTAATTAAATGGCATATCATATGCTTTAACGATTGATTGAGTGGAGTACCTACGTAAAATAAATAAATAAATCAATTATTTTCTTAGAATGTACGTAGGTAATTGTTAAAATTATTTCAACTATTGTTATTTAACAAGATACTTAAATAACACTTTTTAACACATAGGAACTCGTAAATAAGTAATAACAGCCGTAGCTTAACGTAGCTTAACCTGATGGATCGACCCGCGCGGTCGATCCATCAGGTTAAGCTACACTTGCCGGGGTTGGTCCGTGGATGGGTGACCATCTTTACATACCAAGACTCCTCCGTGCCTCGAAAACATCAGGCAGACATTTTAACACTTAAAAAATACGGTAGGCACTGTTTTTTTTAACACAATAAAACTCAAGCAGTAGGTAGTGTACCAAAGCAAACAATGATATAATAGGAACATACCACCACACTGTCATTCTGGTAGTTTCTGTTTAGGGGAGTGTCAGACATGACGCATTACGCGTATAGATCACATCTCATACAACGCCAGTGAAATATGTCCATTGTTTTAGTTGATTACCCGTGTGTACACGCCCTTACTAGTTAACTAATGTATTGTGATTAGCATGAGATATTGTTTATTTTGAGTTTATTAATTGTTCCTTGGGGTTCTTTTGGCGTATGACTGATTTTATGAAAGGATATTACAATTTGTTTGTTTATGATTGGGCTGTGACGAAGTCATTTTTATATCATCATATCATCGCGCTGCGAACAATACAGTGAAGCCATTATAATCAAACTACACCTCACTAAGTGCACACATGTTTAGGACCATGTTTGGCCTCACGTCATTATGGACAGCGCTGTCTTGGTTTTTTATTTGGTCTGAGCTTAGTGACTGTATTTATCGTTTTTTTTAGGATATACTTTTATACTGGGGATGCTTTAAGTTGTAGCCTATACTGTACCATGTTCACAGCTGAAACACCAGTACCTGACTGAATAGTTCACATGTCACTTTTGAATAATTCTCAAGAATATTTTAATAACTCTAAATTGATGCTATAAGTTAGGTAGGTAATCTGCAAACATGACGTCAATATTTTTTGTTAGTTGTATGAGCTTGGTAATTTGTTTATAATAATATACGAGTATTACTTGAATAATAGAAGTTGTTTTCTTTTTTGTGGTAGTTACCCAACGATATTTAAAAAACTTGCCAAGTGTATGTCGGGCCACGCACAGTGAAGGGTTCCGTAATTGGGATGAGTATTCACGCATGCACATTGCACAGCATTAATTTTATCGACTCCAAAAATAAGTTTGTATTTCTCGAAAAATTTATGAAATTAAATGAAATTGTTTATTCTTTATATAGGATATGGGAATCACTTTTACAGCTCATATAAAAAAAAAAATGAAGAAATTAAGATGAGTTCGGCGTTTCCTCAAACTCAAACTCAAAGCATTTATTTCAAATAAACCAATTACAGGCACCTTTGAATTGTCAAGGAATCGGTCAGTCAATTGGGGTCGTCTTGGCGGTGTCTCTTGACATCGCCAATGCCTTCAATACCCTGCCCTGGAGTTGCATTAGGGAGGCACTCTGGTATCACCGGATGCCGACCTACGTCTGTCGAGTGGTCAAAGCCTATTTGACGGACAGGGCCGTCATCTATCCCGGTCACCACGGAGAGTGGAACCGGCGAGAGATGTCGTGCGGTGTCCCACAGGGATCGGTCCTGGGGCCGCATCTGTGGGAGATCGGATACGACTGGGTGCTGCGCGCCGACCTCCCTAGCGGCGTCAGCGTAGTCTGCTACGCTGACGACACGCTGGTCCTGGCGCAGGGGAGGTCGCATGAGGCGGCGGCCGAACTGTCGACAATCGTCGATAGGATCCGGCAATTGGGACTCGAGGTGGCCTTGCACAAGTCCGAGGCCATGTGTTTTTATGGTCCTCGGAACGCGCCACTGTCGGGTTCCCGGATAACGGCAGGAGGGGTTCACATCGGTGTCAAGTCGACGATGAAGTACTTGGGACTCGTCCTCAATAGCTGGTGGAACTTACGGGGCACCGGTGTGGGCGCGTTCATTGAGGCTGCGACCGGCCCAGCGGTTGAACGCGTCCCAAAGGGTCATGGCCATCAGGCTGGTACGAGGGTACCGCACGGTCTCCCGTGAGGCGGCGAGCCTCCTTGCCGGACTACCGTCTTGGGATCTGGAGGCGAAAGTCCTCGCGCACATGTGGGAGTTGTGCGAGGAGGCGAAACGCCGGGGCCACGGAACACGGGTGCTTTTTAGTCAGTAAAAGTCTGACATGCCTTCCCGCTCCGCCCAGAGCGAGAGAAGTTATTTGATAATTTCCAACCCTAAAAAAAAAAAAAGGCGCCTTTGAATTGTCAAGGGGTCGGTCAGTCAGAAAGATAAAGCTTGTTGCCTATTCCAAAGCGTAGTAGCTTCCTATGGAGAAGAACAGGCAAGAAACTCCATGGACACTCTTTTAAATCAAAATATTCTTACAAAACCTATCTGACTACTCTGAGAAGAAAGGCCGAGACAAACTCTGAGGGCGCAGTCTCTTCTAAAATCCATAATCTTGATCAAGCCATATAAGGACCATGTAGATTAGTGCCTGAAATGGTCATATGACGAATGGGCCGATGGGGCTGAAAGGTTCTGGAGTGGCGACCGCGTACAGGAAGACGTAACGTTGGACGGCCCCCTACAAGTGGCGGTGCTTGAGGGAGGCCTATGTCCAGCAGTGGACGTCTTTCGGCTGAAATTATGATGATGATGAACGGTAAACATAAGACTGCAGAGAGAATGATAATTTCTTTATTTTGTCCTTTTGCAAGTTTTCAGCAAGAGAGAACATTGTTCAAGTACACATTTTCAGGGAATTTGTTGTCTACCTTTTTGATAGCTGTGTAGTAGTGACGCGGTTTGACCGACCTCAACGTTTTAATTAATAATTATATTTCCCACAAACGTATTGTATAAAATAGCTGCGATAAAATAATTTATTTTAATAAATTCGAATTCTGCATGTTTATGTAAATTCCTGAATGTCATGACGTATTTCGAAACATATCGTCGAGTTATCTGTTATAATCATATGTCAAAATCTTGTCGAGCAGAGAGGTTAATCTTATATGTAAATAAAACATAAAAATTCGCCGATATGTATGTACGATTGTACGCGCATAACTCCCGAACCACTGCAGCAATTGGATACTTCTTTTTGTTGTGTTAAAAGGTTTATAAAAAGAAACGTTTTTAAAATCAAATAATAAGAAAAGTGAGTGAGTGAGACAGAAGACAGTCGGGGAGATCTGAAATATATTGACAAAAGGTAGGGTGGGTTAGGTTAGGTAGGTAGGTAGGTATTTATGTGTGTATGTAGGGTTCTCTCCTTTGCTAGATTTGCCTTTTAATGCGTTTAAAGCTAAAGTAAAATCCAACCTTTGTTCAAAGGCATACTATTCTATCAACGACTACTTAAACGATAACAATAGTTGGTCGCTGTGATTAATTCAATATAAGGTTCATGTTGTTTCTGCAGAATTAGCTTACCTACTGGCGGGTTATATGAGTTTATATAATTGTTTATTTTTATTTGACTGTATAAGTAAATTTATTTTAATTTTAATTCCATTTGTTATTGACATAATGTACTCACTACATTTTTTTTTTTTGTGAATTTTATTGCAATATGTGGTTAGCTAGTGACCTTGACAATTGATAATTTATCTTATTCTTGCCTAACTGTTTATTTATTTTTACGTCGATGGTCCTAGTTTATCATATGTGACTTCGAGTTACAGCCTTATTAGCTATATGTAAGCGGGCACACCCTTTAGGACTGGAAGCTTTTATTCCGGTATTAAGTTCTGTTTACGTTTTGAGTTTTTATTTTCGCTTGAGTATAGATTTCGATTGTTTTGTTGGTATATTGGCGTGTGCTAGCTGTCATTATGGCAAATAATTTTATTTACTGTTTTGTGTTGAGTAATGTAAATTATTTTGCATACTATTGTATAGAATCAAGTTTTTTTTTCTAACTGAACACACAGCAGTGCTGCTGGGGAGTTTATTGCGCCACTTCTTTCCAGCTAAAGCACTAGGAAGTGGTGAAGGGTGGGCCTTTTAGATGTCTTATGTAATTTTGACGTTCGAAAAGTGCTGTTTCTCAGCCTAGTTTGAATAAATGAATTTCGAATTTTGAATTTGAATTTTGAATTTTGTAACTCGTATATGGCCCCGTTTTGAAACTCGTTTTGGGTAGGTAAGTGCGTCATAGATAAGTAGATACGTAGCTACCCGTGCGAAACCGGGTAGCTATTTTCAAATAAAACAATGTACCTATGGGAAGCTGCTATTGTTCTTTAAATAGATAGATTTCCTTTATTTCTTTGCACAAATTATCTTGCAGGCGTACAATATACGAGTATATTCAGTGTTTGATACTTGCGTTTAGTTAGTTAAATTTTTCATGGAATACAAACGTAAGTTTCTATTACTTTAATATATATAAATAGCGATTAAAATGTAATGTAATATTGCTTTACAGCTGTTTAAAATTAGGTAAATTATTAATTAATTTCCAAGAAAGTTATATTATTTAATATAGAATATAATATTTTTGTAAAAAAACACCTTTCTTTTGGTTTTTAAATAGCATTATTGTTTAAAAATCAAATTTTATAAGTTAATTACATTTTCACGAAATAGCTTTTAGTGTTCCGTATCCGAAGGGTGCCAAACGGAACCCTATTACTAAGCCTCCGAGCCTTTCACAGATTGTGTATTTCTATTGCCGCTATAACAACAAATAATAAAAAATTTAAAGTTAAAAATTAAAGGGGACTCCCATACCATAAACTTTTGATTTTAAAATAAAAACTTATTCTGGCATGTGGATGCCATTATCTAGAGTTCATCGAGTAGAGTAAAAATATAATTTTTATTTATTTTTATCTTCAAAAATGAGCCGGGAATTATGGGGCCGTAAAAGTTGTCAGTAACAACTAAACAAGTTAGGAATTTGAAACGTCTATAAATCTTGTAACATATACTGTATTTAAATCAACAAATAATAAAAGCGCCGATTCATAAGGTAGGTATTTAATTAAATTAAATATGGGCGATTTTCGTCAACTGTAAAAATAACTTTGTAATTCACAGTATTCATTATGAAATACAAATTTATCTTTGTATTTTTTAAAATTTAAGTTGTAAAATATTCTCCGTTTCGCATATTCATTTATTTGCTAAATATTGTACGGTGGTACTGAACCCTTTGATGCGAGCCCGACCCTCACGTGGCCGGTTTTTTATATTTCCTGTACAATTTAGTTTTTACGATTACAATTTTATTTACCGGGGACGGTGATTTGAGCACGGTGCAGAACGTTAAAAGCGTCCTTAATAAAAACTATTTTTTTATTAAATAAATTAGTATAAGACGTGATAGCTCAGTGTTGACTAATCCCACTATACTAACACTGGTATCACAGTTGCACCTATTTCTCAAGATAAACGGCCAATACTCCCCTTCATTACAGGATCAGTCTAATTATTATTAAAATATACAAAAAGCCCAATCCCCCTTAAGTGGCGGGGAGTGTGTCCCAATTGCTACGAATTTATTGTTAGCAGATAAATCTGCTTGCCCTTTTCTGCTCCATTAAATATCATGGAAAATATCTAATAAGGCGGAATAAATTTGCGAGGTTCTGCTATCTGTTGTGTATTCTCTTTATTTTTCTTGAAGATTATGTACTTGGTATAAAATGGTAGATGTCAAGGTTGGAAGTTTGACTTTCTTTTGATCTATTAATAGTTGACGTCATAATTGCTGTACCTAGTACCCTAAGATTAAATGCCACTACACGTGGATGGGCGCTAATTTCTATGAAAATGAATAGTATATTCACACGGACCGCATTTGGCCGTCAACGGTGTGGGCGATACCAAGGCCACCTCGCAGTCACAACGCAACCACCAGTGAGACCGCGTACTAGCGGACGGCCACATCGCAAACACAAAGTTGCGTAGAAGTGACTACACTGTCACAGCCGGAGTTGATCTGTATGTCAGCAAACACTAACCACAACTTAAGCACATCGAAACTACTAGTGACAACGCAACCACATAGAAATTTTGTAGTTACCACAACGCAACTGCAAGAAGCTCCAGCGACACTATTCTCATGTAATCACTGTTTGACCACATTCTGTCGCTGCGATGTGTCGTGGTTGTGGTTCGTGTGAAATACATATGAACGCGCCTTAAGAAAGTTCCTTATGTACGTAATGAAGTAAAAGACTACGTCATTTATATAAGCGACAGTGACGTAAGAAACAAAAGCAACTCGGTATATTATTCTGAAAGTTACCGCCGACAGTTGGTGTCCCTATTTTCATTAAAGCCCAATTTACACGATTCAAGTTGCCATAAAGCACGTTTAATTATTGCCATTCAAGAATTGCATGCGAGTGTTTACACGCATGCGATTTCCATAAAATGTCATACAATAATTGAATGCAAGTTTTGCTATTCAATAATTGCATGCGAGTTCTGTTTACACCAAGGCAGTTATTGCATGCAAGTTTGGCCTCGTCTAAACACAGAGTTGCACGACCTGGTACAATTGATTCAAGTAGTACCCGTATTTGCGCTGTCAAATATTTCATTCGATTTTATTGATCGTCTTCTCAAGATTTTTTTTTTACTTATTTCGTTCGGTCATATTTGAATGATAGAAAATTTTCTTGCCAGAATTTCATGCAATTTTATTTTACGTGCACCTATACACTATAACATTTTTGAACGGAAACTAACTTGCACGTAACGTGCAAGAATTGTAGGTGTTGTTTAGACGGTACCAGACGATTGTTGCTTCAATTTTATGGTATGCCACAAGCAAGAAACTCGCACCGTGTAAATGGAGCTGTGGGCAGAACTTTTAATGAGTCCAACTGCTTGCAACTGCATCCGGTCTTGATACACTCTTAGTTAATTAAATTATGATACCAGAGTTTCCTGAGCGAGATTATATTAACCGGATAGTGCTAATGGATTGGAAGGGAGGCAGGAAATAATATTATGCTGATGCTGCATAGACATTGAATAGAAGTCTAGACTATTAACTACATATCGCCTGTATTTTCAAAAAGGGGTAGACAGAAATGAAATGAAATTATTTATTCTGTAAATAGGATATTGGAATCACTTTTACACGTGATAAAAAAATTGCTAGATGAGTTCGGCGTTTCCTATCTGACTACTCTGAGAAGAAAGGCCAAAACAAATTCAGAGGTTACAGTCCCTTTTAAAGTCCAGACATAATCTTGGTCAGGCCATATGAGGACCATGTAGATTAGTGTCTGAAATGGTATTTTGAAAACCACACAGATTTGAGTGGACTTGTCCAGCCAGTGCAAGCATTTGTTAGTAATCGTGGAGCTCAACTCAGAACATAAGGAGCTCAACTCGACGAACAATACCAAAGAAAGGACATTTGGGTAGGCCGCATAAACTACTCAAACTGCCAGACCATCATTAAAACTAACTGAAAAAGAAAAAAAAAAAAATGCTTTTAACATTTTCCTAATCAGAAAATCCAATAAAACTTCGCCCGACCTAGGAATCGAACCGAGGACCTGGAGGAACCAGGTTACTCTCCATCACTTGGTAGGTATATCTACCTACTATTAAAAAATATTTAGATTCACAGGCTTCAATTTACGTATTTATTATTTCAATAATTTTTTAGTATTCAATATCCTTCTCTAAAGGAAACTAACTTTTACCCGCGGCTTCGCCCGTGTGGAGTTCGGAAATTATCCTACAGAAACGTTCTTCCGGGATAAAAATGTCTTAACCCAGGTCATGATTTACCCATGTGCCATCATCTAAATTTGTTCAGCTGTTTTAGCGTGAAAACGTAACAAACAAACTCACTTTCGCAATTTTTATGATATTGGTTTTAGGATCGTGATTAATTCCCAATAACCAAATGACGCGTGATTTTTACAGAAAAAACCTGTGTAACTGACACGTTAATAAATCTTCTAAAATATCCACTGATAAATAAATATTTTAGCAACTTTGTGTTCTTATTGTTTTCGATTTTACGAGTCATACGTTACCGAGGGGCTTGTGGCTAAGTACTAACAACCGAACGGGTCGATAGATCAGGTAAAGCTACGCTTGCAGCGGTTGGTCCGTGGATGGGTGACCATCCTTAAAAAGCACGTTAAGCCAGAGTATCGTATTACCCAGTAAATGGCTTGTGTATGGCCGATAAGGAGTAAAAAATAATAGATATACAAATAATAAATTGTAATATGTTCCTATGCTGGCATATGGTTCTCAAACATGGTATTTGACTGATCGCCAGAGGTTCACGCTCGAGGTTTGCCAGAGGGCTATGGAGCGGAGTATTCGGGGTATAAAACTAACAGACCGGGTTAGGAATAAGACCATCCGTTTCATCACAAAGATAACTGATGTAACTTGGAAAGCTGCCACGCTAAAATGGAATTGGGCTGGACATATCTGTCGTATTTCGGACGACCAATGGACCAAACTTACGACCCAATGGGTCGAAAGTATGGAGAGAGTATGGATTTCGAGAAAAACAATAATTCTTTACCCAACAAAATTAAATGATATCAGATTTTTGTAAAAGCTATTGTTGAGTCACCAATAAATTTGGTTTAACGTCCAATAATAAAAGCTGGTTCGCTCAATTAAATAAACAGATTTTTTGAACGACCCAATTTTAATGGGCGAAAGAAAAATGTTCGGTTCAATGGCTTTTAAATTCAGGAGGAAATTGTTTATTTATTGACGAAAATTCTGAGAGCTTTATTTAGGTATTGTTAAAGAGTTTATATCCAGTAGGAAGGTTTTAATATTGGGTCCCCACCTATGAAATTGGCGTTTTTTTCTCACAAATAGAGAACCTTGTCACTTCTATGAATTAAAATATTCATCAAATCTGATTTTATAGGTACATAATACATGGGACCATTGTTAGCGGACTGTGAGTGTGCTGGATCTGCCTTGGTAGTGTGGTGCGTCCGCCATGTTTGCCGAAAGCAGGGTAGATGACTTTTTCGCAGTCATGAGAAAGTCCGAGCCTCCTTTATGAACCGAATACATAAATTTGACATTGGAATATTGAGGGCCATATACGAATTTCAAAATTCAAAATTCAAAAGACATTTATTCAAACTAGGCTGAGCATCAGCACTTTTCGAACATCAAAATTACATAAGACAGTCCCCCAAAACGCCCACCCTTCACCACTTCCTAGTGCTTTAGCTGGGAAGAGGAAGTGGCGCAACAAACTCCCCAGCATCACTGCTGTCTGTACAGTTAGAAAATAAAAATTACTTGATTCTATACAATAGTATGCAAAATAATTTACATTACTCAACACAAAACAGTAAATAAATTTATTTGCCATAATGACAGCTAGCACACGCCAATATACCAACAATTTTTTTTTCAGTGTTTAATTATTTCTTCGTATAAGGCAATTAATATTTCAGCTAAAATAATACTTATCTATTGCTTTGTTGTAATATTGATTGTTTTGTAATCTTAAATAATTAATTAATTTTAATGAATTTGAATTTGTAATCTGTTGTGAATTTTTCATGGGTGTATTCCTAAATTAAAAATTATTTGATTTTTTGAATTTTGAATTGGTACTATACCACCACACCTCTGTCGCTTTCAGGGAAATACTGGCATAATAACTGGCTAAATGAAAAAAATACTTTCAACCCCCAAAACTTAAAACTAAAACCATATTCTTAAAGCACAGTGGTGATCTAATTCGTAAAGCAGTTTATAAACTAAGCCGGGATCGAAGCAACTTCCAGCCGCACTAACAATGTGGATGGACGAACTTCAATCTGACTAAAATTCGGGCATCCTTGCGGTGTTTCCGAATAGTTTCACTTGAAACAATTCCTTATTAATCCTCAACTATGCAGCAAGGTCGCTTGTTAGCCTCTTTGTGTGTCGGTGGCCGTATTATAGAAAGATTTTGGTACTTTTTGCCTGTAACTACAAAAATATTTAAGTATACAGGGTTATTTTAAATTGGCTAGCTAAACTCCGCAGACGCGATGGGTTTCATTAACTAATCTCGCGACAATCTAAGAAACCCGATTTGACGTTTCTCATTATACATGCCGCGATAACTTTGTATGAATTTCTACGTAAGAAATCGAAAAACCCAATTCATAATCCTAATTAATTACTAAGTTATCCATACACTATAATAAAGAGTATCATTCGAAAGCACCAAGTTTCTCTTTATATTGGAAAAATGCACTCAAAAACACGAATTAATAGTTGATTAATATTCCGACAGGACGTTATTACAATGTCATGTTATTGGGTTCGTTGTCGTAGTGTTGTGACCGTTTTAAGCCTTGTTTTTTTACAAATAAAATCGATGTTCTGAAAAATCGATACTTTTACAAACATTAAATTTAGTAAAGAGAGAAACGTATAATTACTGTGTTATTAAATGTTTATAAGTACTTATAAGAACAAAATTTCATCACATATATTTTTAGCTTTATTTCGATATTTATTAGGTCAATACAGGAAATGGTTTGGTTAAAAGAGTCGGTGGACTTCGGCATTATTTTATTTTATTTTATTATATTCTCGTGTTCTGCGTCAGTGGAGACTGCGAATCGGCAAACGTAAGGTAGAACGCCCCTCCGGATAGGTGGAGCGACGGTCGTCGTAGGGAGTCAGCTGGATGAGAATTTCCGTGAATCGAGCTGAATAGCGTACAATTGGAGAGGCCTATGTCCAGAAGTGGACTGCTGTAGCCTGATGATGATGATGACGTGTAATAAAACGATATTCCTCGAGAATCAATTTAAAGCAATGTACCTAGATAAATTTCCGATTACAAACTCGAAGTATGATAAATCGATATGTCTCGAGAATCGGTTTTTAAAGCAACCGATTTTTTTTCCCACCGCTACACAAAGTATTTTGATATGTGTCAAATCGGGCTTCTTCGATTGTTGCGAGATTAAACACGACAATTTTTTTTTGGCATTTCGACTACTGTTGTTTGTGTTATTACTTTTAGTGTGAGTTTAAAAAACTGTTTTCTTATGTTTTATAATGTTTAGATATTGATACCCATCACGTCTGTGAAATTTACACAAAAAAATAACAGACTTTTTAAACTGATATTTCAAGAGACTACCATAACTGCGGTCAATGACCCCATAGAAAAAAATCATCAGATTTTTATTTTTTTTGTTTTATCATGTTGAGGTATTTATAACCATCGAGTCTGCGGAGTTTAGCTAACCAATTTTAAATAACCTACTGCCGATCTATAATATACTGGCTAGTTTCTGGAACAAAAATCATTGACGTGTCAGAATTAAACACTTGAAATGATCCGATTGGCTTCCAGCCTCACCAGATGCGCGTACGTAGGTACCTGTATTTTACATGGAGCGACTGCCTGTCTGAGCTCCACAACCCAGTAACTGGGTAACACGATACCGCTTGGTAAGACTGGTTGTC